>CM039128.1:29338803-30059680 GCA_022036555.1 Microstegium vimineum
GGGGTATAACCTTATCCCCTCACTCTCCCCAACGGTAACTTTGACCATTCACTTAGAATCATTTCGTGAAACAACACATAAGCTCTCTTCTTGCTCTCCCTTTTCTCCCATGGTGCTCCAACTCTCTCCTCCATTGATTTCCACTCAAATCTTTGAGAGATTGAGCCTCCAAGCTTGAGAAGAAGCTTCTCCCTCGGATCCTCAACTCCTACAAGCATTTGGTTCGCGTGGTGGACGGCGGTTTGAGTTTGTTACTCTTGGAGCTTTGCTCCTAGCTGGCTAGGCATCACCCTTGAGCTTGCCTTCTTTGTGTGGCAGCCTAGGGAGGTTTGTAACACCCAATATTACTAATACATTTCCCCTCATCTCAAGAGTTCATTCTCTTCATCTCAAGAGTTCATTCTCTTGACTTGAGACCGAGGAAACAGCTAGCCTTTGTGGTGAGCTTGAGCCTTGTGTAGCACACCTCAACAACGTGGACGTAGGAAAGCCTTGGTGGCGAGCTGAACCACGGGTCAAATCTTGTGTCTCCTTGTGATTGTCTCTCTACTTTGATATATATTGTTCTCAAGGTGATTTCTAGGGTTTCGACCCGATCTACTCGGTGGGTGCGGTGCTAGAGGTTCCCTACACCTCTAGGAAGGTTTTGATTCAAACACAATTTACATTTACATCTCATATTTTGAATTGCGCTTAGGTCTGTCCAGGTGACCAGCACTGCCGCCCCAGAGAGCAGCAGTGTCAGGCACCCGCGGTAGTGCCGAGGTCAAGGCCGGCAGTGTCGCGCCTGTGCTAACAACAAGTGTGAGATTTGTTTTAAACAAGCCTATTCACCTCCGTAGGCTAATCAGGTCCTTACAAGTTTTATCACCTTTATCTTTTTGCATACGTAAGGAAAAACAAAATATTTATTTATCATTGCATCATGAAAATCTAAATCCCCATGTGAGAGAAGTTATGGTAATACCATAAGGGAATTTACTATGGTGGCATACAAATAGTTTTTATTTCTGTTGCATTATAAAATAGAAAATCCTAAAAAGAGATGAGATATTCAATTTCTACTAGAATCTATTAAAGTTTAAATTAGCTCATGAGAATATTTAATTACTCTTTTGGCTGACTGCTAACCCATACCATAATGGAGCCTCAAGTTTTGCTTGTTCTTGTCAGAGTATAACCATACAGGATTGAAAGCATCAAGGAGAAGTGAGTCTAATCAGGAGGCTACTACTGAGAAGCTGACTCTAAAGATCATTTAAATCAACCATAGCAAAATCAAGTTTGGGCGAGGGCGCCCCTAGTTATCAGGTAAGTATACCTATGCGATTATCGAGTCTATCTTATAATCATAAAATATTTAAAATATGTGAGCACATGAAGGTTCACCATAGTATCATAAGAAAATTTAAAATTGCCAAAAATATATGAGCACATGAAGGTTCATGTCTGTTGAGTCTTAAGAGTCCTAAATAAATATATGTTTTAGTTAGGGTGTGTGTTTAATTTGTCTAGAGTCAATAAAATCTATGAACAATAATTTTGTCTTGGAGATGATGAATAGTTGCTCTGCCGTAATCCCTTTTAAGTACCTAGTTTTCAACCTTACATTCTCCTGAGTTTTGATTAGAACTGCTTTGATATAAGAATTTACTCTCAACCTGAAACTTGTGGAGGCATACACTTAAACTAAGTCTAGGTGATTGGGAGATATGGCATGAAAGTCTAAGCTGGTATTTATCTTACTCCTAGCAATACTAAGTTCTAGTGATTTATCTTTTGAAAATTTAAAACCGTACATGATGAGCTCTTGTATGACATAGTTTAAATTCCTAGAAAAACTGAAAGACTCATTCATGCTTCTTGTCTTTGTATTGAGTGTTGTCAACCTTTAGACCCTGTCAAGAGTCTCATCATGCTTTTAAAATCAAGATCATGTACACACCACCCAAATATGCACTACTCTACACTAGAGTAGGCGCAACAACATACCATTTCATCCACTAGAAAAAGGTCTTACTCTTACACTGAGAGTAACCACCACAAAAAATATTCATTCCATTTCCATTCATTCAATAAATGCTCTAAAGTTCTTGTTATAATCTCTTAGTAGTTTTTCTTGGTGATGGACGTATGAGCTATGCAAAAGCTATTCGAAAAAAAGAAGAGAGAGGAATTAAAAATGGACAAGTGTCCAACGCACCTCTCAGAAAAATAAATAAAGAATAAGATAGGTCATACTCTCTAGCCATGTTGTTCAAAGAGTCAAAATTCCAAAAAAAAAAGAGAGATTCATTTCAAGGAGCAAAGTAGAATTAGGTTTTTCACCATCACCACCATATATCCACCATATCCACACACACATGCACATCTTGTTTGATTGTATGCCTTGACTCTCTTAGGATCTATTATTTTACTTCACAATATATATGAAGTAAGTATGCTAACCTTGTTAAGCCATTCCTATGAACTCCACTATATTTACTAGTATAGGAGGGCATGACATTATTAATGCCTCAGTGAGATCCAAAAATACCACATATATAAGAGACTTGAGGGTGTCATACAATTAAGCTCTGAGTTTTATTTCGAAAACTTTACAAAAACTCAGAATTTTGATAAAGTGAAGAGTTTGAGACATAGTGCCTGATTTGATTATTCTGTCTTTCGATTGCTCAAGACTCAAGTGATAGTTAAGAAGCCCCATGGTTAAAGGTAATACAGGTGAGTTTGAAAGTTAGAGCAGTTTTTTCTAATTCAAAAAGAATGTTTGTTTGAAACCATGTGAATGTTTGAGGTGTGAAAGCATTGTAGCAACTCTTGATCCAAGTTTATTAGATAGGCTTTTCTTAGGGGCTAGCAAAGGGTAAGCTTGGGGGAGGTTGTTGACGATGGTTAACGTCAACATTTAATATAATTATAAACATGATAAATGGATTAACCTTATGGAAAATATACAAGTATAGGGCTTTATCTGAAAAATTCTACGATTTTTGGTATTCTACTATTTTGTAGGGACTATTCCAGAAAAGAGTAATAAAGGGAATCAAATCAGAATAAATATCGAAATAAATCCACGACAAGATATTTTCCAAAAGACTCAAGAAGATACCAGAGCGAAGCGGAGGACGAGGCGCCGCCACGTGGGGTGGGCCAGTCGTACACCTGGTCTGCCGACCACCCTGTGGGCCCATCTTCTACGGTCTTCTAGAGTGTTCCTCCATCGCCTTTGAGGAATCATCTCAACCCTACATTAAGTCGGTTTGATCCAACGGTCGTCGTGCACCCCATCGGGCTATAAATGGAGGGCAGATCCCAACCCCCAGTGACAAGACCCGATATAGATCAGTAAGGGATTGGACTGATCTTCACGATAGTAGGTTTCTAACAAAGGATAACATGCTATGAACAGCGAGGGATAACTAGCTTTATACCTGTCCAAGGTTGGATGCGACCAAGCGATGGGGAGAGAGGCACCGAAACCGCGAGGACTTCGACTCGATCTTCGAACGACCGCAGAACCACAATCCGGAACTAATCCACACCATATGGCGTAGCCAAACAGAAGCCATAGAGCACGAAGTAGGGGGTTCCAGAGTAATCACTTCACAAGTCCAAGAAGAACAAGGAAGAACAAAGGTTTGAGTAAGGCACTAGGCAGCTCGGCTACAATGTGTGATTGTTTATCAAATTATCAAAAAGTATCTAATAGCTTAGATGTAGGGGATATATATATACTAGGAACAACCCTCCTAGATAGGTGTGAAAATGAAACAAAGTTTCTGAAGGAAGGCTATGTGAAAGGTCTCCTCGAGATGACATTCTAAAGTGGCTTCGCGTGACTCTTGGCCTCTATTGGCACAAAATATGGTCCACTTTTATACAACTAGAATGATGCCACCAACCTCAGGATCAAGGATAAACAAACATAGCATGGGCATATTTTATCAAATAACCAGTTCCACATGTCCATGAGTGTTTGAGTGCTGGAATGAAGAAATGGAGCAAAGGAGAGCCAGTTGGGCCCACATAGGGGGTCGGCCAACCACCCTATGGGCCCACACCAGCTCTCCCCTCTCGGTCATGATCCAAGAGAAGCGCTCCAGAGTGATTTCCAACCCTTGCATCACCCTGTGCTTTCTCTCAACGGCTCACATGCATATCACATGGATCCATGGGCCCACACCAAGGAGATAGACGTGACAACCACCTCAGAACCAACAAACAACCTCAATGACAAGTGGGACCAACACCTGGGTGGCAAAGTGGGTCAGAGACCCCAAGGGGGGGTCGGCCGACCGCCCCCTGGGCCCACCTGGCTCCCACCTGGTCCCTGACCAGTGGGGCCACTTCCAGAGGCCAAAGGAGGGCCCACCTACCATAGGGGCGGTCGGTCGACCGCCCCTAGGTCGGTTTGGCCCCTGCCAACCGCCATACCACTCTACACATGGTGGAAATCCACACCATCCACCCAAGTTCGGTTCAAGGGTTGGTTGGATCCAAGGGTGGAGGATTAAAGCCCCTGGATCGCTGACGTTGCGCTGGAGTAGCCCCTACTCCACCTCCCACTATAAATAGAGGCTCGTACCCCCCCCTCTCTACACATGGTGAAGAAGCCTACAAGCTCTATTCCTTAGATTGTTCTAGGAGTTAGTCTAGAGTGGGAGTTATAGTTGAGTCGAGCTGTGCTCGGGATTTCCGGAGTTGTCTTCTAGAAAGTTTGGTATAGCTCTTGTATCTTTTCTTCTTTGTAAGACTTTATCTTATTCAATATATATCTTTCTCTCTACTTTATTTAGTATTTACTTTGAGCATTACTATACTAGATATAGTCTTGTTATATGTTTTTTCTCTTTAATAGCCTTTACATCCATAGTCTATGATCCTTGTGGCCTTTCCCGTATGCGATCATTGCCTGTCATAGGGTGCTTTGATTATACATCATAGTCAAAGTAGTAAGTTGTGTGTAAGCGTGGTGTTTATACATCATCTTATCCTTGGTTACTGCTTGTTGCACAGATTGTTTGTGGTAGCTAGCAAGAGGTGACAACCTTGTCTAGTATTTGTATTCCACCACGTGTTCTTAGACAAAGTTCTTAAAAGGTAAGGCCCCGCAAGAAGAGGGCCCGGTCCGGTAGGAGTTTTGTCCTCTTACTGATATATCCCCTCGCCTAGCATACTTGTATTGAGGAGACAAACTATAGTGTTTAGACTAGTTAATTGGCTAACTATATTGAAGTAGAGTGAAGTACATAGGAGTCCCTATACTCTCTCGTTGTCCTCCCACCTAGCTATTCTATCTAGTTTGTTCTAAGTATATTTTACCTTGGCTCATTCATTCATCAACCCTTCCTATCACATATATCGTTTACCCCCCTATACTAGTTGGTACTAAGTTGAGGTGCTCTCTAGGATCTCTATCCAATTATCATTTCTAGCCCAGCTTTCCCTTGGGAAAATATCAATTACGATACCTTGGAATACTCCTAGGTGAAGTGCTACAACGGTATAATCTGTGCGCTTGCGGATTTATCCAATAGTCATAAGAAATACCAACAACCTCCAGAACAGTTTCCACTAAACTGATCATAACTCCTTATTGGGAAGTCCAATTGACTAACCGTTTGTTGGGTGCGAAAGTAGACTTAACAAGCTTTCCATCCATGTATATCAGGCATCACAAAACATTATAGTATGGTACAGTTTCACAGGAGAAGTTGAACAACATTCTGTCATGTGAAACTATTGGCCTTCTGAGCGGTCATGACTAAATCGTGTATATCACAAGATTGACAAGTCCAAAAGGGGTGGGGTTTGTTGCATTAGAAAATATACTTGATGATCTTTCCAAAATATCCTCATGGGCCTCAAAAGCTTCTCGGAGTGCAGGGATATGAGCATTTCTTTAACTAGTCCGTTTTGGAACTAAACTGGTCCGTTTTGGACTGGTCCGATTTATCCCGAGAGATGGTCCGTTCAGCACTATACTGGTCCGATTCTTCCTCCTCTTTAAACCTAAGCATAATTAAGGTAGAACACTTAGGTAGTATAACATTCTCATGTATATTAAAGTTAATTTCAGCTAGGAGTGAGGTCACCTCTTTTTGGAGTAGCTTTGCACGGTTTCGCATAATTGGACCTTGATTTCTACCATTTGTATAAGATGGTGATCTTCTTTATGTTCCACCACATGATGAGCTGGCATGTCCTCATCATCCTCCCCTCTTGAAAAGGAGTCGTCCTCGACTCTAATTCTTCTAGTCCAAATAATTTTGCTAGGACATCGCTTTGTAGTATTGTGATAACATCAAGGTCTCCTTCTTCCATCACACCCAGGTGTTTGAATCTATAATCATATAAACTAAGTAGTAGTCGTATAGGTGGAAGCCAAAAGGAATTAAAATAAAGTGTAGCTTTCACCTTGAATGGATACTTAGAACTAATTTTGAATGTTGACTGTCTTGGGACGGTCTCATCATCCTCCCTCCCTTTATGAAAAGTCGTCAACGACTTTTGTTTACTTGAAAACAGTCTAGAAAAGGCAGAGGATGGATGTACATGACAATTCCAATAATCTATTGTTTCATTACATATCATATTCACTTTATTTTCCTTTTTAGGTAAGAAACATTCTCTCAACTTTGGACAACCTGCAAAAAGCTTCGAAGACGGAAGCACAAAAATTTCTTTCAAGTCAAACATTTGATTCATGTTATCACGTTTCATCTTTGCAAGGTCATATATATCAAATGATAAGAATGAAACATTCTTGACATGCATATTGTAAATCTCAAAGGAGTACCTATCAAACTCTATGGTTCTAAATGATGATGAAAAATTTTCTGGTGGAAGAATGGAACATGTTTGCTTGAGATTTGTTTCTTTAGATAGAAGATATGAACAAGGGAACAACATTTTTTATTCTTTATAGAAATTATTAGACAATCTTTTCATCTCACGTTCAGAAAAATGTGGCTCAAAATAATTATTACAACGTCTATTTAACTTTGAATCAACAAGCTTATCACAAGTTATGGAAATAGCATAAACATAGAACTTACTTGCCGCATGATGTCCAATCAAATTAAATGTAAACTTGCAACTCTAGGGAGTATTCAAAGATTTCAAGGATGATATATTAAAAACATTCTCAAGGATTTTATTGATGTCAACATATTTATCAAACATGGCATAGCCCACACATGAACGATCAGATATTTTTGCAAAGAATTCATCATGAGTATTTATTTCTAGATTATTTAATTTATTTTCATCTAAAATATAATATATGTGAATGCAAAGTATCATGTATATGAACCATATCAAAGCATAGAAATGATCATGTATGTTTGAACATTGGTTATCAACTTGCAAAACTTCAGCACACAGATGAGCATGTGAATCAACCAAATCAGTGCAAATATTTTGTGTATGGTCAATCCCATCTGAACCATCTACTTTATCACAATTATTATCTATTTTCATTTGCAAACTCAGATCTGAAATGTTTTAATTACCTTTTATAGTTTCAAATGGTGCAAGTATCATGGATTGTGCCTCTAAAATTTTACCATTTTTCTCATCAAGGTTCAGGTTTGGAGCAGTACACAATTGGTTTGAATAGATAGATGTCTTCTCAGTTCCCTCAACAAGTATGGTGATGTCAACAGTAGCCATCTCTTGCTTATTCTCGTTGCGAACCTGCACATTTGGAAAAACAACACTAGAAGTAGAGATAAGAGTATTAGTTTCAGAAATGTCCTCACATGACCTGCATTCTAACTCTCCATTTTTTTGGTGTATCTCTCACACTCGCATTGTGGATACTCTC
The DNA here is from genome assembly GCA_022036555.1 of Microstegium vimineum. Taxonomy (NCBI): domain Eukaryota; kingdom Viridiplantae; phylum Streptophyta; class Magnoliopsida; order Poales; family Poaceae; genus Microstegium; species Microstegium vimineum. The sequence continues at coordinate 29,346,635 of CM039128.1, forward strand.
AACCTCACACAACTCACTTTTAATCTCACTCTCTCTCAATTTGGCTATGTGGCTCTCATTCTCACATAGGTTTTGATGCACAATCACTTCAATGTCTGGTGAAGCAACATATGAATATGTGTCATATTTCACCATGTCCTCTGGCATTGGAGCAACAATGGTTGCAGCTGAACTCTCAATTGTAACCTCTTCAAATAATGTTGAACTTATATCATCTTCAATTCGTCCTGATTTGTTGTTTGTATCTTGTGGAAAAATTGCAGTAACAATATCACCGTCTTCATCACATTTTGGCACTTGAGATGGTCTTCCAACAATTGTATCAAAATTCTTCTTTCGCCTTGTAAACTGGAGGGCACTCAACTTGATCCTAGAAAGATTATCCGGATCACCTCCACGACGATCATGAGGCCATTCATGACCATCATGGATAGTACTTTCACGAGTATAACTTGCTACGAACAACAGGGGATAACTAGCTTTATACCTGTCCAAGGTTCGATGCGACCAAGCGACGGGGAGAGAGGCTAGTTATCCCCCGTTGTTCGCAGCAAGTTATCCTTTGTTAGAAACCTACTGTCGTGAAGATCGGGCCAATCTCTTACGATCCATATCAGGTCTTGTCATGTGGTAATTAGAGCTATCGTTATCACGGTAGGTTTCATCTTCACCCACTTATATATAACCATTTGTTACAATCTATTATTATTTTTGTCTATCACATATACTTGTTTTGTTATATCCTACAGTCCACTAAAAACCTACAAAAAAATCATATACCCATTTCATGGTATTGTTACTTTGTGTTCATCCCGTTCACTTTGTTGCTAGTCATCACCATTGTTCTTCCGTCATACTCTTGTTTAATATTTATCCGCACCCCTCATTTATTATCTTGTGTTTGCTGAAAAAATATAGAAAGGAAGTGATTAAAAAAAGAGAGAGAAGAAAAAAAGAAGAGAAAGAAAGTAAAAGGGATTGTATTGCGGGTTCTATAAATCCAAGTTTCATATCTGAAGTTTGAAGTTTGTGGTGTAACAGAAATATTCATATCTTGTTTGAACGGTTTGTCTTACTTTGTTACAATACCATAGCCCTCCTTAAACAGCCACCTATAGCTCCACAATAATCTGAAACCAGGGCGTTGGACTTGTAATCCTTTCGACCTCTCGATCACATCTGTTGAACTGTTGCACTAAGCACACTCACTGTCCTTAAGAATAAGCAGGAACATTGGTAAGTAAGAGGTGAGATTGTGTGATTCCACAAATTTACCTATCCACTTTTCTTGCATAAGTGCTAATATGACAGGATCCAATTCGAGTATTCGTGGTGGTCGATATGGAGAAAAACAATCACCAGTCACATGGACTGTGTTTCGTCAACTACAAGACTCTCTAGTGGAGGCCATCGAGATGATGTTCGATAAACATCTTCCTGTTGTGGGCGGGCGGACTCCACAACAACACAGCCGGTCCAACTCTTATTGTCGTCTCGTTGTACATAGTGGACAGCATGTGAGAGGTGCTCGTGGGCATAGTTTTCGCCCTCGTGTGCTCATTGATGATGAAGATTATTGTATGTCCTCCCAAAGAAAAATTCAGCAAGAGGCACATGGAAGATCATATGGAAGCAAAACCCATCTCAGCTCCAAGGCATAAGAAAAATCTTGATACCTTTGTTTTTGGAGGATATTCTTCTCATTTAGTAGATGATAATTTCAGCATGCAACTGGAAGAGGTGGTGACTAGACAACAAAACCCATGTGAGAAAGAGTGCCACCAACCAAAATTGAGCGTGAGAGTTCAAAATGAAAATATGAGAGATTCCACAATATGTGAGGAGGAGAGCCACAATATTCAGTGTGAGAGAGATACACAAAAATTGAGCGAAAAAGGAGATGAATCGTGTGGGGAAATTGTAACACCCTAAAATTTGAGTTAGCAAATTAGGTTTGAATTTGAATTTAATTTGCTTTAATTTGATTTAATTCACGCATCTTCTGTGATCATAGAAATAAATAAATTAAACTAAAGCATAAATCACATGCTAGGGTTCAAACATGTATGTGCATTGCATGCTGCTGCATTTCTTTTGTACTATTTGCTAGTTGCAAAGCTCAAAAGATATTTCAAAACCATTTTTGAAAATAGTTTGGAAAAACAAAGAAATAAAATGAAAACCCCCCTTTTCCCTTCTCTCTCCCTTCTATTCTTCTTTTGGGCCCAACTGAGCAGCTCGGCCTGCTTCCCCCTCCTCCCTTCCTCTTTTCCGCATGGGCCGGCTAACCCTCGCCTCGGCCCAGCTCGCTCCGCAGGCCCGCATGGCCACCGCCTCCCCCTTTCTCTCTGATCATGCGGTCCCACCTGTCAGCCGCCTTTCTCCTTCCTCCCTTCTCAGGCTCGAACTCTACCGAGCAGAGGAGCGCGTCCGCATCGGCTTTGGCGTGCGTGCCACGCCCAAACCCTCCCTCTGGCCCGCTATAAGTAGCGCCGACCCCGTGAGATCGATCACATCTTCTCGCCTCGCCTTGTGCCCTAGCAACACTGCCCTCACCGCGTCCGCCGCCGAGCAAAAGCATCCGCCGCCTCCATTACCGTGATTGGAAGCTCCACCACCTCTGTAATCGCTTCGTCAAGCTTCGGGTCGAGTTCGTGGAGACCTCAGAAACACCATCCCTCTATTTTTAGCGGTGCTAGCTGCTTGTCTGACCTCGTCATCAGTTTGCAGGGAAGTTGTAGCCGTCGTTCTTCATTGTTGGGCAATCCCGAGCCATCCCGGCCAACCTCGACACCTCCGGTGAGTTCTCCTTGTCTCTCTCTTGCTCCCGGCCCTTTTCCCTGGCCGAATCGTGCACCACAGTGCCGAATTGGCTTGCGTCGGCGAACTTCCGGCTATGGAGCCACCGCGCCGGCCCTGTTCCTGTCCGGTGGCCACCTCTCCTTCCCCCTCTTCTAATCTGGGCCGCTGGCCTCAGATCAATCTTACCCCTTCGCGGGTAATCTTGCTAAAGAGACCCCTGGGTTGCATCTATTAAACCCGCCATCCAGATCTCTTATTTAACCCGATTTTCTGAATTGTTTTAACTCATTAAAGTTCAGATTATTTACAGATCTGCCACTATTTTTAAAAGCTTATAACTTGCTCGTTTTAGATCCAAATCGATCCGTTCAAGTTGCGTTAGATCCATAATTTTATGCTCTATCCAATAGTATAGATTTAATCTATGTTAATTACTTTTGAAAATAAAATGTTAGATTAATTCTTTTAATGCTTTAATCTTGTATAGTAAAATCTTGTTTAATCTATAGTTTAATCGTTTTAGATCCGTTTATCGTGAATTTCGCGTCTATGTGATCGTAGTATCGTATAGATCTGTTTTATAACCTTTTCAAAACCTCTTTATTGTTTATGGTGTAATGTTCTAATTAAATATATGATGCTTCGTGTATGATTGTTCGGATGATTGCGTGGTGATGTTGATCGAGTACAGCCGGTGAGATTTACGTTGATCCCGAGTTCTTTGCAGAAGACCAGGAGCACCGAGACCTTTGTGATCAAGGCAAGTTTAACATGGGATCATCCTTGTTACATATTCACCTTAACTCACCTAGTCATGATTGTATGTGTCTCAATTGATTCCTATTTAGATCTTTACCATAGCTTGTTACCTTGTACCTTGTCACCTTGGGACACTACTGCATATGGGTAGATCTGCTATGCTTTATGAATTATGAGAAGAATCTTGACTAATGATATATGCAACAATGAGATAAAATTGGCTTTTGTAGCAACATGGAATAGGACACCACTGTAGGGCAAAAGCTGGGATAATAACGCAACCACAAGTGCTAACATGGCTCTGGTTTTAGTCAATTATGGGAGTTGGACTAGCATAATTGTAGTTCGTGAAAGGCACCTTTGCCGAGCTGGTTATGGGGTATAGCTTGTGTGGGGACCGCTATGGGTGGTACCATCGGGGTGTCCCATATACCCCTTTGCATTGGGTCCGTGGGGTCTACTACTTGCTAGAAAGACTTTTTGAAAGACTTCATAGTGTACCTTGCCTGCTCACCTTGACAGTGTTTTGGGAGTTGCAAACCCGGGCATATGGGCAACACGGCTTGTGGGTAAAGTGTGTAACCTCTGCAGAGTGTAAATCTATCATGATAGCCGTGCTCACGGTCACGAGCGGCCTGGAAAACTCACAGTGTTAGTGATCATGGTGTTTAATTAATGATGATGATTATTATTCCTATATCATGTGGTGATCAAACTAGGTATCCATAGCTAAAGCTAAGTATTGGTAAAACTTGACCAAGTTAAAAGCAACCACAGTTCAGACAGTGTCAGCCTTTGAGCTTCATAACCCTGTGTTACTCTTGCTGAGTACTTTAAGTGCTCACCCTTGCTTTATCAACCTCATCAGATGGCTATGAAGACTACCGTGAAGAGTACTAGGCTAGTGGTCAACCAGTCGGCGTTCCCTGTGAAGTGGAGCTTCATCGCGAGAGTTATCTCTATATTTCCGCTATTTTGATTAAGACTATTATTCGTTATGTAATAAGCACTCTATGATGATATTATTTAAAGATTTGTCGGCTTATGTGTGTGATTGATCTCTGGGCGCACATAAGTATTCGCATTCAATTTTATCCTTAAAATTGGGTGTGACAGAATTGTTTACTACTAGCACGATAATACGTTTTTCTAGTCATGTTCCTTGTGTGATGCAGGCTCATGAAGAAAAGGATTTGGTGAATTATGACCATCCCCCAATATTTGACAAGATGAATTGATGGTCATGGACAATGATACATATGCATATGTTGCTTCACAAGATGTTGAAGTGATTGTGCATCACAATCTATGTGAGAATGAGAGCCATATTACCAATCTGAGAGGGAGTGAAACCACAAATGAGTTGTGTGATTCCACAAACTATGAGATTGAGAGTATCCACAATGCGAGTGTAAGAGATACACCACAAAAAATGGAGAGTTAGAATGCAGGTCATGTGAGGACATTTCTAAAACTAATACTCATATCTCTACTCCTATTGTTGTTTTTTCAAATGTGTATGTTTGCAACGAGAATAAGCAAGAGATGGCTACTGTTGACATCGCTATATTTGTTGAGGTAAGTAAGAAGGCATCCATCTGTTTGAACCAATGTGTGTTTGCTCCAAACCTGTCTCTGATACTACATGACAAGACACGATATGGATCAGTAAGGGATTGGCTGGATCTTCACGACAGTACGTTTCTAACAAAGGATAACTTGCTACGAACAACGGGGGATAACTAGCTTTATACATATCCAAGGTTGGATACGACCAAGCGACGGGGAGAGAGGCACCGAAACCGCGAGGACTTCGACTCGATCTCCGAACGACCGCAGAACCACAATCCGAAACTAGGCACAGCCAAACGAAAGCCATAGAGCACGAAGTAGGGGATTCCAGAGAAATCACTTCACAAGTCCAAGAAGAACAAGGAAGAACAAAGGTTTGAGTAAGGCACTCGGTAGCTCGGTTGCAATATGTGATTGTTTATCAAATTATCAAAAGTTTCTAACAGCTTAGATGTAGGGGATATATATATATATACTAGGAACAACCCTCCTAGATAGGTGTGAAAAATGAAACAAAATTTCTGAAGGAAGGCTATGTGAAAGGTCTCCTCGAGATGACATTTCAAGGAGGCTTCGCATGACTGTTGGCCTCCAGAACAGTTTTCACTAAACTGATCTTAACTCATTATTGGGAAGTACAATTGAGGAGCCGTTTGTTGGGTGTGAAAGTAGACTTACCAAGCTTTCCAGCCATGTATACCATGCATCACAAAACATTATAGAATGGTACAATTTTGCAGGAGAAGTTGAACCATATTCTATCGTGTGAAACTGTTGGCCTTCTGAGCAGTCTTGAATAAATCTTATATATCTCAAGATTAGCACGTCCAAAATGGGTGGGGTTTGTTGCATTGGAAAATAGACTTGATGAGCTTTCCAAAATGTCCTCATGGGCCTCAAAATCTTCTCGGAGTGGAGAGATATGAGCATTTGTTTAACTGGTCTGTTTTGGGACTCAACTGATCCGTTTTGGACTGGTCTGGTTCAGCCTGAGAGATGACCTGTTCTATACTATACTGGTCCTATTCTTCCTCCTCTTTAAACCTAAGCATAATCAAGGTAGAGAACTTAGGAAGTATAACATTCTCATGTATATTAAAGTTAATTTCAGCTACAAGTGAGTTCACCGTTTTTGGAGTAGCTTTGCACGGTTTCACGTAATTGGACCTTGATTTCTATCATTTGTATAAGATGGTGAATCTTTTTCATGTTCCACCACATGATGAGCTGGCATGTCCTCATCACCTAGGGTACTAGAGTTCCATTGTCTAAGTCATTTGAGATCTAGTCATCCAGAGCCACAAACCCTAGTTAATCTAGAGCCTCTCTAGTTCATAGCATAGATTAGTTAGATCAAAAGTAGAGGAAGTCAAGATACGTCAATCGTTCTTGAACTCCTGATGTTGTCAAGAGATTGGAGTCTGGTATAGTTCTTATTCTCTTCTCTCTTATTGTGATTATCGAAGTTGTATGATATTTACAAGCAACACTATTCTTCATTATTATGTTCTTGTTTACTTTGTTCATCGTTTACGTTAATATGTCTAGTATAGTTAGTTTTCTATTGAGTTCATGCACATATTCGTATAGCGCTCCTCTACTCGATCGTATGGCGAGTGGTAGGCAGTATATATGTAGGCGTGGTTCTTAGATACATTGCTTATCTGTGGATGCCCCCATCTATGCCGGGTCGTAGGGTAGATCATGGACATGTTAGATCCATTCAGTCCTTTGTAGGCCTCCCTCCCGTGCAGTGGTTTGGTAGGGAGGGAATATGAGGTTGAGGATATCTTCGTATATCTGAGGTTTCTAAACTCAACTCATCCTGTTCATGTCCCCATTGTGGTTGAGAACATTGGTAGTATTACTTAACGATGATTGCTAGATGCACTTTCACTAAATGACGTAGTTTTGACGGTAGTTAGAATACTTAGGAGTTATTTCTTTATTACTTGTATTGGATGACGCTTGTGTAGTGACTAAAGTGCTCTAAGAGCTGTATCTTTATTATTATGATGACTGATCAATTACCCTTATAATATATATATTTATCATGTGACTTACCCCTGTTATGAGTAGAGTTCTTGGTTGGTTAATCCCTTCATTCATTCCATATGCATGTTATCAATACTATAGATTATCAGTTTAACTAGACCTTCCCAGTGGTAAAAATATAAATCGACAATCTAGTAATACTCTAGGTAAAATGCTACAATGGTGCATTAATCGATTCGCTTGTAGAATCATTTGTTCATTATAATTTCATGTCGATCATTATTTATTTATGCCTAATCACACATAAAATAGAATATTTAATAAGTATCATTAATTATTCCTAGCTCTATAATTAGGGATGACAACCTAGTTCAATGCTTAGGAGTATAAGGTAAAAGATAGTAGCTAGTTGTTAAAGACAAGTTAATTACATGCCATATATTTTTGGCGCCACTACTAGGAACCTCTGTTCTTGGTAATAACGTTAGAAATGCCAACAGGCTGCATTGTATAATTTTGTGCAAGCTCGATTTGAGCTAGTTATCGATTTGAATCTTTATTCATCTGGTTGCATTGCTTCAATCTCATATGAGTAATTGTTTAAGCTAGTTACCGGCTCTATTAGATTGGCGATCTAATAGATTCATTAATTTATAGATATTATTTATTATGATTTGTCTATTTATTATAATAATATCTTGCCCAATCACAATCAATAGATTAGACTAAGCTACAATTCTATCTAGATCTATCATTTTGTGCACATTTATGCATCAAAATAATAGATTTAAGATCTTATCGGCTAATTTGTTGATCATGATTGTTACATGTTGCGTGTTCGAGATATTTGACTAGTTATAGATTGATGTAAGAATGAGTAGATTTAGTTTGATATACTTGTTACCGGATGCATCAATAGGACCCCGTTGTCAAATATGTTAGGCTACGTCTATTTAGTCCTAGATTTAGCTGTAATTTGAAGAATAGATCTTGTCTGTGCTTCATGGACTCCGTATTGGCTAAATAGTCGATCCATTTATGCTTCATTCATACGATACATGAGTAGTTGTCAGTCCAAACATTGGGTTCTTTGGGCATACCAGTTGTAACCTGGTTTGTTTACTATCATGGTTGTATGGGAACACCCCCTGTTAGTGAATAAACTATGTTATCGGATTAATTGTCATCATGGTTGCATGAGAACACATCTTTGTTGATGGTTAATCTTTATTTGGTATGTTTAATTAATAGGATGCCTTGAATTAGCAAATACTGTATGTATCGCACTCTTATTGATAAACATGTTGATGAGATCGTCTAATTGTATGTTGTATTGGTTATATATCATGAATAGTTGTTCTAATCTTATTGTTATGCTTCACACTGTTAGGAGTTGGCTCTTTAGTCAATTTCCTTTGATCGTCGGTTATCTGAGAGCTATACATCATGGAACTATCTGGGAACAACCGGTAGGTTTCATAATTTCACAGTTTGTCTCCTTGTCAATTGTAGGTCAAATTGACTGGCACACCTCGAGATCGAATCAACCGATGTGGCCTTGCCATCTCAGGTTTAGGAGATCAAGATTTTGCTTTTGTGACGTTCTCTACAGAGCCTCACGCAGTGTTGGCACTAAGACCCATTTTTAGCGTCAACGCTACAACGGAAGCCTTGACAAGACCATCAAAGTTTCGTGGGTGCCTGGTGCTTTGCAACATGTTAATGGCGATGAGCGACAATAAGAAAAGAGATTCAAGAATCAGAATCAGAATGAGAAAGCTACTATATTCGATAATACCCTTTGATAAATAAAATAAATAAAAATATTTTTTACGAAGGCAACGAGATGATGAGGACATCACTCCTTTGGATGCACACGATGACCCTCCGCTGGACATTAAAGGTCCAATCACAAGAGCTCGCGCGTGAAAATTAAATTTAGAGGTGAGCTCGTTCTTAAGCAAGTCTTTATATGATTTTGAGAATAGATTGCTACCTGATGATTATATTGTACTTAGGAATCATGGAGAGGACCAAGAAATTCATAAGGAAGGGTTTGGAGGCGTGGAGGACCAGCAAGGGTGCCCAAGTCAAGTTGGAGGTCCAGACCAAGTCGACTTCGAGTCTGTTTCGGAGTCTAGAATCAGTAAGGAGTAAAACGGATGCCTAGGACGCATACGGAATCAGTTTTTTATAATCCGCCCATGGTTGAAAAGATAATTTCATAAGGAAACCAATGGCCTTAGTTTCAGGTCCAAAATCCTTCTGAGTCATCGGGAAACATCGAAACAAGTCAGCATCCAGAATCTGTTCCGGTGTTGTGTCACTGTTTATGGTCCGTTGGGCCGTGTATCGTCGTTGAGCCCACTAGGGGGCGCGTCTAGGGGTGGCGACGACCCTTAGACCTATATAAACTTCCGTTTCTGCTCTCCTTAGGTTTTGGGTTTTGCTTAAATTATTTTGTCAAGAACAGTTTTGCCGTTACATCGATTTGTGAGACCCCAACTCGTGAGATTAATCATACATCTGCAATTTGGTTGCATTCTTCCTTGTTCTTGCTTGTGTTGGTGTTCTTCGATTCGCATGCAAAGGACTTAGCCTTCTTGGCGAGGTCAACTGTGCAACGCCGGTTGATAACCAGAGGAGACATGGTGCTGCGATTGCGGGGTTTCGGATCGTGTTGTTCGGAAGCCGGATCGACTTGTGTCTCGTTTCCACCAAATCAAGAGTTACCACAACCTTTCGAAAGATCGGGAACCCTAGTTCACATCAAATGGTAATCAAAGCTTCAGGTATACCGTTAGGTTCATATCTATCCTTTAGTTTCGAGTGTTTACACCTTCGTCCCATAGTCCAGTGCCATATCATTTTCCTATCCTACAACCCTTCCGTGCCATAGCCTTTGCATATTTCAGTTTTAGAGTCCGTAGTTTTGAGTTTGTGTCGTGTAAGAGGTCTTGTTGCGGGTTAGTTCGTGTTAGAGTCCAGTTCGTGTGTTTCCCCCCCCCCCCACCGTTTCCATCAAATTCTAGCCACCGCCGCAAATTTTTCCACCCTCCGGACCGTTTTGTCCTCTAATTCGGAGTCGATTTTTCAACTGGACATAACTTTCGCGTACGAACTCCGTTTTCAGAAAAGTCATAGAGTTTTTCATAGGTAAACGGCATTTCAGATCCGTCTGTCCCCCCCTTTGGCCCCCTTCGGTGGGGCTGGACAAACTCAGAATCCTCAAAATCGCCTCCGAAGTTTGAGTTTTCACCTTCCAAAATAAATTTCCTAGTTTTTCCAATCTTCAGAAAAATCCACACGCTATGTCTTTCACCTGTTTAAGCTCAAATTTTCTGTAGTTACTTATTTAGTGCTCCTAAGTAAAATAAAAATATGAAAAAAATAAAAACAAAAGTCTAATTTTCCCAAAAAACAACAACCGCCCAAAAAAATAGAAAAAAGAGGGGCAAAAGAGGGACAATATCTAGAGGAGCACATAGAGAAGGGCAAATTGAGCTGTGATCGTGTGTGCTGTTTTGTGCCTTGTTTCCTTTTCTCTCACTATCCATCATACTTGTTCCTCCTTATTGTTGATCATCACACACCTGGTACTTGGAGAATTTAGGCCGACAACAAGAGCAAACACTTGGGACTGTAATTCAGCATTACTATCTGTTTCTGATTTGTGTTCCACATAGACATTTTTCACTTTATGTGCCTTCCAAGATCCACAGATTCTTCTTGACAGCAAAGGTTTGCATCCCTGCAATCGCGGTTTCACATCTTCCCGGTATCTTTTGCCTTGCTGGTAAGAACATCGGTAAGACCTTGGTTAGGTGTTTCCTTTTGCTGTCATCTTGAGAGGCACCACTCAACCTGTGTAGTACGATTATTAGGGATAACCTTCACTGTTTGTTCCTTGTTTATTTGTGTCTACAATGGCAGGTGACAAGCCCAAAGACTTCAATGACTGCATCACCCAAGAGCAGCTAAAAGCTATTGTGGACAAAGCCAATAAAGACACGAAGGAGAATGTCGTTAAGGCTGTCACTGAGGCGATGCTTGAACTCAAGCTCGCTAACCAGTTGGAGCGGTTGGATAGACGGATATCAGAAATAACCGACAGGGTAGCTACTTTGGAAGATCGCCCTACTAAGGCTCCTGATAATGATGCGAATGGCAGTGATGACGATGATCTTGAGGTGTATGATGCCGATGGTAATCTTGATAACCAGGCGACATTGCAAAACAAACTCAGGCGTCGTCTTATGGGTGGGATTCGACACAACCGCCGCCACCATCGAGGTAACCATAATCGCGCTACCGACGATCCTTATGCTAAGGTTAAGTTTAATGTACCTTCTTTTGATGGACATTAAGATGCTAAGGCATATCTTGATTGGGAGATGACAGTAGAACAAAAATTTAGTGCCCACCAAGTACCCGAAGAACATAGAGTTAGACAAGCCACTAATGAGTTTAAAGATTTTGCTATTATTTGGTGGACTGCTTTAGCTGCCGATGGTCATACTCCTTGTTCATGGGAAGAGCTTAAGGTTGCTATGCGTGATAGATTTGTTCCTTCATCTCACCATAGAGATCTGCGTAAAAAATTGATGCGTTTAGAACAAGCGGATAAATCGGTGCAGGATTATTATGGTGAGCTTCAAAAGGGCTTGATGCGTTGTAGCGTAGTTGAGGGACTCGAGGATTCTATGTGTCGATTTTATTCGGGACTGAGATGAGAAATCTAGGATATTGTTGATTATAAAGAATTTAACACTGTCAACCAGATGTTTCAGTTTGCTATACTTGCAGAGAAGGAATTAGAGGGGCGTGACAAACAGGGTAAGTACAAGACCGGCAACAAATACACGCTAGACTCCGGACCATCATTGGGGTTGTCCAAGACATCCACTTATAGGGCACCCCTACCATCGAACAAGCAGCAAGCATCGGCTGGAGGAGCTAACACATCAAAACCGACAGCTACACTACCTTCAGGCTCAGGTAAAAATTCTGTTTTGCAAGAACTAGTGAAAAGTGCATCCTCTGTGGCATCCACAGGACACACTTCTAACATTCAGTGCCGCCGCTTCCAAGGATTCGGTCATATACAATGGGAATGCCCAAGTCAGCGGGCATACATTGTTGTGGAAGATGGCTACATTAGCGCCTCGGGCGTTGAGGAAGATGTTGCAGAAGAGCTAGTTGTGAAAGAGAGCGATGAATTTGTGGGAAAGGATGATACATCGACCTACATGAGCGTCATTGTGTAGCGAGTGCTCAGCACAAAGGTACAACAACCAGAGAAGCTGCAACGTCATAACTTGTTTCAAATTTTCTTCGTCATCGACAATCGGCGAGCACGTGTCATCATCGATGGAGGTAGTTGCAATAACTTGGTGAGTTCAGATTTGGTCAAGAAGCTCGGCTTGACCACACAACAACACCCCCATCCATACAACCTTCAGTGGTTTAATGATGCTGGAAAGGCTAAGGTAACCCAAACTTGCAGAGTTTCTTTTTCCATTGGTTCATACTCTGATTATGTTGATTGTGATGTGGTATCTATGGAGGCTTGTTCATTTTTCTTGGCTCGTCTTTGGGAATTTGATAATGATGCTATACACCATGGTAGAAGTAATACATACACTTTTATGCATCAAGGAAAGAAAATTACTATGGTTTCTTTGACCCCTGCTGAAATTGTACAAGCTGATATAGAACGGGCTGCTAGTTTGAGAAATGTTAAATCTAAAAATGAACAAGTTATTAAATCGGTTTACCCAACTAAAAAGGACAAATTGGCACATATTTCTAAAACTACAGGAATTAAATTGAATGGTGCAGTTATGCTAGCAAGAAAAACTGACCTTGCTGAAATTTCTAATGATGATATTTGCTATACTTTGGTGTGCAAACAAGCCTTGTTTTCGCTTGATGATGTTGCTAGATTGATACCTCATGTTGCCACTAACCTTTTGCAGGAGTATGAGGATGTTTTTCCAGCTGAGTTACCCCCGGGGCTGCCACCTATGAGAGGAATAGAGCATCAAATTGATTTAATTCCGGGAGCAACATTGCCAAACAATGCTGCTTATCGAACCAACCCCGAGGAGACTAAGGAAATTCAGCGACAAGTCCAAGAGATTTTGGACCGCGGGTATGTACGTGAAAGCGTTAATCTTTGTGTCGTTCCAGTATTTTTGGTTCCTAAGAAAGATGGTTTGTGGCGTATGTGTGTTGATTGTAGAGCCATTAATAATATTACTATTCGATATCGTCATCCTATTCCTATGCTTGATGACATGCTTGATGAGTTGTGTGGCTCTGTAATTTTCACAAAAGTTGACTTATGTAGTGGCTACCACCAAATTAGAATGAAACTTGGAGATGAATGGAAAACAGCTTTCAAAACTAAATTCGGATTATATGAGTGGTTAGTAATGCATTTTGGTTTAACTAATGCACATAGTATTTTCATGAGATTGATGAATGAAGTTTTAAGAGCTTTTATTGGGTGATTTGTGGTGGTTTATTTTGATGATATATTGATTTATAGCAAGTCTTTGGAAGAACATATGGATCACTTACGTGTTGTTTTTAATGTTTTACGTGATGCACGTTTATTTGGTAACCTTGAGAAGTGCATCTTTTGCACAGATCGAGTCTCTTTTCTTGGTTATGCTGTTACTCCATAAGGAATTTAGCTGGATGAGCAAAACATTGAAGCCATAAAGAGTTGACCGGTTCCCCAAACCATCACCCAGGTGAGAAGCTTTCTTGGTCTTGCAGGTTTCTATCGTCGTTTCGTCAAGGATTTTAGCGCCCTTGCTACCCCTTGCACGAGTTGACAAAGAAAAGTGTGGTGTTCAAATGGGGTAAGGCACAAGACGAGTCCTTTGAAACTTTGAAGGACAAGCTAACAAATGCGACATTGCTGCAATTTCCAAACTTTGGTAAGACTTTTGAGCTAGAACGTGATGCTAGTGGAGTTGGCATTGGAGGTGTGTTGATGCAAGAAGGTAAGCCCGTTGCATACTTTAGCGAAAAATTGCATGGCCCTATTCTTAATTACTCTACGTATGATAAGGAATTGTAAGCACTTGTATGTTCTTTAGAGACGTAGCGTCATTATTTATGGCCTAAGGAATTTGTTATACATTCAGATCATGAATCGCTTAAGTATCTTCGTTCTCAAAATAATCTGAATCGTAGACAAGCTAAGTGGGTTGAATTTATTGAATCTTTTCCTTATATTATCAAACACAAGAAAGGGAAAGATAATATAATTGCTAATGCTTTGTCTAGACGATATACTATGCTATCCCAACTTGATTGATGAATTTTTGGGCTTGAATCAATAAAAGAACAATATGTGATTGATCTTGATTTTAAAGATGTGTTGCTGAATTGTAAACAGGGTCGTACATGGAATAAGTTTGTGATAAATGATGGTTTTGTTTTTAGAGCTAACTGTCTGTGCATTCCAGTTGGTTCTGTTCGATTGTTGTTGTTGCAGGAAGCGCATGGAGGAGGACTGATGGGCCACTTTGGTGCTAAGAAGACGGTTGATATTTTGGCGACACACTTCTTTTGGCCACAAATGAGGAGAGATGTTGAGCGGTTTGTGGCACGCTGCACCACATATCAAAAAGCTAAGTCTCGTTTGAATCCACACGGTTTATATATGTCTCTTCTTGTTCCTTCTATTCCTTGGGCAGATATTTTGATGGACTTTGTTTTGGGATTGCCTAGGACTAAGAGGGGGAGGGATAGCATTTTTGTTGTTGTGGATCGATTCTCTAAGATGACACATTTTATACCATGTCATAAAAGTGATGATGCCATTTATATTGCTGACCTCTTTTTCAAAAAGATTGTTCGTTTGCATGGTATGCCTTCTACTATTGTTTCAGATCGCGACACTAAATTCTTGAGTCATTTATGGCGTACTCTATGGAATAAGTTGGGAACAAAACTGTTGTTTTCAACAACTTGTCACCCACAAACCGATGAACAAATAGAAGTCGTGAACCGTACTTTGGGCACCATGTTGAGAGCTATTTTAAAGAAAAATTTGAAGATGTGGGAAGAATGTTTGCCTCATGTGGAGTTTGCTTGCAATCGGGCAACACATTCTACCACCATGGTAAGTCCTTTTCAGGTAGTGTATGGTTTTAACCCTCGTGCTCGAATTGATCTTTTGCCTTTACCTACCAACGAAAGAATACATGGTGATGCTACTGCACGTGCTGAATTTATTCATAAGTTGCATGCAACCACTAAAGAAAATATTGAAAAGATGAATGAAAAGTATAGAATTGCTGGTAGAAAAGGTAGAAAAGAAGTTAAATTTGAACCGGGTACTTTAGTACGGTTATATTTTAGAAAAGATAGGTTTACAGATCTGCGTAAATCAAAATTAATGCCAAGAGCTTCTGGTCCATATAAAATTATTGAAAAAATAAATGACAATGCATACAAATTAGAGTTGTCACCCGAGGTCGGGGTTAGTCCTTCTTTGAACATTTCAGATTTGAAGCCATATTTGGGAGAAGAAGATGACCTTGAGTCGAGGACGACTCCAATTCAATAGGGGGAGGATGATGAGGACATCACTCCTTTGGATGCACACGATGATCCTCCACTGGACATTCAAGGTCCAATCACAAGAGCTCGCGCGCGACAATTAAATTTAGAGGTGAGCTCGTTCTTAAGCAAGTCTTTATATGATTTCGAGAATAGATTGTTACCTAATGATTATATTGTACATAGGAATCATGGAGAGGACCAAGGAATGCATAAGGAAGAGTTTGGAGGCGTGGAGGACCAGCAAGGGCGCCCAAGTCAAGTTGGAGGCCCAGACCAAGTCGACTTCGAGTCCAGGGGTGGCGACGACCCTTAGACATATATAAACCGCCGTCGCCGTTCTCGTTAGGTTTTGGGTTTTGCTTAGATTATTCTGTCAAGAACAGTTTTGTCATTACATCGGTTTGTGAGACCCCAGCTCGTGAGATTAATCATACATCTGCAATTTGGTTGCATTATTCCGCATTCTTGCTTGTGTTCTTCGATTCGCAGGCAAAGGACTTAACCTTCTTGGCGAGGTCAACTGTGCAACGTTGGTTGATAACCAGAGGAGACGTGGTGCTGCGATTGCGGGGTTTCAGATCGTGTTGTTCGGAAGCCGGATCGACTTGTGTCTCGTTTCCACCAAATCGAGAGTTACCAGAACCTTTCGGAAGATCGGGAACCCTAGTTCACATCACGAGAGACGATAGAAAACGATCTCAACCAATATACGTCCTGTTTTTTTAAGAAACTGGAGGGGCTAAGACCCCTACATGAACTTATTTATAACTAAAAAACAAGCGTACAAAGAAACTGGGAACAAAAAGGAAAAGAGCTAGTCTACACTAAGATAGACTGAAAAGACTAAATTAACATACAAAGAAGGAGACAAAGAAAATGAGCCGAACGCTCTGATCTGACAGAGAAACGGTCCATTGATCAAAGGCGACTAACAAGCTAGCTTTCACCCTTAGAGAGACTAACTTTATCTGTCTCAAAAAAAAATCCTGCAATCTTGAGCCCCAACTTGAATATTATTGAAAATCAGTTCATTTATGGCCCCACCAAATTGTCCAACTCATGATAATGATAGCCACCATGAAAAACTGACTCTGCATTTGATCCTTTATAGACAACACATTTTCAAAAGTCATGTCTGCATTTACTGTGTGCAGATTTAAAATTCCCCAGCATTGTTGGGCAAAAGGGAAACACTAAAATAAGTGCTCCACGGTTTCTTCCACTATGAGGGAGCAGATTTCACAATTGTATGATTCCAAAGTCTTATTTTTCCTTCTAAGAATGTTCCTTGTACTCAACCTGTCTTTCAAGAGTAACCAATAAAAGACCTTGTGTTTTGGCTGACAATTAGATCTCCAGAGCCACTTAAATGTTGGGTCAATTTCAGTATGCCCAAGCATTTTTTGATAAGCTATTGTTGACTTGAATTTTGTTGATCCCCCATAATAAATCCAAGCATCATTGTTTCTATCATCTAGGATTGTGTTTTCTAGGATTGTGTTTTCTAGTATCTGCTAAATCTCTAGAGCTTGCTCGAAGGCTACTTGAGACAGAGGCAAATTAAAGAGATCAAGAGACCTTTCTTCTTCAGAGGCTTTCTTGATAGAAATGAATTTATTCCTTGCAAACAACTGAGCCTGTGGAAACTATTCTTCAAGAGTTTGGATTATCCATTTGTCCTTCCAGAAGAAACAAGTTTTCCCATTTTCAATATGAACACTGGCCATCTTTTTGAAGAGGCCTAGGGATTTTAAAGTATCCCTCCACCAGAAGGACCCTTTCTTTACACTACCAGGTAGCCTGCTATTTTTATAGTGTTTTTCCTATACCAGGTTAACCCAAGGGATATCCCTCTTGTTGTGGAATTTGTCTAGGTTATTCATTAGAAGGGCTTGATTTTGAAGCTTCAGGTTGATCATGCCCAGACCTCCTTCGTCTTTTGAGGTGCAAACCATTTCCCAAGCTGCTTTAGGGAAACTTCCTCCATTTATATTTGTTCCCCTCCATAGACAGTTCTTTCTGAATTTGTCAATTTGTTATATTACAGCTTTGGGGAGTTCCAAAGTGCAAATATAGTATGTTGGCAAGGAAGAAAGGACTGCATTGGTGATTTGCAGTCTTCCAGCTTGATTCAACATGGAAGAAATCCCATGAGTCTTCTTTCACATTTATTAACTAAGGGTAAGAAATCAATAACTCTTCGCTTGATCGTTTTGGTGTCTCTTTGAAGAAGAGGGGATTTATGTTTGATCCCGAGTAGAATTCAATGTACGAAGCACTTTACTAACATTCCATTGCATCGCCTATTCCCTTATCGAATAAGTATTGGATGCGTGGTGTTTATACAACATTTCAAGATCGGGATATAATGAGGACATCAGAATATAAGCTATATGCATCAAATTGTGTCACTTGATTTAATCATCATCCGTAATCTGTTAGGTGTTTTTTTTTTGCTTGGCAGCCTGATGTAGTTAACGAAAAAATTATGCGTAGCTAGGAATTGAATAAGCGACCACACGATCCAAGAACGACCCAGGATATTATCACTTGACCCATCTTCCGTACGTGTAATCCATGCGGCTATTGCACCAAACACTGATAACCTTTTGTAAAACTAACACAAACTCCTCCCTTGTTGCCGCAGCACCTGAAACGCACTGACGCATATAAAGCGTTGCAGAAACGGACGAGTAGATAGATGGATCTACACGGATGAAACCGTGCAGGGAACAGCAGTGCGCTACAGGCTGACTAGATTGACACTAATCAGGATAGTAGCTTCCCGTCTCGGTCTTCATCACCAAACACGGCCTTCGCCAATTGATCTTCCTCCAGATGATGCATTCCTTAATTAGCTTTTGCCAAAAGCAAGATCCATGGCCAATTTTTCCTTCAACCCTTTTGGACTGTAATAATACCACATTCTTTAAACTTTGTCGTGCTGCAGTGGAATAAGATCATATAGGACTCTATCCGCCAAAAAAACAATGCAATTCTTGTTTTTTAGAAAAGCAAATAATTTAAAGTTTAACTAAATTTATATAAAGAAGTATTAATATTAGCCATAAAATATAATTTTATAATAAAATTATTTGGAGACATAAATGCTAATATTATATTGAGATAATTTTTATAATTGCATTTTTTAATGAAGGAGATAGCACTGCTTACTGTACAATGCAAACGATGACGAAATTCACCGTGCTGGCACTGGGTTCCTAGTGGAATCCGGTCCATATGAAAGTAGCATGCGTCCAAATTCGAGGATCCATTCAGTAATGCCTCGGATCAATAATCAAATTAATTATTTAGAGTTTAAGGGCATTGCCCAGCCTTAGCACTAACTAGGGGCAAAAATGATACGGATATTTTCTGACCGTGTTCGAGACCGAATCTGTTTAGAAAGATTTATATCAGTCTGTATCCGTGTCCGGATATTCAACATCCGATATAGTATCCGTATCCAAACAGTAAAATTGCATATTTATGATGTCGATTTTGTATCTTATTCGGTATAGTTGACGCTATCTATATTCGAATCTAAATCTAGACAAAAATATGAAAACAAATGTAATATCAGTAGTGATATCCATCCGTATCCGATCCGATCCGTTTTATGAGAGCCTTGAAAACATAAACTACTTCTTAGCTTCCAAAGCCCCCACGGGGCAGTAGCACAAAGTATATATTATCAACTAAGAATCTTTTATTGCTTAACCACAAAACCCCTATAAATTCAAAAGAACTACATACATCTCTGGCAATAATGCATGTCCGAATTGACATAGGGTCTTCAATGATTGTTGGCATTGGAGCATTGTGTGTTTTTATTATTTATTCGATAAAGAAGTTAAACATGTCATTGCGTCTTTGCTCACCTGGTATGATCTGTCATATCTGTCCAGCGCACTACCCTTGGACCGATGGGATCAATATGATTTTGTATCGCAGTACTATATGATTCTGAGGGAAATAGAGACTTGTTAAACCAACCATAAAAAATAGCTGGAATTTATAATTCCATTTGGAATTTTGTTACTAATCAGTCGCTTTTCTGCAACACTACATCAAAGACATATAAAGAAACAAACCATGTACTACTCTAGTTTTATATATATATATATATATATATATATATATATATATATATATATATATATACTATTAGTCCTGGCCGTTGCTTATTAATCAACACTCCGGCGGAGCGCCGCCCCACTCCGGCATGACACAATTACTGTATTCATAACATTTTTTACTCATGCACTTCTATTGGGTAATAATAAATCACCAGCCACGTGGCTCAACACATCCATCCGATGATCACGCTAGGTTTTATGACGCTGGTCGTGATTTAGTATATATATTATATCGCCGTTCTTTTCTTTCTCCTTCCTCGAAAACTCACGGAACAACGGCAGCGGTGCCCCCTCCAGATCCAGTAATAGATGCGCGGGCACGGTGAACCTCGGCGGCGACTCGACCGCCCGCGGTGAACCTCAGCGGCGACACGACCAGACGTGCAGGCACGACGGCCTCGGTGGCGGCACGGCCAGACCAACCGTGGGGCTCCCCTCCCCGTCGTCTCCCGCGGACCAGCACTGCCTTCCTCTGGCCGGCACCGGCACCGGCCCCTCCCCCACCAACGACGGCGGCAGGAAGGCACGTGCACAGGCGTGCGCCAGGCACACTTGGTGAAGTCACCTGAAGATCCAGCGGCGGTGGTTCTAACAAAATTCTAAACCTTTGTTGTCTAACTCGATCAGGGGTCTATCGATATTGAGTCGTAGAATGTCGCATATTGACACGGATTTTTTCCTTGATGATGATTGTCGATCGATCTCGCATATATGATGTGTAGATTGATGGATATTTTTCCTTATTATTATCGCACACGCGCGCATTAATAATAACTATAAGAGACGCACGCACGCGAGGGTCCCAGCGCCAGGCCGCCGCCGTCGCCGCCTGACCCGTTCCTCCCACATCCGGCCTCCTGCCGGTGGAGAGGAGGAACGGGTCCATCGTCTTGAGTCGATCTACTATTTTTATTAGAGTCTAGGTCTAGGGTTTGCTCGCTGTCGATTTTCGGCGGCGGAGTTTTCTTTTGCCGGAGGAGTGTGGCTTCTTCGCGGCTTGTTTTTCCTGGCGACGCCGGTGATGTGGAAGCAGCGGCGGCGCAACGGAATAATTTCTTCCAGTCTCTTCCGTTCTCCGATGGCGATCTAATCCGACGTCAACTGAGATGCTAGGGAGACCTCTCGTGGAGTCGAGGGTCGGCGCATCGTTGTCTTCTTTAGATGATGATGTTGTTGACCCTGTTAATCTCGAGGAATATGTTCTTTGGTGGAAACCTGAGCTTTGCTCGAGTTACCGGCAATGGAATCGAAGGATGCGTCGTGGGTACAGGAGTTGGCTGATTCGCCCTCCTCTGCGGCCTGGGAGGCAACGTCGGCTGATTCGCCCTCCTCTGCAGCCTCCACTCTGTGGAGTTTGGCTCTGGTGCCTGACGACGATTGGTATGCGGCTTCGATAACGGTGACGGATGGATCTCTGAAGGCTTCGAGGAAGATGAACAAGAGTTGTGAACTTCTTTGTAAGTTTCTTTTTCTTTGGAGTCCTATCTGTAAAAGGGTCGGTGCAATTGCACTAAGATGAATACATATTCCTTTTCAAAAAAAAACTGATTGACACACGGATTATCTTTGTTTCTCATTTTACCACATACTCTTTCGTTAAATAGTTGTGAAGCCAGCTTATTGATGAAATTAGTCATATTTGTGTTCAAATATTCCGTGCTCAATTTCCTATCAAATAGGGATGAGCGTTTGATCATGATGGTGAAATCTAGAAATTAGTTTGCTATTTGTGCCAATCAAAGTAATTGATAATGTTTTTTTTCTAATTTCATCTTGCAGAGCGTACAAAGAAATGGAGGCACTTGAGGTCATTGATCAAATATCTTGGAAGTAACACTGCTTCTAGATGTTCAGTTTAACTCACTTTTGTAATACAGTCATGGCTCTTAGCTAGTGTAGTAAATATTTTGTTTAGCAGCGGGCATTTTGTCTATCAGCAGACAGCAGCTGGCACTGTCTGCATTGCAAACCAAAGTGATAATCCTATAGCGTGCTCATCTTGTACTTTGTTTAATTGTTATCTATATTCCTATAGATTGGATATTACAATTTCTTATTACTTCTTATATTCCTGATCTTATTTAGGATCTGCAAATGTTTTTTTGCTCAATCTGTGGATGGATTTGATGCGACTTTCGTCCTGTCATTTTGATCACTGTCAAGAGCGAGTGATTTTATAATATAGTTCTATGCAGAAATGGTTATATGTAATTATTACTAAGGTTATGTGATCTATTTGTGTAATAACAGCAATAAAAATAATTTCCCCTGACATTTTCTAGACAGAATTATTCAAAGACTCAATTATACTATTGGTAATAAAAAATACATACACACCATAGTTATTAGAGTTAATTTTAATCTTCACGGGTTCAGAGGTAATCATTTATAGAAGGAAATAATATTGTTCGAAGAACGGACATCCTGATGACTATTAGAGTTAAGTTCACTCCCCATGGTTTTGGATATAATTATTTATAAAAGTAAATGATTCTAACATTAATAAAAAATACCTTGTTTGTAGATTGTATGTCCCAATAACAATAAGAGATAATTTTACTCCCCATGGACCCTGTCCGAAGACCAGATGCCTCGATGATTATCATAGTTAATTTTACTCCTCACAAGAGTTATTTATAGAAGAAAATGATAGTGATAGTAATAAAAACTACCCTGTCTAACTTTACGCCTTTACCGTATAGGGTCTCTTACGGAATTATTTATATCTTCAAAAAATAGCAGTAGTAATAAAAAATATATATTTATTAAAAAATCAGACACCTTCATAAGTAGCACACCTAGAGTTTACTGCTCATGGGTCATCTAGAATTATTTATTAAAGCAAATGATAATACTAGTAATAAAAAAATTATCATTCAGAGACCGGATAGTAGCATAGGCAACTTTACTGCGCAAGATTTTGTCAGGAATTATTTATCCAACCAAATAGTAACAGTACTAATAAAATGATAATAGTAGTAATAAAAATTTATCATTCGGAGAGGCAACTTTACTACGCAAGATTTTGTCAGAAATTATTTATCCAACCAAATGATAATAGTAATAATAAAAAAATTATATTGATAGGAGTAATAATAAAAAAATTATATTGACAGGAGACTAGATACCCTATTAATTTTACTCCTCAGGGTCGGAATCAAATTATTTATAAAAGCAAATGATACCAATAGTAATAAAAAACTATCTGAATCGAAGATCGGACATCCGAAGTCTACCAGAGTTAATTTTACTCCTCGTAGTGGAGACAGAATTATTTATAGAAGCAAATGATACCTATAACAATAAAAACTGCCCTATTAGATATTGGTTATCCCGGTCACTATTACAGTTAATTTTACTCCTAACAGGTCTAAACATAATTTTTTATAGAAGAAAAGGATGTTCATAGTAATAAAATCTAGTCTGGCGGGAGACGACTAAACGTCGTGATAATTGTACTCACCGGTATAGACATAATTATTTATAAAACAAAATGATATTGATAGTAACGAAAACTATCCTGATTGAAGATCGAACATCAGCATGACTATCAAAGTTAATTTTACCACTCACAGTTCAGATGGAATTATATTTTACGAACACTGGGGTTCACCAATTACAAAAACAATATAATTTACTCATATGTCTAAAATATTTTTTCTAGTTTTAATTCACCTAAACAAAATATACAACGCAAATTGCTTGATCCAGAATAAAAAAATTTGGAGTCTGATCCCACACTATGAACGATGATTGCCAAATTTGTAACTGAAAAAAAAAACTTCCATTGAATGGATGACATCAATCACGTAATTTGTGGAACAAATGGTTCTCATGGGTCCACTCAATTCAATGCAATATTCGGTTGACGTCTATTTAGTCACGGCCATTCAATGTCATTAGAGCATCTGCAAGAGACTCTCCATATCCTTTATATATGCTAGCAATAGAGATTTAGGTGAAAAACTAACCTCCAACAGCTTTTGTAAATGGTCTTCTAAATATAGTTATTCTCTATTCCGAATTTTTCGCTAGTCAAATATAGAAGACGAAAATGACTCTCTAAAGTATGCATGAGATTTAGAAAAGCTGTTGGAAAATGAAAAGATATACAAAATAATTTTTATGCAAATGACTCTCTAAATAATGATTTAGAGAGTGAGATTTAGAAAGACTCTTAGAGATGCTCTTAGGTTGCAGATCGCTTGGGAGTAAAAAAACCACCTCATTTTACTTGCTGACTACTACAATTGAATTTGCCGGAATAAAAAGGAACCACGGGGAGAGCGTTGAATAGTATTCACCAGCCAAGTTGCTAAATAGTGTGGTCCTATATATATATATATATATATAAATTTAGGTGATCGGTGGGGAAAACATCTTCCACTTCCACAAAATATGAATTAAACTACTTCGTAGGTTTCAAATTATAAGTCGTTTTAATTTTTTTTTTCATATATTTTACTATATACTTTGTTGATCCCAAATTATAATATACCCTAAGAATCTTAGAGATTCAAAGCATCTCAATTTTTACCAATAATTATGAAGAAAATTATAAAAAAAAAATAATCTAATGGTACTTAGTTGACATCATAAATGTTATTAATTGTTATATAAGATTGATCAAAACTTGAGGTACTGTCTTATAATTTAGGATGAAGGGTGTATATCTAGACACGTTATTATATCAAAATACATATCAAAATACTATATCAAAAGTCAAAGCGACTATAATTTGGATCAGAGGAGTCATTCCATGTCGGCGTAATAACCTAGCTATATCTATATTAGTTGATGTTGTGGAAAATGTTTAAGTCAAACATTGGAAATATAATTCATGAATATTTTTTAAGTTAATAAGTTTGAAAAAATGAAAATCATATCAATAGATTTGTCTTGAAAAATATTTTTATAAAAATATACATATATTATATTTTGATAAATATTTTTCAAAATATAAGTAGTCAAAGTTACGATTTAAAGGCCATGTCGCTATCATAAACGTCAACTGATACGGGTATAGAGGGAGTAAGTAATTGCATTGAGTCATACTAGTGCGTAGCAATACTTAACTTGCTCAATCCAATTGTCAAAAAAGTAGCTGATTCAATACTTAACTTGCAGCACCAAGGAGTATTATACCTGCAACTGAATCGCATTACCACTAGCTTTTGGAATCCTACTCACGTCACAAGCGCCAGCCATCCTCTTCCTCTATATAAGGACTTTCCGACCTCTACTCTAGCGCACACTCTACACTTCTCTCCTCCCTGTTTTCTGGAGCCTTTAATTTACTCACGTCGCCGAGCTGGCTAGCGACAAGCACGACGTCGTCGGCGGCAGCGATGCCGGCGAGTCGTCGTCGGCCGTGAGCAGCAAGGCGGTGGTGGAGGAGCTGTACCGCGCGCTGGAGCGCGGCGACGTGGACGCCGTGCGCCGCCTGCTGAACCCGGACGTGGACTGGTGGTTCCACGGCCCCCTCGCGCACCAGCACCTGGTGCTCATGCGCCTGCTCACCGGCGCCGGCAGCGGCCTCCCGTTCAAGATCCGGTCCCTCGACGCCTTCGGGGCGACCGTGCTGGCCGAGGGCACCGACGTGACGGGCGCGCTCTACTGGGTGCACGCGTGGACTGTGGGCCCCGGCGGCCGCGTCACCGAGGTGCGAGAGTACTGCAACACCGCGCTCGTCGTGACGAGGCTCGGCGACGGTGGCGCCGAGGCCGCTGCGGCGGCGGTGGAGGCCAAGCCGACGTGCTCGCAGTCGCCGTCGAAGCAAGTGTGGCAGAGCCGGCTGCTACCCGACCGGGCTCGCAAGAACCTCCCTGGCCTCGTGCTTGCCATCTGATCGGATCAGATGCGAATCATGCGATATATGCTTCTGAACTGGCGGGTGTACGTGGCTTATGATGCTTTGTAGAGATGGGCTATGCATGTGTTGCAGTGTGATTACAAGGACATGAATGAATCAAATGCGTCACATTAAAAAAAAATTGAAATTAATTAGTCGAAGCAAATCAAATGGTACCTGTGTGTGATGTGACATATATACTAACGTCCACTCACAATAAGTCTATAAACTATCGATGAAACATCTGAATTATGTTTGAACACACCTCCGGTATACCAATCTTCTAAAGAAAGGCAGAATTTCCTATGCTACTCCAGATTCATGCATCACTGCTGTCTATACCAGCAGTCACTACGGTTAGAATCAGAGACGACAAAAAGCATTAGGAAGTGATGAGCTCACCTATCAATATTGGTTCCATTATTCCATACCTCACACTGATATGATGGTATTAACATGGGCAGATCTGCCACCAGGGCTGGTGGGGCTCGAGCCCACTCACCCCCCTTTTGAAAATTTGGCCATTGGAGAAGTTTGGGAGGAGGTTGATATTGAAGATGATGCCGAAACGATGATGACCTCAGTTTTGCTCTAAAATTTTATCCGGAAGTGATAAGTTGAACGTCATTGCTGCGTTACGTCTCCACCTCACACTAATACTACAAACAATCCTGCTGGATCACGCCTCCACCCAGCACTGGTACTATGAGTGTCATTCTTGGGTCCGCAACAGACTTAATGGTGATATGATGATTGTCATTGTTAGGTGTCCTATTTACTTGAACTTATTAGCCTAGTTTACCAACCATGGTATAGTGTTTTTGTCTCATAGCAAGATATTATTGTACTCTCTTCAACTAAAAGATATTATATCCAAAGCCAAATAATCTGAACATTAGTAAGTGTCACTAAACTTGTTATGGAGAGTAATTGCCAATTTCATCAGGAATTAGATAGATATTGCAAATTTTATATAGGTATTGTGTGAAAATGGGAACAATGAGGACCCGAACAATGATAAAATATTTTGATTATATTGTACTCTCTCCAACTAAAAGATACTATATCCAAAGTCAAATAATATGAAAAACATTAATAAGTGCCACTAAACTTGTTATGGACAGTGGCAGAGCCAGGGGGGCTGACAGGGGCCTGGCCCCCCTAACATTTCACAACAACTAAAATTGGTAGTATCACTTAATATTTTTTATCTATATTAAGAGATATTATTTTATATATACATATACTTATACATACACACACACACATATATATATATAAATGTCCGTGCGTTGCAACGGGAAAACATAATATCAGAGAATGCATTATGTTGTTACTCAGAAAAAATATTTTGTCTACTCACCGGGTTCCATGTAGTAGAGAAAATCTACAGCTAAACATGAAGGGCATTATGAAGACTACATAGATTGTCTTTACTGAATTTTGCTTTACATAGATTTCAGGTTTAATACATAGCAAACTACGTAGATATACCTGGTAGTTGTACAATCAAACTTCAGGAAAAAAAACAAAGCTCTAAGATCCTAAAGAGTATATGTCAAAACATGCTATGAGGTCCTGAGTTTTGGACTATACAAAAATAGATTTGCAACAACTCATATAGCAGGAACTTTTCAGCTAGCATGATTCATGACCTCACCCTTTTTAATTAGTTGTGGAGAAGAGATACACACAGTAAGTGAGTCCTTGCTGGTGTGCTGAGTAGACTCTAATAAGGTTTGTTACCAACTTGTATTGGTCCATCACAAAGCCATTAACAGGACTCGCTTACTGGATCTCCCAAACTTCATAATAATCAAAGGAAATCACAACTACCCAAAAAAAGGAAATCACGAAATGCAGTTCAACACTGTCTTGTTACCACTACTTCTTTAAAATTGACTCCATCAAACACAAGCTAGGAGATCCTAGTATTCAAAATTGCTATCCAAATCTTAAGCTTAACAGTAAGACGAGTATTCAGTTTCCACCTTAACTCTGTTATGCCAAAGAATACATAATTTCAGTATTACCGTTACAAGAACCCCAGTCTGAGTAAAGTTTAGTAAAAATAACAAATTGGAAAAAATAGAGCAAGTGAACACAGATAATAAGCCTGTAACGAATCATAATCAATAGCTCTGTACTAACCAACATACTTTGCCTAATTCCGTACTCAAGATTTAATAAAGCAAAGTACCATACACAGATTTTGAGTTTGAATGGATATATACTCATCATCGGCTATAGCTGCTCATCAGTATCGTTCTATAGTACTGTAGATTCTAAAAAAATATAGTACATTCTAAAAAAATAATTCAGTTCATGGCGCATAGTTTATCTAGTAATATGGTTGAGCAACTAATGGGTGATCTTTTTAACACTAATCGTTCTACAGATTCCAAAAAAATCTAAAAATTCATGGGATCTGAGAACGGCAACAAGCTGCTCCTCCCAAGTGAGGAAGCCACCAAAACTGACCGAGTCCTCGTTAGTGACAGGGAGCACCCGGAAGCGTCGGAGGAGCCGCACGAAGGTGGCAGTGGCTTTGGATAGGGTTGTCGACATGTACGAGCGGGTGGAGTCGATGTGCGATCTTGAGATCTCCATAAAGTCCAAAGCCTTCGGCCCGCCGGCTGCAACGATGTCGTGCCCCCTCTTGCTGGCTCGGGGGCGGGCGCTATGTCGGGTTCATCCCGCCGGTGGGATGAAACTGGGGCTTATTCACAGGCGACAGCGAGGTCCTGAGGAGGAGCGCTGGTCGGAGCGGCGGTAGTTCTGCGCTGAGGTGCTGTGGCCGGGTGGACTCGATGGCGGCGGCGAAGAGGTGTTATGGTCGGGTGGACTCTGCAGACGGCGGAGAGGGCACAGGGGCGCGCACTGGATTGAGAGGAAGGCGAGAGAGATGGTGAGGAGGGCGTCTGGAGTGGGGGAGTGGGCGGCAAGTCCGCAGTTGTGAGAGTCTCGCATGTGTTTTGGTTTTGAGTAATTGATGAAACCCACCCATATACTAACCTTGATCTCTAAGTGTGAATCATGAGAAAGGTTGGTACATGCCATGTGATGGCGCAAAGTGGATCAAGTGGATTGCACAAGCTCTAGCATGGTGGTGGAAAGGAAAATGGTGTGAAGGAAAAGGTGATTGCTAGGAACCATTTTCGGTTTGGTGATCAAGACATCATAGAGGATGTGATCACGTTTAGGATAGATAGCCGTACTATCAAGGAGGGAGCTCTTAAGTATGATTACGGTTATCATGTGCCACTAGGTTCATATGCATTGCATTAAAACCTAATGAACTAGTGAAACAGCCAACTAATTCCAAGATAAATGTGAACTAAAAGCTAACACACGTGCACAAGTGTTGGGATCACTTAGTGTTGGCTCTTGGAAGCTTGGAAGAAAAGTTGGAGGCTGTTTGGACTCAGTTTGAAGGTCCGGACGCTAGGGTTTCGGTGTGTCCAGACCATCGCGTGTGCGTGGGACACACACCCTAAGCTGGCTCTGCTATGGACAGAGGTCCGGACGCTGATTGCGGTCTGGACGCTCAACTCTGGATGTAGGATCCGGGGTTTGGAGCTCTCTGTTGTATCTGGAAGAAAGGATCCGGACGCTGTCTTTGGTCCATACAGTTGATCCGGACGTGCGTCCGGAGGTACTGCTGGCTCTGTGGAGCTCTCGGGTGTTCTCGGGTGCTCGGGAAATATTTCCGGACCCGATGAATAGTCGAGTCCGGTCCCGCACTGTTGCGAACGACCGGAGGCACGTGGCGCTCTGTGGCGTGAGAGGGAAGCAAGCAGTTTGAATCGCCGGGCGACTGGACGCATGAGCGTTGGTCTGGACAGCGCGCTGCGCACGTCCGGAGGTCGCGTCCGGTGGCTGGCTTAGAGCCGTTGGGGCTCGGTGGTGAAGGGGTCCGAACGTTGTTAATGGTCCGGACCCGCTGTGAAAAGTGCGTCCGGAGGTCGCGCAGAAGCTCCTTTTGATGGGCAAAACGGCTAGTGTTTGAGTGTGGGCTATATAAAGTGATATGGCCGGCCCTAGGGGCACTCTCTTGCACATTCACATCACTCATACACTTGTGCTTGCTTGAGGCGCTTCCGCCACTCATCCTCTAAACATATTTGACATATTCTAGAGAGATTGAGTGAATCCAAGTGCATTGCTTTGTTGATTGCATAATAGTGGCACTTGGTGATCGTCGTCATCACAGAGCTCTTGTTATTCTTGGAGGTTGCCACCCTTATACGGCTTGGTGCGACGAGGATCGTTGAGCGGAGGAAGGTGTCTGTCTCCGGCTCCGATCGGTGGATTGTGAGGGGTTCTTGAACCTACCCTGCAGGAGTTCACGAAAGGTATCTCTAGTGGATTGCTCGTAGCTTGGGGATCCCATCTTGTGTTGGTTGTGCGGCACCCTTGACAGGTTTGGCTTTGATTGCCAATTAGCACGTGAACCTCCAAGTGGGTGTATCGCTACAACGGGGACTAGCTTCTTGGCAAACAAGTGAACCTCGGAGAAAAATCATTGTGTCAACTTGTCTCTTCGAGGATTTCATATTGTGATTGGTTATCTATTGGTTCATCCCTTCGTCGTGGTATAATCCTCCTATCTATAGCTTTGTATTACTTTTCTTAATTCTTGCAAAGTAGAGATTCTAGCTTAGCTTGTGTAGCTTAGCTTAGTAGTTCTAGTTGTCTAGCTTTTGTGTGTGACATAGGATATATCTTGCTAGTAACTAGACTTTCTATAGGAGGCTTGCCGACCCTTGTAGTGCTAGAGCAAACTTGCTTATTGCCGTGTTTTATTCTAACAAGTTTGCTTAAGTGTTGTTGTAGAAATTTTAATAGGCTATTCACCCCCCATCTAGCCATTCTAGACCTTTCAAGCTGGCCGACGAGTTCTGGGCTTCCTTCTGCCACGAAAAAAGATGGGGTGCAAGGCGCGGTACTTTGACGAGGCGGTTCGACCTAACGTGGCCCACTTGTCGGCGCGGTGAAAGCTGTGTGGACGAAAGTCGTTCGTGTTTTTTAGCTGTATATATATATATATATATTAGTATCTTTTAGATAATAAAATCATATAAAACATAACTAAATTATAAAATTATGGCTATGAAAAAGACTGAGTCGCTACTAAAAATTTACGATGTCACTCTAGACATCTTAATGTTATTGGACATGTCACTTACCGCTGAAAAATATAGTTTAGAGCCTATTTGGAACGCAATAATTTCATGGGATTTGCACAGAAAATTCTCAGGAATCAGTTCATTTTCATAAGAAAAACCGTAGGAACATGAAAAAAATGCCACGTTCTCTTAGATCCTAGATACTTATAAGAAATTGTCAGCACTCGTTAAAGTCAATGAATGAATCCCAACAATCACCATATGAAACCTTTAACGAGTTAAGTTATACTTAGTTTTGACATGTCGGTTTTTTTGACTGGCCCCCTTGAGTATAATTCCTAGCTTCGCCACTGGTTATGGAATATATTTTCAAGTAAATGTACACACTAAGTTTTTATTTTATTTTTGCAAAAAAGGAGGGAGCTCTATTGATTTCTCATGAAACAGGTTACAATCTTTTGCGATCAAATACTCCACGCATTGGTGAAAGCTCATAATCCAAGGCTAGAGGGGGGGTGAATAGTCTAAATCGAAATCTAAAACAATCTCAACAATAAGTTAGACTACAATATGGCAAAGCTCGACTAGCACTAGCAAACTAGGGGATGCGAAACATCCTAACCACAATTGTTATCCTCATATAGCTCTAGGGTCACTCAATTCCTACTCAAGTCTAGTAGCCTTCTAGGCACAACGTAATATACTAAGACAAGTATGAATAAGGAAATGCAAAGATGAGAAGAGTGATTATACCACCGAGTAGAGGATTGAACCAATCACAATGAGAGCTCCAAAGTAGCCAATCAATCCAATCAATGGGAGACAAGGTTGACACTTGATTTTTCTCCCGAGGTTCACTAGTTTGCCAACTAGCTACGTCCTTGTTGTGTCGGCTCACTCACTTGGAGGTTCACGAGGTAATTGGCATCACACACCAAACCCGTCACCGGGTGCCGCACAACCAACACAAGATGAGGGCAACTCCAAGACACGCGCAATCCACTAGAGTTACCTTTGCGATCCCCCGCGGGGAAGGCACAAGAACCCCTCACAATCACCACTTGTGGTCGACGAAGCACAATCACCAAGCTTCTCGAAACCACACTGCTTGCTCCAAACCGTCTAGGTGATGGCAATCACCAAGAGTAACAAGAAATTAGCAGCGGTATCAACTCCCAGGTGCCACTAAGATGAACTCACTTCATGCACTAGGACACTCAAATCTCTCAAATGGATGATCAATTGACTAAGAGATGAGTGGGAGTGTGTGCAACAAGCTTCTCAAGTGTATGCAATATCAGAATGAGCAAGAGAGCTACCTTGAACCGCCACACACCCTTTTATAGCCCCCTCAAAGGAACTGGCTGTTATGCACATGGGCGTCTGAGAGATCTCTAGTGTTTTGGATAATTGATGAAACCTAAGGTACTAACCTAGCTCTAAGTGTTTGGGTAGGCTTAGTACATATATAGAAGATGATGACAAGTGATGGAGCAAGCAAGGAAGCAAAGTGATTGCAAGAGCTCACACATGTAGAAGAAGGAGAATGGAAAGACCCTAAGTTATTCAAGGCAAAGGTATTTGCTAGGGCTTTTTCTTTTGGTGATCAAGACACCAAGTGGGTGTGATCACATATCACATTTAGGTTAGACAACCGTACTATTAAGAGGGGAAATTCAAAAGTGATTGCAGTTTGTCAAGTGCCACTAGGTGTTATCTATATTGCATGTGCATTTAGGACCTAGTGACATACTCCATGACAATTTACAAGTGAAACATGCCAAGACTTCTCACTAAAGTTGGATAATTAGTACTTAGCACAATGGAGCAAAGGTGGAAAAAGGAGAAGTGAATTTGGTCAAGTCAGGGGGGCGTCGGACACTGCAGATCAGGGCGTCGAACGCTGTCCAACGTGCCGGACGATGGCGCCGGACGCTGGCGTCAGCATGACATAGCGTCTGTCGACCACACTGAAGCCACAAAGAAAATTCAGAGCGCGATGGACGCTGTCCGTCGGATCGGCAACGGAGCATCTGGAAATATTTTCTTAGAATTTTCCAGAAACCCGAGAGCAACAAGTTTGCGTCGGACCCTGAGGCGCAGCGTCTGTTGCGAAACAACAGAGCGTCCGTCGGGCTTCCAGAGGACTCTACAGACGGGCAGTTTTGAGAAAGGCGCCGGACGCTGGAGATCAGTGCGTCGGACGCTGGCGACGGAGCGTCCGTCATCCGTGCATAAGCCCAACGGCTAGTTGTGACAAGGCGTCGGACGCTGGTGACGGAGCGTCCGTCGCCCCCGTACAGAGCGTCCATCGCCAACTTAACAGGGCAACGGCTAGTGGACTTTGAGGGGGTCTATAAATATGTGTTGGCCGGCTAGGGGATCTCTTTCTCGAACATTTGAACATCTTGAGACTCATTTGAGCTTAGCAAACATCCTCCCACTCATCTCCATACTGGGTTAGTAAATTTCCAAAAGAGATTGAGTGATCCAAGTGCATTTCGCATATAGCTTGCATCTAGTGGCACTTGAGAGGCGTTCTCGCTGCGTATTTCTTGTTACTCTTGGTGATTGCCATCACCTAGACGGTTTGGAGCAGCGGAGGTAGATCGAGAAGCTTGGTGATTATGCTTCGTCGACTACAAGTTGATTTTAAGGGGTTCTTGTGCCTTCCCCGCGGGAGATCGCAAAGGTAACTCTAGTGGATTGCTCGTGGTGTTTCAATAGCCTCATCTTGTGTTGGTTGTGCGGCACCTGGTGACGGGTTTGGCGTGTGATGCCAATTAGCGCGTGAACCTCCAAGTGAGTGTCTTACCACAACAGGGATTAGATAGTTGGCAAACTAGTGAACCTCAGAAGAAAATCAAGTGTCGACAATTGTCTCTTGTGATTGTGTGATCTCATTGGTATTCACTTCATTGGTTCATCCCCTACAACGGCACGGTGGTATAATCTACTTTCCCATCTTTGCATTACCTTATTCATACTTGTCCTAGTATATTAGGTTGTGCCTAGAGGGCTACTAGAATTGAGTAGGCATTGATTGATCCTCGAGCTTATTAGGATAGAAATTGTGGTAAGGAGGCTTTGCATCCCCTAGTAGGCTAGTGCAAGTCAAGCTTCGCCTCCTTGATATCTAAGTTGTTGTTGAGATTGTTTTTAGTTTTCAATTTAGGCTATTCACCCCCCTCTAGCCATCACTTAGAACCTTTCAAGTGGTATCAAAGCTAGTACACCGTTGATTTGAGGCTTAACAACCTACGGTGTGAAGATGGCTCATATCAACAACATGAAGAAACCACCCAAGTTCGATGGCTCAAACTATGGATATTGGAAAGGGGAGCTGACCGATCATATCAAGTCAATTGGCCGGAAAGTTTGTCTTGTGGTGGATAAGAAATTTGAGGTGGTAAATGAGGCGGCTCCCACTCCTCAAGAGGAAGAAAAGTTGCAACACAATGATATTGCTCTAAGTGCTATTCATGAGGCATTTGATGAAAAAGTGTTTGAGCAAATCAAGAATCTTGAGAGTGCTCATGAGGCTTGGAAGAAGCTAGAAGAATCATTTGAAGGCACTCAAGCCGTCAAAAGTGCTAAGGCATACACCTCAAAGAAAAGTTTGCAAGTTTCAAGATGAAGGATGATGGGAATGTGCCGGAGATGTTCCATATGCTACAAGTGCTAATCAGTGATCTCACGGCTCTTGGTGAGAAGGTTGAGGACAATGACTTCTCTCACAAGTTCTTGAGAAGTCTCCCATCTCGGTTTGAGACTCTTGTGACCTTGATTGTGAGAGGTGGATTGGACACCGTGACTCCTAATCAAGTCTTGGGATATGTGATGACACAATATTCTTACCGGGACAACAAAGAAGAAGATGTCAAGAAAGAAGAAAAGAAAGATGAGAAGAAGAAGAAGAAGAGCATAGCTTTCAAAGCTACTTCATCACACAAGAGCAAGGGCAAAGCCAAGGTTGAAGAATCTAGTGAGGATGAAGACTCAAGTGCTAGTGAGGTTGATGAAGAAGAAATGACTCTCTTTGTGAGAAAATTTGGAAGATTCATGAAGAAGAAGGGCTATCATGCAAGAAGGAAGAGACCATCTTCCAAGAACTTTGATGAGCCAAGGAAGTGCTTCAAGTGTGGAAGCTTTGATCATCTCATTGCTCATTTTCCATACAATAGTGACAAGGATGATGATGATCACAAGAAGAGAGACAAGAAAGAGAAGAAGCCCACCTTTGACAAGAAGAAGAAGAAGGGGTATTCTCACATAGTGACATGAGATAGTGACTCTTCATGTGATGATGATGATCAAGAGAAGAAGACCACTACCAAGAAGAAGGCTTTTGGAAGCATTGCAATGAGGGACAAGATCTCTCTATTTGACACTCCATCATCATGCTTCATGGCTAAGTCCACTAAGGTACTTTCTCATGATGAGAGTGAGAGTGAGAGCGATAGTGATAGTGAGGAGCCCTCCAAGGAGGAACTCATGGACATGCTTGAACAAGCTAAGGAATACATTGATAAGAAGAGAAAGAAATGCAAGGAATTGCGCAAGACCAATGTGGCTCTTGAGAAAAACCTTGATGAGGCTGTAGCATCTCATGAGAGGCTAATGGAAGCCCTTGAGAAGATAGTGAAGTCTCACACTAAGCTTGAAAGAGCTCATTCGTCTCTCTTAGATCAAAGTAAGAAAGAGATTTTTCAAACATGTGACATGGGAGTTATGATATTCTTGATGAATCATTTTATGCTCCTATCATTGTTGCTCCCACTAACCCCTCTTGTAGCACTATCATTCCTACTTCATCTACTAGTGATGGTTTCACTTGTGATACCTCACTAATGGTGGAAAATTAAACCCTCAAGAAGGAGGTTACAAAGCTCAATCACTCCTTAGCCAAGGCTTATGGAGGTGAGGACCGCTTTCTTATGTGCTTGGGTAGCCAAAGAGCATCTCTCTACAAAGAGAGATTGGGCTATACCCCCAAGAAAGGCAAGGCCGCCTTTGCTCCTCACAAAACTCGTTTTGTGAAGAACACCGGTAGCTATTGCAAGAGTTGCAAGCAAGTTGGTCACAATGAGCAAGCATGCAAGTCCAAGAAGGCCAAGAAAAACATATCCTCTATTAGAGTTGATTCATTCTGTGTTCTTTCCAAGGGTACAAATGGTGTTCATGCCAAGTTTATTGGTGCACCATGGATGGCTTCCAAGAAGTCCATTTGGGTACCAAAATCCTTGGTAACTAACCTTGGAGGAACCAAGCAAGTTTGGGTACCTAAAAAGAATTAATCTCTCTTGTAGGTCAATTACAAAGCTGGAGGGAGGCATTGGGTGCTTGATAGTGGGTGCACTCAACGCATAACCGGAGATGGAAGAATGTTCAACTCAATCAACCAAGATAGTAACCATGGATTTGAGAGTATCACATTTGGTGATAATGGCAAAGGCAGGGTGAAAGGGCTTGGAAAGATTGCTATCTCTAATGATCTAAGCATTATCAATGTGCTTCTAGTCGAAAGGCTTGAGTTTAACTTATTGTCGGTGGCTCAACTATGTGCTCTTGGTTTCAAGTGCATATTTGGAGTGGAGGATGTGGAAATCATTAGTGTGGATGGCTCTAATATGATCTTCAAGGGTTTTCGGTATGAGAACCTATATCTTATGGATTTCAATGCTAGTGAGACTCAACTCTCAACATGTCTCATCACCAAATCAAGCATGGGTTGGCTATGGCATAGAAGGCCTGGACATGTTGGCATGAAGAAATTAAACAAGTTAGTAAAGCATGACCTTGTGAGAGGCTTGAAGGATGTCACATTTGAGAAGGATAAGCTATGTAGTGCATGCCAAGCCAGAAAGCAAGTTGGCAACACTCATCCAAAGAAGAGCATCATGAGTACAAGCAAAGCTTTTGAGTTATTGCACATGGATATCTTTGGGCTAACTACTTATGCAAGCATTGGAGGAAACAAGTATGGATTTGTGATAGTTGATGACTTCACAATATATACATGGGTATTCTTCTTAAGTGACAAAAGTGACACATTTGATATCTTCAAATCATTTGTCAAGAGGTGCCAAAATGAATTTGAAACAACTATCAAGAGAGTAAGAAGTAACAATGGGAGTGAGTTCAAGAACACAAGAATTGATGAACTTTGTGATGACTTTGGAATCAACCATCAATTCTCTCCAAAGTAAACTCCTCAATCCATTGGGATAGTTGAAAGAAAGAATAGAACCTTAATTGACATGGCAAGATCAATGTTGAGTGAATACAATGTTAGTCATTCCTTTTGGATCGAAGCTATCAACACGGCTTACTATTCTAGCAATCGTCTCTATTGTCATGGGATGCTTGAGAAGACTCCATATGAGCTATTGAATGGAAGAAAGCCAAACATTGCTTACTTTCGGGTATTTGGGTGCAAATGCTATATATTGAAGAAAGGCACAAGACTAAGCAAGTTTGAGAATAAATGTGATGAGGGCTTTCTACTTGGTTACTCTACATCAAGCAAGGCTTATAGATTGTGGAACCTATCTAGTGGAATTCTTGAGGAAGTGCATGATGTGGAATTTGATGAAACACAAGGCTCTCAAGATGAACAAGAAAAGTTGGATGATGTGAGAGGTGACAAGTTGGTCAATGCAATGAAATATATGGATATTGGTGACATTAGACCAAGACAAGTGCAAGATGAAGATGAAGATCAAGTGACCATTCCAAGTGATCAAGCTAATGGCTCTCCAAGTCAAGATCAAGCAAGTACTAGTGAAGCTCAAGTTCAAGAACAACAAGAGACTAGTCCATCATTATCCCAACCGAATGCTCAAGATTCCCACATGCATGTACGCCAACCTACCAATATTGCAAGAGATCATCCTCTAGATCAAGTGATTGGAGGCATACAAAGTGGTGTTCAAACAAGATCAAAATTGTCTTCATTTTGTGAACATTACTCTTTTGT
This sequence comes from Microstegium vimineum, assembly GCA_022036555.1. NCBI lineage: Eukaryota > Viridiplantae > Streptophyta > Magnoliopsida > Poales > Poaceae > Microstegium > Microstegium vimineum. The sequence continues at coordinate 29,384,447 of CM039128.1, forward strand.
CTCATCATTTGAACCAACCAAGATGGATGAAGCTTTGAAGGATGTGGATTGGATAAATGCTATGCATGAGGAGCTTAACAACTTCACAAGAAATCAAGTTTGGGAACTAGTGGATAGACCAAAGAATCATAATGTGATTGGAACAAAATGGGTATTCAAGAACAAGCAAGATCAAGATGGAATAGTGGTGAGAAACAAAGCAAGACTAGTTGCACAAGGGTACACTCAAGTAGAGGGTCTTGACTTTGGGGAAACATATGCTCCAGTTGCAAGATTATAGGCAATAAGAATCCTATTGGCATATGCTTGTGCACATAACATCAAGTTATACCAAATGGATGTCAAGAGTGCATTCTTGAATGGGTATATCAATGAGGAGGTGTCTGTTGAGCAACCACCTGGATTTGAAGATACAAAGAAGCCCGACCATGTTTTCAAGCTCAAGAAGGCTCTCTATGGACTAAAGCAAGCACCTAGAGCATGGTATGAGAAGTTGAGAATCTTTCTCCTCTCTAAGGGATTCAAGATTGGTTTGGTTGACACCACCTTACTCACCAAGAAGATTGGAAGTGACTTGTTTGTCTTGCAAATCTATGTGGATGACATTATCTTTGGGTCTAAAAATCAAGAATTTTGTGAAGAGTTTGGTGAAATGATGGCAAATGAATTTGAGATGTCCATGATTGGTGAACTTAGTTACTTCCTTGGACTTCAAATCAAGCAAATGAAGAATGGCATATTTGTGAGTCAAGGCAAGTACATCAAGGACATGATGAATAAGTTTGGATTAGAAGAGGCTAAAAGCATTAGTACTCCTATAGGGACTAATGGACACTTAGACAATGATACAAGTGGCATGATGGTGGATCAAACAATATATCGGTCAATGATTGGAAGTCTACTCTATGTGACCGCATCAAGACCGGATGTCATGTTTAGTGTATGCATGTGTGCAAGATTTCAAGCATCTCCTAGAGAGAGTCATGTGAAGGCCACAAAAAGAATCTTAAGATATCTAAAGCATACACAAGATGTTGGATTATGGTTTCCCAAGGGGTCAAGATTTGAATTAGTTGGATATTCGGACTCAGATTATGTGGGATGCAAGGTTGATAGGAAGAGCACTAGTGGAACATGTCAATTATTGGGAAGATCACTAGTCTCATGGTCATCTAAGAAGCAAAATAGTGTGGCACTCTCTACCGCCGAGGCAGAATATATTAGTGTGGGGAGTTGTTGTGCACAACTATTATGGATGAAGGCCACCTTGAATGATTATGGAATTAAATTCAAGAAGGTTCCCTTGCTATGTGACAATGAAAGTGAAGTGAAGCTTACAAGAAATCCCATCCAACACTCAAGAACAAAGCACATAGATGTGAGACACCATTTCATAAGAGATCATCAACAAAAGGGTGACATTTTTATTGACAGTGTGGGCACCGATGATCAATTAGCCGACATATTCACCAAGCCACTTGATGAGAAGAGGTTTTGCAAGTTGAGGAATGAGTTGAATATCTTGGATTTCTCCAACATGAGTTGATGCACCCCACTTATGACATGCCTCTACTCCAAAATAGCAAGGTACAATTGATTGACATATGCATTCATTCTTTGCTAGACTTGTGTAGAGCATATAGGCATCATCTCTTGTTAAATTAGGCTCATTCATGAAAATCAAATGATTCCTATGGACATATGGTACCACTATAGTTTCTATGAGTTCTTTGATCTAGTGGTGGCATATGACATGTTGATAAGCTTGCAACCTCACATGTTTAGTCTAGATTTCTTATTCTTGTGCTTAACCAACATGGTCAAGATAACCATTGCAAGATGTGTGAAGAAGCTTGTCCATGGTTTAAACCATGTTAAGTATATAGGACAAGTGATCTAGATTGAACTATAAAGTATATTCACCCCCCTCTCCTTGCTTAATTGACTTGATAAAACTTTCCTAAGTATCCTCAAGTGATACATGTTACTACAAGTGGTTTCCTTTGTGGTAATGTGTGACAAAGGGGGAGAAATTGTGATAAAATGTTTCTAATATGAATCGAGGGAGAAAAAGAAAAGGAGGGAGAAATAAGGATTTTGAAAATTGAAAAAATAAAAGTTAAGCACACAAGTAGGGGGAGCAAGCCTATGAACAAATTGTTGCATTTGAATGTGCATTCACACATATGTTTGCTTGCATTGTATTTCAATTCAATATGACTTGCTTGTATGGTACATGCCTAGTTAAAATTTTGATTGATGATTTGATCACTAGCATGTATAGGTGTTAGCTAGAACCATAGATTATATTACATTCATGTTTTCAATTGGTATCGAGCTAACCATGTTGCTAAGGAAGGTATGATTGGCGCACTTTGATTGGTATCATGCTTCAAAGGTCCATTTCTTATATCTTAGCATCATGTCATAGATTGCAAGTGGTTTACCCCTCCAAAAAACAGTCTATCTAAGCATATGTGCAAAGCTTTGACTCATAATCATAAGAAGTGCACATATGCAGGGGGGTAGAACACTTTCAAACCAATTGTGAATTCAAAATCATATTTCATATCATTTATATCAGGTTGTTATCAATTACCAAAAAGGGGGAGATTGAGAGATCTCTAGTGTTTTGGATAATTGATGAAACCTAAGGTACTAACCTAGCTCTAAGTGTTTGAGTAGGCTTAGTACATATATAGAAGATGATGACAAGTGATGGAGCAAGCAAGGAAGCAAAGTGATTGCAAGAGCTCACACTTGGAGAAGAAGGAGAATGGAAAGACCCTAAGCTATTCAAGGCAAAGGTATTTGCTAGGGCTTTTTCTTTTGGTGATCAAGACACAAAGAGGGGAAATTCAAAAGTGATTGCAGTTTGTCAAGTGCCACTAGGTGTTATCTATATTGCATGTGCATTTAGGACCTAGTGACATACTCCATGACAATTGACAAGTGAAACATGCCAAGACTGCTCACTAAAGTTGGATACTTAGTACTTGGCACAATGGAGCAAAGGTGGAAAAAGGATAAGTGAATTTGGTCAAGTCAGGGGGAGTCGGACGCTGTCCGACGCGCCAGACGATGGTGCGAGATGCTGGCGTCAGCATGACATAGCGTCCGTCGACCACACTGAAGCCACAGAGAAAATTCAGAGTGCGACGACAACGGAGCGTCCGGAAATATTTTCTTGGAATTTTCCAGAAACCCAAGAGCAATGAGTTTGCGTCGGACACTGAGGCACAGCGTCCGTCGCGAAACAACAGAGCGTCCGTCGGGCTTCCAGAGGACTCTACAGATGGGCAGTTTTGAGAAAGGCGCCGGACGCTGGAGATCAGTGCGTCGCCCCCGTGCAAAGCGCCCGTCGCCTGTGCATCAGCCCAATGGCTAGTTCTGACAAGGCGTTGGAAGCTGGCGACGGAGCGTTCGTCGCCCCCGTGCAGAGCGTCTGTCGCCAACTTAACAGGGCAACGGCTAGTGGACTTTGAGGGGGTCTATAAATATGTGTTGGCTGGCTAGGGGATCTCTCTCTCGAACATTTGAACATCTTGAGACTCCTTTGAGCTGAGCAAACTCCCTCCCACTCATCTCCATGGTTGGTTAGTGAATTTCCAAAAGAGATTGAGTGATCCAAGTGCATTTCGCATATAGCTTGCATCTAGTGGCACTTGGGAGGCGTTCTCGCTGCGGATTTCTTGTTACTATTGGTGATTGCCATCACCTAGACGGTTTGGAGCAGCGGAGGTAGATCGAGAAGCTTGGTCATTGTGCTTCGTCGACTACAAGTTGATTGTAAGGGATTCTTGTGTCTTCCCCGCGGGAGATCGCAAAGTTAACTCTAGTGGATTGCTCGTGGCGTTTCAATAGCCTCATCTTGTGTTGGTTGTGCAGCACCCGGTGACGGGTTTGGCGTGTGATGCCAATTAGCGCGTGAACCTCCAAGTGAGTGTCTTGACACAACGGGGACTAGCTAGTTGGCAAACTAGTGAACCTCGGAAGAAAATCAAGTGTCAGCCATTGTCTCTTGTGATTGTGTGATCTCATTGTATTCACTTGATTGGTTCATCCCCTACAACTCCACGGTGGTATAATCTACTTTCCCATCTTTGCATTACCTTATTCATACTTGTCCTAGTATATTAGGTTGTGCCTAGAAGGTTACTAGAATTGAGTATGCATTGATTGATCCTAGAGCTTATTAGGATAGAAATTGTGGTTAGGAGGCTTTGCATCCCCTGGTAGGCTAGTGCAAGTCAAGCTTCTCCTCCTTGATATCTAACTTGTTGTTGAGATTGTTTTTAGTTTTCGGTTTAGGCTATTCACCCCCCTCTAACCATCACTTAGGACCTTTCAGCGTCTGAAAAAGTGACCGTCGGACTATAGCGCCTGGTCCGATGCTTTGAATTTCAACCGTTGGCACTCAGAACTGGCCACCGTCGGACCACCTCCATTGGTCCGGAGCCCTGGTTCGACGCCTTGTCCGACGCTCTGGCCTTAGCCAAAGTATGAGTCCAGTAAGCACCTGACCTTCGGACCTTACCGTCGGACTACACCACCAGACCATGCCACCTGGTCCGATGCTTCCTCAGTGTCTTGAATTTTTCACGCAGCGAGCACCCTTGCTTCGGACTTCACCGTCAGGCGACCACCATACCATGCAGACTGGTCCGACGCCTGTCTTGATCTTCTGCTAACCCTTCGACTGAGCCACCGGACCATTAACCTATGGTCCGACGCACACCGGACCACCTGTCCGACGCTCCTCTGTGTGCCAGGCAGTGCTAGGAGCAGCTGTCGGGCCACCTCCTATGGTCCGGAGCTCCAAGCTCAATTGGTCCGACGCCTCTGTCGTGAGCTGATTTCTCTTTTCTTTGCTTCCCTTGATCTCATGTGCCACCACCAAGTGTTTCACTGACTTGTGCATGTGTGTTGGCATATTTTATCAAGTTTTACAAGGGTTGCTCATTAGGTTAGAATGCAATGCAATTATGATCAACCTAATGGCACTCGATAGTTGTAACCACTAACTATTTCCCCCTCTTAATAGTATGGTTACCTATCCTAAATGTGATCACACCCACTAGGTGTCTTGATCACTAAAATAGTATGGTTACCTTTGCCTTGATTAGCTTAGGGATTCCTCCTTCTTCCTTCTTCTCCAAGTGTGAGCTTCCTTATAGCTTTCTCCTTAGCCTCCAACTTTCTCCATCACTTGTCATCTTCACTTCATAGCGTACTAAACCTACTCACACTTAGAGTTAGGTTAGTACTTAGGTTTCATCAATTACCCAAAACACTAGAGATCTTTCAATCTCCCCCTTTTTGGTAATTGATGACAACCCATATAAAATGATATGTAATATGATTTTGATTTCAACCCGAAATGCATGACACCACTTGAAAAACAAGGAAGGAGTAGTGGTCAATCATTTCTGAGTTGGTTTGATATTGTTAACTCCCCCTACATGTGTGCACTTCTATGAATATGAATCAAGCTTTGCACACATGCTTAGATAGAACTTTTGGAGGGGTAAACAACTAACAAACTATGACATGATGCTAAGGTTTTAAGAATAGACCTTTGAAGCGTGATACCAATCGAAGTGCGCCTTTCATTTTACCTTGAGCAACATGGTTAGCTCATTACCAATTGAATTACACGAAATAATCAAGAGAGGGTATCTAACTAACTTCCTATGCATGCTAGTGATCAAAGTATCAAACAAGATTACAACTAGTCATGCACCACACAAGCAAGAACAACTTGGAAACTTAAAAACTTCAATGCAAGCAAGCATATGAGTGCATGCATAATTAAATGCAACAAATTGTTCATAGGCTTGCTTGCCCTACTTGTGTGCTCAACTTTTAATTTTTCATTTGTCAAAAATCTTATTTCTCCCCCTATTTCTAGATTCCACTTGTTTCTTTCCTCTTATCATGTTTCTCATTTTAACATTTCTCCCCTTTACTATTATCATTTTACACAATTTCTCCCCCTTTGTCACATATTACCACAAAGGAAACCACTTGTAGTAACATGTAGAAGGCGGATCATAACCTCTATCTTAGTAGGCTGAAAAATGAATGTTGCGGCTATCATGAACTATTAGAACAGGAAGGCATACATGTTTACTATCATGCAGGGTGGAGCAATTTAAGAGGAAGTGTAGTGGTAAAACAGTAATAAACATTTGTGTATTAATTAGCAGCAGTCAACTAACACATTAAGTCAATATGGAGGACCAAACACAAGAGGGGTAAGATGATATTTGCACATATAGAGAGGAAACAACATGAAACCTAATGGTGCATTTTAACTCACTTTTGTTTTGAAGCCTAATGTGGGCAGCATGAAGGCAAACAACAACCTATTTGATTGCACAATGGCAAGGACATGCATAATGCAATATATAATCTGAAGCACTGACTATTTCAGACATAGATCAATTGTGTACCTGTAGTTCAAGATATGGCCAATAATCTGTGGGTATCTACTTCTAGGTTCACGAAATGGTTGTTGCCAGGAATGCAAAAGTAATAATATCTTAACCCAGGAAAAAGAAGACAACAAGGAACCCATAAATTGTAGAAGACCAAAATACCATACACAAGAAACTGGAAATAAGTATCCTGCTGGAACCAAACAACGGATTAGCTGCATTAGCAGCAATGGCATATGTGCACGATAAAATTAAGAAATCAATGGCACAGGCCTATATAAAAGAACTCCAAACCTCTTGGTTTGGTGAGCAGAGAAAATATCAGTGAACTGGGCACACACACACACACACACACACACACACACACACACACACACACATATATATATATATATATATATAGTTTGTGTAATACGTCCTTGGACGTATGGGGGTGCTGGGGGCGGCTGCTGGGCAGGGAGGCTGGCGCAGGGGTGGTGCAGGGCAGGGAGGCGGCGGCAGGCAGGAGAGAGGAGGCACAGGGAGAGAGGGAAGAAGAGCTAAGGTTCTGTTATTTCTTGATTCCAATAGAGTACATCTCCCTATATTTATAGTCCCTAATGAACTTGACTCCCAAGCAACTTTACTAGAGGTTTCCTTATAGATTAGATCTTTCTTTCCTAATCTCTTTATCCTTTCCTTAACAATTGATCCTATTCTTATTATAATAATACCTTCCTTATTCTAATATCGAAACTAATCTTAAGACACAAGGAAACTATCCGGGACAGGGAAGGGGGCACCGCCTCCTGCTGGCGTGCCCTCCTGCTCGTGCGGGCGCGCAACTCTACTCGCGATCCCTCCTACGGGGCACCGTGCAGCCAGCCTTGGCCGGTTCCTGCTTGTCCTAGGCCGGTTCCCTAGGCCTCGCCTAGCCCCTTTATCAGGCGTATGACATCTCCCCCCCTTCTCCGCTCAACGCGTCATCACGCTGAAACCATGTTCCAGAAGTAGCACCTTCTGGAGGAGAGGCAGTCGTGCTTGCGGACAACTTGTTGGAGTCGTCGACCGCCGTGAGTCGACGTGCATGAGGTTCGCAACTTTTAAGGATTGGCTGGATACTACCGTCGTTTTATCCCGGACTTTTCTAAGATAGCTAAACCTATGACAAGGTTAACTCAGAAAAATAAGAAGTTTGAATGGAGCTTAGAATGTGAAACAACGTTCCGTACCTTGCGGACACTGTTAACAACTGCACCAGTCTTGGCACAACCAAATCTGGAGGAACCTTTTGATGTGTTTTGTGATACATCAGCCATTGGATTGGGATGTGTGTTGATGCAAAATGGAAGAGTCTTTGCTTATGCCTCATGACAACTTCGACCTCATGAGGAGAATTACCCGACGCATGACTTGGAGCTAGCAGCAGTTGTGCATGCTTTAAATATATGGAGACATTACTTAAGGGGTAACTTGTGTCACATCTTCACTGATCATAAAAGTTTGAAGTACTTGTTTACCCAGTCTAAATTGAACATGAGACAACGGAGATGGCTAGAGTTAATCAAGGATTATAACTTAGAAGTGCATTACCATCCTGGAAAAGCAAATGTTGTAGAAGATGCCTTGAGCCGCAAATCTCATTGCAACTTGTTGCAACCTCTGTTAGAAGATAGATTCGATCTAATGCATCCTTTGGTGTTAAATAATATTGTTATCCAATGCACCTTGGATAGTGATATTATTGAGGGATAGAAATCAGACAAACAGCTTATGCAAACCAAACAAAGGATGGAAACCAGTGAGTCTCTGAATTTCAAAGTGGATGAGAAAGGTGTCCTATGGTTCAATCAACATTTGGTAGTTCCTAAAGATCAGGCTCTGCGAGATAGAATTCTCAACGAAGCACATAACTCGAAGCTATCAATTCACCCTGGCAGTAGTAAGATGTATCATGACCTCAGGAAAAGGTATTGGTGGTCAAAGATGAAGTTGGATATTGCGGAGTATGTCACAAAGTGTGATACATGTTGTCGCATTAAGGCAGTGCACATGAATCCTGCCAGTTTGTTACAACCTCTATCTATACCTGAGTGGAAGTGGGAAGATATCAATATGGACTTCATCACAGGGTTACCTACCACTTCAAAAGGGAATGACTCAATATGGGTTATCGTTGATCGCCTAACCAAGGTAGCTCACTTCATACCAGTCAAGGTTACCCATCGACCGCATCAGTATGCCGAGTTATATGTTCAGAATATCTTAAGGCTACATGGTATCCCCAAAACCATCATATCAGACAGAGGATCTCAGTTCATCGCTCATTTTTGGGAACAGTTGTATAAAGAGTTGGGAACGAAGTTAATTCGAAGCTCCGCTTATCACCCTCAGACAGATGGACAAACAGAACGAGTGAATCAAGTGTTGGAAGACATGTTGAGGGCATGTGTTGCGTCAGCAAAAGGGTCTTGGGAGAAATGGTTACCGTTGGCCGAGTTTTCATATAACAACAGTTACCAAGAAAGCATTAAGATGGCACCGTTCGATGCGTTGTATGAACACAAGTGTAGAACCCCTGTCAATTGGGTTGAATCTGGAGATAAAGGATTCTATGGTACGGATTATGTGAAGGAAGCAGAAGAGATTGTGCGAGATGTTCAACACCATATCCGTGCAGCTCAATCTCGACAGAAAGGGTATGCCAATAAAAGGAGAAGACCTTTGGAGTTTCAGGTTGGTGACTATGTGTATCTGAAGGTGTCACCTATGAGAGGTGTCCGTCGTTTTGGAATTAAGAAGAAGTTAGCACCCCAAGATGTGGGACCTTATTAGATCATTGCCAAGAAAGGCAAGGTAGCTTACCAAGTACAGTTACCACCGGAGATGAGTACTATCTTTCTAGTGTTCCATGTATATCAGTTCAAGAAGTGTCTTCGAGTTCCGGAAGAGGAAGCTGTTCAGAGCTCCGACGTCGTGATCAGATCAGACTTGGAGTACAATGAGGAGCCCACAGAGATCTTGGACACCAAGACCAGAGTCACCAGAAACCGCGAAGTAAAGACTTTCAAGGTTCTTTGGAGTAATCATGGTCTCAATGATGCAACCTGGGAGAGCGAGGCCTACCTAAGCGCAAACTATCCCATCTTTTATAATAAATGGTAAGAAACCCAAATCTCGGGATGAGATTTCTTTAAGGGGGGAAGGGTTGTGACACCCTGTGTCAAGCTTTGCATTAGGATCATCATTAGCATAAGCATAAGCATTGCATAGCATTCATGTTTACTTATGCCATCATTTCATGTGTGTTTATTTATATTCTTCACACTAGAATTGAATAGGTTTTTGGTGCTCAATATCTTGATCAACATGTTTAGCTAAGTTTGCTATGCTTAGAATAAAGTATGGTGTGCTTTATAATTACTTACCCTACGTAATTAAGTTTAGCTTACCTTTTAAGAATAAAAGCAATTTTTTCAAACAAATGACTTAATTAATTTTTAATATAGAACTTATTGCAATAGTGGTTTTCAGAAAATATGACCTACATAAAAAATGTAGAGAATATTATTCTGAGCAACTTTGGTTTACATTTCAAATGTTAGTTTTGGCGTTTTGAAACAGTTTTGAATCAATTTCAGTTTGAAACAAATAAAAAGAAATTGGAAAAAAGAAGCTGGATTGGGCCGAGTCCCACCTTTCGGCCCGCTCGACCTTGCCACCACATGGCCGCCGATGCCTGTGCGCGGACGCCGACAGCCGCGCTGCAGTCACCGCAACACCGTGGTGCTAACGCACCCGCTCGTCGGGCAACACAGCGCCGGTGAGAGCCTCGCCGCGTTGCACCACCGCACCGCACCGCCATCGCACGTCATTGGTCATTTTCACGGCCGCGCTGATTCAACAAACCCCACCAGTCGTTCGCGTCGTCACCACGAACACGCCAAGCACCGCACCGCCGCCGACGAGCTCACCGCCGACAAGAACACGCCGGTCAGCGCAGTCCTCTGTTTCCTGCTCACTAGCAAGTGGACCCGGGTTGACGACAAGCCCCACCTGTCAGTTCGGCCTCCCGCACACACTGGGTCGAGTCCAGCACTGCAGTCACCGCAACACCGTGGTGCTAACACACCCGCTCGCCGGGCAACATAGCGCCGGTGAGAGCCTCGCCGCGTTGCACCGCCGCACCGCACTGCCACCGCACGTCACCGGTCATTTTCACGGCCGCGCTGGTTCAACAAACCCCACCAGTCGTTCGTGTCGTCACCACGAACACGCCAAGCGCCGCACCGCCGCCGACGAGCTCACCGCCGACGAGAACACGCCGGTCAGCGCAGTCCTCTGTTTCCTGCTCACTGGCAAGTGGACCCGGGTTGACCACAAGCCCCACCTATCAGTTCGGCCTCCAGCACATACTGGGCCGAGTCCAGCACTGTTCACCATGGGCCGGATTCAGCAATGCTTTTCCTTTTTCCTATTTTCAGTAAATGTGTTAATGTTTGTTTCTTTTATATCTAGAGTTTGGTGAATCCTAAAATGATGAAATAAATTGTGTTAGACTCTATAAATAAAGGTCTTTCTATTAAAAATATAAAAGTAATTTTTGGAGAACGTCTTCAGTACTAATGTTTAAATAGTTCTTTTCTGTATTTATCAAAGTTAAATGTGTTCCTGCATGAAATGTTCAAATAAAAATGTGAAGTTTTTATCCTAGCTCTGTTATCCTGTGTAGAAGCTAGGAAAAATATCTTATGCCATCTTTCTGTGTAGAATTTATTTGTTCTCTATTAAAATGTGTTTCTGTTGCTTTCTTAGATTAATTCCTGTGGTAAATCTGTGCATGGATAAATCATGAAACTTTTTGTATATTCTCTGTGTACCATGATTTGTCTAGGAAAAAATATAATATGTGGTTTGTTGTATGGCAGAAAAGATACTTGTAGTTCAAGTGTCCTTTTCTAGGATTTTCTTTGGAAATCCATATAGAAAATAATCTGGTAGTGTAGATCATGGAACTTTCTTGATAAATATTTTTCTAAGTAAAGAACCTGTTAAAAATAAGATATAACATGTTTTACCCTGTTTGCCAGTAGGTCTAGGTCTAAGTGCTTTTTCTGCACTTAAATTCATCTTTTTGTATCTGCTAGATGGTAGCTTTGCTTTGGGTGAATTTTCTGCAGTAGCATCCCGTAGGCTTGTTCCGTCCTCTATAATTTTTGTAGATTTTTCTGAGCAGTTTATAATAGGCTTGTTGTGTAAAGTGGAAATAGCATGAATACCTCGGTTAATTCTAAAAGCAATCTTTGAGTGTTTATTTCTTGTTCAAACATGATCCCTGCACCATCAAGTTTACTTATATGCATTGCAAACATCCAGGATTAGTAGAGGAACACCAGGTGCCACTTCCAGAAGTAGGAGTCCAGGAGGTGCAGGAGCTGAACGAGGAGTACCACGAGCTTGACACTAACCTCCCCGAGTGCCCTGACCACCAGCCCTCCACCTTCACTCAAGGCAAGCCCCGGAGCATCCTTAAGCCTCCCAGTATTTACAATTAATCTACTTGAGTATTTTCTACTGTGATGCATTAGGTGACAAGAGTTGATTGAATCCCAATTGATGCATTACCTTCCTTGATATTGAATTTACCTACCTTGTTACCCTGTTAATAAAAGTAAAAGGAACCGCTTAGCCTGCTTAGAATAAATGCTTACATTTTATTAATGTTCGTATTATCCCATGGGGATAATACCGATCACGGTTGGCTATATTTTGCTATCGTGGAAAGAACCAATGGTAGTAATGAAATATGGTCAACTCGAAGGCAAGGGCACCAAGTGGTTTAGACTTGGGGGCCGTCCGTCCGTTGGATCGTATAGGTTTGTATACAATGGTGGCCCTCTTACATATTCGAATGCGCCCTTTCACATAGGGGCCATTGGGAGTATCGACCCCGAAGCCGAGTAAACACTGTCCGGGCCGACTCTCAACCTACTATGAGCACCCTCTAGTTTGGAGATACGACCTGCCCCGTGGTGGCCAACTGATTTCTCCAATTGGGTGGACTACTCTGAGATCGCGGCGGTACTACCTGGACTTTGTTGAGCGGTAACCCAATGCATGGACCCGGCGGGGAAAGTGTGGGTACACGTTAAAGGTACTCTTGCCAGCTGGTTGTATATCGATTCGAGTCGCCGCCTTCCACCGGATAGTGGGGGATTATGCTGAGCTTCACCACGGTACAACTCCATGCAACATCGATGATGGTTCTACTAAAATATTGATAATGAAATATGATATGGTATTATTATATTGATTGATTAGATCAAGTGAGTGCTCTAGTATAGGTGCATAACCTAGATATAAATAATAGGCTGGAAAATGGTTGCTCTCTCATAATCATAGTTGTTTCATCTTTCTCGCGTTTCCGCAAAAGCAAAGTTTATCCAAGATCCACATAAATAGCCATGCATATCCTTGGAGTCTTTATTTTTAGTTAGACGGGTAAGTCTAGTTGAGTACATTCCCGTACTCAGGGTTTATCCCATTTGTTGCTGATGGCCAAATATACTTTGGCTATTGTAAGCATTATCTCTATCTTGTCGAAGGAGAAGAGGAGTAGGCTTTGAGCAAGGTCTTGTACGAGCTCATCTTTTGTTGTTCTTGGACATGATCTCGTGGGCACCCCTATCTATTAATGGTACTAGTGTGGAGTAAAACTTTGGGTTCGAGTTTTAAAACAATGTTTTATTTGTCCACATGTGTTGTGGCGTGAGTACTACTTTATTTGGAAAAAAGTGTTGTAATAACTTTATTTCGTACTTCAAGTATTTCGTTTTAATTGTTGGTTCGTTCGAATGTGCATACCTGAGTTTGCGCGATCTTGGTTGGAGATACGATTGTTAGAAATCCTTCAAGATTTCTAGACTACCGGGATTATATGGGCTCAAGTGTTTAAAGTGGTCGTTAAATCGGCTACTTTGGTACTCGATCTCTTATAATTTGGGTGGTTCTGCCACATTAGTGTTGGCTCTTGGAAGCATAGAAGAAAGTTGGAGGTTGTTTGGACCAAGTTTGGAGGTCCGAACACTAGGGCATGGTTGAGTCCGGACCATCGGAGATAGGTCCGGAGGCGTACCCTAGGCCTGGCTGGCTGGGAGTAGTGGTTCAGACCCTGTTGGCAGTCCGGACATAAAGCTCTGGACGCAGGGTCCGGAGGCTGGCGCTCTCTGTGTTGCCCTGGAAGAGAGAGTCCGGACACAGGTGTTAGTTCGGACTGAGGCTCCGGACTTGCGTCTGGAGGTGAAGAGGCGCTGAGGGAGCTCTCGGGTGCGCTCGGGGTCTTGGGAAAATATTTTTGGACCCTGTGAACGTTGGTCCGGACCCGCACTGTTGCGTGCGTCTCGAGTTACGTGGCGATATGTGGTGTGTTGTGGCGCGAGAGGGAAAGAACCGTTTGAATCGGCTGGATGACCGGACGCATGGCCGATAGTCCGGACGGCGCATCGCGCGCGTCCGGATGTTGGGTCCGGAGGCTCAAGCAGAGCAGTTGGCTCTCGGCTGGTGATGGGTCCGGACGCTGTTGATGGTCCGGACCCCCTGTGAAATCAGCGTCCAGAGGGGACGCAGAGACTCAGTTTGAGGGGCTAAACGGCTAGTGTTTGAGTGTGGGCTATATAAGTGATATGGCCGGCCCTTTGGGGCATCTCTTGCACTCCTACTTCACTCTTACACTTGTGCTTGCTTGAGAAGCTCAACCACTCATCCCTCTCAACATATTTGAGATATTCATGAGAGATTGAGTGAATCCAAGTGCATTGCTCTTTGATTGCATACTAGTTGCACTTGGTGATCGTCGTCATCGCGGAACTCTTGTTATTCTTGGAGGTTTCCACCTCCTAGATGGCTTGGTGCGCCGAGGATCGTTGAGCAGAGGAAGGTGATTGTCTCCGGCTCCGATCGGTGGATTATGAGGGGTTCTTGAACCTACCCCACGAGAGATCGCGAAAGGTATCTCTAGTGGATTGCTCGTAGCTTGGGGATCCCCATCTTGTGTTGGTTGTGCGGCACCCGGTGACGGGTTTGGCTTGTGATTGCCAATTAGCGCGTGAACCTCCAATTGGGTGTATTGCTACAACGGGGACTAGCTTGTTCGCAAAAAAGTGAACCTTGGAGGAAAATCTTGTTTCACATTGTCTCTCTCCGAGGATTTATATTGTGATTGATTGGCTATATATATTGGTCTCCTCTCCACATCGGTATAACCCTCCTATCTCTAGCTTTGCATTACATTCTTTCATACTTGCAAAGTAGAGTAGCTCTCTAGCTTGTTTAGCTTTGTTTAGAGCTTTCTAGGTTGCTAGCTAAGTTGTGTGCCTTAGTAGTTATCTTGCTAGTGACTAAAATTGGTAGGTGGCTTGCCGACCCTTAGAGCTAGTGCAAACTTGCTTACGCCATGTTTTATTCTAACAAGTTTGCTAAGTGTTGTTGTAGAAATTTTAATTAGGCTATTCACCCCCCTCTAGCCATTCCTAGACCTTTCAAGTGGTATCAGAGCTAGTACACTGTCTACAAAGGCTTAACATCCCACGGTGTTAAAATGGCTCAAATCAACAACACCAAGAGGGCACCTAAGTTTGATGGCACCAATTATAGCTATTGGAAGGCCTTGATGACCACCTGTCTTTAATCAATCAACCAGAAGATATGGTTGGTTGTCGACAAGAAGTTTGAGCTGGTGAATGAAGCGGCACCTACCCCGGCCGAAGAGGAGAAACTCCAAAACAATGACATTGCTTTGAGTGCCATTCATGAAGTAATCTCAAGGGAAGTATTTGATCAAATCAAGAACTTGGAGAGTGCTCATGAGGCATAGAAGAAGCTATAAGAGTCTTATGAAGGGACTAAATCCATGAAGGGAGCAAAGGCCTACATCTTGAAAGAGAAATTTGCGAGCTTCAAGATGAAGGAAGATGAAAATGTGCCGGAAATGTTCAATAGGCTTGAGGTGCTTGTCAATGACCTCAAGTCACTTGGTGATAATGTGGAGAACAAGGAATTCTCCTTCAAATTTTTGAGGAGTCTTCCCTCAAGATTTGAAATGCTTGTCACTCTATTGGTGAGGAGTGGATTGGACACAATGACACCAAACCAAGTTCTTGGTGAGGTGATAACCGATGACACCTTTAGAGAAGACAAGGACAAGATTAGAGAGAACAAGGAAAAGAAGGATGGCAAGAAAGAATACAAGAAGAAGAGTGTGGCATTCCAAGCCACATCATCATATAAGGGCAAAGCAAAGTGTGATGAATCAAGCAATGATGAATGCTCAAGCAATGATGATGAAGATGATGAAGAAGAGATGGCCCTCTTTGTCAAGAAATTTGGCAAGTTAATGAAGAAGAAGGGCTATAGAGCTAGAAGGAAGAAGAACTCCTTGAAGAGCAAGAACAATGACAAGAGGTGTTTCAAGTGCAATAGCAAAGATCACTTCATTTCAGATTGCCCTCATCATAGTGATGATGAAGATGAGAACAAGGGCAAGAAGAAAGAAAAGAAAGAGATCAAGATGTTTGTCAAGAAGAGCAAGAAGGGAGGCTCATATGTTCTCACTTGGGATAGTGATTCAAGTGATGTTGATGACTCAAGTGATGATGAGAAGAGATCAAGTAAGAAGAAGGCTCTTGCAAAGATTGCTATGAAGAACAAGATCTCTCTCTTTGATACTCCATCGATATGCTTCATGGCTCGGCCAACTAAGGTACAATCTGATGATGAGTGTGACTCTAGTGATGATGATGATGATGAACCCACTAAAGATGAACTAATTGACATGTTGGATGATGCTAAAACTCATTTTTACATCAAGAGAAAGGAGTGCAAAGTATTGTGGAAAGAGCTCCAAGCTCTCAAGCAATCCTTTGATGATCTCAATCTTTCTCATGAGAGGCTAGAGGAATACCATGAGAAGCTTGGCAAAGCTCACTCTAAGCTTGAAAAGGCTCACTCATCTCTTATTGAGCAAATGGAGAAAGAGCATATTCCAACAAGTAACATGGGATCAACTTGTGATATAATTGATGAATCATTCTATCAACATATCATCATCACCCCAACTTACCCTTCTTGTAGCACTTCTAACTCTACCTCTTCTACTAGTGATGTTGTCACTTGTGACACTACACTAATGGTTGAGAATGAGACCCTTAAGAAGAAGGTTGGTAAGCTCACTCTAGCATTAGGTAATGCATATGGTGGAGACGCCCGCTTGCTTAAGTGCTTGGGTAGCCAAAGGTTCTCCCTTTGCAAAGAGGGACTTGGCTATACCCCAAGAAAGGCAAGGCGGCCTTTGCAACTCCAAAACCTTGCTTTGTGAAGAGCAATGGTCGTTTTTGCTCAAGTTGCAAGAAAGTAGGGCATGATGAGCAACATTGCAATCTAAATCTAAGCAAGATAAAATTTACACATGTATCTATTCGCTTTGATTCTAGTTATTTGCTTACCAGGGGCAAGAAAGGTGTGATAGCTAAGTACATGGGTACACCCAATGAGAGCTCAAAGAAGAAAGCTATTTGGGTACCTAAGTCCTTAGTCACTAACTTTGGAGAACCCAATCAACTATGGGTACCTAAGAAGAATTGAATTGTTTTGTATGTCAATTATAAAGCTGGAGGGAGGCATTGGGTGCTTGATAGTGGGTGCACTCAACATATGACCAGAGATTCAAGAATGTTCAACTATATCAAGCAAAATGATTGCAATGGGATTGAATCTATCACATTTGGTGACAATGGCAAAGGCAAAGTCAAAGGGCTTGGTAAGATTGCTATATCCAACGACTTGAGCATATCCAATGTGTTGCTAGTAGAGAGCTTGGACTTCAACTTGCTATCCGTAGCTCAACTTTGTGATCTTAGTTTTAAATGCATCTTTGGAGTTGATGATGTAGAGATCATAAGTGTAGATGGCTCTAACTTAATATTCAAAGGATTTAGATATGAGAATCTATACTTAGTTGATTTCAATGCCAAAGAAACTAAATTGTCAACTTGCTTTCTATCCAAATCTAGCATGGGTTGGTTGTGGCATAGAAGGCTTGGTCATGTTGGAATGAGGCAATTAAACAAGTTAGTCAAGCATGATCTAGTTGGAGGCTTGAAAGATGTGGTCTTTGAAAAAGATAAGCTATGTAGCTCTTGTCAAGTCGGCAAACAAGTTGGAAACACTCAACCTAGTAAGAGCATGATGAGTACTTGCAAACCTTTTGAGCTTTTGCACATGGACTTGTTTGGACCAACCGCATATACAAGTATTGGAGGAAACAAATATGGCTTTGTGATAATTGATGATTTCACTAGATATGCATGGGTATTCTTCTTGAGTGACAAGAGTGAAACATTTGATAGATTCAAGATCTTTGTCAAGAGATGCCAAAATGAATTTGAAACAACTATCAAGAGAGTAAGAAGTGACAATGGTAGTGAATTCAAGAATACAAGAGTTGATGAGCTTTGTTATGATTATTGAATCAAACATCAATTCTCGGCCAAGTATACACCTCAATCAAATGGGCTTGTTGAGAGGAAGAATAGGACACTCATTTACATGGCAAGATCTATGCTTAGTGAATACAATATGAGTGATTCTTTTTGGGCCGAAGCTATCAACACGGCTTGCTATTATAGCAACCGGATCTATTGTCACAAGATGCTTGAGAAGACACCTTATGAGCTATTGAATGGAAGAAAACCAAACATTGCATACTTTAGAGTATTTGGATGCAAATGCTATATCTTAAAGAAAGGTGCAAGATTGAGCAAATTTGAGAAGAAATGTGATGAAGGCTTCCTACTTGGCTACTCAACTACAAGCAAAGCATATAGAGTATGGAATCTTACTCATGGCATAGTTGAGGAGGTACATGATGTGGAGTTTGATGAAACAAATGGATGTCAAGATGAGAATGTCAACCATGATGATATGAGAGGTGAACCATTGGCCAATGCAATGAAGAACATGGATATTGGGGACATTAGGCCGAACCAAGTGTATGATGAGCAAGATATTGAAGATCAAGTGAATCCTTCATCCAATGTGCAATTCAATGAAAATCAAGCTAGTTCATCCTCTCCAACTCAAGATCAACATGATAGTTCATCATCTCTACCCAATGATCAACCAAGTACAAGCAATCAACTTCCAACACTCCAACCTACATCTATTGCAAGGAATCATCCTTTGGATCATATTATTGGAGATATAACAAGTGGTGTACAAACTAGATCAAGATTGGCTTCATTTTGTAAACACTACTCTTTTGTATCATCTATTGAGCCAACCAAGATTGAAAAAGCTTTGCAAGATATTGATTGGGTAAATGCTATGCATGAAGAACTCAATAACTTCACTAGAAATCAAGTTTGGGAGTTAGTTGAGAGACCAAAGAGCCACAATGTTATTGGCACTAGATGGGTCTTTCGCAACAAGCAAGATCAAGATGGAATAGTGGTGAGAAACAAAGCAAGACTAGTTGCACAAGGGTACACTCAAGTAGAGGGTCTTGACTTTGGAGAAACATATGCACTGGTGGCAAGGCTAGAAGCAATAAGGATTCTATTGGCTTATGCTTGTGCTCACAACATCAAGCTCTATCAAATAGATGTGAAGAGTGCATTTCTCAATGGGTACATCAATGAATTGGTATTTGTTGAGCAACCACCCGGTTTTGAAGATGACAAGAAATCAAACCATGTGTACAAGCTAAGAAAGGCATTATATGGCTTGAAGCAAGCTCCTAGAGCATGGTATGAGAGGTTGAGGGACTTTCTCATCTCTAAGGGATTCATTATGGGCAAGGTTGACACTACCCTATTCACCAAGAAGATTCGGAAGGACTTGTTTGTGTTGCAAATCTATGTGGATGACATTATCTTCGGGTCAACCAATCAAGAGTTTTGTGAAGAGTTTGGCAACATGATGGACAAAGAGTTTGAGATGTCTATGCTTGGAGAGCTTAGTTACTTCCTTGGTCTTCAAGTCAAACAATTGAAGAATAGGACTTTTGTTAGTCAAGGCAAGTACATCAAGGACATGCTCAAGAAGTTCAATCTAGATGAAGAAAAGTCTATTAGTACACCAATGGGAACAAATGGAAATTTGGATGGTGATGCTAGTGGCAACATGGTAGATCAAAATCTATATAGATCAATGATTGGTAGCTTGCTCTATGTGACCGCATCAAGACCGGATGTCATGTTTAGTGTATGCATGTGTGCAAGATTTCAAGCTTCTCCAAGAGAGAGTCATTTGAAGGCCACAAAGAGGATATTGAGATACTTGAAGCATACACCTAATGTTGGGTTGTGGTATCCTAAAGGATCAAACTTTGAGTTACTTGGATACTCCGACTCGGACTATGCGGGTTGCAAGATAGAAAGGAAACGCACATCGGGCACTTGTCAATTGCTTGGAAGATCACTAGTCTCATGGTCATCAAAGAAGCAAAATAGTGTGGCACTCTACCGCCGAAGCCGAGTATATTAGTGCAGGGAGTTGTTGTGCACAAATACTTTGGATGAGAGCTACTTTGAATGACTTTGGAGTCAAATTCAGGCAAGTGTCATTGCTATGTGACAATGAAAGTGCAATCAAGCTCACCAACAATCCGGTTCAACACTCAAGAACAAAGCATATTGATGTATGCCACCATTTCATTATAGATCATCAATTGAAAGGGGACATTTCTATCACAAGTGTTGGCACCGAAGATCAATTGGCCGATATCTTCACCAAGCCACTAGATGAAAAGAGGTTTTGCAAGCTAAGGAATGAGTTGAACATACTTGATTTCTCCAACATGAGTTGATGCACCCCCACTTATATGACATGCCTCTACTCCAACAATGCAAGGTAAAAATTGATTTGAGAGAATTCATGCATATGTTGTTAGGAATTGTGTAGAGCATATAGACATTACTCATTCTTCTAGGCTCATTCATGAAAACTAAAATGTATTTGATCCTTATATGGTACCACTAATTCTTCTATGAGTTGATATGATCTAGTGGTGGCATATGACATGTTGATGTGCTTGCAATCCTAGTGTTTGCTCTATGACTATGAACTCAGATGGTTAATTCAACATAGGCAAGATAACCATCTTAGCATGCGTGAACAAGCTTGTCTATGGTTTAAACCGAATTAAATATCTTGGGCAAGTAGCTTAGTTCAAACCAAAGTTGAAAACAATCTTTCACCCTATCTCACACCAAGGGGGAGTTAAAACTTAATTCTATAATTGGTCCCAACTTTTTGTGTCAATTGGATGACAAAGGGGGAGAAATTATGTGAAAAGATATAAAATTGACCAAAGAGGGAGAATCAAAAGATATATGATATAGGGGGAGAAAATGACAAAGGGAAGAAAATGAAAAATCTTTTTGAAATGAGAACATACAAATAGGGGGAGCAAGCTCATGAACTTATTATTGCATTTGAATGATTGCATCCTCATATGTATTGTTGCACAAGTTTTTTTAAAAAAATTCAAATATTCATGCGTGTGTGGTGTTTGCTAGTGATCCAAAATGAATGATGTTTGATCAACTAGCATGCATAGGTTGATTAGCTCTAACCCATGAATCTTTCAAGTGATTATATTTTCAAGTGGTGTCTAGCTAATCATGGTGCTAAGGGTGATTCTAAATTCCGCACTCCGATGGTATCACGCTTCAAAGGTGTAGTCTTAAAACCTTAGCATCATTTGGTAGCTATTTCCTCTCCCACAATGCCTATCTATACATATGTGCAAAACTTGAACCAAACTCATGAAGCACATATGTAGGGGGAGCTAATAACTACCAAAACCGAAATGGAGTAACTTGTCCAAATCCTAAATCTTTGATTAAAATGCTTGGACAAGAAACTCAAGTTTAAAATGATTATATTTCATATCTTTATGGAAGGGTTGTCATCAATTACCAAAAAGGGGGAGATTGAGAGTCCCCATGTGTTTTGGTTTTGAGTAATTGATGAAACCCACTTAAGTACTAACCTTGGATCTCTAAGTGTGAATCATGAGATAGGTTGGTACATGCCATGTGATGGAGCAAGGTGGATCAAGTGTATGGCACAAGCTCTAGAGGTGGTGGAAAGGAAAATGGTGCCAAGGAAAAGGTGATATAGGACCATTTTCAGTTTGGTGATCAAGACATCATAGAGGATGTGATCACGTTTAGGATAGATAGCCGTACTATCAAGGAGGGAGCTCTTGCTAATGATTGTGGTTATCATGTGCCACTTGGTGCATATGCATTGCATTAAAATAAATTGAACTAGTGAAACAACCAACTAAATCCAAGATAATTGTAAACTAAAAGCTAACACACATGCACAAGTGTTGGGATCACTTAGTGTTGGCTCTTGGAAGCTTGGAAGAAAGTTGGAGGCTGTTTGGACCAAGTTTGGAGGTCCAGACGCTAGGGCATGGTTGAGTCCGGACCATCAGAGATGGGTCCGGAGGCCTACCCTAGGCCTGGCTGGCTGGGAGTAGTGGTCCGGACGCTGTTGGCAGTCCGAACGCACAGCTCCGAACGCAGGGTCCGGAGGCTGGCGCTCTCCGTGTTGCTTTGGAAGAGAGGGTCCGGACACATGTGTTAGTCCGGACTGAGGCTCCGGACTTGCGTCCGGAGGTGAAGAGGCGCTGAGGGAACTCTCGGGTGCGCTCGGGGTCTCGGGAAAATATTTCCGGACTCTGTGAGCGTTGGTCCGGACCCGCACTGTTGCGTGCGTCCGGAGCCACGTGGCGATTTGTGGTGCGTAGTGGTGCGAGCAGGAAAGAGCTGTTTGAATCGGTTGGCTGACCGGACGCATAGCCGTTAGTCCGGACGGCGCGTCGCGCACGTCCGGAGGTCGGGTCCGGAGGCTCAAGCACAGTCGTTGGCTCTGGGCTGGTGATGGGTCCAGACGTTGTTGATGGTCCGGACCCCCTGTGAAATCAGCGTTCGAAGGGGACGCAGAGACTCAGTTTGAGGGGCTAAACGGCTAGTGTTTGAGTGTGGGCTATATAAGTGATATGGCCGGCCCTTTGGGGCATCTCTTGCACTCCTACTTCACTCTTACACTTGTGCTTGCTTGAGAAGCTCAACCACTCATCCCTCTCAACATATTTGACATATTCATGAGAGATTGAGTGAATCCAAGTGCATTGCTCTTTGATTGCATACTAGTGGCACTTGGTGATCGTCTTCATCGCGGAGCTCTTGTTATTCTTGGAGGTTGCCACCTCCTAGACGGGTTGGTGCGACGAGGATCATTGAGTGGAGGAAGGTGATTGTCTCCGGCTCGGATTGGTGGATTGTGAGGGGTTCTTGAACCTACCCCTCGGGAGATCGCGAAAGGTATCTCTAGTGGATTGCTCGTAGCTTGGGGATCCCCATCTTGTGTTGGTTGTGCGGCACCCGATGATGGGTTTGGCTTGTGATTGCCAATTAGTGTGTGAACCTCCAAGTGGGTGTATCACTACAACAGGGACTAGCTTGTTCGCAAACAAGTGAACCTCGAAGAAAAATCTTGTGTCACATTGTCTCTCTCCGAGGATTTCTATTGTCATTGATTGGCTATATATATTGGTCTCCTCTCCACGTCGGTATAACCCTCCTATCTCTAGCTTTGCATTACATTCTTTCATACTTGCAAAGTAGAGTAGCTCTCTAGCTTATTTAGCTTTGTTTAGAGCTTTCTAGGTTGCTAGCTAAGTTGTGTGCCTTAGTAGTTATCTTGCTAGTGACTAGAATTGGTAGGTTGCTTGCCGACCCTTACAGCTAGTGCAAACTTGCTTACGTCGTGTTTTATTCTAACAAGTTTGCTAAGTGTTGTTGTAGAAATTTTAATTAGGCTGTTCACCCCCCCCCCCCCCGTCTAGCCATTCCTAGACCTTACACCAGCTCGCCTAGCGGGTTGCGCCTGGTTGGAGGACCGAAGCGCTCGTTGATGCAGCGTGCAAAGTATGGCCAATCGGTGACCTCCATGACCTGAGGAAGGCACATGTACCACTATTGGGCGGTACCCGTTAGAGGTCATGATCCGGTGTCTTCTGGTTGCTAGTCATGATCCGGCGTCTTCTGGTTGCTAGTCATGATCCGGCGTCTTCTGGTTGCTGGTCATGATCCTTGACCTAGGAAGCGTACTAGACCTGGTCATGATCCTGCGTCTTCTGGCCCCTGAAAAACTGCTCACAATGATTGATCCATGTAAGTGGGTCCTCCTTGCCATCGTACGTCGGGAAGGAGAGCTTGTGTGGGCTGGTTGCTGGTCGGCTGTTCCGGCGGCGGAAGCTCCGGCTTGGGCTCCTCCGTAAACATGTCGAAGATGGTTTCCTCGAGAAGATCGACGATCTCCGGGATCGACTGCGAGGAAGCCTTCTCTTTCTGCTACTTGAGGAAGGCACGGCCGGCGGACTCCATGGCTTGCTTGGCGGCGAGCGTCAACTTGGAGGCGGTGAGGTCCAGATCCTTCTTGAGTTGTGTTGCGGCTGCAGCGGCGGCGTCAGAGGAGGAACGCCCCTGGTCAATGGTGGACAGTTGGGTGGTGATGGTGGTGAGCTGGTCCTGGATGGTGTCGAGCTTGGTGGAGAAGTCCTTGACGACGCTCTCCATCATCTTCCGAAGATCAACAATTGACATGGTAACGAGGCAAGATCTTGATGGACTCGCGATACCAGATGTAATACATCCTTGGACGTATGGGGGTGCTGGGGGCGGCTGCTGGGCAGGGAGGCTGGCGCAGGGGTGGTGCAGGGCAGGGAGGCGGCGGCAGGCAGGAGAGAGGAGGCGCAGGGAGAGAGGGAAGAAGAGCTAAAGCTCTGTTATTTCTTGATTGCAATAGAGTACATCTCCCTATATTTATAGTCCCTAATGGACTTGACTCTCAAACAACTTACTAGAGGCTTCGTTATAGATTGGATCCCTCTTTCCTAATCTATTTATCCTTTCCTTAACAACTGATCCTATTCTTATTCTAATAATACCTTCTTTATTCTAATATGGAAACTAATCTTAAGACACAAGGAAACTATCCGAGACAGGGAAGGGGGCACCGCGTCCTGCTGGCGCGCCCTCCTGCTCGCGCGGGCGCGCGGCTCTGCTCGCGATCCCCCCTACGGTGCACCGTGCAGCCAGCCTGGGCCGGTTCCTGCTTGGCCTGGGCCGGTTCCCTGGGCCTCGCCTAGCCCCTTCATCCGGCGTATGACAGTTTGCTTTTGAGCCTGACATCCATAGAACATAACAGAAAAATAAGTATCCTGTCAGAAGTTGCAATGGGGTGTGCTCATTAATAGAGAAACAAAGACTATGTGAAGCACATCATTGGCAATGGACCTACAATCAGTAACAAATCGAGGAAATGCACCAACCAATACAAACAAAATAGCACATGAAAACCAGAATTGGTAAGATACAATGACATAGCCATCATAAAACTAATGTAGATAGCAAGAAATTTAGGCGGTGTGGATAGGCCGAACCAATTTGAGGAGACGTGGCCACGCTCTCGGATTTTGGAGCGACGCGGCCTTCCCGCCCGATGGAGGTAGTCCCCAGGATGGAAGAAGGTAATAGCAAGAATCATGGAAGAAAGGCGAAATAAGTAATCATCATTGCACAACTCCATTGCCTCAGTCTAAAAATAGCTCACCATTGCACAACCCCAAAGCATCAGTAGATAACACAAAGAATGAAACAAATAATCATCACCGTGGAATGGAGTGTATCAGCTGCGCACATGGTCCACACGTTTGAAAACAAGAGAAGCTTCATGACCAAACGACCTCCTAGGAGAGGGGAGCCAAATCACAGTGAGTAGAGGGAGATAGGGAAGGGAAGGGGGAGAAGGGCCGGGACAGAGCGCACCTCCGCCGTGCTCAATGGGCTACAAGAACTGGTGTGGGGCTCCTCCAGCGAGGAAGGTTGGTGAGCAAGACACACACACGTACTGAACCCAGGCGCTTGCCAGGAGACCACACACCGTTGAGCAAAAGGGAGGAAAAACAAGGGTGGCATGGATAAAAGGCCTTCGTTTTTATGGAGCGGAGCAGGCGATGGACGTTTGGGAGTCGCAGGTGTGGCCACTGTACTCCAAGCCAATGGCTGGGACCAGCTGCCATAGCTATGGTTTGTATCAATTAAAATAGCCCTGCAATAAGAAAGGGCCAATTTTCAGTATGAACTAAACAAGGTGCTCCAACAAACATTTGGGAATGCAGACCTGTAAACGCAATGCGTTGCATTAAATAGGATCAAACCGAAATGTACTGGCAGACAAGGGAAATTTGTCTAAAGAGGGGTTTTCACCTTTGGAGGTTCACGAAGCAGCCATAGCCTGCATGAAAATTGTGTTTTGTAGTTAAAATCCTGCATTAGCACCTACTCAACAACACAGTAACACAGGCTAGAAGAAGGAGCAGACTCTTTCTAATAAGTAGGAGACCACAATACATAGTTATAGAACATAAATTTAACTAACATCATTGTAATGCACTTGGAATACCATTTTTGTAATCAACAAGCTAACACTTGAGCAGTCTGTACGCAAGGCTATTCTTTTAACGTTGGTAGGAAGAATTAGCAGTCATTAATTACAGCGAGAATATGAAAACTAAGAAGGGTAGGAACTGAGAAAAACCAACACAATGGTTCCTTAGCTTCTGTAATAACGATACTAAGTTAACCAGGATGGCAAAAACCAAGAAATTAATAGAGTAAAGTGGCGTATGTGTATGCATATTTTTTAGGGAGACAGTAATTAGGCAAGTAACAATATAGAGGCCAAAGAATCGTTATACCAGCGTTTAACCCTGACCCTAGGGCACATCGGGACCTCACCTCCGAGGGAGTTGAGCTGGGAGAATAGTCTGCGCTGGGCTAGGGGAGGAGCGGCGCAGCATGGCCGGCCGACCTCGCTGCGCCACGGCTCGGTGGCGGATCGAGACGAAGGGAGATGGAGAGGAGAGGGAGGCCGCCGGCGCTGAGATGCCGCCGCCCCGCGCCGCCGCCCACCCGTGCCGCGCGCCCGTCCATAGGCGTCGGAGAGGGGCGGCCAGGGGCGGGCGCGGCACGGCGAGAAATTGGCTATTATAAGACTCCAAACAGAGGGCGCGGCCTCCATAGGCGTCGGCGTCGGAGAGAGGGCGCGACACGTTGGGTTTCGCCGTAATAGGATTCCTAATGTTTGTTTTTCTAAAATAGGACTCCAAACAATTACCATAAGCTCTAATGATATTTTGTTTCTTTTTTAATCTCTTTTGTCATCTAAAAATATATGTATTTTTCGCATTTATCATATTAAATGTTAGACTGTTACGAGACTTTGTTCTGAAGGTCTTGCCTCTCCGACGACGTCAGGTCGGCCGCAGAGGAGTTACCCTTGTGCTCGTCGGCCTTGTCGTCGCTCGTCTCGGCATCCTTGCCCTCGCCGTCCGAATCCTTGTCTTGCTGGTTCTTGTCCAGCAGCTCCCTCGCGACCTTGAGTTAACTGCAGTTCTAGATGTAGATGCTCTGCGCGCTCCTGCTCGCCGCGTCTGGTTCGGGCTCACCAAGGAGGCTGCGGCCATGCCTGCCTACGCCTGCCGGTACTGGTAAAGAGACATCGGCACTCCCTGCATGCCAAGGCTAAGCGACAGCCACTGGTGCTGCACCGCCGCCGACGTGTTAGCCATGAACAGCTGCTTCTGCAGGCCCATCTCGGCGCCGCTCGGTGTCCCTCCCCTAGCGTTCACATTCGCAAAAGGATAGTTGCTTTAAACATTGGTAATTGAATCAGAAGCATTACATTAAAAATGCTTTAAACATGGAGGGCCGCGGGCGGTGGCGTTCACGCGGAAGTCTCAGGTCTCGTAACAACAATACAGCATATTGATGAAACGACTTTAGATATATGAGGGGTAATATGGTCAATACGAAAAGTACATATAATTTTAGATGATAAAAGAGATTAAAAGAGAAAAAATATGTCATTAGAGCTTATGGTAATTGTTTTGAGTCTATTTTGAAAAAACAAACATTAGGAATTCTATTACAGAGAAACCCAACGTTTGTAGTCTTATAATAGCCAATTTCTCCGGCACGGCGCCACAGCCCTTAGAAGAAGCAGAGGGTGCAGTGGCAGAATGACGACTGCCTATGGTAGGCAAGGATCGACCATGGACATAGGTTGTGTGAGGTTTTAGCAATATAATAGTCACCATGTTTTGTTTGGAGTACGCTATATTGCCATCGGGAAGCTGTGCAGTGGCAAAAACAAGACGTAACCGTAACCCGTTGTGTATATTTTTATAATCATGCGTAAAAATAATTTGATATTAAAACTAATCGACTTAAGAACTTCTTGCTGTTCAAGTTATTGATCCAAATAATGGATCATTCATTTAGTACTGTTCAAGTTGCAGCATCTTTCATTTCCAAGCAAACAAAGACCACTCTATGTGAAGGATCGAGAAGAGCAACCAGTGGGGGGTGAATGAGAGCCTCAAATTTCTCTCGAAATATTCGGACCACTCTTCCAAAAAACCAAATCTAGTTGTTGGGTGTTCAACCTCCCCCGAGCAACGCTCGAGGGATTCAGACGAAAAACGAGCAAATGAAAGCTCACCGGCAGTGGAGGAAATCTCACCGGAAACCTCCAAGATTGAGTTCTCAACCCCTATAAGAAAGAGGTAAGAACCCAAGCAAAACAGCCAGAAAACCAGGCGACGGACGCTGAACAGCAGGGCAACGAACGCTGGAAGACAGCGCGACGGACGCTCCAGGGCAGGGCGTCGGACGCTGGCGACTGACGCTTAGGCGAGCGTCCGTCGGCCTTCCAGAGAGCTTAACAGAAGCTAAAAAACTACTAAAGCGACGGGCGCTTGGACGCGCGTCCGTCGGCCTACCCGAGAGCCTGATAGAAACACACAGCGCACAAGACGTGACGGACGCTGGGCGACGGACTCTGAAGAGCGTCCGACGTCAAAACCGAAGGACGCAGACAAGACGAGCGACGAACGCTGACGTTAGCACGTACCAACGTCCAACGCAAACCGTCGGAGCGTCCGACGCCCCCTACAGAAATGCAGAAAACTCGAAAAGCGATTTTCTCTCCGTCAAATCTTCCCAAATCCTAATCAAATTATCTCCACTAGCAACCCAACTTGGTAGGCATGTTTCTAGTGCTATGGAGGAGCTATCCCGAAGAACTCATCGCTCAATTTGGGGAGGATTGAAGGGAAATGAGGATTTGAGGGGAAAGGGGTAAGAACGAAGAACACCGCAAAGAAAATGCCCGATCTGTGTACTCGAGAGATTTGAGGAGAATTCCTTCGGTAGAAAGATGCTCCTCATGAATACAAACAACTTGGTTCAAACAGATTTGCAAGAGCTACTCCCTAAAAAAAGAAATCATCTCGGGAAAAAGAGGGAGCAAGAGCAAAACGCGAAGAACACAAGCAAAACGGGGACACGATAAAAAAATCAAAGCCACCATGGCTTACGAAGGTTACGGCCTCCGATTCCTCGCAACAAACTTAAGTTCTTAGAAAGGTTGGTGAAATAAACCTAGGGATCTCATGAATGGACGGCCCTGCTTCCTGCCAGGAGTTGTTGTCGCCTCGACACAACCTCCAGGATTTCGCCACGTGCCATCCCCGCTTCGTCGGAAGCTCCACCTAGGTTTTGAGGCCCAAACCTAGGAAACCCGCCACCGGTAGCTTTGGGCTCAACTACCGAACCCCGAGTTTTGCAGCCCAAACTCGGAAACCGACGCGGATGGTTTTGAGGCCCAAACCACCAAACTACTCAACGCGAGCCACCTTGTCTTTGCCCGGTCGGACTCCGAGTCCCCTGAGCCTCCGCTCGACTCGCGCGTCCACCGTCTTGACTCGGCCGACTCGGTCTACCTCCATGTCTTCTCGTACTCGTCGGTGCCAAGTACTAGCCACCACAGCTAGTCCGCCGGCGTCCATGGTCCCTCAGTCTGAGCCCCGCTTCCGCCCTTCACCGCTCTCAGCCATCGGCACGGCAAGCCTCTACTCGACCTTCTCCACGCCATTGACCACTGTCACTAGGCATAGCACCTGCACGCCACAAGCCGATAGACAGGCACACACTTGCTTTCGCAAGGATTAGAAGTAAGCCACTCAAACTGAACCGCTCAAATATTGGGCAATAACTCATCACAAAACTAAACTACATGGGTACTTATCCACCATATGTTCGCAATCTCTCCCTTGATGAGTGCATTATCAACACAAGTGCATTTCAGATTTGAGCCACAAGGTAAAGCTCTCCAAATGACCAAAAGTTAAGAAAGCCAAAACGGGATAGCTTGAGAGAAGCAAAAACGAGTCCAAAACTTGGTTCCCAAAGACATGGGAAACTACTCGACGCAACCAAGTAAATCAAAGCTAGCCCTCGATAAGAGGCAGAAAACGGGCTCAACGCCGCTAGAAAAGCAAGATACCAATTGAAGCCTACCAAAGCTCAAGTAACCAATTGAAACCCCAAGGGAGGCACAAAGATACCAGTTAAAGCACATGAAGCTCAAGAGGCCAAACGAAACCTGTCGGAGCCAACAAAGCAAGCTAGACCCTCCAGAAGAGGCAAAGGCTCAACACATCTAGCAGAAGCTCCCCCTGGGAACATGCACACTCAAGAAACCAAGAAAGGGTGAAACGAGCCAAATACGCAAAAGAGATACCAATTAAAGGATCAAAGCGGACCAAAACTCAAAAGGCCACAATTTCCAATTTCTCCCCCTTGGTTGTATATGAATGAAAAGCACATTTCTCCCCCTTTTGACACATGAAGCTCATCAAAGCTCAAAACTCAAGATCCGACCACAAATGCCATGACATGCAAAATGAGTGCTACAAGCTTCATACATAGAGCTAAGACAATGAATAGATGCTCTAAGTGATGTGATCCTGTGAGAATAGAAAAAGCTCTACGTGCCCAACAAAGACTCAAGTTGAGTGTAAGATCACTTTAAAAGCTATTTTAGAGAGCATTACATGTGAGAGCGGAGAAAGGGTATCACCTCCTAGAGACAACTAGACATGGCAAACAAGATAGGATCTATCTCAAAGCAATATCATGTATAGCAAGTAAAACTATCCCTAGCAAAGTTCATACAACAAGCCAATGACCCAACTGGATGAAATTTTCCAAATTTCAGAGTTTTGCAGCCAATTTCAGTTTTAGGCACATTACAAGTTGTATGCGAGTGGTTGTAAGCAAAGTGATGCCACTGCTTACCAAATGGGCGAAGTCAAAGGACTTGACACACCGGTTTTGGTCACACACGACACCGCTCGAGTATCAACCCATATGGGAAGCAGTCTCGACCACACGGTGAAGTGCTCACAATGTAGACCCAACTCGATCTTTCCAATTCACAAAACATAGAGAAATTTCATTTTAGATATTAATCATGGTGCTCAAAGGTAGTGAATGAAGCAAAGAAGAGTCATAGTTACAAGCTATATACAAGACATCCAAGAAGGATCTTCAAAAGCCTACACATGCTAGTGCCATTTCAGAGGTGACATGGGGAATTAAATTTAGTTTTAAAGCTTTTCTATCTTAGCTCTATTGCATATCATGAGATCAAAGAGAGTTTAAGTTAGGTAACACCATAGACACATAAAGCACCTCAAACACAACATAGATTCATTATATCGACTATAGGTATGAAGCTTAAAATGAACTATGTCACAAATGCAAATGAGATGCACAATGCATTGACACCAAATAACACTAAGAAGACACCAAAGAAAAGAAAGGAAAGACAAATAAGAACCAAAAAGAAACTATGATACACAAATGGTTTCCCTCAACTAAAAAGGGAAACACACACCCAACTCGCCTCGAACGCGAGAAAACGCAGCTTGATCCAAAGGCTTTGTGAGAATATCCGCAAGCTGGTTGTGGGTCTCGACATGCCGGAGGTCAATGTCGCCCTTCTCGTAATGATCTCGCAAGAAATGAAAGCGGACCTCAATGTGTTTGGTCTTCAAATGAAGCACAAGATTTTTAGCCACACTAATTGCACTCATGCTATCGCAAAGCAGAGGCACTTTAGTAAGCTCAAGACCGAAATCTCTCAAAGTGGCAATCATCCAAATCAACTGCGAGCAACAACTAGCCGTGGCAACGTACTCAGCTTCGCACGTCGATTGTGCCACGCTAGATTGTTTGCGAGAAGAACAAGACACCAACTAAGACCCGAGAATCTGGCAAGTCCCTGAAGTGGACTTCCGATCAAGACGACAACCGGCAAAGTCGGCATCAGAATAACCACAAAGCACAAGAGAGGAAGAGGTGGAAAACCAAAGACCAAAATCGAGAGTGAATCGTAGGTACCTCATGATGTGTTTCACCGCCTGCTTGTGCGAAGTCCGTGGGGACGCCTGAAAACGACCACACAAGCAGACGGCGAACTGAATGTCCGATCGGGTCGCCGTCAGGTATAGAAGCGACCCGATCATGCTGCGGTACTCCGTCTGGTCCACCGCCTCTCCTTCCTCATCCGCATCCAAGGCAGTCGTAGTCGACATCGGCGTCGAAAGAGGCTTTGCCTCACCCATGTCAAACTTCTCCAAGATGTCCTTCGTGTACTTGCCTTGGTGCACAAACATCCCTTTCCGGGTTTGCTTGATTTGCAACCCGAGAAAGAAAGTCAACTCTCCCATCATGCTCATCTCAAATTCCCTACTCATAAGATCTACAAACTTGGCAACAAGAGCATGAGAAGAACCACCAAAGATGATATCATCCACATATATTTTGACAAGAAGAGTGTCTTTGCCTTGCTTGAGGAGAAACAACGTTTTATCTACCGATCCCATTTTAAAAGCCCTTAGCAAGCAAAAAGGTTTTTAGTCTATCATACCATGCTCTAGGTGCTTGTTTCAAACAATACAAAGCTTTGCGAAGTTTAAAAACATGGTTTGGAAACTTGGGATTTTCGAAACCGGGAGGTTGTCTAACATACACTTCCTCCTCTATGTAGCTATTTAATAAAGCACTTTTAACGTCCATTTGAAAAAGTTTAAAACCCTTAGAAGCCGCAAAAGCTAGAAGGATTCTAATGGCTTCTAAACGAGCTACGGGAGCAAAGATTTCCTCATAGTCTATCCCCTCCTTTTGACAAAAGCCTTGCGCTACCAACCTAGCCTTGTTACGCACTACCACCCCATCTTCACTTTGTTTATTTTTGAAAACTCATTTGGTACCTATGGGGTGGCAACTAGGTGGTGGAGGAACTAAGACCCAAACACGGTTTCGCTCAAAGTTTTCTAACTCATGCATGGCATTAACCCAATCCGGATCCATCAAAGTGTGTCCAACATCTCGGGGCTCAAAAGAAGCGACAAAAGCTGAATGAGCAAAGTGAGAGAGATAGGACCTAGACCGCGTGACTCGATTGTCGATGTCGCCGATGATGTTCTCCGGCGGGTGCTGCCGCTGGATATGGCGAGGAGCCTTCCTGGACGAAGTGGTCTTCCCCTCGACAACAGCTGGAGCTCCCTCAGGTGCAACGGGCACCGACTCAGGAAGCTGCTCGAACGGCCCCCATGTAGAGGAAGTAGTCGGGTCCGGGTCGTGAGCCGAAGTGGACGTCGCAGGGTCGACGGGGGCAGCTAGTGGAGTCGGCTCGGGATCACCCCAATCGGCATCGTCCTGCTCCTCCTCCACAAAAATGCTAGTGTTCACCTCATCATCACCTGCAAGCTCAAAAGCAGTGGAAACACATGGCATAGTCTCATCGAAGGTAATCTCACAAGTCTCCATCACTCGGTTAGTCTCAAGGTTAAGTGCACGATAAGCACGAGAGTGAGTAGAATAACCAAGAAATATACCGTCAGAAGACCGTGACTAAAATTTGTCCAACTTACCGCCTTTTTTGAGGATGAAACACCTGCACCCAAACACCCGTAGGTGACTTACCTTGGGTGGTCTCCCAAATCACAGCTCATAAGAGGTCTTTTTCTTGAAAGCTCGGAGAAAAATGCGATTGGAAACATAGCAAGCAGAACTGAGTGCCTCGGCCTAATACCGCCTAGGAGTCCTATGCTCATCGAGCATCGTCCTGGCCATCTCAACAAGGGTCCAATTCTTGCGCTCAACAACACCGTTCTGCTGGGGAGTGTGAGGTGAAGAAAACTAGTGATCGAGACCCAAAGAAGAGCAAAGAGTTACAAAGTGAGCATTCTTGAATTATGTGCCATTGTCACTGCGGATAGCTATCATGGCATTCTTAGGTAGCTCATTTTGCAATCTCAAAATCAGATCTTGAACAAGTGGAAAAGCCTCATCCTTACTCTACAAAAAGAACACCCAAGAGTAGCTCGAATAGTCATCAACGACTACGACCACATACCACTGCCCTCCCTCCGACCTAACTCGAGTTGGACCAACTGTGTCCATGTGTAAGAGCTCGCCGGGTCGAGTGGTCATGACCTCAGTCATAGGAGGATGGGAAGCGACAACCATCTTGCCATTCCTGTAAGGATGACAAACCAAATCCTTCTCAAACTTTAGCTTTGGCAATCCTTGGATAAGGTCCATTGAGCTAAGCCTTGCAAGAAAGTCAAAACTCAAATGTCCCAATCTCTTATGCCACTTCCAAAGCTCGAAAGAAGAACCGGCAAGAAGACAACGAGAAGGTCCGGAAGAGATAGAAAAGTCCGCACGAAAAACCTTCCCGAAGGGCAAAATCTGGCAAACAAGCTCACCACGAGAGTCCAAAATCTGAGAGAGGTTTGGCTTAAAGCTCACCTCAAAACCGTCATCAAGGAGTTGTGAAACCGAAAGAAGGTTAAAATACAAATTCGCAACCAAAGCAACATCCTTGAGGACAAAAGAAGAGTTCACTCGGATGGACCCTCGGGAGACAACCTTACCTTTACTCTTGTCCCCGAATGTGATATACTCGGTGTGGTGCACAGGGTCGAGGCTGGAGAACCACTTGGCACTTCCGGTCATATGGCGTGAGCATCCAGAATCCACAAGCCAAGTCTCCTCCAGTCCTCCTTCCTACATCAATAAAAACACATAAGGTGAGCAAACGGTGCAACACTAGGGTTAGTAAGCTATGAAGGATACCAGTCTTGTCCCATTTTCCCAAAGAATAGGTTAGGAGAAAAACCAAACATCTCCTGCCCCACAGAGGGATAGCGATCACCACGATAGGGAAAACATGGTCCGCTAGAGAAGGGTGGAGTAAAGCCACCGCCACGAGGCCCGTAGTCGTATGGGTCACGACCGGTACCCCGCCGGGCACGACCACCACGTGGTCTCACCTCCTGAGGCCTAGCACCTTGAGGCATTGTACCTCTAGGCCTAGTAGTGCACCTCCGAACTTCCGGTTCACGCACCCCAATTGGTGGATGGTACATGCCCCGGTTGTTCAACTCAAACTGCCTCCGATCATCTCTCTTCCTCCTATAGCAAAACTCAGCCAAGTGCCCATCCCGCTCACAATACTCACAATGGTACCTCACCGCACACTTGGTAGGCACTCTCTTGTTGGGTTGGGTGGCTCTAGCTTTCTTAGGAAGGGGAACTAGAGATGTCTGACAGTGTGTCAAGTGGGTTGCGTAGATGGTTCAGTTTTGCAATCCACACTTGCTTCTATGGAGTGGTTTTGGGTGGCTCTTCAAACACACCATCTCTCACAGGAAACTTGGAGGGGTTGGTAGGCTTAGGTGGAGTGATCATGGTAAGCTTGGGGGCTATGGTGGGTTTCTCATTCTCGCTCAAGCCACTGCACTCACCAATCTTACCGAACAAGCTATCGTCCTTCCCACCTATAGCAAAACCTACTCCAGTGCTGCCAGCCCTTTTGCATTGGCTGAGCAACATCCCCAACTGCGGCTCTCGGCAAGACACCCAGCTCAAGATGGACCGAAGGTATGTGTTTTCTTCCTCGGTACGCATCTTGTCGTGTCTGCACAACGCGATCTCAAGCTCCAAAGCCTCAAAGTGATCCTACTCTCTGGTGCTATCTGAGCTGAACTTCTATAACACAGTGATCCTAGCATCCTTCTGTGCCAGCTCAGAACGCAAGCCTAAGCAATACTTGCATGCATCAAGTAAGCTAGGCCTAGCCTTCAGCTCACTAACCTCCTCAAGTAGAGTGCCATACTTATCCTAGAGAGTGACAAGATCAGACATGTGAATGGCGCAAGCATCACACTCTACCTCCTCACTAACCACCACTGACGCCTTAGCAAAATCTAGCTCATGAAGCGTGCTAAGGTACTTCGCCTTAAAGTCATTCCTCTCACAAGCGGCACGCTTGAGCAACACATCCTGACTCATCTAGGTGTCATTCAGAGACTCAAGCTCGAGAGAGAGGGACTCGACGGTGGGTGATACCTCGGGTGTGTCGGAGTCGTAGTCGTAGTCGGGGCCATCCTTGCGCTTGCCGACCTTGCCTTCTTCAATCTCCATGGTGCAAAAGCCACCGTGCTTGGCGTCAGCGTAGAAGCATAGGCCGTTGAACTTGTCCTCAACCTTTCCCTTCGACTCATCATCGCTTGAGGAAGCACCTCCGTCGGGGGAGGCATCGATGTCACTGAGTGAGGCGAGGAAAGCTCGGTGCTTGGACTTCACCTTGTCGATCACCTTCTTGGAGGACCTTCGGTGGTAGCCGCCCTTGGGCTTGTGCTTGTCCTTGAAGTGGTGCTCATGCTTGTCCTTGCAGTTAGTGAAGTCGCCCGCAACTTTCTTGGGGCAGTTTGCGATGAAGTGATCCTCATCACCGCAATGGTAGCACCCCTTGGCAGAGCCACCACGTCGTCGGTTCAAACGGTTGTTGTGAATTCGCGAGAACCTAGTGATGACTAGGGCCAGCTCGTCATCTCCAAGAGCCTCCACTTGCTCCTCTGTCACAGAAATCAAAGCCAAAGCAAACAAGGAGTGTGAAGGGTCAGAGGAGGAAGAAGATGTACCGCCGAGGCCAGAAACCAATGCCATAGATGGTTTCGACGGATTTTCAAGCTTGGCCTGGGTCTGGTAGTCAATCTCCGAGGACTTGAGCTTGTTGAACAGCTCGTCCATGGTCAGGGCATCATAGCCCGGTGACTCCTGAGTGGCAGTCACCTTCATCTCCCACACCTTCCGATCAAGAGCATGCAAAAGCTTGATAGCCATCTCATGATCATCATAAGGCAAGTTGGCTCGATAGCACGCATCTTGTTGACGATAGATTGGAAGCGAGTGAACATCTCGTCAACAGATTCGCCGGCCAACTGAGCAAAGTTCTCGTACTCTCTACGGTACGTGTCGAAGAGTCTAGACTTGATCTGAGGATTTCCCTCATGATATCTCAAGAGTATTTGCCAGATCTCCCATGTCGTAGTGAGACTCGAAACCCGCTCAAACTCTAGAAGAGACAAACAAGAGAAGAGAATGCTACGGGCTTTGCGTTTGACGCATGCTGCGTGACTTGGGCATCGGTGATCCGAGCGTCAAGAACCACGTAGTTCTCATTCTCACAAATCTCCCAAAACTTTGTGTCAAGCCCTTGCAGGTTAGCGGACATGCGCACCTTCCAATAGGCAAAGTTGGTTCCATCAAAGTAGGGAGGTTTACCAGCAACTCGCTCCATGTCGCCTTCACGGATCAAGAACCGTGTAAGGTGGATTGATCCTTAACTGGCTCTGATACCAATTGAAGGACCGAGAACAACGACCAGGGGGGGTGAATGGGAGCCTCAAATTCCTCTCGAAATATTCGGGCCACTCTTCCCAAAAACCAAACCCAGTTGCTGGGTGCTCAACCTCCCCCGAGCAATGCGAGCGGGGATTCAGGCGAAAATGAGCAAATGAAAGCTGACCGGTGAAAGGTCCTAAGTGATGGCTAGAGGGGGGTGAATAGCCTAAATCGAAATCTAAAAACAATCACAACAACAAGTTAGATAGCAAAGAAGCGAAGCTTGACTTGCACTAGCCTACTAGGGGATGCAAAGCCACCTAACCACAATTTCTATCCTAAATAGCTCTAGGATCACTCAATGCCTACTCAAATCTAGTAGCCCTCTAGGCACAACCTAATATACTAGGACACGTATGAATAAGGTAATGCGAAGATGGGAAAGGAGTTTATACCGTCGAGGAGTAGTAGAGGATGAACCAATCAAGTGAATATCAATGAAGACAACCAATCGCAAGAGACAATGGTTGACACTTGATTTTCTTTCGAGGTTCACTAGTTTGCCAACTAGCTAGTCCCCGTTGTGGCAAGACACTCACTTGGAGGTTCATGTGCTAATTGGCTTCACACGCCAAACCCGTCACCGAGTGCCGCACAACCAACACAAGATGAGGCTATTGAGCCGCCACGAGCAATCCACTAGAGTTACCTTTCCGATCTCCCGCGGGGAAGGCACAAGAACCCCTCACAATCAACTTGTAGTCGACGAAGCACAGTCACCAAGCTTCTCGATCTACCACCGCTTCTCCAAACCATCTTGGTGATGGAAATCACCAAGAGCAACAAGAAATCCGTAGCGAGAACGCCTCCCAAGTGTCACTAGATGCAAGCTATATGCGAAATGCACTTGGATCACTCAATCTCTATTGGGTTTTCACTAACCAAGCATGGAGATGAGTGGGAGGGAGTTTTCTCAGCTCAAAGGAGTCTCAAGATGTTCAAATATGCGAGAGAGGTCCCCTAAAGCCGACCAACACATATTTATAGACCCTCTCAAAGTCCACTAGTCGTTACCCTGTTAAGTTGGCGACGGAAGCTCTTTACGGGGGCGACGAACGCTCTGTCGCCAGCGTCCGATGCTCTGTCAGAACTAGCCGTTGGGCTGCTTCTCGGGCGACGAACGCTCCATCGCCAGCGTCCGACGCCTTGACCTCCAGCGTCCGGCGCCTTTCTTCAAAATTGTCTCTCTGTATAGCTCTCTGGAAGCCCGACAGAAGCTGCGCCTCAGTGTCTGGCACAAAACCGTTGCTCTCGGGTTTTTGGAAAATTCCTCGAAAATATTTCCGGACGATCCCTAGCGTCTGACGCTCAACCGTCAGACGCGTCCGTCGCAGAGGGGATGAATCTGGAGCTCTCTGTTGCGTCGACGGACACAACGACATGCTGACGTCATCGTCCGACGCATCGGACAGCATCCGACGCCCTCAGCTGCAGCGTCCGACGCCCTTTTTGCTTCTCTGATTCTTCCACCTTTGCTCCAAAGTTGCCAAGCACTAAGAGTCCATCTTAGAGATCACACTTGGCATGTTTCACTTGTCAATTAGCATGGTGTATGTCACTATGTCCTAAATGCACATGCAATATAGATAACACCTAATGGCACTTGACAAACCGCAATCACTTTTGAATTTCCCCTCTTAATAGTACGATTGTCTATCCTAAAAGTGATCACACCCACTTGGTGTCTTGACCACTAAAAGAAAAGCCCTAGCATATACCTTTGCCTTGAATAGCTTAGGGTCTTTCCATTTCCCTTCTTCTCCAAGTGTGAGCTTTTGCAATCACTTTGCATCCTTGTTTGCTCTATCACTTGTCGTCATCTTCCATGTGTGTACTAAACCTACTCAAATACTTAGAGCTAGGTTAGTACTTGAGGTTTCATCAATTATACAAAACACTAGAGAGCTCTCAATCTCTCCCTTTTTGGTAATTGATGACAACCCGATATAAATGATATGAAATATGATTTTTAATTCACAATGGGTTTGAAAGTGTTTTACTACCCCTACATATGTGCACTTCTTATGATTATGAGTCAAAGTTTTACACATATGCATAGATAGACTTTTTGGGAAAGGTAAACCACTTGCAAACTATGACATGATGCTAAGGTATAAGAAATGGACCTTTGAAGCGTGATACCATTCGAAGTGTGCCAATCATACCTTCCTTAACAACATGGTTAGCTCGATACCAATTGGATATACACAAGATATTCTAAGGATCTAGCTAACTTCTATATGTGCTAGTGATCAATTCATCAATCAAGGTCATACTAGGCATGTACCACACAAGCAAGTCATATTGAATTGAAGTACAATGCAAGCAATCATATGTGTAATGCACATCCAAATGCAACAACTTGTTCATAGGCTTTCTCCCCCTACTTGTGTGCTCAATTTTAATTTTTCAATTTTCAAAATCCTATTTCTCCCCCTATTATTTCTATTATTATTTCTATTTTCTCCCATATTTAGATCATTTTATCACAATTTCTCCCCTTTGTCACACATTACCACAAAGGAAACCACTTGTAGTAATATGTATCACTTGAGGATACTTAGGAAGATTTATTTATCAAGTCAATGGAGAAAGAGAGTGGGGTTAATAATATTTGATTTGTTCAACCTAGATTACTTGTCCTATATACTTAACACGGTTTAAACCATGGACAAACTTCTTCACACATCTTGCAATGGTTATCTTGGCCATGTTGGTTAAGTATAAGAATAGCATTCTAGACTAAACAAGTGAGGTTGCAAGCTTATCAACATGTCATATGCCACCACTAGATCAAAGAACTCATAGAAGCTATAGTGGTACCATATGTCCATAGAAATCATTTAATTTTCATGAATGAGCCTAATTTAGCAAGAGATGATGCCTATATGCTCTACACAAGTCTAGCAAAGGATGAATGCATATGTCAATCAATTGTACCTTGCTATCTTGGAGTAGAGGCATGTCATAAGTGGGGTGCATCAACTCATATTGGAGAAATACAAGATATTCAACTCATTCCTTAACTTACAAAACCTCTTCTCATCAAGTGGCTTGGTGAATATGTCGGCTAATTGATCATCGGTGCCCACATTGTCAATGAAGATGTCACCCTTTTGTTGATGATCTCTTATGAAATGGTGTCTCACATCTATGTGCTTGGTTCTAGAGTGTTGGATGGGATTGCTTGTAAGCTTCACCGCACTTTCATTGTCATATAGCAAGGGAACTTTCTTGAATTTGATTCCATAATCATTCAAGGTGGCCTTCATCCATAATAGTTGTGCACAACAACTCCCCGCACTAATATATTCGGCTTCGGTAGTAGAGAGTGCCATACTATTTTGTTTCTTGGATGACCATGAGACTAGTGATCTTCCCAATAGTTGACATGTTTCACTAGTGCTCTTCCTATCAACCTTACACCCCGCATAATCAGAGTCCAAATATCCAACTAATTCAAATCTTGACCCCTTGGGAAACCATAATTCAACATCTTCTGTATGCTTCAAATATCTCAATATTCTTTTTGTGGCTTTCACATGACTCTCTCTAGGAGAAGCTAGAAATCTTGCACACATGCATAC
Source organism: Microstegium vimineum (assembly GCA_022036555.1). Classification (NCBI taxonomy): domain Eukaryota; kingdom Viridiplantae; phylum Streptophyta; class Magnoliopsida; order Poales; family Poaceae; genus Microstegium; species Microstegium vimineum. Next base: position 29,425,196 of record CM039128.1, read on the forward strand.
ACTAAACATGACATCCGGTCTTGATGCGGTCACATAGAGTAGACTTCCAATCATTGACAGATAGAGTGTTTGATCAACCATCATGCCACTTGTATCATTATCCAAGTGTCCATTAGTCCCCATGGGTACTAATGCATTTAGCCTCTTCTAATCCAAACTTCTTCATCATGTCCTTAATGTACTTGTCTTGACTCACAAATGTGCCATTCTTCATTTTCTTGATTTGAAGTCCAAGAAAGTAACTAAGTTCACCAATCATGGACATCTCAAATTCATTTGCCATCATCTCACCAAACTCTTCACAAAATTGTTGATTTGTAGACCCAAAGATAATGTCATCCACATAGATTTGCAAGACAAACAAGTCACTTCCAATCTTCTTTGTGAATAGGGTGGTGTCAACCAATCCAATCTTGAATCCCTTAGAGAGGAGAAAGCTTCTCAACCTCTCATAACATGCTCTAGGTGCTTGCTTCAATCCATAGAGAGCCTTCTTGAGCTTGTAAACATGATCAGGCTTCTTTGTAGCTTCAAATTCGGGTGGTTGCTCAACATATACCTCCTCATTGATATACCCATTCAAGAATGCACTCTTGACATCCATTTGGTATAGCTTGATATTGTGTGCACAAGCATAGGCCAATAGAATTCTAATTGCCTCTAATCTTTCCACCGGAGCATATGTTTCCCCAAAGTCAAGACCCTCTACTTGAGTGTACCCTTGTGCAACTAGTCTTGCTTTGTTTCTCACCACTATCTCATATTGATCTTTCTTGTTCTTGAATACCCATTTGGTTCCAATGACATTGTGATTTCTTGGTCTATCCACTAGTTCCCAAACTTGATTTCTTGTGAAGTTGTTAAGTTCTTCATGCATATCATTTATCCAATCCATATCCTTCAAATCTTCATCAATCTTGGTTGGCTCAAATGATGATACAAAAGAATAATGCTCACAAAATGAAGCCAATCTTGATCTTGTTTATACACCACTTTGAATGCCTCCAATCACTTGATTCAAAGGATGATCTATTGCAATGTTGGTTGGTTGGAGCACTTGCATGTGGGAATCTTGAGCATTCGATTGAGACGATGATGGACTAGTTTGATTTTGATCTTGAACATGAGCTTCACTAGTACTTGCTTGATCTTGAGTTGGAGAGCCACTAGATTCTTCTTTTAAGGGAATGGTCACTTGATCTTCATCTTCATCTTGCACTTGTCTTGGTCTAATGTCACCAATATCCATATCCTTCATTGCATTGACCAACTTGTCACCTCTTACATCATCCAAGTTTTCTTGTTCATCTTGAGAGCCTTGTGTTTCATCAAATTCCACATCATGCACTTCCTCAAGAATTCCACTAGATAAGTTCCAAACTCTATAAGTCTTACTTGATGTAGAGTAACCAAGTAGAAAGCCTTCATCACATTTCTTCTCAAACTTGCTTAGCCTTGTGCCTTTCTTCAATATATAGCATTTGCACCCAAATACCCGAAAGTAAGCAATATTTGGCTTTCTTCCATTCAATAGCTCATATGAAGTCTTCTCAAGCATTCCATGACAATAGAGACGGTTGCTAGAGTAGCAAGCCATGTTGATAGCTTTGGCCCAAAAGGAATGACTAACATTGTATTCACTCAACATTGATCTTGCCATATCAATCAAAGTTCTATTCTTTCTTTCAACTATTCCATTGGATTGTGGAGTGTACTTTGGAGAGAATTGATGATTGATCCCAAAGTCATCACAAAGTTCATCAACTCTTTTATTCTTGAACTCACTCCCATTGTCACTTCTAACTCTCTTGATAGTTGTTTCAAACTCATTTTGGCACCTCTTGATAAATGACTTGAAGATATAAAATGTGTCACTCTTGTCACTCAAGAAGAATACCCATGTGTATCTTGTGAAGTCATGCACTATCACAAATCCATATTTGTTTCCACCAATGCTTGCATATGTAGTTGGCCCAAAGAGATCCATGTGCAATAACTCAAAAGCTTTGCTTGTAATCATGATGCTCTTCTTTGGATAAGTGTTGCCAACTTGCTTTCTGGCTTGACATGCACTACATAGCTTGTCCTTCTTAAAAAAGACATCTTTCAAGCCTCTCACAAGATCATGCTTGACTAGCTTGTTCAATTGCATCATGCCAACATGTCCAAGCCTTCTATGCCATAGCCAACCCATGCTTGATTGGGTAATGAGACAAGTTGAGAGTTGAGTCTCACTAGCATTGACATCCATAAGATATAGGTTCTCATACCAAAATCCTTTGAAGATCATGTTTGAACCATCTACACTTATCATTTCCACATCCTCCACTCCAAATATGCATTTGAATCTGAGATCACATAATTGAGCTACCGACAATAGGTTGAACTCAAGCCTTTCAACAAGAAGCACATTGCTAATGCTTAGATCATTGGAGATAGCAATCTTTCCAAGCCCTTTTACCTTGCCTTTGCCATTGTCACCAAAAGTCATACTATCAAATCCATGATCACTATCTTGGTTGATTGAGTTGAACATTCTTCCATCTCCGGTCATGTGTTGAGTGCACCCACTATCAAGCACCCAATGTCTCCCTCCGGCTTTTTAATTGACCTACAAGAGAGATCAATTCTTTTTAGGTACCCAAACTTTCTTGGGTCCTCCAAAGTTAGTTACCAAGGATTTTGGTACCCAAATGGACTTCTTGGAAGCCATCCATGGTGCACCAACAAACTTGGCATGAACACCATTAGTACCCTTGGAAAGCACATATAATGAATTAATTCTAATAGAGGATATGTCTTGCTTGACTTTCTTGTTCTTGCATGCTTGCTCATTGTGACCAACTTGCTTGTAACTTTTGCAATAGCTATCGATGTTCTTCACAAAACGAGTCTTGTGAGGAACAAAAGCGGCCTTGCCTTTCTTGGGGGTATAGCCCAATCCCTCTTTGTAGAGAGAAGATCTTTGGCTACCCAAGCACATAAGCAAGTGGTCCTCACCTCCATAAGCCTTAGCTAAGGAGTGATTGAGCTTGGTAACCTCCTTCTTGAGGGTTTCATTTTCAACCATTAGTGAGGCATCACAAGTGAAACCATCACTAGTAGATGAAGTAGAAGTGGTAGTGCTACAAGAGGGGTTAGTGGGAGCAACAATGATAGGAGCATAAAAAGATTCATCAAGAATATCACAAGTAACTCCCATGTCACATGTTTGAACAATCTCTTTCTTACTTTGATCTAAGAGAGAGGAATGAGCTCTTTCAAGCTTAGTGTGAGACTGCACTAGCTTCTCATGGGCTTCCATTAGCCTCTCATAAGATGCCACGACCTCATCAAGATTTTGCTCAAGAGCCACATTGGTCTTGCGCAATTCCTTGCATTCCTTCCTTTTTTTATCAATGTATTCCTTAGCATGTTCAAGCATGTCCATGAGTTCCTCCCTTGAGGGCTCCACACTATCACTATCGCTCTCACTCTCACTCTCATCATGAGAAAGTATCTTAGTGGACTTAGCCATGAAGCATGACGATGGAGTATCAAATAGAGAGATCTTGTCTCTCATTGCAATGCTTGCAAGAGCCTTCTTCTTGGTAGTGGTCTTCTTCTCTTGATCATCATCATCACATGAAGAGTCACTATCCCATGTCACTATGTGAGAATACCCCTTCTTCTTCTTCTTGTCAAAGGTGGGCTTCTTCTCTTTCTTGTCTCTCTTCTTGTGATCATCATCATCTTTGTCACTATTGTATGGACAATGAGCAATAAGATGATCAAAGCTTCCACACTTAAAGCACTTCCTTGGCTCATCAAAGTTCTTGGAAGATGGTCTCTTCCTTCTTGCATGATAGCCCTTCTTCTTCATGAATCTTCCAAATTTTCTCACAAAGAGAGCTATTTCTTCTTCATCAACCTCACTAGCACTTGAGTCTTCATCCTCACTTGATTCTTCATTTTTGGCTTTGCCCTTACTCTTGTGAGATGAAGTAGCTTTGAAAGCTATGATCTTCTTCTTCTCATCCTTCTTTTCTTCTTTCTTGATATCTTTCTCTTTGTTGTCCCGGTAAGCATCTTGTGTCATCACATCTCCCAAAACTTGGTTAGAAGTCACGGTATCCAATCCACCTCTCACAATCAAGGTCACAAGAGTCTCAAACCGAGATGGGAGACTTCTCAAGAACTTGTGAGAGAAGTCCTTGTCCTCAACCTTCTCACCAAGAGCCGTGAGATCATTGACTAACACTTGTAGCTTATGGAACATCCCCGGCACATTCTCATCATCCTCCATCTTGAAGCTTGCAAACTTTTCCTTGAGGATGTATGCCTTTGCACTCTTGACGGCTTGAGTGCCTTCAAATGATTCTTCTAGCTTCTTCCAAGCCTCATGAGCACTCACTACAAGAAATATGTCATCTTATGACGATTATGGCATGTCATTTGATAAAAAAGTCACAAAATCGATTAGTTTATGACATTTGTTTAGGAGCCACCTCAACTTAGTGACATTAATAAATAAACATCATAAAAAATGTCTAAAAGCTAGTAGAATGATATATTATGATAACATTTGCCATGTCATAAACTAGGACAAGGTTGGTGTATATAAAATATTTTATTGAATTTTAAAACATTGATATACAAGGTGATATGTGCAACACCTTGGGTGTTATGCGCTAGTTGAGCGTTGTAATCTTAATTGTCTCTGCTTTAGTACATCCATCGCGGGAGATCATAAACATGAGTTTAAATTTAATCCTAAACACTAAACTCAAATTGGATCCCTAAAATAATATTTTCTTTATATAATTACTCTATACATGGAAATTATTCATAAAGGGTGAAATTATTTAAATGTGGTGTTTCACAATGAGTAAAAAAATGAATAGCGGCACATACATGGTTTTGGCTGTTTATTACAAATAATAAATCATAAATAAATAAAATAAAATAAAAAGAAGAAAATAAAATAGAAAATTATATGCACGTACATGCTTTTGGCTGTTTAATACAAAGTAATAAATAAAAAGAAAATAAAAAAGAAGAAAAAGAAAATGGAAAATGGAAAATTAACCCAAGCACATACCCGCCAGCATAAAAAAAATAGAACGCACACTAGCTCAATCAAAGAAGAAAAAATAAAAACAAAGATGCACAAATCCATTAGCACCGGCAAGCCACGCCCAGACTTCCGTAGCTTCGGCTGTCTCTCTCCCCAAATCTCCCCCGATGCGGCGTCTCTCTCTCTCCCCCCGCAGGCCCCTGCTCCTCTCCGCAGCTCCCCTGTGGCTCCCCTGCTGCAGGGCACACCCTCTGGGATGGGGCGGCCGAGAGCCATGCCTAGCATGTCACCGCCGTCGAGCCATGGCGGGCGGCCGGCTGGCCAGCGCCACCGTACCTAGGCGGGGCGAGCAGACTGCTGGTCAACCGCCACCGCGCGGGTCAACCACAGCAGTAGCTCAACACGGCGCTCATCCCGTGCAGTGATGGCCCTGGATGCGGACTCGATCCACATTGTCTCCGTCCGATCTACGCCGTCTAGTGGTTCTAGCTGCTCCTCCATCTTGTATGGTCTGCAGATCGGACATGCACCTCCATGGTGAGCCTTTTTTTGCCTTGGATGTGTGTATATATGTTCGTTTGGTGGCGTATGACTGAGTTATGTGTATGTATGTTTGTTTAGACGCTAGGGTTAGAAGATCTAGGATTACAGTGAACCATTAGAGCTTGATTCCTGTACGAGATGTATAGATGTTTCATAGTTTTGAAACACCAACCGATACTTGGCCTCCCTGGGTTAAATATTAGAATTTTGAAACAGTTTTAGTATTTATATATATCTTGGATTGTTCTTATCAGTTATGACTAAAGTTGTGCTGACAGACGGTGTCTAATTAATATTTGTGTTACACCAGTTGAATCCCAAACGCTATGCTGACATTGTGTACTTAGGTTCTGCTAGTATTTCTAGTGCTAAATGGTTCAGGTGAAGACACTATTATAATAAACTTTTTTGCTATAAAAAGTTTAAGTAAAACTATGCAATCATTTTTTATATTTTGTTGGATAACAAACTATGTAGTCAAAATTTTATTTCAATTTGATTTGACTCTGTAGAGACTATCATCATTTATGCAGGACTGATCACGGCACTGTCTGGGCCGGGATCTACTCCCTCTCTCTTCTCAGTGTGTTGATGTAGTGTTCTGCTCATGTTTGTTGATTTTCACTTACTAACAGCTAGCTAATGTATTATTTGATATGCCTGAGGACTTGACTTCATATACCAGTCTAGTTTTGTATGTACCAGTGCTTAGATTAACTCGTATTGGACTAGCTACTTTTCTTCTTAAAATTGCTTCATGAGTTTGAGCTTTGTCTTTTGCTGATTTTGTTTGTCCATTAGTTTGTCTCATGATTCATGGCATATAAGCATGATAAACGTTGTAAAAAAGGAAAAGCACAAACTACAAAGAGGCACTAGTTAAAACTGCTTCCTGAAATGAAAAAGGAAATGCTTCATGCTGTTGCTAGTTCGCACTGTCTATGCTACATTAGTTTTTTAGTCCAGCTTTGAGATATTTACTGCTCTGCATTCTTATATGTGGATACTTCATTTTAATGTTTGGCTGGTAGGTGACAGTAGGCAGTAGCACAGATCTCTGTTCAATTTATTTCATATTTTAGGAGTAAGCATACATGCCATGTATTCACATGGAGCTAATCGTATATATATGCTCAACTCAGAGAAAATGAAGTGCTCATCCCATGTAAAAATTATCTATCTGTGCACTCCTATATGTTTATATGTGTTTGCATTGTGTCTTGGCGCTCTACTTGCAACAACCAATCCAAATCAAAGTTAAATATATCTGAATTTGAATTGATAATTAACAACTACTGTACTAGTGTACTTGCACATCAAAAGTAGCATTTTTCGTTGTCCATCTTTTTTTACATGTAAAGTAGCATACTTCATCACTGACAATCACTACTGGAGCGTAAACTCTCCGCTGTTCTGAACTTTGAACATACTTTTTTCGTCCGAACTTTGAATATACTATACAACATTTTAGATACTGAGCGTATTATGACTAATTAGGACATAAGTTGCTCACTGATTAGATACTGAGCGTATTATGCACACCAAAATCTGAGGTGAAGTGATTCAACCCCGTCAATGCTTCTTAATTGTTGTAGAATCTCACAACTTATATTTCTTTTTCTTTTATCTTGGCTTGTGCAATGAGTTCTTCAGAGTCTGGACGGGTCAGGACTACCTTACAGGTTAGTGTCTTTCCAACTCTCTATGTTACTTTATTCTTCTCTAGGTGTGTGTATATATTTGCTAGGAATATGCCAATAGGGAGACGTCGTGAAAATGAGAGGTGTACAGTGGCAGCGCTGCAAGGTGATCTTAATTATTTAGTTATTTATTAGAAATGTTCTTGTTTCCACTTCTACAGCTCTGCTCTTCACTTGACTCCTGTAGTCATGCAGTTTAGGCATTAGAGATAATTACAGTTCCTACAGTTTTTAGGCATAAGTTATGCACAACTAAATCAAAGTTCTCTTTGCTTTGAGTCTAGAATAAAAATGGCTTCACTGTAGCAGATATTTTTTAACTGATATCTAGAAGATGGCTTCACTTTCCTGATTATTTAGTCTGGCTCTTGCAAATGAGAGGTGTACAGTGGCTGTTCAATTTAGTTAATTAGATTATATCTGCAATTGGATTAGTTATAAAATACATTTGATAATTGGTTCCGTTTTGGTCTACAATTAAGCATTTTACTTTTTAGGTAATGGCACCAAAACAAAAATATAATATCGTCAGCTTACACTTGATCAGTTCAGCAGATATGTGACAGTTTGCTATGTTGTTTTACATTAGCACCTAGCACTATCTTTTTGCCATGTTGCTTTATAGTGGCACCTAGAACTCTCATGACAGATTTGATGAAAATTTTGCTGCACTATCTGATTTTCATATTCATTGGCAGTAGGGCTGTCCTATGGATAATAGTAGTGAAGGTGCTATTTTTCATATTCATTGACAGTAGGCTTACATACTAGTGAGTACATTTGTCCTATGGATAAAACATTCTTGTTGCTTGATTTCTTCCGCAGTTCACATGTAATGTTCTTTTTGACTATTTTATTTGTTTCAACAAGTGATGGCTGCTTCTAATGTGTTGTGCGTCTGCAGGACATGGACAGATTCCAGCAACCTAAGGTGTATTTGGGCTCGACACCAAGAATAACTAGCTGTTAGCACCGTCTATTGGACTATTAGTTTGGTGACAAAGGTCACTTGTGAGAAGGGACGCAAAATATCCATTTGTTTATTTCATCTAAGATACCTTTGTGACTAAGGTCACTTGTTGAACAAATAGTTTGGTGTCCGTGATAAATGTAATAAAGATGTTGATGTGTTACTTGTGACCATGTGGAAGAATATATTGTTGGGAACATATGTTATTTTGGAATATTTGTGGAGCTATGGGGCATTGAATGATGTCTAAATAAATATTGGTTTGTATGAAATTCCACACCCGGTAAGAGCAAAGAACTTGTGACATAAAAGCAAAGGTCATAAAGGTTATGACATTCAAAACCAATGTCATAATGTTATGACATTAACACTTAAATGTCACAAGTTGTCGTTAAAGACGCTCATCTTTTGATATTTGATTTTTTGTCAACTTGGTGTCATAAATAGTGACCTATGACATATTTTACAGGTATTGTGACATATATCAAATGTCAAAAGATGCCACATTTCTTGTAGTGACTCAAGATTCTTGATTTGCTCAAACATTTTTTCATCAAGTGCCTCATGAATAGCACTTAGAGCAATATCATTGTGTTGCAACTTTTCTTCCTCTTGAGGAGTAGGAGCCGCCTCACTCACTACCTCAAACTTCTTGTCCACCACAAGCCAAACCTTCCGGCTAATTGACTTGATATGAGCGGTCATCTTCACTTTCCAATAGCCATAGTTTGAGCCATCAAACTTGGGTGGTTTCTTCATGTTGTTGATATGAGACATCTTCACACCGTAGGTTGTTAAGCCTCAAATCAACGGTGTACTAGCTCTGATACCACTTGAAAGGTCCTAAGTGATGGCTAGAGGGGGGTGAATAGCCTAAATCGAAATCTAAAAACAATCTCAACAACAAGTTAGATAGCAAAGAAGCGAAGCTTGACTTGCACTAGCCTACTAGGGGATGCAAAGCCACCTAACCACAATTTCTATCCTAAATAGCTCTAGGATCACTCAATGCCTACTCAATTCTAGTAGCCTTCTAGGCACAACCTAATATACTAGGACAAGTATGAATAAGGTAATGCGAAGATGGGAAAGGAGTTTATACCGTCGAGGAGTAGTAGAGGATGAACCAATCAAGTGAATATCAATGAAGACAACCAATCGCAAGAGACAATGGTTGACACTTGATTTTCTTTCGAGGTTCACTAGTTTGCCAACTAGCTAGTCCTCATTGTGGAAAGACACTCACTTGGAGGTTCACGCGCTAATTGGCTTCACACGTCAAACCCGTCACCGGGTGCCACACAACCAACACAAGATAAGGCTATTGAACCGCCACGAGCAATCCACTAGAGTTACCTTTGCGATCTCCCGCGGGGAAGGCACAAGAACCCCTCACAATCAACTTGTAGTCGACGAAGCACAGTCACCAAGCTTCTCGATCTACCACCGCTGCTCCAAACCGTCTAGGTGATGACAATCACCAAGAGCAACAAGAAATCCGCAGCGAGAACGCCTCTCAAGTGCCACTAGATGCGAGCTATATGCGAAATGCACTTGGATCACTCAATGTCTATTGGGTTTTCACTAACCAAGCATGGAGATGAGTGGGAGGGAGTTTGCTCAGCTCAAAGGAGTCTCAAGATGTTCAAATGTGCGAGAGAGGTCCCCCAAAGCCGGCCAACACATATTTATAGACCCCTCAAAGTCCACTGCCGTTACCCTATTAAGTTGGTGACGGACGCTCCTTACCGGGACGACGGACGCTCTGTCGCCAGCGTCCGACGCTCTGTCAGAACTAGCCGTTGGGCTGCTTCTCGGGCAACGGACGCTCCGTCGCCAGCGTCCGACGCCTTGACCTCCAGCGTCCGACGCCTTTCTTCAAAATTGTCTCTCTGTAGAGCTCTCTGGAAGCCCGACGGACGCTCCGTTGTTTCGTGACGGACGCTGCGCCTCAGCGTCCGGCGCAGGGTTTCTGGAAAATTCCTCGAAAATATTTCCGGACGATCCCTAGCGTCCGACACTCAACCGTCAGACGCGTCCGTCGCAGAGGGGATGAATCTGGAGCTCTCTGTTGCGTCGACGGACGCAACGACATGCTGACGTCATCGTCTGATGCGTCGGACAGCGTCCGACGCCCTCAGCTGCAGTGTCCGACGTCCTTTTCTCTTCTCTGATTCTTCCACCTTTGCTCCAAAGTTTCCAAGCACTAAGAGTCCATCTTAGAGATCACACTTGGTATGTTTCACTTGTCAATTAGCATGGTGTATGTCACTAGGTCCAAAATGCACATGCAATATAGATAACACCTAGTGGCACTTGACAAACCACAATCACTTTTGAATTTCTCCTCTTAATAGTACGGTCGTCTATCCTAAAAGTGATCACACCCACTAGGTGTCTTGACCACTAAACGAAAATCCCTAGCATATACCTTTGCCTTGAATAGCTTAGCGTCTTTCCATTTCCCTTCTTCTCCAAGTGTGAGCTTTTGCAATCACTTTGCATCCTTGCTTGCTCTATGACTTGTCATCATCTTCCATGTGTGTACTAAACCTACTCAAACACTTAGAGCTAGGTTAGTACTTGAGGTTTCATCAATTATCCAAAACACTAGAGATCTCTCAACCGACAATGGAGGAAATCTCACCGGAAACCTCCAATATTGAGTTCTCAACCCCTATGAGAAAGAGGTAAGAACCCCAAGCAAAACAGCTAGAAAACTAGGCGACGGACGCTGAATAGCAGGGCAACGAACGCTGGAAGACAACGCGACAGACGCTCCATTGTAGGGTGTCGGACGCTGGCGACGAACGCTTAGGCGAGCGTCCATCGGCCTTCCAGAGAGCCTAACAGAAGCTTAAAACTGCTAAAGTGATGGACGCTTGGCGATGGACGCTTGGACGAGTGTCTGTCAGCCTACCCGAGAGCCTGACAGAAACGCATAGCGCACAAGACGCGATGGACGCTGGGCGACGGACTCTGAAGAGCGTCCGACGCCAAAACCGAAGGACGCAGACAAGACGAGCGACGGACGCTGACTTCAGCATGTACCAGCGTCCGACGCAAACCGTCGGAGCATCCGACGCCCCCGACAGAAACGCAGAGAGCTCGAAAAGCGATTTTCTCTCCGCCAAATCTTCCAAAATCCTAATCAAATGATCTCCACTAGCAACCCAACTTGGTAGGCATGTTTCTAGTGCTATGGAGGAGCTATACCGAAGAACTCATCGCTCAATTTGGGGAGGATTGACGGGAAACGAGGATTTGGGGGAAAAGGGGCAAGAACGAAAAACACCGCAAAGAAAACGCCTGATCTGTGTACTCGAAAGGTTTGAGGAGAATTGCTTTGGTGCAAAGATGCTCCTCACGAATACGAACAACTTGGTTCAAACGGATTTGCAAGAGCTACTCCCTACAAAGAGAAATCATCTCGGGAAAAAGAGGGAGAAAGAGCAAAACGCGAAGAACACAAGCAAAACGGGGACACGATCAAAAAATCGAAGCCACCATGGCTTACGGAGGTTACGGCCTCTGATTCCTCGCAACAAACTCAAGTTCTTACAAAGGTTGGTGAAATAAACCTAGGGATCTCATGAACTAGAGAGAGGGTAGAGACAGAGAGAGTTGGGGAAAATGATTAGGGTTCAAGAGATAGGATGAGGAGACCTCGTCATCCCCTATTTAACAGGGCTTTGGCTATTTCCCAAAGACCCCCCTAGATACATGAGTGAACTACCTAGCCTAAACATTACAGTCCAAGCTCCGGAAAATATCTTCCTCGATTTTAATGGACGGCCCTTCTTCCTTCCAGGAGTTGCCGTCGCCTCGACGCAACCTCCAGGATTCCGCCACGTGCCATCCCCGCTTCCTCGGAAGCTCCGCCTAGGTTTTGAGGCCCAAACCCAGGAAACCCACCACCGGTAGCTTTGGGCTCAACTACCGAACCCCGAGTTTTGCGGCCCAAACTCGGAAACCGACGCGGATGGTTTTGAGGCCCAAACCACCAAACCACTCGACGCGAGCCACCTTGTCTTCGCCCGGTCGGACTGCGAGTCCCCTGAGCCTCCGCTCGACTCGCGCGTTCACCGTATTAACTCGGCCGACTCGGTCTACCTCCATGTCTTCTCTCACTCGCCGGTGCCAAGTACTAGCCACCACAGCTAGTCCACCGGCGCCCATGGTCCCTCAGTCCGAGCCCCGCTTCCGCCCTTCACCGCTCTCAGTCCATCGGAACGGCAAGCCTCTACTCGACCTTGTCCATGCCATTGACCACTGTCACTAGGCATAGCACCTGCACACCACAAGACGATAGACAGACACACACTTGCTTTTGCAAGGATTAGAAGTAAGCCACTCAAACTGAACCACTCAAATGTTGATCAATCACTCATCACAAAACTGAACTACATGGGTACTTATCCACCATGTGTTCGCACTATGATTATTTTTCAATGGTATGGACCCTCCACGATGCATATAGAACCAAGTACATAACACTACAAAAGTAAGCAATGCAATATGCCAATATGTCCATGATTTCTATAAGGTATCATCACATCATCACAGTGAGGAATTGCTCCTACCGGAAATCTATGGATGATAGAGAAGTGTCTATGAAGAAGAGGACATCCGATAAAATACAGTGTTAATTATAGGGTCCATAAATAAAAGGGGCTTTAAAATCTTATGAGGAAAGAAAATAGTAGTATCATGTGTTGAATAATGTGTATCGTTATCTGGTGTACCAGATATGGGAGACAAAATCGAAAGGGCAGCTACATACAGAGGCATCAGGTTAGTAAGAATACACCTGACGCGTACAAGTAACAAATAGCTGGCATATGCATAACTAAGCACACACTTATCATAGGCACCTTCATCGTGCAGCCAGCAGGGCGGGACAATGGTTTAAATCGAGCAACCTCTAACCTATAACTTCCACGCCTTTTAAGGGCACGTACAGGTGGTGGGTCGTTGTGCTGTTGTTGACACCTCTTAAGTATCAATTCTAAGTGTCAACTAAGCAGAAGAAAGGATATATTTGCAACACACCAACTAGACATAGGGTTTTCACTAACAGAATTCCATGAGTTTTGGTGTTTATCTATTTCTGTAGGGAGACAATTGCAAAAGAGCAAACGAGGCCCACAAATAAGGATTACATAGACACATAGCACCTCCGTACGAAAAAGAGTAATCTAGAAGACTCCAGAACCACCCCGAGGAAGGAGGGGACCACCTGTCAGCAGGGTAGGATAGGCGCCCTCCCCCCTAGGGCGGCTGCCCTAGGCTAAGGCCCAATGAGGTCCTGCCTCGTGGATTAGGGTTCCACCGCCTTTGAGGATCAATCTAAACCTTCCATTAAGGTCGGTTTGATCTGACGGCTGACGATAATTTGAGGGGGCTATGTCACGGAACCACCCAACTAATATAAGATCAATCATGACTGTCCCCGTTTAACACGTTGACACGCACATACTCTCACTTATACCAGTTCGGTAGTCCGCCGAGTATCCCGAAGGACCCCGGTAAATGAACAACCCAACCGGGACCGCTTGATTAAGTAAACACCAACCACTTACACAGATTTTTGCAGTGAAAATAATATTACAAATAAGCTTAGAATTAATAATACAAGTTTGAGTTCAAAACCATTTATTGAAACAACATAGCTTTGAAATGATTATAGTAACATAAGTTGAAATACATTGCTAGCTTTAAGGTGACATCCTCCAACAACAACATATAGATAAGAAGTAACTATAGAATCACCGATCCCATTGGTGGTTAACCACTCCTTCAGCAAGACGAAGCCCTTCACCTGCAACAGGGTGGGATAAACCCTGAGTACTCGAATGTACTCAGCTAGACTTACCCGACAGGAGATAAATAAAAGACTCCCAAGGAGATGCAAGGCTCATATGGTGGAATTGACAGGATAGCATAATTTTTGCATAAAAGAGCATTACTACCTTGAGTCTTATCTTTCAATATTTTGGTCAACATTTTAGCATCAAGATTAATAGAGCTTATCAAGTCTAGATTTGCACCTGATCTAGAGCAATAACTTGATTAAAGCATCACAATAGTAACCATATCCAGTTTGGCATGTAAACCATATAACCATCTTTTGGATACTTATTAGAGTTCATGTTTCTACAGTGAGAGGAAGATCTTTCAAGTTTCTCACTGATGGGGAGAGACAGCGATTCAAATCGAATTCCTATCCAGCTGGAGGTTTATTCCTCAATCACACCCAAGCCTCCCCCGTCGGGTTGACTTTTGACGGGTCACCTTCATTGTCGCTCGGGTAGCCCGCAGATCCCCAATTACAGGCATGAGTAGCGACTCACGGTAGCCAGGTAGCTCAAGAATTACCTGCCCTTGGTGCGTAGCTAGGATGTTCAGGGTACTTGCCCACGGTCTAGTCCTCCGCTCGCGGTCTTCATGACCCAACTAGGAGGGGATTCCGGCCCGAGCCCACATAGTTAGGCTTCGCGGTCGAAATGAGTTATTCGTCCAGCTATAAAAGAGGCATGCGTTCAATTTCGGCAGATGTCCAACCACGGTCCAGTGCCTAACGACACAGGCGGAGAGAACCCGCTCACAAGACCTCCAAGTCAAGTGGCTCACAACACCTTGTTCGCCCGGTCTCGATTTATTACTTCCACATGGTTATTTTCCACGATAGCAAATATAACCAACCGTGACTAGTATCAACCTATCATCGTGGGGGATAGTAGACCACCCACTCTACTGTCCTAAGCATGGCTAAGCAGATGTTTCGATCCTGGGCCTACAAGGTTCGTTTTAGTGGACAAGGAGGATATAATGCAGCAAGGGTTTCAACTCAGCTCCTACTAACTTAATGCACAAACAAGATTGATATTTGTATGTGAATACTTTAAAAGAGAGAGAGAGGAGGCATATGATGCTCTGGGGCTTTCCTTGGGAACCGACAGAAAGTCATCGATGGTTAGATGACACTCGCTTGGCGAGCTCTGTAGATCCACGCTCGTACTCTTGGTTCCTTTTGTCTCCTGGATTCATCCATCATACCATGTCCGGTTAGCTCCACCAAACACCGTCTTTGGGTTTGACTCCAACCATCACATCTCCACGTAGTGTCCTAGCGTACCTAAATGAGATGCAAGATGCAAGTGTATGAATGCGATGAATCAACACAAGACATATATAAAAGCATTAAAGACAAGTACTATATTATGTAAGACAAGGACAAGAGTACGCAAGACATACATACACACTCATAGGGAAATTTATTAACTACTAACACTCAAGTCTAGCATCCAAGATAGCAAGCAATTGATTAAATCAATCTACATAGTCACATGAATATATTTGAACTAATTAATACACATGCATATCATAGGAAGGTAGCAAGCACCTCAAGTAAACATATTAATTAGCTCAATCAAGTTATAACTACATTCATGATAATCATAGAGTTATTTAATTAAGTCTTAGCCTAACATGGCATAGAAGGATAACAAGCATATTAAGATGCTACATGCTCATTAATTCAACTAATGCATTGCAAGAGTTCATCACCCAATAACTACAAAAGGATTCACTCAAACAAACATATACTAGAGTAATTAAATTTAACATGCATAGAGAAAACAGGGCAGCAGCACACAGGTTACTTGTTTCAACCATAACCAGAGATATAAGCATCCCAAAGAGGTGATCTTAGACTTTCTGGAAAGATAAAGAAATTATCTACAACATTGATGTTACCACTAAAAACTAATTCAAAGGTTAAATAAGCCAAACATGCCACTGTTTCAGATCTGCTCTAACTAGAACAAAATAGTAACATTTCATTCCAACATGCATAACCTGAGTTACAAACACTCAAAGAACATGAATCTTAACTTCAGAGAAAGATTAGTAAGTTATCCAAAACATACTTATTATCCTAACAGTATGATTCTATAAATAACAAGGTCAAGCAAGCA
This sequence comes from Microstegium vimineum, assembly GCA_022036555.1. Taxonomy (NCBI): domain Eukaryota; kingdom Viridiplantae; phylum Streptophyta; class Magnoliopsida; order Poales; family Poaceae; genus Microstegium; species Microstegium vimineum. The sequence goes on from CM039128.1 coordinate 29,441,444, forward strand.
TAAGAGACTCTTTCCACACTTTGGACAGATTTGACATACCACTTCAAATATTCATAACTTGAGTGCTAGAAGTGATATAAAGATGGTTCTAGGAATTTTAGAAATCTTAGAACATGATGCTCAACTTGATATACATAACAACCATAGTAAACCATAATTATACCATGAAAGAGATTGCTTAACAAACAATGCACATGTAGCCCACAAATGAGTGAGACAAAATTAAACATACAACTAAGCTGAAGTTCAAAGAAGCATAAATGAAGTTCTACTTATCCAACACATATGGTTCTTGAATATTTAGAAATGTGATTAAGTTCTATACAAGTTTCTTATAACATCTTAACATGATTCAAAGCTTAAGAAACTTGAAATAAACAAAGAGTGCATCTCTGTCCACAAGTGGGCAGATTCTGTCACCCTACTTCAAATATCCATAACTGAATATTTACAACTCCTAAAAATATGAATTCAGACATTCTAGAAAGCTTATGAAATATAGTACAAATGTTTCCACAGTATCAAGACATGATTCTAAGTTTAACTTGGTCAAACAACACAAACATCTAGGTCTGTCCAGAAAATGACAGTTTTCAACAATCAACTTGATAAATTTATATCTCCTAAACTATAAGAGATATAGCCATGAAATTTAACACAAGGTTCATCATATCATAAACTACAACTTTAGTATTCACCATACCAACAGAAAACATCTTTTAAGACACGAAAAACATTAATATTCAGAGATCATGCATGCAGTCCAAAACGATGAATGAGACACTTGTTAACTTCATAAATCTCAAACCATTCAACATCTAGCCATGAAATTTCAACCATAGTCTTTTCATAGCGGTACAAACACACTAAAATTATTTCATAATTTTTGGATAACTCCTTACCGGTGACAAATATTTATTTCATACAACTAACCATACAAACCCTAACTGCATAAACGAATTTTTGAGCAAACCAAATAACACAAGGCATGTCATCCCATAGATCTACTTCATAGAGAAATTAACAAGCATTCCAAAATGTATAACCACACATCCATGTGATTTTTCTTTGATTTAACACAGATATTCAAAGTACTGCATAAAACTGAAAACTAAAAACTGAAAAACGAAAAAGGCAGATGGAGATGTCCTGTTCTTTCTGTTCTTCACCCATGGAGAAGATGCAGGGAGCGGGTCGTCGAGGTTGCTGCCATGGAGGTGCTGGCCTAGGGTTGGAGGTGGAGGCTGTGCCTCCGCAGCTAGCAGCAGCACCCGAGGGAGGGGGCGCTGGGCAGCAGCAGGCCTGCCTGCAGGGCAGCGCCGGTAAGCAGCTGCTGGGCGAGCTGGGCAGGGGCCTGCTCGGCCTTGCAGGGGTAGGTGACGCCACGCCTGCTGCAGGGGCGCCGGTGCTCTGCTTGTCCAGGGCGGGCAGCAACATCACAGGGGCGACGATGGCAGCAGGGAGGAGCTCTAGCTCGGCCAGGAAGGAGGAGAAGGGAGCTCAGCTCTCCCGTAGCCATGGGGAGAGGGAGGAGTTGCTTCAGCTGAAACCCTAGGGGAGGGAGAGAGCACAAGGAGGAAGAAAGCTTGAGGGAGAAGGAGCAGCAGCAGTTCTGTGTCGGCAGAAAAGGAGGGGAGGAGGAGGCGTGCGTGAGAAGGAGGCAGCCGGCCGGTGGATGAGGGGCTCAGCCCATTTATTCCTTCTGTCCCCACTCTAAAAGTTGCAACTATTTACAAGATTGCCACTGTCCTCTATTTGTTTCTTCCGAATTCCAAACCGCTAACTGAAATGTTCTTCCGAATATATCATTGCGAAGATCTCGTCGAATAGATCAATTTGCTCCAAGAACCACAGTTAAACTCCAAACGGTTTGCGAATTATTAATTCCCGAAGAAAACCTCGCGGGTACCAAAAACTGGCATTCCGACGATCTTCGGTCATCTGTTTCACAATTTTCGGCTCTGATTCAGGTCTCGATGTTTGAACAAAGTTTGTCCGTCTCAATCTGATCTACAACTTTCGTTCAAGACGCGTCGACATGCGAGATCTCCAAATTGTCGGTCAAAGCCGATTAAGAACGTCGTCGGTTGCACTCGGACTGGGGTTCGGAATATTTTCCGGACATTTTCTATGTTTCTGGGCAACACGAACCTTTCACGACTTTTGTTGTGGAGTTCAACTGGAGTATTTTGGGCATGCTCCCGGAGAGGTGGTTTGACTGGTTTCCATCGAGCTTGAGCACGCGCAACACGGTGAGGTTGTTGAGCGCGAAGGGAATAGAGCCCGAGAGGTTGTTGTGGGAGAGCACCAAGCGCTCGAGGCCGCCAAGCCTCTGGATTTCCGGCGGGATGGTCCGGAGAGCAGATTCTGCTGCAGGAACATCGCCTTGAGGACGGTCAGCTGGAGCATGTCGTCGGGGATGGTCCCGAGGATGCGGTTGGAGCGGAGCGAGAGCACGCGGAGATTGGTGAACCGGCCGAGCGTGCCTAGCGGGATGGCGCTGACGAGGCCGACGCCCGGGAGGCGCACCTCGACGACAGTGGTGTTGGTGTTGTCGCACGTGACCCCGACCCAGCCGTACGATGGAGTGAGAAGGAAAAAAATAACGCGCAAGGATACCGGTCCACGGGAGATCGAGACTTTGTCTCGCCCTTTTCACGGTCGTCAAATTGCCAAGTGCGGGCTCCTATTTGCAACTTTGGCAAAAATGCTAAGCTCAAATGTCAAACTGTTGGCCATCAGTTTTTTAGTTTTTTTTGCAAAATTAGATATGTCAAGTCTAAATGCCAAACTGTTGGAGTTGCTCTTAGGCTTAATTACTTCTTAGCCCGTGCTTAACACCGTGGGTGTTACAGCCCTTCCCCCCTTAAAAAGAATCTCGTCCCGAGATTCGGAACGAAGGACTTTCAAGGGAGAGAAGCATCCATCTCCCCACATCAGCTAGAGCACTAGTGACTCAGCTTTGAGCATGAGAGTGGCTACTCTTGTCCAGATCACTTCCGGATACTTACTGTTCTTAGGAAATTTTTGTTTGAATAATTTCCTTCATTGACTTCCATGAAGCATTGTTACTTTGGGAGGAATCCAAAATAGTACAATACTTTATTCTCTAGATAACGAGGATGGTTCAGAGCATATGATCACTCGTAAGTATTTCTTCTTCCAAACACTATAGCATAGCTATATGCCATTTGTACTAAACTGCAGCTTCTGAGTGTTAAAGCTTAATCACAAGGTTCACAAAGCAGTCCTCTACCAAGCGGCTTGAGTACCACTTTTCTTATGAACGAGGTGATTAACTGAGCCAATATCCTTTGAGATGACGAGGAACCGATTAACTAACCAATGACATCCATGTTAGTCGCATTTGTCCAATTCCTCATATGTCAACTAATGGAAAGCTACATAACGTTCCATGGGTGCAGTTCTCTGTCTCTGATGACCACAATGTATTATCTGAGTCTGTTGAGAGAGAGCGGTGAATGTGATAGCAGACTCTGCCAACTCAACATTTCTATTGGTTATCCTTTAAGGGAATCATCACCTCCAAAAGGCAACAATTATCTGGGTTCCAAAAGATGCAACCTCATGGGTAAAACATGTAGGAGGTACCAAGAACAAGTTAGCATCGGAATCCATTTCCGAAAAGGATACTAACAAGGCTTGGAGGACAACAAAAGTTGCGATCCTTCAGCAACTAGAGAACAATCCACATCTCGCAGGCACATCACTTTCCTACGGGAGGCAGTTGTAATATAAGTCGGTTTGTATTGCACTAAAGCAAACCAGTCTTGTTGGGCTATGTTGACATTGAGTCTTCCTTTCTCATGTCAATTTACCAACTTCTTGAATCTGTTGTTTGACACTTTTCAAATTGTTTTCAACTTGCATAGGCACAGGTTCATTTGCATAAGATCTTGATTGATCAGACATCATCAAAATGAGGGAACAAAAGCAGGGTACTTCAGGGTACACAGAGTCTTCTAGAGAGCACCCAAAGGATTAACCAAAGTCACACATTGACAAAGCTACCAGTTTGGCATCACTAGAAACACATCCTTTTAAAAAGGAGAAAGAACAACAGTCAATAGAGAAATTGCAGATTCTCTATATTCTGGTTCTTAGTCCATCACTCCATAGACTTCTTCTCTATGGTGCATGAATTTTGGTAGGCACATCAGTCCAAGAGTACCTGACTACTGACCAAAATTTAGTTCAAACCGAAAATGTTTGGTTATCCAAATAAACACCTTCCAAAGCTGCTCAATTTTGAAATGGTAGCGAACCAACTGATCTGACATCTGTCATCTGTGAAGCTTTACTCATCTAAGTCTCAACCCACTTAAGATGTTGAAGTATCCTAAGTGAGAAAAGAGCTTATGGAGTTTTGACAAGCTAACCATGTTTAAGCCTCTAATCAATAGCTTAAAGACAACATGTGTAGCATCCTGAAATCTGCATAGACTTCTCCTCTTTCTTTTCTTGGTCACATGTTGTGGTATATTCTGCATTACTTAACTCTTCATGTTGATGGAAAGGTTAGGATATTCCCTTTTATGTTTCCTAGAAAACATCCTTAACCGTTTACTTATGCATTGAGCTGATGATGCACAAGCACTGAACTTGTGAGGTGTTTTGTAGGGCACTAGTCCATAGGGAGAAACATTCCTGAAAAGGCAAGGTACCAATTCTCGATATGCTTAAGTGCTTCACACCAAAAAGTTCTGAATACTTTCTGCTTGTGGCGCTTGGTACATAAGTATGCTGACTAATATTGGGAACATACTTTTCATTAGCTTTTGACTTACCTAATACAACACCTTGTACCATTTGTGTGATTGTCCATGATAGCATTGACTTGACAGATAGCACATGTCCGGGAGGAAACATCAACGCTTTGTATTGCTGACCAACAATGTTGCTTCTTTGTGTAACATTGTTCTATGAGACACAACCTTTATAGCTACCAAGGAGTTGTTAATTAGTTGAAGATTAACATTCTCACTTGTAACTAATCAGTTGTCTCTCAACACTAAAAATCTCCAAGGTTTCAGCTCTTATAGCAAGTGACTTCGACACAAACAGCTATATGTTGACCAACACCATCAACATTACCAGACAAGGGATTCCATCCGAGATGGTGGATTCTGACTGTATGATTATCTTGCACAAGGATTGAGAACTCGGATCCAAAAAGATCATAAGCACTAGATGACTTAATCTAGCACCTGATATTTCTTAGGAAAGTCTGGTCCAACTGACACTTATCCAAGTTTACGGTTTGTGTGTCCTTTTGATCCAACTGGGATGATATAAGTGTTATCCAATCATATGTATAATCCTCACTTGATGACATGGTCAAGTATCATCCTTTGTACGCCACTTCTTGTAGTCTCTTAGTGTTTATATCTGTGACTTGTTCTCCAAAGGTTACCCTCTTGGCATCTTTAAAAGGAACTCCATTTGCATCTTCGGAAAGAAGCTCTATTGCATTTGGTCTGATGTAAAGATGTTCCGATAAGATATGGGAAGATAACCAAGGAAGAACACACGAGAAGATATCACACCAATGTATCTTTTGCAATGGATTATGACTAACCATTTTACAATACCAGCGCGTATCGAGCTGCACAACCTTGTGTCGGCCGCCCATAGGAGGCTCTCGGTTTCGTCACGGCACTGTAATATGCTCATCGTAACACCATTACCAAGTATACACCAACGAGAAATCTCACGTGAAGAAAATTGGATTGCATAGGATCAAGAACTATGCAAGGAAGGGATAGCAAGTAAAGCTAGTTACAAGGTTTAAGGTTAACAAGGAGATCCCAAGGTAAAGACATGGCACATGAGAAACAAGGATTTTCAACTGCACACAAGGATGAGTGGAAGATTATTGATTTAATTCCACATACTACTTGTCCTTACCAAGGAGATTACCAGACATAGATTAAAGTGAGATCTGTTCTTGTCAAGGAGAGGCATGAGATCCAGATAGATCAACATCCAATGAGTTTGATAAAGTTAGAGAAAACAAGAAAGACTCAAGGGACAGAGTCGATACACTGATTAGGGACTCAGTCGATAAAGCAAGATATGATCTTGTGAGAAAAAGGTTCCAAACCAGATGGATATAGATAGAAGTTGCACTCGATCACCCATAAGATAAGGAACAAGGAGGTCCAATAAGGATTATTGGTTTAGGACATTTACACACAAGAGCATAACATTCACAACATAAGCAAGCACTCAAAGGAACTAAACTTTAGTTTATGAGACAAACCAGAGTATAGTTACACAACCAACTCACAGGCTAACAACTACGTCTACTGGTTCCGGCTTCCAAGAGAGAGAACACGATTGGAGCTGATGGCCAGGTGATTCAGAGAACTTGAGAGCTGATTTGGGATAAAAACTATTCGACACTTGAATGCTCACCGAGGACACGAGAGGTTACAACTATGGTACCAAGAGGTAACAACATAACAACATACATATATCATGATGCAAAGCAAGCATCAAGGAGAAACATTCAATTAAGCTCAAGCAACTAGTACTAAGCATAACTTCACACATAACAAGAATTCAGCTATACCAACACTACCATACAAAAACATAAAGAGCGTACAGCTACAGCAAGACAATCATGCACAACATGTAGATCATGGTGGCAAGAGGTTTCATGCTCTATCACCTAATTTCTTTTACTAGGTAGATGCATATCCCTTCACTAGTAGAGGGAACAAGTTTTAACTTAGATATAGCAAACTTGTTTTTAGTCATGCATCACATAGCAATATGTTTACATCTACATGTTATACATCAGCAAATTATATGAACATAACAAGGTTAGTGCAGCTACTACATGGATAACATGAAAAGGATGGATTAACTGCATTTAAATAGAAACATGCACTTCTACTTAAATGATGATAGTAATTAAGATACATCCTAAACATGCTAGAAGGGTTATTGAGGAGCCTTACACTAGTTGACATGTAATTATCAATTTGCTCATTTAGCAGGATAAAATTGATAAGTACTCTTGACATTGTATAGAAAACTTCTAGATGATTATAGCAGGTTAAACATCCACTAAAAGTTCATTGTAAAAGCTCATGATTCTTAAACAGGTGTACCACACTACTAAACCTTAGCAAGCATGTTACTAGGAAGCTATGTAAATTTATTTTACACCTACGTGATACATATAGCTCTCATATTCAATTATTTATTCTTACATGAGACTAAATGTTGCCACAGGTTAAATCACAACTATCTAGTAAGATACTTACAGAGCATGTCTAAAAGTATTAACTAAAGCATGATATGGCAAAGCTTAACCAAAACTAAACCATGTATCATTGAGCATGTTAACTTCAAGTTTGTAAATTTCAAAGTTAGAGAGCACCTATCAAGGATAAAAGACATTGTATGCAAAACATTTTTACACAGCAAGCTTTTACTATCTTACTCAGAAAAGCACTCTAACATATAACAAACCATGCAACATACAACACAATATTCAACAACAAGTTTTATAGTTGTTTTAGGTAGAGTGTTGCAAGACATAACTAACCAAATTAGTTTTACTAAATTTGGATATCTCTAGCTCATGTTAAAACATTTCACATATCTAAAATCATATCTTAACACAAGCAAGGTAACATCGCATAGCACATTCTAGCAAGGCTATTCGAATCAACAAGGATGAATGCACCCTTATTTAGTTTCTTAACAAGAAAGCTAGCACAACACCTTGATCACAGATTACTTATCATTTAGAAGCAAAGATGAGAGAAGCACAATCATACATGATGCAACAAACATTATGATGTATGCTCGTCCTATTCGTCCTCACAAGATTGTCAGCCTCAGGCTACAATCACGTTCTATGGCGGTGGCATAACACGCACTCTCGATATATAGCTAGTCGTTAACTAGTTCATACATATTCGAGGTTAGTGTACCTGCAGAAGATTTCATTTCAGCCCATAAAGAACAATCCCAATGCAGAAAAATCACCGGGCACCTCCTTATACGCACTAGGTACATACCAGTTAGTTACCAAAACCTTATGCACCAAGCTCGGAGAACCCACCCAGCAATTCATACTTGCTGATATGTTTGCGTAAAGCTTGCATATATTTAAGTAACCATATCTCTTCCTTGGACCAACGGTTGGAAGGTCGTGCTCTCACAACTCACAAATAGTTTTCAATGCAATTTTCGAAACTTGTATCATTCTTCCAAAGATTGATACCCCGACACCTTTTAAAGATTCAGCATGAGCAAAACTCTGAACCAAGTTAGTAATTAAATAAGCCACCTGATGATCCTAAGTTGGGCTTAACTGGAGGTGTCGCTAGCATAGTTTTTCAAATTAGTTTTGACAAACTTGCCTATAACTAAAGTTTTAGTTCAAAATAGTATTTTGAAAACAAAACTTTGTTTTAAAAGCCATGTAAATGACAGTATTATACTTAATCTTGCCCCGATGCCAGCTGTCATGGAACCGCCCAACTAATATAAGATCAAGCATGACTGTCCCCGTTTAACACGTTGACACGCACATACTCTCACTTATACCAGTTCGGTAGTCCGCCGAGTATCTCGAAGGACCCCGGTAAATGAATAACCCAACCGGGACCACTTGATTAAGTAAACACCAATCACTTACACAGAGTTTTGCAACGGAAATAATATTACAAATAAGCTCAGAATTAATAATACAAGTTTGAGTTCAAAACCATTTATTGAAACAACATAGCTTTGAAATGATTATAGTAACATAAGTTGAAATACATTGCTAGCTTTAAGGTGACATCCTCCAACAACAACATATAAATAATAAGTAACTATAGAATCACCGAGCCCACCGGTGGTTAACCACTCCTTCAGCTAGACGAAGCCCTTTACCTGCAACAGGGTGGGATAAACCCTGAGTACTCGAATGTACTCAGCTAGACTTACCCGACAGGAGATAAATAAAAGACTCCCAAGGAGATGCAAGGCTCATATGGTGGAGTTGACAGGATAGCATAATTTTTGCATAAAAGAGCATTACTACCTTGAGTCCTATCTTTCAATATTTTAGTCAACATTTTAGCATCAAGAATAATAGAGCTTATCAAGTCTAGATTTGCACCTGATCTAGAGCAATAACTTGATTAAAGCATCACAATAGTAACCATATCCAGTTTGGCATGTAAACCATATAACCATCTTTTGGATACTTATTAGAGTTCATGTTTCTACAGTGAGAGGAAGATCTTTCAAGTTTCTCACTGATGGGGAGAGACAGCGATTCAAATCGAATTCCTATCCAGCTGGAGGTTTATTCCTCAATCACACCCAAGCCTCCCCCGTCGGGTTGACTTTTGACGGGTCACCTTCATTGTCGCTCGGGTAGCCCGCAGATCCCCAATTACAGGCATGAGTAGCGACTCACGGTAGCCAGGTAGCTCAAGAATTACCTGCCCTTGGTGCGTAGCTAGGATGTTCAGGGTACTTGCCCACGGTCTAGTCCTCCGCTCGCGGTCTTCATGACCCAACTAGGAGGGGATTCCGGCCCGAGCCCACATAGTTAGGCTTCGCGGTCGAAATGAGTTATTCGTCCAGCTATAAAAGAGGCATGCGTTCAATTTCGGCAGATGTCCAACCACGGTCCAGTGCCTAACGACACAGGCGGAGAGAACCCGCTCACAAGACCTCCAAGTCAAGTGGCTCACAACACCTTGTTCGCCCGGTCTCGATTTATTACTTCCACATGGTTATTTTCCACGATAGCAAATATAACCAACCGTGACTAGTATCAACCTATCATCGTGGGGGATAGTAGACCACCCACTCTACTGTCCTAAGCATGGCTAAGCAGATGTTTCGATCCTGGGCCTACAAGGTTCGTTTTAGTGGACAAGGAGGATATAATGCAGCAAGGGTTTCAACTCAGCTCCTACTAACTTAATGCACAAACAAGATTGATATTTGTATGTGAATACTTTAAAAGAGAGAGAGAGGAGGCATATGATGCTCTGGGGCTTTCCTTGGGAACCGACAGAAAGTCATCGATGGTTAGATGACACTCGCTTGGCGAGCTCTGTAGATCCACGCTCGTACTCTTGGTTCCTTTTGTCTCCTGGATTCATCCATCATACCATGTCCGGGTTAGCTCCACCAAACACCGTCTTTGGGTTTGACTCCAACCATCACATCTCCACGTAGTGTCCTAGCGTACCTAAATGAGATGCAAGATGCAAGTGTATGAATGCGATGAATCAACACAAGACATATATAAAAGCATTAAAGACAAGTACTATATTATGTAAGACAAGGACAAGAGTACGCAAGACATACATACACACTCATAGGGAAATTTATTAACTACTAACACTCAAGTCTAGCATCCAAGATAGCAAGCAATTGATTAAATCAATCTACATAGTCACATGAATATATTTGAACTAATTAATACACATGCATATCATAGGAAGGTAGCAAGCACCTCAAGTAAACATATTAATTAGCTCAATCAAGTTATAACTACATTCATGATAATCATAGAGTTATTTAATTAAGTCTTAGCCTAACATGGCATAGAAGGATAACAAGCATATTAAGATGCTACATGCTCATTAATTCAACTAATGCATTGCAAGAGTTCATCACCCAATAACTACAAAAGGATTCACTCAAACAAACATATACTAGAGTAATTAAATTTAACATGCATAGAGAAAACAGGGCAGCAGCACACAGGTTACTTGTTTCAACCATAACCAGAGATATAAGCATCCCAAAGAGGTGATCTTAGACTTTCTGGAAAGATAAAGAAATTATCTACAACATTGATGTTACCACTAAAAACTAATTCAAAGGTTAAATAAGCCAAACATGCCACTGTTTCAGATCTGCTCTAACTAGAACAAAATAGTAACATTTCATTCCAACATGCATAACCTGAGTTACAAACACTCAAAGAACATGAATCTTAACTTCAGAGAAAGATTAGTAAGTTATCCAAAACATACTTATTATCCTAACAGTATGATTCTATAAATAACAAGGTCAAGCAAGCATAAGAGACTCTTTCCACACTTTGGACAGATTTGACATACCACTTCAAATATTCATAACTTGAGTGCTAGAAGTGATATAAAGATGGTTCTAGGAATTTTAGAAATCTTTAGAACATGATGCTCAACTTGATATACATAACAACCATAGTAAACCATAATTATACCATGAAAGAGATTGCTTAACAAACAATGCACATGTAGCCCACAAATGAGTGAGACAAAATTAAACATACAACTAAGCTGAAGTTCAAAGAAGCATAAATGAAGTTCTACTTATCCAACACATATGGTTCTTGAATATTTAGAAATGTGATTAAGTTCTATACAAGTTTCTTATAACATCTTAACATGATTCAAAGCTTAAGAAACTTGAAATAAACAAAGAGTGCATCTCTGTCCACAAGTGGGCAGATTCTGTCACCGTACTTCAAATATCCATAACTGAAGATTTAGAACTCTTAAAAATATGAATTTGGACATTCTAGAAATATTATGAAATGTACTACAAATGTTTCCACTGTAGCAAGACTTGATTCTAAGTTTAACTTGGCCAAATAACACAAACATCTAGGTCTGTCCAGAAAATAACAGTTTTCAGCAATCAACTTGATATATTCATATTTCCTAAACTATCAGAGATATGGACATGAAAATTTAACACACGATTCATCATATCATAAACTACAACTTTGGTATTCACCATACCAACAGAACACATCTTTTAAGACACGAAAAACATTAATATTCACATATCATGCATGCAGTCCAAAACGATGAATGAGACACTTGTTAACTTCATAAATCTCAAACCATTCAACATCTAGCCATGAAATTTGAACCATAGTCTTTTCATAGTGGTACAAACACACCAAAATTATTTCATAATTTTTAGAGCACTCCTTACAGGTGACAAATATTTATTTCATACAACTAACCATAGAAACCCTAACTGCATAAACGAATTTTTGAGACAGCCGGCCGGTGGATGAGGGGCTCAACCCATTTATTCCTTCTGTCCCCACTCTAAAAGTTGCAACTATTTACAAGATTGCCACTGTCCTCTATTTCTTTCTCCCGAATTCCAAACCGCTAACTGAAATGTTCTTCCGAATATATCATTGCGAAGATCTCGTCGAATAGATCAATTTGCTCCAAGAAACACAGTTAAACTCCAAACGGTTTGCGAATTATTGATTCCCGAAGAAAACCTTGCGGGTACCAAAAACTGGCATTCCGACGATCTTCGGTCATCTGTTTCACCATTTTTGGCTCTCATTCAGGTCTCGATGTTTGAACGAAGTTTGTCCGTCTTGATCTGATCTACATCTTTCGTTCAAGGCGCGTCGACATGCGAGATCTCCAAATTGTCGGTCAAAGCCGATTAAGAACGTCGTCGGTTGCACTCGGACTGGGGTTCGGAATATTTTCCGGACATTTTCTATGTTTCCGGGCAACATGAACCTTTCACGACTTCTGTTGTGGAGTTCAACTGGAGTATTTTGGGCATGGTCGTGAGACTCAGTTGACTCATATAATTACTTTCTCTTCACAAGGTAAATTCGATAATTATATGAATCCTTATTCCGGATGACTTTTCATTCCAAAGTTAACGAAACTATTCCAAAGGTTCATATAGATGGAAATAGAGATGAGACACATAGAATAAATACCTTATCATATATTCCCATATATGAACTATAGTCTCCGATTATCGCTTGATCCGATATAATTAGGCTTAATTACTTGTTAGCCCGTGCTTAACACCGTGGGTGTTACAGGCTATATAAGAGGACCCTGCCCCCTGGCAAAGAGGAATCCATTATTTATTTACATATTTTTCAGAGAGGATCCCTTATGGATCTATTCTCTAGGGCTTAACATTCAAGAGAAACTATCCTTAGTTTCTATGTGAGATTAGAGTATGCTCTTCTAGATTGAGAGAGTTAGAGTCGAGGTGTGGATTGGAGGAAGCCCGGTCTGACGGTGTCTCCTCTCCAGTTTGTATCGACGGGATCAAGTCTCCTAACTCGAGGCTTACTCCTAGGACTTCTTCGGTATTTCAACTTCTAATTCTAGTAAGTTCTTTGTTTTATTATTCGTTGGTTTGTGAGTTTACTTTATTCTCTTCGCGTAGAGAGTAGGGTAATTGTCTCTAGCGTAAACGCGGTGTTTCGGCTAGGATCCTCACAGATATCCCCTGTCTAGCCGGATTTGTGGTAGTAGCTCGGAACGTGACAATTCCGTAGATACCTTTGGAACCCACAATCCCGTTAGAAGGATCGATAGGGTTTATAGGCCGCGTGCTAATCATCCTCTGAGGTTCTCCCCAATAAAATAATAACACATATCTTGCTTAGACTAGAACGAGATTGCTGTCGCGGTCTTCTCTAATCGCTCATATCAAAATCACCTTGTTTGTAGCCTAAAGGTTAATAGCATAGATTTGGTTAGTCAGATGCACCCTTTCTCCCTGTGGAAATATAAATTACGATACTCTGGATAATCTCCCGGGTGAAGTGCTCACCGGTATCCGTGCGCTTGCGGATTACTTCCAAGTGATTTATCTGTTTGCGTTAACAAATATCAACAAGCATTTCTAGCGCCGTTGCCGGGGAGAAAGACGTTTTGCTGAGATAACCTTGAATCTTGCTATTATCTTGTACCTATACTTTTAGTTTTTTCTTATATTTTTCAATTCTTTTATTTCTTACCTTTTCTATCCTTATGGAAAATCTAAATTCCACACCTATCTATCAATTTTATGCACCCACGGAGACCGACCTATTACCATGGGAGTCATCACAGCCTATCCAAACTCCCCAGTTTAGGTTGAGTCCACGGTTGATTGCAATGATTCAAAGCCTATCCTTTTCAGGAAAGGAAGACGAAAACCCTTACCTTCACATTAGAGATTTTGAGCAAACATGTGATTGTCTTCGCATAGAAGGCATATCTGATAAAACTTTACGTTGGAAGCTTTTTCCCTTTTCTTTAAAAGGAAGAGCTAAACAATGGTATAATCAGAAGGTAAGCCAACAACAAGGACATTGGGGAGTTGGATAATCCTAAAGATACTAACGAAGATGAAGATAATACCTTGCCAGATCCAACATCTACTTCAGCTATCCCAAGTTCTGAGCCTAAAAAGGAAGAAATTTCACCATCTGATTTCATGCTGGATATAGATCCTGATCTTTTCACTGATTTCGGAAACATTTCAAACTATGTTTCTATTTCAAAACCCCGAAATCATCACCTTAGCAACTATTTATACCAAATGCCAAACAGAAGCATTTTGAGAGAGCTTGTATCAATCATAAGTAGCGAATGATTAGAACAATAAGAGCTTTCCTATGATGTGATCCGTTTGGATTCACCTTCTATTCCAATACGCTATGCTTTCAATTCAGATCAATTTGATGCTCTATATAATCCTGTTGTGGGGGTCAGTATCATGTCTAAATCACTTGCACATCAATTATTGGGCAAAGTGACTTTAACCCCAACAACAAAGTTCATGAAGAATCTTGACGGACATATAGTCCCCAGTCTTGGAATTTTACATGTCTTACCCATTATATATGGTATATGGTGCCATGGTTCGTTTGAACTTTTATATCTTTGATACATGGGACCATGACCTATTGATAGGACAACCTTTTAGAAGACTTCTTTATGAAGGACAAAATGGGAAACTGAATATTTCCTTTGGAAAAAAATTTCAAATCCCAATGACAATCTCTCATTCTCTGAACAATAAAACTGAATCATATCTTTTACCAGATCCTATGGAGGAAGTAAAAACTGCTTCTCTAGAGCTTTTTAATGAACCAGATTTGGAAGAAGATGCTCCTTTCTTCATAGAAGAAGAAGTTGACCCTTCTAAACCTGAACCCTTAGATGAGTTTGCAGAAACGCCTAGACCTCCTATAGAGCTTAAACCTCTACCACCCGGTCTTACTTATGCTTTCCTCAATAATGATCCAGAGTCTCCTATAATCATAAGTGATAAACTCACTCAGGAGCAAACTCTGCGCTTGATGGCTGTTCTAGAAAGACATCGTTCAGCCTTTGGTTACTCACTCCAAGATGTCACTAGAATCAGTCCTATAATATGCACTCATCGCATTCCTATAGATCCTTCTGTTTCACCTTCACGAGAACTCCAGCGTAGACTCAATAACGCAGTGAGAGAGGTAGTTAAAAAGGAAGTTTTAAAAATACTAAATGCAGGGATTATATATCACGTGTCGCATAATGAGTGGGTAAGTCAACCACAAGTTGTGACTAAGAAAGGAGGCATGACTGTTGTCACAAATGAAAAGAATGAGTTGATTCTGCAACGCACTGTCATAGGATGGCGGCTGTGTATAGATTATAGAAAGTTGAACAAAGCTACAATAAAGGATCACTTTCCTTTAGCTTTTATAGATGAGATGCTAGAGCGGTTAGCCAACCACTCGTTCTTCTGTTTCTTAGATGGATATTCAGGGTATCACCAAATCCCGATCCATCCTGATGACCAAAGCAAAAGCACCTTTACATGCCCCTATGGAACGTATGCTTATCTTAGAATGTCTTTTGGCTATGTAATGCTCCAGCCTCTTTTCAAAGATGCATGATGTCTATATTTTCTGATATGATTGAAGATATTATGGAAGTTTTCATGAATGATTTCTCTTTTTATGGAAAAACTTTCGATAGTTGTCTTGAAAATTTAGACATGGTTTTGCAAAGATGTGAAGAAAAGCATTTAGTCAAAGTGAGGCATTGAGGTAGACAAAGCTAAAATTGAAGTAATTTTATGGTCATTTTATGGTCAAAGAAGGAATAATTCTAGGACACCTAATATCTGAAAGAGGCATTGAGGTAGACAAAGCTAAAATTGAAGTAATTGAATGGTTACCTCCGCCTATAAATGTGAAAGGAATAAGAAGTTTTCTTGGTCATGTTGGTTTTTATCGAAGATTCATAAAAGATTTTTCATTTATTGCTAGACCACTAACTCTTTTGCTAGCCAAGGATGCTCCTTTCATACTTGATGACGCTTGTTTAAGAGCTTTTGAATTATTGAAAACAACACTCATCTCTTCACCAATCATTCAACCCCCTGATTGGTCTTTACCTTTTGAAATTATGTGTGATGCTAGTGATTATGCTATGGGGGCAGTTTTGGGACAAACTAAGGATAAGAAGCATCATGTAATAGCTTATGCTAGTAAAACTTTGACAGGACCTCAACTTAATTATGCAACCACTAAAAAAGAGTTACTGGCTGTTGTTTTCGCTATAGATAAATTTAGATCTTATTTAGTAGGAGCCAAAGTGATTGTTTATTCTGATCATGCTGCATTAAAATATCTGCTCACTAAAAAGGATGCTAAACCTCATTTAATAAGATGGATCCTACTACTCCAAGAAATCGACTTAGAAATAAAAGATAAAAGGGGAGTAGAAAACCCCGTTGTTGATCACTTGTCTATAATGTATTTTAAGAATCCGCAGGAGCTACCCATTGATGATTCACTTTGGGACGACATGCTCTACAGGATCAACAGATCTGACCCCTGGTATGCAGATATTTTTAATTTTATGGTTTCAGGATATGTACCACCAGGAGGAAACAAAAGAAAGCTTATTCAAGAGAGTCGTTCACACATATGGGATGGGCCATACCTCTTCCGAGTATGCTCTGATGGCTTACTCAAGAGATGTGTGACTATTGAAGAAGGAATGAAGATCCTTGAAAGATGTCACTCATCACCATATGGAGGTCATTATGGAGCATTCCACACACATGCAAAAAATTTGGCAATGTGGATTCTATTGGCCAGCAATGTATGAAGACACCAGAGAATTTATCCGAAGATGCGGGCCATGTCAAAAGCACGACAACATAAACTCAAGGGATGCCATGACACTCACCAACAATCTGCAGATATAGCTCTTTGATGTTTGGGGCATCGATTATATGGGACCATTTCCCCCATCAAAGAATTGTGAGTATAACTTGGTGGCAGTTGACTACGTCTTCAAGTGGGTAGAAGCACTACCTTGCAAACATGCCGACAACGTAAATTCAAAGAGGATGTTTGAAGAGACCATCTTTCCAAGGTTTGGAGTCCCCAGAATAGTGATAACTGATGGAGGATCACATTTCATCGACAAACATTTTGAAAAGTACCTAGCAAGGCATGGGATCCGCCACAACGTCGCCACACCTTATCACCCTCAGACAAGTGGCCAAGCAGAAACCTCAAACAAACAAATCAAGAATATTCTACAAAAGACAGTGAATGAAATGGGAACAACATGGAAGGACAAGTTACCCGATGCACTCTGGGCATACCAGACTGCATACAAAACTCCAATTGGAATGTCTCCATATCAACTCGTATATGGGAAGACTTTTCACCTACCTGTTGAACTAGAGTTTAAAGCACACTAGGCTATAAAAAGATGGAATATGGACTTTGATGCCGCTGGAGAGAAACAACAAATGCAATTTTCAGAGTTAGAGGAGTGGAGAGAAAAATCATATCACAATTAAAAGATCTACAAAGAAAGAGTTAAAGGATGGCACGCCAATAAGATCAAGGAGTTCACACCCGAAGATAAGGTATTACTTTTTAATTCCAGGGTAAAGCTCTTCGGACACGGAAAGCTACGAAGCAAATGGGAAGGACCATATAAGGTAATCAATTCATCATCCCACGGAGCAATCACACTTCAAAATAATGAAGGTACGTTATTCAAGGTAAATGGTCAATGTCTCAAAATATTTTTAGAACCTAATGAAGAATTAGAAGAAATAGACGTAATTAATTTCTATCTTTTAAGTGAATTCTAAGGCCCAATCAGTTTAATTTTTGTATCTTGGGCCATGCATATGTTTTTCGGGATATAGAACCTTCTAGAAATGTGTGCGCAGAAGAGGCCCGGCAGCAAAGCCCAAGCCAGGGCGGGCACCCTGGGGTGTAGGGTGGCCCCCTACCCCTAACTCCTCTCGCCGCCGCCTTTTGCTCACCCGAACCTTCTAGTCTCCCTTATCCAATAAACTTTGTAGAACACTTATCTAACCATTTCTTCGCGAGATTTGCTCCGTAGATGCTTCTAGATGCCATTTCCACCCCTATATAAAGAACCCCTGACGTCAGCCATCATTATCATTCAATCATTCCTTTAGCTCTCGCTTGCTAGATCTCCTTGCTTTCATGGCCAGCAACAACAACGCCGATAGGAGGATGGTCCCCTATGGGTCCAACCCTAGCCAGCTCCCGCAAGAAGATCCAGATTCCAAAGCCTTAGTCGTAGTCCACGATGCTCTCCCGCTCGCCACCATTCCTCCAAAGTAGTAGCGCTATAGCAAATCCTACTACGTTCAGCCTGTCCTTGTTGCACCACCGCAACCACTCCTGCTCAAGGGACCGAAGGAAGAGCCCATTGTCGAGGTGCCTGAAGGTACCAAGTTTCTTCCACCAAGACCCAAGGAAAGAATCATAGGAGTGAAGACCAACCAAGGAGGAGAGATCAACCACGTCAAGTACACCACTGAAGAAGAACGTCCCTACTTCGAGGGAGTCCGCGCTTCCAAACTCAAATTCGTGCCACCAAAGGACGCCCCGAAGCACTCCCTCAATTCCTTCGATTCATCCCCAAAGCACCGGAAACCCGTAGCAGATCCATGCTAGGGATGACACGATCATCAATCTACAAACCCCTCTAGGCTTCTTCTCTAGGCAGGTCATGAACCTGAACACCACAGTAGATGGCCTTAAGCATGATGTAGATGAGCTTAGCAAGAAGGTGAAGTATTTAGAACGTTGCTAGATGCTTTAGCGAGTTATGCAGTTCTTGAGGCAAGATAAGATCCATTAGCTAGAAATTAGTTTGTTTCATTCCCTTTGTAATGCATGCCTCAAAATAAATAATAAATAAAGATCATTTCTATTATTATTGTACCTTGCTTGTCTCCACTATGTTGTCATCTAAGAACACAGGAAACAAGTATGGGGGAGCCCCCGATGACGAGACGAACAGATTCAACCGCAACGAGCACAAATTTCGGAAACAAACAGAGCAACAACCACACACGCCGAAGCAGAGGCCGAGGGGCCACCCCAGCTGGGTGGCCGCCCCACTACCCAGGGTGTCCGCCCTGGGCAGGGCACCCCCCACTCCGTCCTTCGACCACAGTCAGGTTTACACCCTAAACGTTACATTTTTTCATGCACATCTCTAAATTTCAATTTGTGCAGTGAGTTTCCATAAATAAATGCTTTAAAATTGATAAACTAAAATGATAAAATGTTTCCTTAAAACATCTTTATAAAATAGACTCTCTGTAAGAAGTTTCCTGGAGTCCTGCTATTGTTTGGAATTTAATTAGAGACTCCATGTTACTTAAGTCATTGTGGAATATAAGATGGTAGAATATGAGAACTTAATTCTTGATAATCTCTATCACTTGGAGAATTTCTTTAAAATAAATAACTACCATCCCATATATGATTTACACTTACCAATCAAAAGCCAAAAGGCTACTTATTTTGTATTGAGTTTGTTCGAATCGGGTGGATCCTTGTTAGAATTTTATCATACTCCGAAGATCAAGGCTTCATTCATACATTACAAACACAAAAGATTCACTCTTACGAAGTAGTGTTGCATTAGAGGCATGGGCTATGCAAAAATAATTAATGCGAGGAAATAAAAATGGCCAAAATGTCTGACAACCTCGCAGTAGAATTAGGGGTACTTTGCACCCACTCAAAAAAAAAATATACACAATGATAGCCCATGGTTCCTCTAATAGCGATGCACCAACAAGAAATGACATTATAATAAAATTTGGCCAACAAGTCTTGATCTAAGAGTATGGAACTATTCTCCTTAGATATCGGTTTGACCAGGCAATACATGCAAGGTAACTATGCCACATCTACCTACACTTTTTGAGATTCATAAATGATCTGAGAGCACCAGTAAGAGGAAAGAAGTAAGCTAAATATGCAAAAACTCCAAGTGACAAGATTAAAAGAAGAAGGGTCTCTACTTCCAGCTACTTTATTCCTCAGCTACTCATAGTTATATGGTGACTCTACTAAAACTCCCGTAGTATAGGTATAAAAAGGAACTTTCTACTTTTGATGTCTAAACCTTAAGCTTATGTTTTAACCATCCTTTTCTCAAGGAAGAGTAAAAGCCTAAGTATGGGCGAGCTTGTTGACACCTCTTAAGTATCAATTCTAAGTGTCAACTAAGCAGAAGAAAGGATATATTTGCAACACACCACCTAGACATACGGTTTTAACTAACAGAATTCCTCAAGTTTTGGTGTTTATCTGTTTCTGCAAGGAGACAACTGCAAAAGAGCAAAAGAGGCCCACAAATAAGGATTGCATAGACACATAACACCTCCGTACGAAAAAGAGTAATCTAGAGGACTCCAGAACCACCCCCGAGGAAGGAGGGGCCCACCTGCCAGCAGGGTAGGGCAGGCGCCCTCCCCCCTAGGGTGGCCGCCCTGGGCTAAGGCCCAATGAGGTCCTACCTCGTGGATTAGGGTTCCACCGCCTTTGAGGATCAATCTAAACCCTCCATTAAGGTCGAATTGATCCAACGGTTGACGATCATTTGAGGGGGCTATATAAGGAGGACCCCTGCCCCCTGGCAAAGAGCAATCCATTATTCATTTACATATTTTCCACAGAGGATTCGCCAAAGGTAGGGTTTCAATTAGATGTAGAGAAGGAGAGAGGTCCCTCTAGTTATCTAGATCTAGTTGTTCTAGTTCTAGTTCATCTAGTTGTCATTAGAGGTGAGAGAGAGGAGGAGAGAGCTAGGAGGAGCCGGATCTGTCGGATCTTCCTCAACATTGTACCTTTGCAGCATCTGGTTCGGAATAATCTCTAGGTTCTTCATTTATTATTTCTAAGTATCTTATTTGAGTTCTTACTTTATTCTATTTACGGGATCTCCGCTCGTATTGAGTGCTCTAGTTTTGATATCAGATTAGAGTAGTAGGCAATAGTGTAGACGTGGTGTCTAGACTAGAGTTTACCTGAGTTTGCGCCCAATCCTACGGATAGTTGTAATAGCCCCAGGGGTGACAGCTCTGTAAGGCCTCTGTAGTCCACCACGTTCGGGTTGGTGTTTTCATAGAGCTTTTGGCAGCCTCCCCCCGACTACCTTTTTCCCAGTCTTTGTCGAGAGTCGGGAAGGTATTGTTGCTCCAAAGTAAATAGAGTATAGTGGGCCTTTGATCAGATAAACCCCTTAGAAAACTCTAAAATCTCTCTACCCAGTTATGTTTTCTATCCTTGGATGCTCTTAGTTCTTATCTAGTACACTTCACGTTCCCCGTGGAAATCGATACCCTTGGAATACTCACGGATGAAAGCTACAGCGGTATCCGTGCGCTTGCGGATTTATCTGTGTGCGTTAAGAAATACCAACAAGCTTTTTGGTGTCGTTGCCGGGGAACGATAGTTGTTCTAGTTTCGAACCGAGTTCATCCGTTTACCCTTTTTCTTTTTCCTTTTTACCATCTTTCTCACCTTACCATATTCTTCTTACCACATATATAAATACTCTACTCCAAAGGGCGACTTGTTGGAGACTCCACCATCTTCACACCCTATTCTTATAAATGGCTATGAGCTTCGTGTGATAGAACCTCTTAAGAACAGGGCCCACTTGCTAGGATTATTGTCCATCCGACTTAATCCAAGACAAATGATCCAAGTCTTAATTAGCCCATCAGGTGTCACCACTTTGCAGCGGGTCATTCACCTCTTTCTGAACATGATCTCCTCATTACAAACATTGCAGAAGTAATACAATAATTTAATTTACATCAAAGTAGCGGAAATTTGAAGTCATATTACAAACCATAAGTTTTGAAACATAACTTAAGTGTCATACGATAGTAATACATCAAGCTGCTGATAGAGTATAAACAAAACAACCAAAGTACTCTTGCCCAAGAGTCAAGCAAAGACAACTAATCCTCATCATCTTCCACAGAAACAACGGTCATGCAGCACGAAGCTACACATACCGGATTGGGACCCTCATCTACAATAGGGGCTAACAAACCCTGAGTACGGGAGTACTCAACAAGACTTATCCGACAAATGAAACATATTTGGTGGACAAAAGGTATGCAAGTCATAGGATTCAAGGTGTAGTTTGCAAGAATCAAGTATTTTGCATAACTGAGCATTTATAAAAAGAATTGAAATTCATTTAATTCGTTCATAAGATTACTCAAGCATCGACCTAAATTTATGATCGATAACAAGGTAATACAACATCTCTAAAAGGAACCAGCATGTAACATTTAAGTATATTACTACGCGGGAGAACAGTGAGCTAAGTCTCCATAACCGAGGAGCACGACGATTCGAACCGATTAAACCCAGCTGGACTTCCCTATCACACGACATATACAACACTAAAACATGCATATGAATACTTTTCCCTGGATCCTCCATCCGAGAACGGGGCCCCGCCACCCGAGAGCACAGTACACCTCGATCCAGTTCCTCGAACTTGGAGGGTACACACTACTCTCGCCATCTCTCCACTCCCAGTGCGGGTTAACCGTCCTTTAGACTGGATTAGCCAGAGTCCAGCTTCCCCAAAGGTATATGAGAAGTACTCCAAATTCTTAACTCATGCAATTCAACAGTGGACGGTTCTTATACGACACAGGCGGAGAGAACTCGCTCACCAATCACCACTGGTGGCTCCCAAACACCGTGTCCGCCTGGTCTCAATTTATTACTCCCAACCAACATTCCTTTCTCAAAAGCATAACCATTTGCCGAAGCAATACGCTATGTGTAAGTGACCGAGAATCACTTACTATAAAAGTTCTAAGCATACTAAGCATTTTAGCAAAAGTTTGTGTCTTTAAAACAATGTCAAGGTAGAAGGTACAATTAAAACAAGGATAAAGCTATGCATCAAGTAGGAATTTAATAAAATACGATAATGCAATAATATAACCATAAGTGTATTTAAAGCAATCATTTTAAATACAAGGAAAGGTTTGAATGCACCAGGGCTTGCCTTGGGTGGAGGGATACACAAATTCTGGCTCAGATTCAACAAGAGAGAAAACCCCTTCACAGGAGGGATTATCCAACCCAACCAACGAACAATCTACACGATAATATGTCATGCTTAGATGATGCTTGAAATGATAGACATGATGCTTTGCAACACACAAACATGGACTTAAGAGATGAGCAAAACAGTTTAAACACCTTGAGTACAACTTACCTTCATGAAACTAATCTAAACTAGAGCATAAAGCAAGTTAATTAAACTAGGATTAAGCTAGTTATCAAGTTTAATAATGATGTCCAAAAGAACTGAGCAAACAGCATTACATCAAATATGTCCATACTGTGGTTGTCACTAGATAAATGACCATTTGCATCAAATAATACAAAATCACTCAAAACCTAAAGTCATTAGGGTTTCTAAGCATTTTATAATTAATTATACAAATAGCTATTTATAACAGTTCATCAAAAAATTCCCAAACATTTTGTACAACAAGGTATAAGTGTATAAAGGTTACACAACGATTCCCAGAATTTTTAGAGCATCCCACAGAGCATGAAAAATCATGGAAAAGACATTTCTTAATTAATTTGAGCATTTTTACAGGATTAAAAATGTACTGAACATGGACATGTTATATTTTTATTAAATAATACACATCATGGAGAGCATACACAACTTTTTACAGAATTTAAACATGTACCGAAATAAACATACAAAAATAACAAAAAACATTACTGTGCAAAACAGGAAAAATAAGAAAACCCTTCATGACTCTCACTGACACCTGGGTCCCGCATGTCAGTGAGCCAGAGCAGAGCAGCGACGCCGGCGACCATAAAACACGTCAGCGCGTCGCCGCCGACAACCAAACGGCGCAACCAACACTTGTGCTGGACTCTACGCGTCGCCCCGAACCCAACGAGGTATGATAGAACCCCTTCTATTCCCCAGAACACCCTCGCCGGCGACATCCGCGGCAGCCCGAGCTCGGTCGCTCGTGCGCCGGCGAGCACAAGCCGTAATCGGCTCAACCAAGCACCCCAGCATACTCACCGGCCCCAAACAACACGGACCGCAAGAAAAACGCAACGAAACGATGAAGAAAAGACCTCACCGATAACTATAGCGGACGGCGGAGATCTGCTCGTCACGCGTCGGCCAAACCACGCGTGCGCTCGCACAACCAACACCACAACTACACTTGCGATGACTAGACGAAGCTAGCACAAGACTCGGACTCGAAAAAGATCAACTACAGCGACCTACCGACGAGCGCACCGTCGCGACGGCCATGAACCGCGGCGGCGCGTCGTGGTCAGAGCTCAACGGCTCTATTCAACAACAACCGAGCATGCGGAGAGTTCGAGGTGCTTACCCCGGTCATGAAGCTCGCGTGAACTCGGCCGGAGATGAAGCAGAAGGTGCTGGCGACGAAGACCGTGCCAGCGGAAACGATGAACTGAGCGGCAACGTCGATGTTCCCGGAGCTACGGTCCACCATTTGCAAAACAGAGAAAAGCGGCGGAATCAGCGAAGAACAAGGAGTAAGAAATGCGAGATGAAAGAACAATGCGACTCCTGTGTAGCCCGATCGATAGCTGACCAGAGCAGCGGCGTTCTCGCCGGAGCCGCGGAAGAAGATGCTGCGCCGGGCGATTTATGCGTTCGCAGCTTTAACCGACTAATGCAGGAGGTGTATTAGGTCAATGCGGAAGCCATGGAGGATGATTGGATGATTGACAGTGAGTGGATAGCTTGCGCGAGCTCGACGATGATGTCGGTGTGCTCTGTGGCGTGAGCAAAGCGACGACATGGGCGTGGAAAAAGAGGCAAGGGTGAACGACGTCCCGTTTGGAAGACGACAACGGAGCCGTGGTGATGCCACGCACACGATGGGACGCTCGTTGCCACCAGACGGCGAACGGTGAACTCGGCAGCTGGCCGGCCAGGTGTCAGCACCACGAGCACTGTACAGACATGCAAGTGTTCGATGAAATGACTGAATTGACCCTGAGACCATTTTGCAAAATCCTCAAGATTCCGAGGGTTTTCATGAAAAACTTTGAATACCAAAGTTGCTCAAAATTTCATGATCTAAAACTTTGACAATATGCACTTTTTAAATTTGGCCTAGAAATGAAAATGCATTTTTGGAAATTTGAAACCCTTTTTAAAAAGATTTACCCCCTTTTGAATTACTCTAAAAACTTGAATAACACTTGAAAAACTTTAAACACAACAAAGGACATTTAAATAGAGCTCTACCACATTGCTTAAACAACCACATGCAAATTCTTTTTAGATTTTGAAAATCATGTTTAGGGTTTGATCCATCCCCTTTGCTAACTAGGGCTTGGAATATAATTTTGAAAGTTTGAATTTGAAAAGATGACCATCATTCACACAATTTGATCAAACACAATCGAATAAACTCATTTTAGTTCAATGCATACCAAGGTTCTCAATCAAGTGAATGATGCTTAATGCATATGATGGCATGATCAAATTTTTAATTAAGTGATTAGCACCAGGGGTGTTAAACTTCGCCCTGCTTGTATAGCCATGGTTTGGGAGCAATGTTTCTCTAGGCTTGGTTTAGTTTTAAATCCAGTTGAAAATATGAATTATCCAAGTATAGAGGAGGCCCCAAACAAGACCAATTTGAGATTTACCAATCCAAGTGGAATTTTGAACTTACATGAAGAATCAACCATAGAGATTGGAGAGGAAGATGATATCAATGAGCATGGAATCTATTCCATAACTATCTCTTTAAATCCATGCTCATATGAGACATCTCCCATACCCATTGGACTCTTTATCATTACCATTTATGACATCTTCAACACCCTCACTCTTTTTGTTTACAAATACTTTAAAAGGGTGGTTGTCGATGCATATGTTTATCATAAATATTGCAGATCTCATTATATTAAATCTTGAGATAGGTAATAGTAGGGAAACTATTTAACTAAAAACACATCTTAAAAGGTTTCCCAAGGATAAGTTTAGTGTCCTAAAACAAGCACCTCTCAGATCCTAACATAACTGTTCACCCTTTTTTCTTGCCTACCTTGTGAAGCGAGCATAGAATTATATGATTATATTCCTTCGGGTATTTTTATCACTAACCTTTTCAGGTATAGAGCATAAATAATGAATTAAGGAATGACAAGCATAAGGTCTGTCCAACAATCCACATGCAACATTGAATTTTATTCATCTAATCTTGATTTTTGCAAAATTCAAGCTTGGGGGATAACCCATTGTAAAAACACCTTTTGCCATGTTGCTACATCATCTTATTTGTACCTATCTTTAAGGAATGCTCAACTACTAAAAAATCATCATACTCTTTCATCTTCACTTGAGTAAATCTCTATATAATACTTTCATGCTACCTTTGTTTGCTATAGTATATGTTTAGGTTTTGAAGTATTTTCATATACCTTTTAAATTATGTATGGTGCTTAGTTTAAAATAAAGGTATTTTGATTTTACTTCTAAAGGCTTTTAAATTAAGTGTGGTGCTTAGGTTAAAATGTCTTCCTAAATTAATCTAGACTTGTCTAAGTTGATTTTTGAACTCATAGTATACTAGAGTAGATATTGGATATTTTGTTGGACTAACCCTGCAGAAAAACTTTAAATATCAAATTGGGAAGTCCTGAGATAAACTCATACCATAGATGAGGAGAGATACATGAACTTCAACAACCTTCACAATAGAGAGGTAGCTAATTCATCATGATGAATTCCATGGAGAAAGGAGAAGGTGAGTGACAAAGGACAAAATCTACATCCGCTCAATCCATGGAAGAGGGTGAACAAAACTTCAAGACAAGATGAACAAAAATTTCAAGATCGAAAGAACAAGGATGAGAGAGGAGTGGAACAATAAGAGAAGTCGTTAATGCACAACCAGTTGATCAAGGGAAGTTTCCATGAAGGTACGATGCCATCATTCTCCAATGACAAAGGTAAAGGTAAGTAAGCATCACTCTAAAAGTATTTCTTTGATTCTGGTATTCACATAAATAAAGATCTAAACATGTTTGAGCTGCAACTTTACTTGATCCAACCTGATTATCTCAACATGTTAGTTCTTTAAAGCTTGGTCCTAGTACCACTTCTTAATCTCACAGTCTTAACCAGCTAAAATGTTGCACATCCAACCTTGGAAGATGATAATCTCAATCATGTAAAAATAAATTAGATAATCTTTCCATGTGTTAAAGCAATCTAATATGCCAAGTGTTTATGAAATACTACATTCATGCTCATCTTCTAATCCGATCACTCATGTCATGGCTAAATAAAATACAACTCATTCTTGCTCAAATATATTTAGATTAGAGATGAATGAATAAACTTTTGGTTCTGTTGGTGTTTTTCCACCAGGAGAACCCATGCACTTGATCTCTGCCTTGTTTCTATGAGCAGGACACTTCTTCACCATGCCATCAAGAGCATGGGTGGATGACACCCTACCAATGAAGAAAGGAGATCCAGGGAGACCTGTCATTCCAATCTCCATTGGAGCTTACACTTTTGAAGAAGTGGTATGTGACCTTGTAGCAAGTGTCAACATCATGCCAACTTGCAGATCAGACACTATGCTATCCCAAGGGAGTTCTTGAAGAAGTTGTCTGTAACCTTGGAGCAAGTGTCAACATCATGCGAAGCCTACAGATCATACACTATGCTATCCCAAGGAATTCCTTAATATATCAGCATACGAGTTGGACACTCATTCGTATGGGTAAAACCTTGTGATTGAAGAAACAAGCGGAGATGTGAAAGCACTCATTATCTTGGGATGTGCATTCATAAGAACATATGATGCCATCATCTACACGAATAGCGTCAAGATTTGTTTCACTATCAAGGATGAGAAGGAGAGATTCACTTTCATGAAGCATACACTCAAGGCTCTTACTCATCCTAAGAGGCCATATGTTGACGGTAATTAAGAGCTATTTTGCCACCATTAAAATACCATCAACATCCTCATAATCAAAGGAAAACAAGCAAAGCTTGAACATATTGTGTCAAATAACTAGTTCCACATGTCCTTTGACTATTTGATGCAGGTAATGAAAAACAGGGACTTTTGGGAGCTATTGGGCCCACTTAGGGGGTCGGTCGACCACCCTGTGGGACCACTAGACCTCCCATGCCTCCATGATCCAAGATCCACCCTCTAGAACATTCTCTACCCCTTGGATCTAAGAGTACCTCTTACCAACGATCCAGATTCACATCACAAGGATCGATGAGGCCATATAACAAGATCAACATGACAAATCAACTCAAAACCGAAACTCAACACATATGACAGGTGGGACCAGTCACCAGAGAGCAGAGGTGGGCCACAGACCACTACATGTGGTTGGCCGACCTCAAGGTGGGACCCACAGGACCCCACTTGGTCCCTGACCAGTGCGCCACCATGTAGAAGGTCCATGAGGGCCCACATGGTAGCATGGGCGGTCGGCCGACTGTCCATAGGGCGGTTTCACCCCCTCAACCGCCTCACTCACTCCTCACATGGTTGAAATCATCACCCTTCATCCTTAGGCGGTTCTGAAGTCGGTTGGATCCTACGGTGGTTGATGAAGGTGACGCGGATCGCTGACGTGGCACTGGAGTAGCCCCTACTCTACCTCTAGCTATAAATAGACCCCTAGAGCTCCCTATTCATTTCATGCCTCATTGGAGAAACTACTCTCTAGTATCTTAGTGGACCTCTTCAATAGTGTTATGCTAGTTGGAGGAGAGTGAGGAATTCTTCTGGAGAAAGCCCCAGATCTGTCGGGAATCTTCTCCGGAGTTCTTCCTCAGCGGATGCGAGTCTCTTGTAAGTTTAGCACTTGTAAGTGACTTCTTCTGAGTTCTTTATAGTATTCAGTACTCTAAATTTGGTTTAGCTGTTATACAACTTTTCACGCTTGATCATCGCTTTGCTCTGAGTAAAGTGCTTTAATCTTAGGCCAAGGTTAAAGTAGTAAGATAGGTGTAGACGTGGTGTCTAAGCTCAATCTTACCTTTGTAAACCGCTTATCGCACGGATTGTTTGTGGGTGCTAGTAGAAGGTGACAGCTCTATCTAGTCTTTGTTTTCCACCACGTGTGTAAGATAACTTCTTAAAAGGTAGGGCCTCAATACAACTTGATGGTGCGGTCCAGTTAGAGTTTTGCCCTCTTTCTGATCTATCCTGTCGCCTCTTGCAAGAGAAGGGCCGATAAGGCTAGTATAACCAGCTACTCCTTGTTAGAGTTCTTTGCTATATTGAACTTGTCAACCCAGTTATCATAATCTCCCTTGATCCATCATAGGACATATCTATAATCCTAGTTAGATCACTTATCATTCCCTAAGGAAAATACGATACCTGGAATACTCCCAGTGAAGTGCTACATCGGTATAATTTGTGCGCTTACGGATTTATCCAATAGTCATAAGAAATACCAACAAGCATTTCTGGCACCGTTGCTTGGGAACGGTAGTTGTTTTAACTAGAACCCTTTGGTCCTATTTTATCTTTATTTGAATTCATTATTCCACTCCACATACACATATGGATCAAACCCCACTTATCGAATATGGTGCTCCAACGGGCGCTAGCTTGGAGCCACCTAAATCATCTCAAACCGTTCTGGCCGTTCGTTATGAGCTTCGCCCGAGTCTCATAGCGATGGTTCAGGAAAAACCGTTTTCTGGGGACGAAGAAGAGAATCCCTATACTCATATACGTGACTTTGAACAACTTTGTTCATGTGTCCACATCCAAGGGATGAGGCCAAGTACTTTTAAGTGGAAGCTATTTCCATTTTATTTAACAAGAATAGCCAAATGATGGTACACTCGCCACGTAGATGACGCGAAAGGAGACTGGGAAAAATTGATGCCTAAATTATGTTTGGCATTCTTCCCTATCCCTTGCGTCGTTCGTCTTCAAAAAGGGATCATCAATTTCTCGCAAAGAGAGAAAGAATCTCTAGGTGACGCATGGGCCCGTCTTTTAGATCTAGTATCTTCAGGCCCTGATCTCGCTATAACCGAGCCTACAATGTTACAACATTTTTATGGCGGTCTTAGCAGAGATGCCGCACAACTCCTTGACATATCTTCCGAGGGAGCCTTCCTGTGTTTACCCGTTAGTGTAGGGAAGAGTCTTCTCACGAAGATTCTTGATAACACCCATATACTAACGTATATTATGAAGGACCCGCGAAAGAACAAAAACCAGCCCCCAGAATAGAAACAACGTCGATAGCCAAAACTATTCCCTCTAAATCTCAAAATCCTGCTATCGAACGTGAACCACCAAGGGAAGAAGAAATTCATCCTTTGGAATTCCCCCTTGATATCGAGGCTGATTTGTTTTCCGATTTTGGAAATGCCTTAAATCAATCTATGCAAAAGAAGTCTGTTGCTCGAAAAGCTCTGAACCGCCACATCCGTAGTCTCATAGAAGAAGCCTATATCTAAGACACGGTTCAAGAGCTAGCTTCTATCATGAGCAGTGAGTGGTTAGAAGAGGCCGAATCTTCATTCAAGCCAATTTGAATTCTTTCTTCCTCCACAACCATTCCTTGTCAGATCAATAGAGCCAAGTTAGACTCTCTTTACGATCCGACCATAGGAGTGAGTATTATGTCTAAGTCATAAACTAATTCTCTCCTAGGAAATGTAAAACTAACTTCAACCAACAAGTTCTTGAAGCTTTCTTCGGGACAATTGATTGAGAGTTGTGGGATCGCACAAACCATTCCTATGCTAATTAACAAAGTCAATATCCTCTTGAATTACTTCATTTTTGATATAGAGGAATTCGACTTGTTAATTGGACATCCACTCATGAGATTCCTTGATGGATCTCTTGATGGAAGTCTCAAGGGTCATCTTGGGAGTAGCATCAAGCTATCGATTCCGCTCACCAATTCCATGAACACCATGACAGAATCACTCCCAGAATCTGACCCCATAGAGGAAGTGATGGTTGCGTCTCTTCTAGAATCATTTCATCCAGGAAGAAGATGATCTAGAAGAACCCATAGATCTGGAGAAATCCGAGCCCCCATCTAAGCCCTCTATAGAACTTAAACCCCTTCCAGCTGGTTTAAAGTATGCCTTTCTAAATGATGATCGTGAGGCCCTGTGATCATTAGTGACAAACTCTCTCATGAAGAGTCCTTCAAACTCCTCACCATCTTAGAAAAAGCATCAGTCAGTCTTAGGCTACTCTCTTCAAGATCTCAAGGGCATTAGTCCCGCTCTTTGCACACATCGCATCCCCATAGAACTTGAGGCCCTTCCATCTAGAGAGGCTCAGCGTAGATTGAATAATGCGATGAGAGAAGTACTAAAGAAGGAAGTCTTGAAACTCTTGCACGCAGGGATCATCTACCCCGTTCCTCATAGTGAATGGGTTAGCCCTATGTAAGTTGTTCCTAAGAAGGGAGGTATGACGGTCGTTCGAAATGATAAGAACGAGTTGATTCCTCAACGTACCGTCACGGGTTGGAGAATGTGTATAGATTACTGAAGACTTAATAAGGCTACAAAGAAAAATCACTTCCCATTACCCTTCATCGATGAGATGTTGGAAAGGTTTGCAAAGCATTCTTTCTTTTGTTTCCTTGATGGTTATTTGGGATATCATCAAATACCAATCCACCCCAATGATCAAAGTAAGACTACTTTCACATGCCCCTATGGAACATATGCATACAGGCGAATGTCATTCGGTCTATGCAATGCTCCTACTTCTTTCTAGAGTTGCATGATGTCCAGTTTCTCCGATATGATCAAAGAAATCATGGAAGTTTTCATGGACGATTTCTCCGTCTATGGAAAAAGTTTCGATGATTGCCTTGAGAATCTGGACAGAGTCTTACAGAGATGTGAAGAAAAGCACTTAGTCCTGAACTGGTAGAAATGCCACTTCATGGTTCGTGAAAGCATAGTGCTAGGACATAGAATGTCCGAACATGGGATAGAAGTGGATAGAGCTAAGATTGAAGTCATAGAACATCTTCCACCTTCCACGAATGTCAAGGGAATTCGTAGCTTCCTTGGCCATGCTGGCTTTTATAGACGGTTCATACAATATTTCTCTCAAATTGTCCGCCCGTTAACAAGTCTGCTAGCCAAAGATGCACCCTTTGACTTCAATGATGAGTGCTTAGATTCTTTCTATATCATCAAGAAAGCGCTGATCTCAGCTCCAATCATCCAACCCCCTGATTGGAAGCTCCCCTTCGAAATAATGTGTGATGCTAGTGATTATGATGTTGGTGCGGTGTTAGGCCAAACCAAAGATAAGAATCATCATGCTATTTCGTATGCTAGCAAAACCTTGATAGGGCCACAAGTAAACTATGCAACAACTGAAAAAGAGATGTTGGCCGCGGTGTTTGCTATAGACAAGTTTAGATCTTACTTAGTCGGAGCAAAAGTCATTGTTTATACAGATCATGCTGCTCTTAAGTATTTGCTCACTAAGAAAGATGCTAAACCACGCTTAATAAGATGGATCCTGCTACTCCAAGAATTTGATCTTGAAATAAAAGATAAAAAGGGAGTAAAATATTCTGTTGCCGATCACTTGTCTAGAATGCAATTCAAAGAAGCACATAATTTGCCCATCGACGATTTCCTCAGAGATGACACACTCCTCAAGGTGACAAACTCCAACCCCTGGTATGCAAATATAGTCAACTTTATGGTTGCAGGCCATGTACAACCAGGGGCAGATATGAAGAAGCTAGTTCAGGAGAGTCGAGTGCATCTCTGGGATGAGCCATACCTCTATAAAGTATGCAATGATGGATTATTAAGAAGATGCGTACCTATGGAGGAGGCGATCAAGATCATGGAAAGATGCCATGAAGCAGAGTACGGAGGTCACTATGGAGCATTCAGAACTCATGCTAAGATTTGGCAGAGTGGGTTCTTTTGGCCAACCATGTACAAGGATACCCATGACTATGTCAGAAAATGTGCAAGGTGCCAGAAGCACGGGAACATCAATGCCCGAGATGCCATGCCACTCACAAACAACCTACAAGTCGATCTCTTTGATGTATGGGGCATCGACTACATGGGACCCTTTCCTCCATCGAAAGGGTACGAGTATATCTAAGTAGCGGTGGACTACGTGTCCAAATGGGTAGAAGCATTACCCTATCGCAAAGCTAATGCAACCAATTCAAAAAGAATGTTCCATGAAGTGATATTCCCTAGATTTGGAACCCCAAAGTTAGTCATAAGTGACGGGGGATCTCACTTCATAGACAAAGGCTTCCGCCAGTTCCTCACCAATCAAGGAATCCGGCACAATGTTGCAACTTCATACCATCCTGAAACAAGTGGTCAAGCAGAAACATCCAACAAACAAATCAAGAACATTCTACAAAAGACCGTGGATGAGATGGGTTCGGCTTGGAAGCACAAGCTACCAGAGGCACTTTGGACATATCGGACCACATACAAGACCCCAATTGGTATGACACCATACCAACTTTTATACGGAAAGACATGCCATTTGCCTATGGAATTGGAATTCAAGGCACATTGTGCAATCAAGAAATGGAACATGGATCTGCCAGTTGCTGGAAAATTCAAGAAATGGAACAAGAAATCGATATGATAGATTTTGTTCTTAATCCCAATTAGAACTAAAATCTACATGTTTTAACTTTTTTGTTCAAATTCCAAGAATGACCTTAGAAATGGCCTAGACTTAGCATTGACTACCCCTCGTGAAAGGTCGGCCCATTTGGCCTTTAAAGGCGGTCGACCGATCGTCGTTTTGGGCCAAACAGCCCGAAACTTGACGACCTGACTCACCTGACCCAAACAAGTTCAAAACCTGGCTCGGTCAGTCGATAGCTTTCAAAAAGCGATTGGTCGATCGTGGTTCGAACTTGTTCAAACGTCCCGTTGCACAGGAACGTTGGGCCAACGTTCTCCTTTAGTTTTCATCGCGATCCGTGCAAAAATGAAGGTCCTGAATGTTGTTTCTCTTCTTCTTCACCCCCTCTCCTTCTCCTTCCTCCTTCCACCTTGCTTTCTTTCACAACCAGCAGCACCATCATCACCCCTTGCAATCCTTCACACCTCCTTGATTGCCACCATGGCTCCACCACGCAACAATGGCAAGACACCACTCGTTCCTTTCGGCGGAAGCCCTTCCAAGGCCCAAGAAGACATTAACATCAACGTCATGGTTGTCAAGGTCCTCAACGTCACTCCTCTGGCCATGGCACCGCCGCCCGCTCTGCCAACCACCCCTATAGGGGGTCGGCCGACCGGGGCATGGAGCTCAGAGCGGATGCGGAGCATCGCCCGGTCGATGTCTCCGCGCCGCAACCTCAACAAGCCAGCGGTGCGACCAGTGACGCCCAAAAGGCCAACCACTGATCAATTGGGGGTGAAGAAGGCGCCCATCTCCTCCACCAACGGTGACACGAGCATGGGTTACACCGACTCATACTCGCCATCAACACCGCCAGGGATGCGCCTTCAGAAGGCTCAAGGTGGACCAGGAAGAGGCAAGGTGCTCGTCCCTCCTCTCACCTCCGAGGAGCGGAGGGAGGGGGTGCACACATCCCTTGAGACGGAGGAGTCCCGCAAGTCTGTCCAGCGGACTAGCAATCCGCCATCCATCTCCGGCCCTCCAGGATAGTTCGAGGATGAAGATGAAGAAAGTGACATGGAGAAATTGCTTCCCATAATCGCACGACTTAGGGAGAACAATACCGAGTTAGCAGAACATGCAGCAGAGGAAAGAATGGCACACCTAGATCTTGAGGATAGTTTTAAGGATCTTCGCATTAGCACCAATGCGAAGATCAACTGTTTGTCCTAGGCAATCAAGAGAGATGATCTCTTTGCCCCTCCATCTCCATAGATCACTAGTTTCACCAATAAATTAGGCACTAAGATTTATTTCTTTATTCATTTATTTCCCTTCATTATTGTAACATGTGCCTAAGAGAATTTTGAATTGAATAAAAAGTTTGGTTCTTGTTGACACCGTTTTTCGGCATGTGTCAAATGAGCTAAGACTTGCATTGATCGGTAGCCGTTTTCCATCAGCATCGGAAGGTCATCGGTCAGTGTTGCCGATGAGGGTGAATGCTGCGAAAAGGATAAGTTTGTTGCCGATAGGAGTAATTGGTAAAGACAAGTTACCAGTGGAGGTGAAAAGTTGCCGATTGGAAGGTATTACCGATAAGGAGATGATGTCGATGGGCACAGGGTGACGTGGCGGTTGATGCAGCAGGGGATTGTCGATGGCAATAAAAGGAAGTTGCGGATTGAAGAGTCTGCCGATGGAAAGTTTCATCGAAGAGAAGGCATAAGGAAACTGGTGATTTCATACCAGTATTGTTATAGAATTTTGAGTCCAACTCTTGCACGAGTCGTTTGTTTCCTTAAAAGTAGAGATGTCTGTTTAGGAAAATAGTATTGTTATTTGGGTCCGATTCCTGCATGAGTCAGTTATTTCCATTAAAATAGGAGTTTGTTTTGTTTAGGAAAGGTGCGAGTCGTGTCTGTCTACAACTCCTATTGCCGGAGTATAAATATGTACCTAGGGGTCGTGATCAAGATATCAACCAACCATCAAATAAATCTATTACTCTTATTTACTTTTACTGCAATTTACCCTTTTATTGCATTAGTCTTAGTTTATCTATGAGCTCTTCAAGCTTCGACGGGCTGCATCTCCTTGATCTCCGTCAAACCCTTGCAAGTTCCGCGTGGGAGTAATCTGAGCCTTGACATCCGGGCGCATCGCTATTGTCTCGTTCAGCTCTGCTCTAGTTATCCTGATCAAGTCTTAGTCTTGGCATCCGGGCGTATCGCCGTTGTTTGGCTTGGATCTTGTTCTAGTTATCGTCCTTGTCGATTAGCTGGTCAAATCGACTGGCACACCTTTGGATATCGAATTCGAGTAATAGCCCGAGGTGTTCGCAGATTCTGACGCTTTTTGTGTCAACACCTCTTTTGGCACACTCGGTGGGACCAATTATACATCTATCATGGATGATCATACTGACGTCAACCAGAGGAACGTCATTGAAGTCTCCGAAGCCGATCTAAAAGATGATCTGAAGCTGGCTATGGAGCGGGCTATGGAGGAGTACAAGCAATTGTATCTGAAGTCCTTCAGCCTAAGCGGGAGCGGCGAAGCCATCCAGAAGCAAGATCCGCCGTTGCCACGGCAGGTCACGTTTGATGCCAATCCTGGTAAGTTGCAAGAGATGGTTAATTCTGCCTTAAATCAAGCATTAATTAACCACTCCAATGTGCTGTCCAATACCGTGTACAATGCTGTTATGCAATCTTTCAAAGAAGGACAAGCACCCCAGTATGTTGGTCCAGCGTATCATCAACCTGGATCGGCATCTATAAACCCATTGATAGCTCCAATGACGTCTTCTACTCCTGTGGATCCGTCTGCCGATGTGGCTACACCGCCAAGGCCAAGTCCTGAAAGCGTCACCAAGCTTAGTGTAGATCCAGTGGCGTCGGTAATGTCGGGACCTGCTATCCAGAATCATCCGGCTCCTGCCAACTGGTGGGGATACGGTATGCCTTCAAATCCATCTGCTGGTTCTAGTCTGGTGCAGGGAGACAGTTCAGCTTGGAAGGGCTCCATGGCATCGGCAATGCAATCGCAGCCGGTGATCCCTATGATGCATCACTCTACGTATTCTCCAACTGTGCAAATGCAATCAGAAGATCTCCAGATGGTGATTCCTAAAGTGCCTCTGATGCCACCATCGGCAAATGTTGTGCCGATGCAACAAAGCGTAGTAACCGGGAGTCAACCTATGCTTGTAAATCCTCAAGCTGGAGTACTAACACATCAAGGTAACCAATTTGTTGATTACTCCAAGGTGCAGGAGCAGCAGGCGCCAGTTAACTATCAGCCATCGATAAGTCACATGCCGATGATTTATAATCCTGGATGGACTAATCAGTCGCCAATTCAATAGCCTGGCGTACTAATGTATCATTATGGAAGTCCAGCCAACATTAAGAGTGGAGCATCGGTACAACAACCGATGAATGTAATGCCACAGCATAATCCAGTGAGTGTGCAAAGTTACCCATCAGCCAATCAGCCGATGCATAACGTCCAGATGACTAGTGCTGCGTCCATGCCAACTATTCCGTGCTGCGTCCATGCCAACTATTCCAAATTATATTCCACCAAGACCTGAAGGGGCGCATCAGCCGGCTCTACCAGTCAACAATCAACCAATGAGTCGGCAAGAGCAGGATGCATATTGGACCGATAAGATTGCCGAAGTGATGAAGGAACAATTCAGTATTAAACCCAAAGTTAATACATATTCTTATCGGACACCGTATCCTCCGGCATATGATTTAATTCCTCTTCCAAATCGGTACAAGGTGCCAGATTTTACCAAATTCTCTAGCCAAGATGACACGTCAACAATGGAGCATATCAACCGCTTCATTATCCAGTGTGGAGAAGCTGCCAGCAGAGAAGAGCTGAGGGTGAGATTGTTCTCGTCATCATTGTCTGGATCGGCATTCACATGGTTTATATCTTTGCCTCCGAATTCTGTAATCACATGAGCCGATCTGGAGAAGCAGTTTCATAAATACTTCTTCGCTGGCATACATGAGAAGAAGATTACCGATTTAGTTAAGCTAAGGCAGCGTAATGATGAATCAGTGGAAAACTTTGTTCAGAGGCTGCGAGATACGAAGAACAAGTGCTACAGCTTGATGCTTGATGATCAGCAATTGGCAGATTTGGCCTTCCAAGGATTACTGCTACACCTCAAAGACAAGTATGTGTCTCAAGAGTTTGAAAGTCTGAACCACCTTGTGCAGAGAATTGCCGATCAGGATGTCAAGACTTTTGAACCTAGAAAAACTTGGAATAAAAAGGTGACCTTCATTGAGCAAGAAGAAGATTCCGATGAAGAGCTAAGGATCAGTGCTGCCGAATGGGTGAAGGATAAGAAATCTATGTCTTGTCCGTTCGGTCAGAAGGAAGCTGAAAGGTTCACCTTTGATATCACCAAGGTCGATAGGATGTTTGACTTATTACTTCAAGAAGGGCGGATCAAGTTGGCGCCTAACCAAGTAATTCCATCGGCCGAAGAGCTCAGAAAAATCAGGTATTGCAAGTGGCACAATGCAACTTCGCATAGTACCAATGACTGCAAAGTATTCAGGCAGCAGTTGTAGTCAGAGATTGAATCTGGATGAATTAAATTTGAAAATTCTAAAGCCCAGAGACCGATGAAGATTGATCAACACCTGTTTCCAAATAATATGGTGGAAACTAGTGGAAAAACTAAAGTACTGACATCGGAAGCTACCAGGAGGAATGCATCAGTAGATCCCGACCATCAAGTAGCTAAACGTGATGAGAAGAGGTTTGCCGATGACAGAAAGAGCAAGAAAGTTGCCGATGAAAGTAGAAGTGCCAAGAGGGCTTCTAGTGTTATAATCACGCATAAGCATCCAAGGCAAGCGTATCGGCAACTACAAGAGGAGCGATATCGGCAGGAATAGGAGAAGCACCAAGAATGGCTTCGGCATAAGGACCACTGGAAGTGTCCCTTCTTCGTTCACTGCTGGGAAGAAGGCATCAAGCTACCTACTGCCGATAATTGTCCAGAATGCAATGGGTACTACCCTACCGATCGGTCAGAAGAGAAGCCTTGTTTTGACGATCGGACATCCAGGTATGCTAGGCCGCTCAGAGAAAAGAAATCAGAACATGACCGACTGGGGGGCAAGCTCGGCGTGCATGACAGACTTGGCAGGCATGTTGGTCAAGAAGAACTTGAGGAAATGGCCAATGCAAGAGTGTCCGGTGAAGAAATATTCTCCAGAGATCCAAACATAAGGAGTGGTGCCGATGCAACAGCTTCCTGAATGGTGCCCTAAGGGTCTGACGAAGACTCAGAAAAGGAGAATCCAGCGCGAACGCCAAAGTGACTTATATGACAGTGAAAATCCTTCAAAGGAAAAGCAGTGGAGGCCAAAACGCAAGGATAGGGATCCATCGGTAGAAATCAATATGGTCGTCATATTGCCGATGGAGTTCATGGCACCTGTCAGCGATGAGGAAGAAGCTGCTGAAATGGCACAATTGGTGTTGGATCCGATGGCAGCTGTCTTTGAGAAACCTGCCGATGATGAGAGGCAGCATCTAAGGGCTCTATTTGTTAAGGGCAAAGTGGATGGACAACCTATAACGAAAATGCTGGTGGATGGTGGGGCATCAATCAATATAATGTCGTACGTCATGTTTAGGAAGCTTGGGAAAGGCGACCAAGACTTAGTCAGGACGGACATGAAGCTTAAAGATTTTGAAGGCAATGTGTCGCCAGCTATAGGAGCCGTATGTGTTGAATTAACTATTGGCAGTTAAACTTTGCCGACAACGTTTTTCGTGATCAGTGGCAAAGGCACCTACAACTTGCTCCTAGGAAGGGATTGGATCCATGCTAATTGCTGTATTCCTTCTACAATGCACCAAAGCCTCGTGCAATGGGTTGGAGACAAGATTGAGGTCGTCCGGAGTGAAACTCCGTCAATCGTTATGTCGGCAGAATCGGAGACTTATGAGCAAACCAGGTGCATATCAGGTGAAGCTTGGGACACGGAGTTCCTCAAAGTTTCCGATTACCGCATTACACCGATCCAAGCAGTCGGTCCTGAAGAAGAGTTTTAATGAATCGATTCGCCCATGATGGAAAACTCGGACAGGGGTTCACATCGGCTAATGATTTATTAGAAGTAGATATCGGCGATGGCAATAAGCCCAGGCCTACTTTTATTAGTGCTAAGTTAGATTCCCAATGTAAGCAACAATTGATTGACTTATTAAAATAATATAAAGATTGTTTCGCTTGGGATTATACAGAGATGCCTGGTTTAGACCGATCAATAGTCGAACATCGGTTGCCTATTAAATCTGGTTTCCAACCACATCGGCAACCTGCGCGCTGATGTAATCCTATGGTGTTGCCTGACATTAAGGCTGAAATTACAAAGTTAATTGAAGCTGGGTTTATTCGGCAATGTCGATACGCCGATTGGATTTCTAATGTGGTTCGTGTGTATAAGAAGAATGGAAAACTTCGTGTTTGTATTGATTTCAGGAATCTCAACAAGGCCACACCGATGGATGGTTATCCGATGCCCGTTGCCGATCTGCTGTTTGATGTTGCTGCTAGACATCAAATCATTAGCTTCATGGATGGTAATGCTGGATATAATCAGATATTCATGGCTGAAGAAGACATATCCAAGACTGCTTTTAGATGTCCAAGTCATGTCGGTTTATTTGAGTGGGTTGTCATGACTTTTGACTTGAAGAATGCCGGTGCTACTTATCAAAGAGCAATGAATTTTATCTTTCATAAGTACATCGACACGATAGTCGAAATCTATATTGATGATGTGGTGGTCAAATTTGGAAATTTTGAGAAGCATCTTGCCGATTTGCGAATAATCCTGGAATGCACAAGAGAGCATGGGTTGAAGATGAATCCTAACAAGTGTGCGTTTGGTGTATCGACAGGTCAGTTTCTGGGTTTTATGGTGCATTAGAGAGGCATCGAGATCGGCAGAAAATCTATTGATGCAATTAATAAAGTAGTTGCCCCTACAAACAAGACTGAGCTACAATCCTTGATCGGCAAGATTAATTTCATTAGAAGATTTATATCCAACTTATCTGGTAAGATTAAATCTTTTAGCCCATTGTTGAGGCTGAAAGCCGATCAGGAATTTACATGGAGAGAGGAACAACAGTTAGCTTTGGAGGAGATCAAGAGATATTTGGTAAATCCTTCAGTCTTGGTTCCACCTCAACACGGGAAACCTTTCAGGTTGTATCTGTCTGCCGATGACAGTGTTATCGGGTCAGCCTTAATCCAAGAATTTGAAGGAAAGGAACATGTGATTTATTATTTAAGCAAAAGGCTGGTAGATGCTGAAGCCAGGTATTCGGCCATAGAAAGATTATGTTTATGCTTATATTTCTCTTGCATAAAATTGAGGCATTATTTATTGTCGGCTGAATGCATTGTTATCTGTAGAGATGATGTGGTTAAGTATATGCTATCAATGTCGATATTAAATGGGAGAATCGGCAAATGGATTCTAGCACTTTCAGAGTTTGATCTGAAGTATGAATCGGCGAAGGAAGTTAAGGGTCAGGTGATGGCCGATTTTATTACTCAGCATTGCAATGTGGTAAGCTCTGTAGAGATTGTTCCTTGGACTTTGTTCTTTGATGGGTCTACGTGCAAAGAAGGGGCAGGCATCGGTGTTCTCTTAATTTCACCCCAAGGACAGAAGTATGAAATCTCGTTGCCGATTGTTGCTACATCAACAAACAATCAAGCTGAGTATCAGCCTTTAATAAAAGGGTTGGAATTACTCAGAGAAGTGCATGTCGATGCCGTTGAAATCTTTGGCGACTCTATGTTGGTGATCAATCAATTGACTGGGGTATATGAATGCCGAAGTGAAGTGTTGATTGCACACCATGAGAGATGTCTACAGTTATTAAAAGAATTCAAAGAGTACCGCCTTGAGCATATTCCCAGGTTGCATAATGAAGAAACTAATCGGTTAGCACAGAATGCTTCAGGATATCAGCTGATTCAAGAAGTCATGACATCGGTACTGGTTGCCGATGACTGGAGAAAAGAAATTGCCGATTACTTAAGGGATCCGTCTAAGAAGGTTGAAAGGTGTCTAAGGTTTCAGGCTACTAAGTATGTGTTCCTTGACAATGAATTATATTATCGGACAATTGATGGAGTTCTGCTCAGATGCCTTGGTAAAGAAGAGTCAAAGGAGTTGATGGGCGAGATCTATGAAGGTGTGTGTGGAGCACATCAATCGGCATTCAAGATGAAATGGATGATTAGGCGGAATGGATATTATTGGCTGACAATTCTTGAAGATTGCTTCAACTATTTTAAAGGGTGCCAGAATTGTCAGAAGTTTGGTAATGTGCAGAGGGCACCTGCATCGACAATGAATCCTATAATCAAGCCTTGGCCATTTAGAGGATGGGCTATTGATCTCATCGGCCAAATTTATCCACCGTCAAGCAAGGGGCATAAATTTATACTCGTTGCTACCGATTACTTCACGAAATGGGTTGAGGCGATTCCTTTGAAGAAGGTGACATCAACAAACATGGTAGATTTTGTAAAAGAACATATTGTTTACCGATTCGGTATTCCTCAAACTATTACCACCAATCAAGAAACTATGTTCACATCGGGAGAGTTTGATGAGTTTGCCGCTGGTATGGGGTTCAAGGTATTGAATTCTTCTCCTTATTATGCCCAAGCTAACGGTCAGGCTGAGGCGACTAATAAAGGAGTTATTAAGCTTATCAAACGCAAGATTGAAGAAAACCCTAGAATGTGGCATATAGTGTTAAATGAAGCCATATGGTCATATCAGATGGCGTGTCATGGTGCAACCAAGGTTTCGCCGTATCAGTTGGTCTATGGACACGATGTTGTCCTACCTTGGGAAGTTAAGACTGGTTCTAGGCGATTGTTTTCTCAAGATCAATTGACAGCCGATGAGTATAATACTCTTATGAAGGATGAGTTAGAAGACTTAGCATGTCATTGGTTGAGGGCTTTGATCAGCATTGAAGAAAATAAGAAAAGGGTTGCCAGATGGTATGACAAGAAGGTAAAGGTGAAAGAATTTACCGATGGTGATCTGGTGTGGAAATTAATTTTACCGATTGGGACTAAGAGTTCTAAGTTTGGGAAATGGTCTCCTAATTGGGAGGGTCCGTTTCGGATAAATCAGTCTGTTCCAGGTAATGCATATATTTTGGAAACCCTCGAAGGGGTTGCGTTTCCTAGAGCGATCAACGGTAAATACTTGAATAAATATTACCCTAGTATTTGGGTAGATGCATAAGGTATCCGTTTGAATGCCGATGAAAGAAAAAGTTATAAGATATCGGTAAAAACATACTGGCGTTATATTACAAAGCAAAATCGAGTATCAGTGTTACACTTGTCGATACAATAGATTACAACAGGGATTGAATGGATGTTATCGCACACAGGCGAATCTGATCTATTTCTTCTATCTCCCTATCGTCATCATCGGCAGACCCTTCAACTGGTTTGATCTTTCTTTTCAACAGAATAGCTTGTCGGGCGTTTGCATCTCTTTCTTGTTGAAGGGATTTAACAGCATCGGGTAGTTGAGCTTTCTTTTGGCTAGCCACATTCAGGGCTTCATCAACCTTCTTCAATTCAGCCAGCAGCTTTTCCTTCCTTGCCGATAAGTGGATGATTTCTTGCTCAAGAGTAATGCCAGAAGCTTCTAAATGGCTGATACCTTTGTGCTTTTCATCGACAACTTGCTTGAACTTGAGCATTTCCTCTTCAAGATTTGATTGAGTGTTCCTATCAGCAATGCGGCGTGAGGCCCATTGATATTGGAGTTGTCTGCTTTCGAGGAATGCTTCTTGGAAGAGAATTTCTTCGATGTCGGTAGGCAGATGACCTTGAATCTCCTTGAAAGCCACTTTTGCTGCAATGGAGTCTTGGACGAGGAGAGATGTGTCTTGCTGCGGTAAAGAGAGCAATGTTTCGAGCTTGAGTTTAACTTCTACCGATAGAGCTAGAGCAGAGCTTTCTTCGTCTTCATCTTCATCGGGGAGGTTGATGGCGAAGGAGAACAAGCTATTCGCTGGAGCAGAGCCTCCTTCGTCTTCGTTTTCATTGGGAAGGTTGACGGCGAAGGAAAACAGGCTGTTTGGAGAGTCTTGGGCCTGAAAAAGAAGAAGATTAGGGCTTGCCGATCATAAGTTTATGTTATGGGTTGACAATCGGCTTACCATTTTGAAACGGATTTCTTGCCTGGGACTTGGGAAGTCGGTTGGCATAGCATGATCTTGAGGATCGGCAATAGTTGCCGATGCACTTGCCT
Source organism: Microstegium vimineum (assembly GCA_022036555.1). NCBI lineage: Eukaryota > Viridiplantae > Streptophyta > Magnoliopsida > Poales > Poaceae > Microstegium > Microstegium vimineum. Next base: position 29,485,606 of record CM039128.1, read on the forward strand.
CTGTTGGAGGGACGGTTGGTGCTGGTGTTGCTGGTGCTGCCTCTGCCATGATGGCTGGTTCCTGAGGCGGTGTTGCCGTCCTCTGGTCGGGAGTTTCATTCGGTGCAGGTGCTGGTACCGATGCCGATACTGTTGCAGCTGATTCCTGCAGTGGTGGTATTGTTCCCTGGTCGGGAGTTCGTTCATTGGCTGCTCAGGAATGGATGCCGACGTTGGCTCTGCTGTTGGTGCGTCGACAGTTGGTGATGCAACTGGAGTTGGTGGTGTAGATGGGGTGGCTAGCCTCAGACGTCTCTTCTTCCTCGGGGCAGCAGTTAGTGAGCCGGCACGTTTCGGCTGCGAAGTTTGGGGGGCATCGGCAGCATGAGTTGGAGAAGCTTGTACATTTGAAGTAGTTGTTGATGGCCTCGTTGCCTGAAGGAAATATTTGGTGAAGTTAAATGAAATGAATGTTGCCGATGAGAGTTTGTAATCGGTATAAGTGAAATAAAAACTTACTGCAAAAGCTCGCACCAAGATGGCAGCGGCAGCCGATGGAGTAGCGATGGTCCTAACAGGCGTCGACTTAGGTTTGATGGTAACTTTAGGTACCCTTTGAGGTACGAAGGCAGCCAATGTAGGAGCCTTGTTGCCGATGACAGATGTGGGGCTCATTCTCTGAATATTGAAGTGTTTGCCGCTCTTGCTTGTTTGGGGGATTGGATCATCAACCTGTTAAGTGAAAAAGGGTCAGATGCCGATGGTAAAAATAAACAATGAAAAAATGCATTAGAGTTAAGAACTTACTGCATCATCGGGAATGATGTGATTGGTGTCGATCAAATGCCGATAGTAGTGCGATGATTTGGCGAACAATTGGCTTCTCCATTCTTGCCACCAAGATTTGTATAACTCTGTCATGAACGATGTTGGTGCCCAGGAGGATAGATCAATGTTTGATGTATCGGCATGAGGAGAAAGGTTGACAATCCTGTTCCAATCCATGGCACTGGATATAATTTCTCTTGGGTTTATCACATTGGCAAAGCTGAGTTTGATCGGTGATTGGCCGAATGCCAGCTGCCTTGCTGCTGCATATGGATAATAAAACTCATAAGATGGAGGAGAGTTCTTCCCGGTTCCAAAGATGTTGACTGGAATGGCTCGGGGAACAATGCTGGCCTTCATGATTGTTTCATTATGTGGCACGTTCCAATCGGTAAGGTTGAATAACAGCGGGAATCGGTTGTTCTCATCAACATAGGGCCACCAGAGCCGTTCTGCGACGGGGATTCCACAGTAAAGCTTTTGGAAGAACCTACCAAATTGATCTGCATTGGCATCGGTTCCTGGTAGCACTATGATAGCCTCCCCAAAATTGAGTGGGGAATGGGTTGCCGATTCATCATAATCATATACGTAGTCCTCTGATATATCCCTTGGAAATTGCTGACTGAATAGATCGAATTGGAGGACCTTGTACATGTGTGCGTTTAACCACATGTTTATAAACCACCAAGGACCCCCGGGGTTGCCGATGGGTTCACCTAGTAGTAGCTTCCTGGAGACTTGGTGCAGAAGGTGGTATACCGATCCAAGGAGGTATTGGCCAAGAGGAAGTGTTGCTCCATCGACTAAGAGTTCTGCTGCAGGAAGGTACATGGTGGTAGGTCCAACTGTTCTGCCACAGAAGATAAATTTTTCCAACCACATATTCAGGAAGGTAGCGTGCTCCCTCTGACCTACTGATCCAGTCTTCTGGTTCTCTCGGATGTATCCGGTCCAACCGCTGATATTGCGTGTGTTCACTTTGTACTCGGCTTTCCTACCGAAGAGGTTGGAGAGATCGGCAGAAGAAACATCAAGGCCGGTAAGCATATGCACATTGGCAAGGGTGGGAGTAGCTAGTCCGTGTCTAAATAAGAAGGCATTCACTGTATCAGACCAAAAATAAGACGCAACCATCATCATATTTTCGTTCTTTGCCATTTCAGCAATGGAGAGTCTAATGCATTGGTCCAGGTTGCGCTCTGACCAGTAAACTTGCTGTGTTCTAATTATTCTGAGGTACCAGTTCTTCCATCCCTTGGTGGGTTTGGGCCATGAACGGAAGGCATCTTTCCATAACCCTAGGCTGAAGCACTCGGATCTAAAGGGAATACGGTTGGTCTCCGCATTAATCAGGTTGATTGGATCGGGATTTCCCATTGGGCCTAGGCAGTTGAAGTTGGATTGTTCAATGGGGATTACAACCTTGTTGTACATTTCCTAGGTTTCAAAAAAATCAAAAAAGGAAAGGGAAAAAGGATTACGAAATTAATGTGGAGAAGAAACTTGCAGATGATAAAGCAAGAAGAGAGCGGATTTACTCTAGGGACTTCGAAATTGATCGCCATTGAAGCTGGGGAGGTCCTTGCGGTTCGTGCTCTGTTTGAGGAAGTCATCGTCGCTTGAGTTTGCAGAACTGTTCTTCGGAGTCGTCGCTGAGGTTGAAGATGAGGGAAAATGAAGGGGAATGCAGGCTCAGGGTGAAAAACAGATTGGATGGTGGTAACTTTTATAAGCCTGGTCAGGGGTATTTTGGAGTTTTATTCGCACTAAGTAGGAATATGGAAGGGTATGCAATAGGAATGCGTGGCAATCGAGGAGATATGGTTGGGTTTGCAACTGTTCACGTTGCAGTCGCGGAATTTTGTTGATAAATTGCGATTTTTACGCGCGGTGATCGAGGAGGTCGTGCAAGTATCTTGGAGGGAAAGGTTACAGTAGAGAAAATTTCGGCGCGTAAAATATTTTACACTCCGAAATTGGGGGGCATGTGTTGACACCGTTTTTCGGCATGTGTCAAATGAGCTAAGACTTGCATTGATCGGTAGCCGTTTTCCATCGGCATCGGAAGGTCATCGGTCAGTGTTGCCGATGAGGGTGAATGCTGCGAAAAGGATAAGTTTGTTGCCGATGGGAGCCGGACGATTCTTGCCGATAGGAGTTAATTGGTAAAGACAAGTTACCAGTGGAGGTGAAAAGTTGTCGATTGGAAGGTATTACCGATAAGGAGATGATGTCGATGGGCACAGGGTGACGTGGCGGTTGATGTCAACAGGGGATTGCCGATGGCAATAAAAGGAAGTTGTGGATTGAAGAGTCTGCCGATGGAAAGTTTCATCGAAGAGAAGGCGTAAGGAAACTGGTGGTTTCATACCAGTATTGTTATAGAAGTTTGAGTCCGACTCTTGCACGAGTCGTTTGTTTCCTTAAAAGTAGAGATGTCTGTTTAGGAAAATAGTATTGTTATTTGGGTCTGACTCCTGCGTGAGTTAGTTATTTCCTTTAAAATAGGAGTTTGTTTTGTTTAGGAAAGGTGTGAGTCGTGTCTGTCTACAACTCCAATTGTCGGAGTATAAATATGTACCTAGGGGTCGTGATCAAGATATCAACCAACCATCAAATAAATCTATTACTCTTATTTACTTTTACTACAATTTACCCTTTTATTGCATTAGTCTTAGTTTATCTATGAGCTCTTCAAGCTTCGACGGGCTGCATCTCCTTGATCTCCGTCAAACCCTTGCAAGTTCCGCGTGGGAGTAATCTGAGCCTTGACATTCGGGCGCATCGTTGTTGTCTCGTTCAGCTCTGCTCTAGTTATCCTGATCAAGTCTGAGTCTTGGCATCCGGGCGTATCATCGTTGTTTTGCTTGGATCTTGTTCTAGTTATCGTCCTTGTCGATTAACAGGTCAAATCGACTGGCACACCTTTGGATATCGAATTTGGGTAATAGCCCGAGGTGTTCGCAGATCCTAACGCTTTTTGTGTCAACAGTTCTGCTGGTATTTTGCCCAGCAGAACCCATGCATTTGATGTATCTCTATCACTGAATTCAACATGCCCTGAAACAAGTATGGAGGAGGTCGGTCGACACTCCAACAGGTCAAAACACCAAAATGATCACTGAATCATGCTGTACACATCCATGACACGTACTAGAAAAAAATTGGACCAAAATGGCCACTCTTGTGCATAGTCCGATGCACTTTGGAGGCCAAAATTCATAAAGATCAAAGTACATCAACATTCAGAGGTAAGGGATTCAAATGCAGAGTTCGAAGTGGCTAAACGGCTCCGAGGAGCGGTCGGCCGACCGCACTTGTAGGGCCTGGACCCACCAGCCAGCACCCTTTCAACTTCAAACGACTAGTCTGACTGGTTTGCCACGTCTCTCCCCTTTTCTCTATATTTTTTCATTTGTTTATTTAATTTCCCTTCAAAAATAAAAATGAAATAAAAATAATTTCTTCATAAAATTTATCACTTAGTTTAAATTCCTTTTAATATTGAATAAAACAAGAAGATCTCATCCAAAAAAAAATTATTAAAAAAAGTGGCATGATCTAGTGGGAAAACACTTTGATAGGAAGATCATATGGACTAAGTTGTCGATTAATGTGATATAGTCTCGGCTCATGATTCATGCCCTTTCTATTTAAAGTTCTTGGAGATTAAGTTTTGAAAATGTCATAAAACCATAATGTCACTACTCCTCTATAGTGAGAAGAATCCTACCAAAGCCATAAATACTTTTGCATGTTCGAATCTTTCCTCATATGCTTCTTGTATTCACTTTGAGTTTTGTCAAACCTTGTGATCCTTGTTGAGAATTATGTCATAGTTCAAAGATCTAGATCACACGCATGCCACATATTTCTGCTACTTCTACACTAGAAGTACGCAAAAACATGTCTATCCATTTACATGATCCATGATCATCCAATAAATACTCTTGAAATAAATGGTATGATCTCTCCCTATATTATTCAAAAAGAGATATGGCTATCATAAATGAAAAATGATGATGAGCAAAGCTCTACAATTCAAAAAACAAAACAAAAAAACAAAAAAAACTCTTATCATGATAGCCATGTCTCAAGTAATCCTAAAGTTAAAGAGATCATATACATAGTTAAGGAGTACATGTTAGACCAATGTCATTGTTCACACACATGCACATCTTGATCTAGGATTATGACATTCTTCCCCTTAGATCCTTGTTTTGACTTTACAATATAAGTAATGCAAGTTTTGCTACATTGTTCATCCCTACCTAAGCTCCAGATAAGCCATTTAGAAATAGGGAGATACGAAGAAGGAAACCCCTTTTATGCCTTGGTAAGGAATCATACACCTTGAGTGACTAAGAGTAAGATGACTTATGAAGAATTCTTTTGAAAAAATTATCAAAAAATCATAGTACTAAAATATGAAATGGGAAGATGACTTTGCCTTGAAGAACTGTTCCATTTTTCAACTTCCCAAGGATATATGTTAGCCAATACCACATATCCCATTGGTATGACAAAATGTTTTGAGTAAATCTTTATGCTTGCTTTATACTTTGAATAACATGGTCTTGTTATCTTTTAACTATTACTCGAGGACGAGCAAAGAGGTAAGTATGGGGGTCTTGTTGACAGTAATTAAGAGCTATTTTTCCACCATTAAAATACCGTCACAATCCACATAATCAAAGGAAAACAAGCATAGCCTGAACATATTGTGCCAAATAACTAGTTCCACATGTCCCTTGACTATTTGATGTAGGTAATGACAAATAGGGACTTTTGGGAGCTAGTGGGCCCACTTAGGGGGTCGGCCGACCACCCTGTGGGACCACTAGACCTCCCATGACTCCATGATCCAAGATCCACCCTATAGAACACTCTCTACCCCTTGGATCTAAGAGTACCTCTTACCAACGATCCAGATTCACATCACAAGGATCTATGGGCCCACACCAACAAGATCAACGTGCCAAATCAAGTCAGAACCGAAACTCAACACATATAATAGGTGGGACTAGTCACTAGAGAGCAGAGGTGGGCCACAGACCACTACATGTGGTCAGCCGACCTCAAGGTGGGACCCACAGGACCCCACTTGGTCCCTGACCAGTGGGCCACCATCTAGAAGGTCCAGGAGGGCCCACATGGCAGCATGGGCGGTCGGCCAACCGTCCATAGGGCGGTTTCACCCCCTCAACCGCCTCATTCACTCCCCACATGGTTGAAATCATCACCCTTCATCCTTAAGCGGTTCTGAAGTCGGTTGGATCCAACAATGGTTGATGAAGGTGACGCGGATCGCTGACGTGGCACCGGAGTAGCCCCTACTCTACCTCTAGCTATAAATGGACCCCTAGAGCTCCCTTCTCATTCATGCCTCATCGGAGAAACACTACTCCTTAGTCTCTTAGAGGAGCTCTCTAGTAGTGCTATGTTGGTTGGAGGAGAGTGAAGGAAGTCTTCTGGAGAAAGCCCCGGGCCTGTCGGGAATCTTCTCCGGAGCTCTTCCTCATCGGATGCGAGTCTCTTGTAAGTTTAGCACTTGTAAGTGACTTCTTCTGAGTTCTTTATAGTATTTAGTATTCTAAATCTGGTTTACTGTTATACAACTTTTCACGCTTGATCATCGCTTTGCTCTGAGTAAAGTGCTTTAATCTTAGGCCAAGGTTAAAGTAGTAAGATTAGTGTAGACAGTCTAAGCTTAATCTTACCTTTGTAAACTGCTTATCGCGTGGATTGTTCGTGGATTCTAGTAGAAGGTGACCACTCTATCTAATCTTTGTATTCCACCACGCATGTCAGATAAGTTCTTAAAAGGTAAGGCTTCACTACAGGGTATGATCAACTCCTTCTGTCACAATAACTCGCTAAGCTGGGAGATCTAGGAGTACTTACCATTGATTGCAACATCAAGGAAAGTACATTCTACAAGATATTCTGCAATATTGGATCAAGCAGTGACATAGTGTCTAAGGTGGCCTACCAACATTTATATGGCTGAAGACCACTGTACCAGACATATGTGCAGCTACAGCTAGCAGACCAATCATTCTGATTTCTAGAAGGAATAACAAAAGACATCATGATCAGAGATCACTACGTTCCCACCAACTTCATGGTTCTAGATATGGGAGATGTAGATGAAGTCCACCTCATTCGGGGAAGATCTTTCCTCAACACCAACAACGCAATTATCTCCATGAAATCATGAGAGATCCACTTCCAATTTCCTGAAGAAAAGAAACAAGCCACCAAGGATGGATGGACACACTATCTGGGAGAATTAACAAGATATGAAGATCAATTCAATAATAAAGATAAGAGTTCTCCAGAGAGACAACTACAAAAGAGCAAGAGAGGCCCACAAGTAAGGATTACATAGACACATAACACCTCCGCATGAAAAAGAATACTCTAGAAGGGTCAATAAGGCTCGGGAAGAAACCCGAGGCCAAGCGGGCCCAGGGGTAGGGCGCCCGCCCTACCCCCTAGGGCGGCCTCCCTAGGGCAAGGCCCAATGAGGGTCTGCCTTGTGGACCCTCTCTCCACCGCCTTTAAGATCACATCTACACCATCCATTAAGGTCGGTTTGATCCGACGGCTGACGATCATTTGAGGGGGCTATATAAGGAGGACCCCTGCCCCCTTGCAAAGAGAAATCCATTATTCATTTACATATTTTCCAGAGAGGATTCGCTAGAGAGGATCCCTTGTGGATCTATTCTCTAGGGCTTAGCATACATGTGAGATTAGATTGGGAGAGTTAGAGTGGAGGTGTGGATTGGAGGAAGCCCGGCTTGTCAATGTCTCTTCTTCAGTTTGTATCGACGAGATCAAGACTCCTAACCCGAGGCTTGCTCCTAGGATTTCTTCGGTAATTCGACTTCTAATTCTAGTAAGTTCCATGTTTATTAATTCTTTGGTTTGTGAGTTTACTTTATTCTCTTCGCATAGAGAGTAGGGTAATCGTCTCTAGCGTAAACGTGGTGTTTGGGCTAGGATACTCATAGATATCCCTTGTCTAGCCGGATCTGTGGTAGTAGCTCGGAAAGTGACAATTCCGTAGATACCTTTGGAACCCACAATCCCATTAGAAGGACTGGTAGGGTTTTATAGGCCTCGTGGTAAGCATTCTTTGAGGTGTCTCGTATAATGACGGTTCTCCCCAATAGAATAATAACACATATCTTATCTAGACTAGAAAGAGACTACAGTCGCGATCTTCTCTAATCGCCCATATCAAGATCACCTTTAATAGCCTGAAGGTTAATAGCATAGATTGGTTAGTCAGATGCACCCTTTCTCCCTATGGAAATATAAATTATGATACTCTGGATAACCTCCTGGGTGAAGTGCTAACCGGTATCCGTGCGCTTGTGGATTACTTCCATGTGATTTCTCTGTTTGCGTTGACAAATATCAACAAGCATTTCTGGCGCCATTGTCGGGGAGAAAGACGGTTTGCTGAGATAACCTTGAATCTTGCTATTTTCTTGTACCTATACTTTTATCTTTTCTTATCTTTTTCATATTCTTTATTTCTTACATTTTCTATCCTTATGGAAAATCTAAATTCCACACCAATCTATCAATTTTCTGCACCCACGGAGACCGACCTTTTACCATGGGATTCATCACAACCTATCCAAACTCCCGAGTTTAGGTTGAGTCCGCGGTTGATTGCAATGATTCAAAGCATATCCTTTTCAGGAAAGGAAGACGAAAATCCTTACCTTCACATTAGAGATTTGGAGAAAACATGTGATTGTCTTTGCATAGAGGGCATATCTGATAAAACTTTACGTTGGAAGCTTTTTCCTTTTTCTTTAAAAGGAAGAGCTAAACAATGGTATAATCAGAAGGTAAGTCAACAACAAGGAGATTGGGGAGTTTTGCGCTCCAACTTCTGTTTAGACTTTTATCCCATCACTCAAATCGTCGACCTTAGAGTCAAGGTTCTAACCTTCAAACAAGAAGAGAACGAATCTTTGGCTTACTCCTGGAAGCGTTTTCTTGAGCTTTTAGAATCTGGACCACACCTTAGCATCGAAGGCCTTGTTCTTCTTCAAGATTTTTATAAAGGTCTTCGTAGAAAGGATAGAGAGTTGCTAAACACCACGTCTAGAGGTTCTTTCTTTCATGTGCCATCCTTAGAAGCAAAATCAACCTTAGATAGATTCCCAGATGCTGAGTTGGATAATACCATCCATGAAGAAACTCGCGAAGCTGAAGACAATATCTTGCTAGATCCAACATCCACTTCATCTATCCCAAGTTTTGAGCCTAAAAAGGAAGAAATTCCACCACCTGATTTCATGCTGGATATAGATCCTGATCTTTTCACTGATTTCGGAAACATTTCAAACTATGTTTCTCTTTCAAAACAACGAAATCATCACCTTAGCATCTATATATGCAAAATGCCAGACAGAAGCATTTTGAGAGAGCTTGTATCAATCATAAGTAGCGAATGGTTAGAAGAATAAGAGCTTTCCTCTGATGTGATCCGTTTGGATTCATGTTCTATTCCAATACGTTGTGCTTTAAATCACTTGCGCATCAATTATTGGGCGAAGTGACTTTAACCCCAACAACAAAGTTCATGAAGAATCTTGATGGAGATATAGTCCCCAGTCTTGGAATTTTACATGTCTTACCCATTATGGTAGATGGTGTCATGGTTCGTTTGAACTTTTATATCTTTGATACATGGGACCACGACCTTTTGCTAGGACAACCTTTTAGAAGACTTCTTTATGAAGGTCAAAATGGGAAACTAAACATTTCCTTTGGAAAGCGTTTTCAAATCCCAATGACAATCTCTCATTCTTTGAACAATAAAACTGAATCATATCTTTTACCTGATCCTATGGAGGAAGTCAAAACTGCTTCTCTAGAGCTTTTCAATGAACCAGATTTGGAAGAAGATGCTCCTTTCTTCATAGAAGAAGAAGCTGACCCTTTTGAACCTGAACCCTTAGACGAGTTTGTAGAAATGCCTAGACCTCCTATAGAGCTTAAACCTCTACCACCCGGTCTTATGTATACTTTCCTCCATAATGATCTAGAGTCTCCTATAATCATAAGTGATAAACTCACTCTGGAGCAAACTCTGCGCTTGATGGCTGTTCTAGAAAGACATCGTTCAGCCTTTGGTTACTCACTCCAAGATCTCACTAGAATCGGTCCTATAATATGCACTCATCGCATTCCAATAGATCCTTCTGTTTCACCTTCTCAAGAGCCCCAACGAAGACTCAACAACGCAATGAGAGAGGTAGTTAAAAAGGAAGTTTTAAAGTTGTTGCATGCAGGGATTATATATCCCGTGCCGCATAGTGAGTGGGTAAGTCCAGTGCATGTTGTGCCTAAGAAGGGAGGCATGACTGTTGTATCAAATGAGAAGAATGAGTTGATTCCTCAATGCACCGTCACAGGATGGCGGATGTGTATAGATTACAGAAAGCTAAACAAAGCTACAAAAAAGGATCACTTTCCTTTACCTTTTATAGACGAGATGTTAGAGCGATTAGCCAACCACTCTTTCTTCTGTTTCTTAGATGGATATTCAGGTATCACCAAATCCCGATCCATCCTGATGACCAAAGCAAAACCACTTTTACACGCCCCTATGGAACTTATGCTTATCGTAGAATATCTTTTAGGCTATGTAATGCTCCAGCTTCTTTTCAAAGATGCATGATGTCTATTTTCTGATATGATTGAAGATATTATGGAAGTTTTCATGGATGATTTCTCTGTTTATGGAAAAACTTTTGATAGTTGTCTTGAAAATTTAAACAGAGTTTTGCAAAGATGTGAAGAAAAGCATTTAGTCGTTAATTGGGAAAAATGTCATTTTATGGTCAAAGAAGGAATAGTGCTAGGACACCTAATATCTGAAAGAGGCATTGAGGTAGACAAAGCTAAAATTGAAGTTATTGAACGGTTACCTCCGCCTATAAATGTGAAAGGAATAAGAAGCTTTCTTGGTCATGCTGGTTTTTATCGAAGATTCATAAAAGATTTCTCATTTATTTCTAGACCACTAACTCTTTTGCTAGCCAAGGATGCTCCTTTCATATTTGATGATGCTTGTTTAAAAGCTTTTGAATTATTGAAAACAGCGCTCATCTCTACACCAATCATTCAACCCCCTGATTGGTCTTTACCTTTTGAAATTATGTGTGATGCTAGTGACTATGCTGTGGGGGCAGTTTTTGGACAAACTAAAGATAAGAAGCATCATGCAATAGCTTATGCTTGTAAAACTTTGACGGAACCTCAACTTAATTATGCAACCACTGAAAAAGAGCTTCTGGCTGTTGTTTTCGCTATAGACAAATTTAGGTCTTGCTTAGTAGGAGCAAAAGTAATTGTTTATTCTGATCATGCTGCTTTAAAATATCTGCTCACTAAAAAAGATGCTAAACCTCGTTTAATAAGATGGATCCTGCTGCTCGAAGAGTTTGACTTAGAAATTAAAGATAAAAGGGGAGTAGATAACCCTGTTGCAGATCACTTGTCTAGAATGTATTTTGAGAATCCGCAGGAACTACCCATTGACGATTCACTCTGGGACGACATGCTCTACGGAATCAATAGATCCGACCCCTAGTATGCAGATTGTCACTGTCTAAAATGGCGGGGTCTAGACGGCCAAAGAGTATATTTCTAAGCGTGTCGGAGTTCGGATGGTTACGCTCGGAGGACACAGAGATTTATACTGGTTCGGGCACGAACGCCTTACGTCCAGTTTGATGCGGAGTCGTGTTACCGAGCGCGGAGAGCTCGTAGAGGGGAGCTACAAGCTTTGGTGAGAGAGGGAAGGCGATTCCCAGGTCTCCTACGTATGAGGTTCTTGGTTCTAGTGTGTGCTCGCGTGTATGCGAGTTTGAGTGTGTGTGAATGAGTGTCTAGATGTCGAGAGAGCGAGATTGGGGGGTCCATTCTCTCCCTTTATACGTAGGAGAGATGGAGGAGTATAGTAGAGAGAGACCGAGTGAACGTGGGCCCGACTTTGGGCCGCTACCGAGGGAGAGCTTTGTCTTCACTCTGCCTTCCTTCCAGAGGAAGATTGCGCCAGTAGACGCATGTCCGGGTCCTGTTTGACCTTGTGGTGTTGTAGCCATGCGCCTTGAGACCGGGAACTCCGTTGTTCCCTTACCTAGGCATGGGCGTGGGTTGGTTGCACAGGGTCAGGCACCCTCGCGTTCCGTCGTATAGGGCTGATGACGCCCTAATCCCTGTTCGAGTGTCCGTTGGAGGTATGGCACAGGTGTAGTGCACGTAAGTCGTCGGTTAGGCAGCACAGGACCTTGTACCGTAGGGGGAAACAGGGGTAGGCATGGTGCCTCATGCCTTGGAAGCCCATCCCTGAGGACAGAGGGCACTGTGGACCTTTTGACTATAAGGGCTAGGACGTCACAGGCCTCCGGTGGTGGAAAGATCTCCGTGGGCAGGGAACATCACGGATGACGCCTCCCTGCCTCGGACGAGGCGGAAGATTCCCCAAGGGTGCATGATGTCACGGATGACGTCTCCTAGGCTCGGACGCGACGAAGGAGCCCCCGAGGGTAGACGACGTCACGGATGACGTCACCTTGGCTCGGACGAGGCGGAAGAGCCCCCAAGGGTAGACGACGTCATGGATGACGCCACCTTGGCTCGGGCGAGGCGGAAGAGCCCCCGAGGGTAGACGACGTTACGGATGACACCACCTTGGCTCGGGCGAGGTGGAAGGAGCCCCTGAGGATGATTTTGTTTTTGTGGAGTGCGTTAAATTGGGTACCCTATTTCTAGGTATCCGACAGTAGGCCCCGAGCCTTCGATGTAGTGAAGGACTACACCAGAGACTTCCGAGAGCGATTATGGTGATTTGGTTAAGTTTTGGATTCCGATGGGTGCGTGCGAGCGTACCCACCGGGTGTAGCCCCCGAGGCCTTAGGGGAGATTTTTCCTCCTAAGGGCTTATTTGGAAGACTTGTACAATGCTTAACCCTTCGCTTCCCTCACGAGGAGGGGAGGAAGTGGTCCACTCTGTCAGAGCCAGAGCTCTGGTTGCACACCAGCCCTGGCACGGGTTGCACTGTTGGCCTCGGGCTGACGCATCTTGAAATGACGAGTCGGCCCTGCATCGTGTTGTCTTTCGGCCTGTACGGTCGATTGACCGGTCGAAGGTGTGTTTGTCGGTTTCGGGGTCTGACTGCGCCTCCATGTAGCCCAAAAGTGGTCGTGCTGTGTCTTTCCTGTTCGAGGAGTGGTGCCAGAGCACCGCTCGCTCTGTGGTCAAGACTCCGAATGTTGCGCCCTGAGCCTACCATCTGCTTGGCCATTTATAGCCCTGCCGCACCCTCTTGAAGTGGGTACTGACGTACAGTGCGATGTGCTTGGGAGGCTGTGTTGTAGCCTCACGGGCCTGCTGCCGCGTGAGTGCCCTGGCGGGCTATAAATAGGGGTGGCCGCTTGTTTGGAAGATTCACATCCCCACACCATGGCTTACCCTAGATTCTTCCTCCGAGGTCTCGTCGGAGAGTCCCTTGAGCCGCCCTGGCGGACGCCCCCTTGAGAGCAAAACCGGATACAACGGAAGTTCTGTGTTGGGAGCGCCACCGTCTCGTGTAGTTGGATGGGAGATATCAAGGGGAGTCTTGCGGTATGCGCAGTTCTTCCCCGACATCTCGTCCCACGGGACGGTCGTGCTCCCTCGTCGTCTCCCATAGCAGGGCTGTAGCACCCGGTTTTTTGAAGAATACCGAATACGATGTATATGTGTGCCCAGGATGTCCACACAAAACATATATACAAATATGGAGATCATCAAAGTCAATGCTCTATTATATATCGAACATAGTTACAAAAAGGACTTACATCTATAACAAAGCATCGCGGAAGCTAGTCTATAACTCTAGTCTTCGGGTCTCCATACTCCACAGGGATAGTTGACTGGTGGTACACTCGCCTAGTACTCCTTTGGTAACACATCACTTGCTCCACCATCTGGTACCCATCCGGGATTTTTATGTAAAGGTGATGACAACAAGCGTCAGCTCACCATGCTCAGCAAGTATAACTATGGGGTTTATGAGGCTCAAAAATGATAGACACGGGTTTGACTGTGTTTTCTTTTAATAAGTCATAATTTTAGCATTTGAGTAGCATCAAGATCATCATAAGCCCGAATAACCACATGATCAAGTGAACAAGATATAATGCTTATATGAACAAATAATAATAATTAATGCCAAAATAACATCTGATGAACTATGACATAAGGACATCACAATGTGAAGGATCCAGACCGCTCGTAACCTCAAGCATGACTATCATGATAGTTTTACACTCTGCAGAGGTTGTACATGTTTACCCCCAAGCCATGAATTGCCCTTTCGCCCGAGGTGATCAGCCTCTTAACCCACTACCAAGGTAGGTCGGCAGGGTTCACTACATAACGTTTCGCCAATATACTCTAACAAGTTAGGGTCGCGAGGCTAATGTCAAGTATGCATGAGTATTCTCCTTCAAGTGGCATCACAGGTGGTCGCAGCACCATGCTCGCCTCCAAGACAGGAAAAGCTCCATACATCCCCCTCCCCTCCCCTCATGCGCCAATAAATGGTAACCTCTAACAAGCTAGAAATATACTAGGTACTGAATTAAAGTCAGAGCCATATGACACTCGGGGTAGTACGACCTTCCTAGGTGGCCGCTTACAGAGATACCCCTATGAGTAAGAACACAGGTGTGAGTTCCTGATGTTCCACCTATAGTCCACGTTGCTAAAAAGTCATATTTTATCATCATTGCATATATCATTAATCAAGTTACAAGATCATGGTTATTCTTTATGAGCACTAGCACAAGCTACCCATATGCATCCCAAAAGGTGACAAGGTACAGGATATCAAATATCTAGGATAAATCCTTAGGGTAACAAGGTAGACACATGCATATGAATTAAGTGACATTAAATTATATAGGTAACAAGGAGAGTCACATGCTATACTTGCCTTCCATATGCTTTCCAAGCTTTCCAACTTTCCTTTTAGATCACCTTGCAAAGCTCCACTTCTAACATCACAAGCATCACAAAATAACCTAAAAACAGTACACCATACATTACAAAAGCATATTATAAAGGTAACTAACATATTCTACGCGTCGCTACGAACTCGTGAGCGCGAAAACCACCAAAAACGGAGCTACGGTTTGCAAGATACAACTAACGGAATATTAGCTTTTGAGAAGAAAGAACTAAGAGCTTTGTTGGTTTTGGATATGAAAAAGGATGAATAAGATATTTCAAAGAAATACCCAAGTTGGATTAAGTCAAACTTATATTTGAATTTGAAAAGTAAAGTAGAACTACTCATATTTTATTTGCAAAGTAAATTCCATAGTCCTTAATCAAGTTAGGGATTAACCATGAAATTACAGAGATATTACCATAGTATTAAAGGATACTAAACTGTAGATCATGGTTTTATGAATCTAACGCAATTTGAATGACTCAAAACGGAGTTAAAACGAAGAAGATATGAGCTTTTGAAGTTGAGTGGCAAATCTCTAAATAAAAGGAAATCATTTTCGGGTTTAAAATAAATAAAACTGAAAAGGAAAAGGCTCTGGAGTGCAGGCACTATGCTGCAAAAGCTCAGGGGCCTTAACACAAGAAAACAGAACTACATTTAAAAGAAAATGAACTAAGACACAGGGTGGGTTGATTGCTGAAAAAGACAGGGGCTAGATCGCAAAATGGGTGGATCTGGTCGGCGCTTACCAGGTCGTCGCTGACGTCATGATGACGCGGTGCTGACGTGGTGCCACACGGCACTGTGCGGTTGGCGCGGTCTACAGGGGGCGCGTGGACCCGTGTGCATGGGCACGGTGGACTCGGTCCACGGCCGTTGCATACCCGTTCAAGGGGGGATTTAATCCCGACCCTTGGCCACGGATCGGACGGCGAGGGACGTTTGGGGAGGGATGGTCACCATGGCGGCGCTGGGGCGTGGCGGCGCCATGGATCCACGTGACTGGAGCTCGCCCAAACACGTCGTAAGGGCATTCCCGACCACCGCAGTTTCAACCGAGAGCACCGGGAGATTCGGCGGGCTCGTGCGAGTGCGATGGCGGTGTTGGTTGAGGCAGCAGATCACCGGAACGGTACGCTCATGGCAGCGCCATGGCCGGAGCGCTCTGTGCTCTATGGAAACAGTGGTACGGAGTGCTAGGGACAAAATTGAGAGCACGAGGGGTTGCGGTGTGTCCGTGCGGTGTCGGTGGGGTGCTCAGGCGAGGCGGTGGACGGCCGGAGCGGCGTGTCCGCGGTGGTGCAATGTCCGACACGCTCTATGTGTGCGGATATGGCGATGCAAAGGGCTAGGAGCCAAATCGAAGGCACAGGGAGGTTTCGCGTGGTCGTTCGAGTGCGGTGGGGTGCTCGGGTGTGGCAGTGTGTCACCGGAGTCGGGTGACCATGGTGGCGCCATTGACGCCGACCACTGTGTGCGTCAATTCGGCGTATGCGATGCCTAATCGACTGATAGGAAGGGATGGGGAGGAAGAGGGAGTCACCGCGGGTTCGTTGGAGGTGATTGCAAGGTCCGGGGAGACTCCACGGGCTCCGACGTCGTGCGGCGGCAGCAAAGGATAGGGCGTAGGTGTTCAGTGAGGGGCGTTACGGACGTGCGGAGTCGAGGCGATGCTCCGAGGGTGCTCATCGGCGGCGGCAGAGCTCCGGGACGGCGAGAACGCGTCAGGCAGTGCGTGCAGAGCAGAGAGGAAACAAGTGTTGGGGATATAACCTTGTCATATCCCCAGGGACTTTCTTGGGCCTGGCGACCAGGAGACGGCCCAGCCCACGAGGCCTTGCGGCACGCGACCAGCCCGTCGTGCTCGCTAAGGACTCCTAAGAAGACTTGCTCGCCAAGGAAGATCCTAGTAGATAGACTCGGATCCCTTGCCGTAGGGAACCGATCGTAATCTGATAGGATATGGAAATTGTAACCCTGCTCCCCGACTGTATAAGGCGAGCAGGGACCCCCCTCAAAAAACCCCAGATAACCTCTCCCAGATCATCTACATATCTTGTAACCTGGTATACGAGATCAATCGAGCCACGCTCTCTGTGTATTACGGTGGTTTGCCGGCCCGAACCTGTCTAAATTGACGCGACCGTTCCCCTATCCGCAGCGGGTTTCATCCTTTATACAATCGGGTGATTCTTTGCACCGAAGGAATTCCCCTCAAACCTCACAAGTGCGTAGATCGGGTGATTTCTTTGCGGTGTTCTTCGTTCTTGCCCCTTTTCCCCCAAATCCTCGTTTCCCTTTAATTCTCAATAGATTGAGCGATGATTTCTTAGGTTTAGCTCCCCAACTGTTCAAGGATCATGCCTACAAAGTTTGGTTGCAGTTGGAGTTCATTTGGTTGAGTTTTGGGAAGATTTGGTGGAGAGAAAATTGTTTTTCGCCTTTACTGCGTGTTTGTCGGGGGCGTCGGACGCTCCGAGGGTTTTGCATCGGACGCTGGTGCGTGCTGACGTCAGCGTCCAACGCTCGGCATGTCTGCGTCTTTCAATTTGGCATCGGACGCTCTTCAGAGTCCGTCGCCCAGCGTCCGTTGCGTCTTGTGCGCTGTGCATTTTTGTTTTGCTCTTGGGTAGGCCGACGGACGGTCTTCCCAAGCGTCCGTCGCCCAGCGTCTGACGACCACCCTTCTGCTTCTCTTCTGCAGTGCTCTCTGGAAGGCCGACGGACGCTCGCCTAAGCGTCCGTCGCCATCGTCCGACGCCCTGCCCTGGAGCGTCCGTCGCAGTCTTCTAGCGTCCGTTGCCCTGCTGTTCAGCGTCTGTCGCTTGTTTTTCTGGCTTTTTGCTTCGAATTCTTGCCTCTCTCACATAGGGATTGAGAAATCTTCTTGGGGGCTTCCGGTGAGTTTTCCTCAACTACCGGTGAGCTTTCATTTGCTCGTTTTCGTCTGAACCCCCGCTCGCGTTGCTCGGGGGAGATTGAGCACCCAGCAACTGGGTTTGCTTTTTGGGAAGAGTGGCCCGAATATTTCGAGAGAAATTTGAGGCTCCCATTCACCCCGCCCCCTCTGGTCGCCGTTTTCGGTCCTTCAAAACCGCAACGATCGAATATGGAACCGCCACGCCAACCACCTTTTGCGCCGCACAAACGGACCGATAAAACCAGACATAAAATTACGGCCCATTCAACCCTGTTTACCTTTCATCTATGCTTTGTGGCTAATCATTCCTTTTGGCCAATGCTACAGTCCCGGGGACTGGACGCGCACCTTTGTTAGTTTTCAGGAAGAGGATATAACTACAACAACTTCACCGACACGGTCGACAGATCTACACGCACAAACACGCTCGGGGACTCCGTCAACACCAACTACCACCCTCAATGTCAGTTGCAGTCTCGACCAGGCTCGGGGACTTCGTCTAGTCCCACATCGATCAATGCTCGGGAACTGCGACCAGGACACCAGAGAACAATGCTTGGAAGGACAACACCCAGGGACTGACGCCCGGGGACTGCGAATAAAAAACTAGAGACCCCGATTCAAGAATCTCTCCAAGCTCCTTCCATCTAGCTTGGGGACTACGGGTATTCGCAGTCGCTTTTACAAATTTATGCTCCAATCTCCATTTATTTACTTTGTGCACCGCTTTATAGAGCATGGCACCACGTGCATACTTCACCTGCTACCATGCTCGGGGACTAAGTGGGTACACTTCACCTTGCGGTGAATGTACTAATCTTGTTCATAAGCAAAGCTCTGCTATTTTAATGTGCGGTTTTTGCAGAGCCTAAGTGGGTATACTTCACCAAGGAAAGACCTTTCAAAAAAAATTTCTTCTTCAGCACGTCACATTCTCCCAGCAAGCAGCCGCAGCATCAGGCAAGGCGACCAGCTCGCACGCTAGGATACGACGTTCTCGACCAGATCGACCTGGTCAGGAAACCTCTCCGAGCAGCATCTCGACCAGCCATGTTGGTCGAGGCTCTACGACAACCACCACGCAAGATGGCGACCAGCTGGACGCCTCTCAGGATGACGCCGCGGACTCGCTAGAAGAATATAACGTGCTCGGGGTCTTGTTGGGGATATAACCTTGGCATATCCCCAGGGACTTTCTAGGGCCTGCCGACAAGGAGACGGCCCATCCCACGAGGCCTTGCGGCACGCGACCAGCCCGTTGTGCTCGCTAAAGAATCCTAAGAAGACTTGTTCTCCAAGGAAGATCCTAGTAGATAGACTCGGATCCCTTGCCATAGGGAACCGATCGTAATCTGTTAGGATATGAAAATTGTAACCCTGCTCCCCGACTATATAAGGCGAGCAGGGACCCCCCCCTCAAAAAACCCCAGATAACCTCTCCCAGATCATCTACAGATCTTGTAACCTGGTATAAAGAGATCAATCTAGCCACCAGAACACAGGACGTAGGGTATTATGGCGGTTGGCCGGCCCGAGCCTGTCTAAATCGTCGTGTCTACGTTCTCTGTGTTACGCTTGATCGCCATCGCCACACCTCCGCCTAACAATCTACTACCGTGGGGGTACCCCCTAGGTAGACAGCGACGCATATTTCGTCGACAACAAGGGAGTCAGGGAGAGCTCGGCAGCGGCTTTATAGAGCGAGCAGGGGCGGCAGAGGCAGCAAAGCGAGTGTCAAGGCGACAGGAGTGGCAAGGGGGGCCTTGATGGCCTCCTTGATGGACGGAGTGAAAGGAAAGGAAAGGCACAGTGATGCCGAGCAACATCTGTGCTGCGTCGAGGAAGAGAGGAGGGAGACGACTGACGAGTGGGGACAGCGGGGCAGAGAGAGAAGGGTGGGAGTCTGTCCCGTTGGCGCTGACGGCTTGGGCCCGCGAGCTAGAGAGAGAGGGGGCAATGCCAGAGCTGGGATCGACACCGACAGCTTGGGTCCACGTGACAGTGAGAGGGAGCGATGGTGCAGGGCTTGTCTTTGGCGCCGACAAGCGGGACCCGCGAGTCAGCGAGAAAGGGTGGGGAGGCAGCACGTGTGCGTGTTTGCTGGAGGCGGCGCCGACAGGTTGGCCCCACTACGCAGAGAGAGAGGGAGAGGATGCAGGGAGGGAGGTGTTCCCTCGTGGGCCTGAGCGCTGGGCCGAACTGGGCCAAGGTGGGGCGGGTGATAGAGGAAGGGGGAACTGGGCTGGCTTTCTGGGTTGCGCAGAAAGAGAGAGAGGGAGAGAGAAAGATTTCCCTTTTTCTTTTCCTTTTCTTTTTGTTTTGTAAATCCATTTGAAAACCAAATTCAAAGCCTTTTAAAATCAAATAAGTTTTGAATTACTTTATAAAATATTTTTCTGAGTTTTGAAATTAAACTTTGAACTTGTGTTTGGAAAAACTTTTAAAACATCTATTTATTTTATAAATAGATAAAAATCACTTTGGACCAGAATCGAGTTTTCATAAATTGGTTTTCACTCAATAAAATTAAATGCAAAAGGCATGAATGCAACACCCCGTTCAAATTCTATTTCAAAGAATTTTCAAATACATATTTTGCACATTTTAGCTACTAAAAACCTAACTAAATCTTATAAATTTTAGGAAAATCATAAATCCTTTTATTTTATGTGGGGTTTTCTATTCACAACCCAAAATAGAAATTTTGGGGTGTGACAGGCCAAGGGTGCATCTAGCGGAAAGACTGTGTGGTCCACCCGTATAGTTTTCTAAGCCAGGCATTCCTTGGGCCTCCTGGTGGTGATGCCACCGTTGGGAGATGGTGGACCTGCGGGTCCGCAAGCCTGGTTGCGTCCGGGCGAGGACGTATCAGTGCCGCCCCCCGAAGCCCTAGGAATCAGGGAGCGTTCGCCCGCGCATGCGCAAGGGGTTGCCTTGATCATGTAGCACCTATGTAAACTGGTGCTGCATTCCTAGTTGGGCTTCGAGGGGGTGGCACTGAACGCCTCTCGAAGCTGGTGAACGCCTTCCCAGAGTAGGAAGGGGTGTGTCGCCAGACCGATGGGTGCTCCGCAACCCGGCGTTCGAAGCGCGACTCAGAAAAATGCTTGAACAGCTCGTCATGCCTTTTTCTGGGGGCGTGACTGACCGTCATGCCTTTTTCTGGGGGCGCGACCGACCGCGCAGGTCTTGGATAACGGTGGTGCAGTTGCTGCTCCATCCGAGAGACGAAGCAGGGGTGGGTGGCTCATTGGGCGCTCGCCTGATAGGCAACCCTCGGAGCGAAGTTACCGGTGTGTGCAGGGCATTTGAAGCTTGCCCTGCTTCCCTTTCCTTTGGCCCTCGGCCGGGATCCCCCTTCAGTCCATCTTATATTTGTTTTGGTGTCTGATGATTTGGTCTGGCCCTTGTGGCACCTGAAAAGTATGTAACCTTTGGAAGGATTAACGTATAAGAATGTGACGTTTGTTTGTCGTTTTTTACCTGTGTGGTCCTCTGACGTGTGAGGCTTGGGCGTCCGCCTTTTTCACCTGGTTGCAAGAACCGTGGTGATGTGCGATGCCAACCCCTGAGTCTCTGCCCGGAGCAGAGAAAATGTCTCGTGGTCGTATCGTCTTTTGTGCGTTCCCCGCGCATCTCTCCGTGAGAAGGGGAATGTGAGCCGAACCATGCTATCCTCGAGGCGGACGAACCATGGATGCTCGTCGAGTTACTATCAAGAAAATTTGAGTGGGGTGCTCGGTTCCTGTTCGCAAGGGTTCCGGCTTGTGGCCCATGTCGTGGCTCACCCCAAATTGGTTTCATCTAGTAGCCGGGTCCGTTCGATGGGTCCTGGGGGCCTGCTGTCTTCCTTTGGTAGGAATACCATGAACCAATCATTCGTAAAGACAGACTCAAATACAAAAATCTGGGAATGACCTTGGCGTCCGATTACCAGGGTGATGACCACTAGCGTGTCCATTCCCTATTTGCCCCTCGCTCTGTTGTCCTGAGACAGCCATTTCGAACCCCGCTGGGTTGGCCTCCGTATCTCTGGACCGTAATGGGCCGTCGGGGCGTCTATAGCCCTTATCCCTTGATCTTACCTAGACCCGAAGGCCGTCCCCGTTGATGTTGGTGTGTACGCGTTCGTCCGGTCTCCGGATGCGTCGGGTGAACCATGTTGGGGGTCGGGCCGAGCCCTGCTTGCGCTTGGAGGTAAGCGTGGCGTTGAGC
The DNA here is from genome assembly GCA_022036555.1 of Microstegium vimineum. NCBI lineage: Eukaryota > Viridiplantae > Streptophyta > Magnoliopsida > Poales > Poaceae > Microstegium > Microstegium vimineum. The sequence continues at coordinate 29,507,590 of CM039128.1, forward strand.
CTAGTGTCCCTGCGAATGTCAGGAAAGATGTTTCCGCACGTGGGAGCAGAATTCGAGCGAGAGCTGGCGGACACGGGGAGGAGATCGGGTCGAGGCAGGATTTTATTAAAAAAATTGAGGAAAAGTAGAAAGCAGCCCCCTTATCCAGCCCCGAGCAAGATATGCGACCACAGGCTGGGCACGCATCTTGCTTAGCGCTTGGGCGTCGCATCGTCTGCGCCACGTATATCGAATCTCTTCTAAAAGAAATGTACATGCGGGTGTTTGTGATTCGAGGGAAGGCGCTTACGGATAGAAACGATGTAGCTTTTCGATGTTCCAGGCGTTGGAGAAGACTTGGCTGTCGGGCCCCACGGTGGCGATCTTGTAACTCCCGGGGCAGAGGACCTCTACCATGACGTATGGCCCTTCCCACGGCGGTGTGAGTTTGTGCTTGTCTTTGTTGCTTTGCCTGAGCCAAAGCACCAGGTCGCCAATGTTGAACTCGCGCTTGCGGACGCGGCGGTCGTGGTACCTCCAGAGGGCCTGCTGGTACTTTGTGGAGTGTAGGATGTCCCTTGCTTCGTCTAGCTGATCCACGGCGTCCTCCATATTGTCTTGATTTCCTTCCTTGTTGTATGCCTTGACCCGCGGGAGCCGTATTCCAGGTCGGTGGGGAGCACGGCCTCCGCCCCGTAGAGCATGAAGAAGGGGGAGCAGCCGGTGGCTCTGCTCTGAGTCGTTCTGAGGCTCTAGAGGACGGCTAGAAATTCCACGACCCAACGGCCTCCGAACTTTTTAAGCCGGCTGAAGATTCTCGGTTTTAACCTGTGCAGAATCATCCCGTTGGCGCGCCCGACCTGCCCGTTCATTCGGGGGTGCGTGATGGCGGCCCAGTCCACACGGATGTGGTTCCTGACGCAGAAGTCCGGGAACTTCTTACCGGTGAATTGGGTGCCGTTGTCGGTGATGATCGTGTTGGGCACTCCGAATCAATATATTATGTCTACGAAGAACATGACTGCCTATTCCGACTTGATCCAAGTGAGCGGGCGTGCCTCGATCCACTTCGAGAATTTGTCGATGGCGACGAGAAGGTGGTCGAAGCCCCCAAGCGCCCTGGATAGCGGCCCCACTAGGTCCAAACCCCAGACCGCGAAAGGCCATGTGAGAGGGATGGTCTGTAGCGCTTGCGCGGGCAGATGAGTCTTATTGGCGTAGAACTGGCACCCTTCACAGGCGCGCACTACCTCCGTGGCCTTTGCTACGGCCATTTGCTAGTAGAAACCTTGGCGGAAAGCCTTTCCGACGATCGTGCGGGGGGCTAGGTGGTGCTCGCAGTCTCCCGCATGTATATCCTCCAGCAGGCGGACACCCTGCTCCGTGGGGATGCAACGCTACAGGATCCCCATGGGGCTGCGCCTGTAGAGCTCTTGGTCGATAATGACGAAGGACTTGGCGCGCCGCGCGATGCGGCGTGCTTTGTTCCTGTCGTCGGGGAGGCGCTCCCGAACCAGCCAATCTAGGATAGGAACCCTCCAGTCGGGGGGAGAGTTGTCGTCCCTGGTCGGTGCGTTGTCCGCGGCGTCTTGTACCTCTTCGATGTCCATGACCTCCGTCGCGGTAGTTTCTGAAGTCCCAGCCTCGGGTTCCACATGTCAGGTGATGGACGACTTGTGAAGGTCGCTGGCGAAGACCCCGGGTGAGACCGTACCCCGACTGGAAGCCAGTTTGGAAAGCTCGTCCGCCGCCTCGTTGTATCTTCTGGCGATGTGGTTGAGCTCCAGGCTGTCAATTTTTTCCTCCAGGCGGCTGACTGCCTGGCAGTATGCTGTCATCTTTGGGTCGTGATAGTTTGACTCCTTCATAACCTGTTCGACAACGATCTAGGAATCGCCTCGCACGTCGAGCCTTTTGATGCCCAACTCTGTTGCTATGTGTAGCCCGTTTACCAAGGCCTCGTATTCCGCAACGTTGTTAGAGGCCGGGAAGAACATACAGATCATGTACTTGAGCTGGACCCCGAGCGGGGAGACAAAAACCAGGCCGACGCCAGCGCTAGTCTTCATCAGCGATCCGTCAAAATACATGACCCAGAATTCTTGGTTCTCCGCCGCCGGTGGCAGCTGGATCTAGGTCCACTCGGCGACTAAATCCGTGAGGACCTGGGATTTGATGGTCGTCTGGGGTGCATAAGAGATAAACTCCCCCATGAGCTCCAGTCCCCACTTCGCCACCCTCCCCGTAGCCTCGTGGCTCTATATCACCTCCCCGAGGGGTTAGGATGACACGACGGTGACGTGGTGGCCGTTGAAGTAGTGGGCCAGCTTTCTTCGTGTGATGAGAACTGCATAAATTAGCTTCTGGATTTGAGGGTACCTGGTATTAGTCTCGGATAGTACCTCGCTGATGAAGTATACCGGCCGCTGGACCTTTAGCACGTGGCCCTCCTCCTCCCTTTCGACGACGATGACGGGGCTCACCACTTGGGTGACGGCGGCTATGTATAGGAGAAGGTCCTCGCGCAGCGTTAGCGGAACGAGGATGGGCGCACTTGTGAGGATCGCCTTGAGCTTGTCCAGGGCCTCCTGCACCTCGGGGGTCCAGGTGAAGTGTTCGGTCTTCTTGAGAAGCCGGTAAAGGGGGAGGCCTCGTTCGCCGAGGCGCGAGATGAAACGGCTCAAAGACGCGAGGCACCCCATGACCCGCTGCACCCCCCGTCATGTTGCGGATTGCTCCCATACCGGAGATGGCGGAGATTTTATCGGGATTGACCTCGATGCCACGCTCGGAATGAAGTCGAGGAGCATGCCGCGTGGCACCCCGAAGACGCACTTCTCTGGGTTCAGCTTGAGGCGCTTGCGTCTCATGGCCCCGAACGTTGTCTCGAGGTCTGCGACCATGGTTTCCATGCATTTGGACTTCACCACGACGTCGTCCACGTATGCCATGACGGTCGTGCCGAATGGCATAGTGACATAGCAAAAAGAGCCAAACGACGTGATGAAGGATGTTGCGAGCTGGTTGGACTCCTTCATCTGGATTTATTGGTAACCGGAGTATGCGTCGAGGAACGAAAGTGTCTCACACCCCGAGGTGGAATCGACGATCTGATCGATATGCGGTAGGGGGTATAGGTCCTTGTCGCATGCCTTGTTAAGGCTGGTGTAATCTACGCACATTCTCCGTTTTCCACTCTTCTTCTTAACTAGTATTGGATTAGATAGCCATTCGGAATGGAATATCTCTTTGATGAATCCAGCCGCTAGAAGTTTGTGGAGCTCCTCCCCGATGGCCCGCCGCTTCTCCTCGTCCACGCCGCTTCTCCCCGGCGCAGGCGTTGCTTCACTGGTTGGGCCCCGGATTGGATCATCAAAGCGTGCTCGTCCACATCCCATGGTATGCCCAGAACGTCTGCAAGGCTCCACGTGAACATGTCACCGTTCGCACGGAGAAAGTCGACGAGCGCTGATTCCTGCTCCGAATCTAGGGAGGCGCTGATGCGCAGTACTCAGTCATCCATCTTGGACGGGTCGAGGGAAATTTCTTTTACCCCTTCTAAGGGGGTGAAGTTTCCCGTGCCTTTCGAGTCGACTCCCTTGTCGCCTGCGGCTTTGGCTACCGCCGCTAGCTCCGACCATCGTGTTGTGGCCATTGCGCTCTCGCAATTGTCCACGTCGCACTGGTACGCCTCCGCAAGCTCGGAGGTGACCGTGATGACCCCGTGAGTCCCTGGCATTTTGAGATTGAGGTAGGTGTAGTTCGGAATGGCCATGAACTTCACGTAGAACGGCCTTCCTAGCACCGCGTGGCAGGGCGCACGGTAGTGAGCGACCTCAAAGGTGAGGAGCTCGGTCCGGAAGTTATCCGACTCCCCAAACGTCACGGGTAAGTCAACCTGCCCGAGGGGTATGGAAGGTTTCCCGGGGACGATTCCATGGAAGGAAACCCCTCCAGAAGGAAACATGATGTTGAGGTCACTGCCCCCGTCCATCAACACCTTGTTGAAACGTATGCCCCCTATGATCGGGTCCACGATGAGTGGATAGCGTCCCGGAAGGGTGATACGCTTCGGGTTGTCGCCTTGCCCGAACGTGATGTCGGTCTCCAACCAGTCGAGGAAAACAGGGGCCGTCAGGATGGTCGTGAATACCTCGCGCCGCTCCTGCTCCTGCCAACACTTGTGGTATCCGATTTCCAAATCGCCAAAGACCATGAGGCATTTGTCCTCAGGGGGGAAGGGTTGTTGCGACTCCGGCCCCCGTTTTTGACGATTGAGAGATACCTAGCCATCTTGTCACACAGCTGAAGAGTGTGTCTGACTGACACGCTGTGGTATGGGCACGGATTGGTGAGGATGTCATCGTAGTCGCCTCCCTTCCTCCCGCCCTTTGCCTTGCTGGAACGGGAGGTCACGCCGATAGCCTTTCCGCCCGGTGTATAGGCCGCAACGACACCAGGGAGACGCCCGTAGACTGGTTGTCACTGTCCTTTCTCGAGTCGCCGTCTTGTGCCGCCGGGCCTCCCGAGGTTCAGCCGTTGGGGGTCTGGGAACCACGGGTCACCCCGCGGCATGAGCGCCGGAGCTCCCGTTTCGCGTACGGGTGTGTTGTGCCCGGAAGAGAGCGACTGCCCTCCCGCGAGCTGTGTCGCCGTGTTGGTGAACGCGAAGTAGAGGTTGTGCAGGGACTCCGGAGTCGGCTGGGGTCCCATAAGCGTGTCGAGATGGCGCTCAAACTGAGGATAGTCGGCCCGCAGGACGACTGCCCCACGAGCGGCTTGTTACCCGGAGGGAGATAGATGGAGGTGGGCCATGGATGCGGTGATGGCGTCCACGGCTACATCGAAGCATGTCGTAGGGCGATGGAGAGCCAGCTTAGCCCCCTGCCCGTGGCACTGGAAGTCCAGGCTGCCAAAACGAACAATGGAGCCCGGAGCGAAATGAACATGGTGATCAACCATCCGAAACTCGAAAATATGGGTGACACGCAAAGGTCCCCTACCTGGCGCGCCAACTGTCGGTGTCTAAAATGGCGGGGTCTAGACGGCCAATGAGTAAATTTCTAAGCGTGTCGGAGTTCGGATGGTTACGCTCGGAGGACATAGAGATTTATACTGGTTCGGGCACGAACGCCTTACGTCCAGTTTGATGTGGAGTCGTGTTACCGAGCGCGGAGAGCTCATAGAGGGGAGCTCAAGCTTTGGTGAGAGAGGGAAGGCGATTCCCATGTCTCGTGCGTATGAGGTTCTTGGTTCTAGTGTGTGCTCTCATGTATGCGAGTTTGAGTGTGTGTGAATGAGTGTTTGGATGTCGAGAGAGCGAGATTGGGGGTCCATTCTCCCCCTTTATACGTAGGAGAGATGGAGGAGTACAGTAGAGAGAGGGAGTGAACGTGGGCCCGTCTTTGGGCCGCTGCCGAGGGAGAGCTTTGTCTTCATTCTGCCTTCCTTCCAGAGGAAGATTGCGCCAGTAGACGCATGTACGAGTCATGTTCATCCTTGTGGTGTTGTAGCCATGTTCCTTGAGACTGGGAACTCCGGTGTTCCCTTACCTGGGCATGGGCGTGGGTTTGTTGCACAGGGTCAGGCACCCCCGTGTTCCGTCATACAGGGCTGATGACGCCCTAATCCCTGTTCGAGTGTCCGTCGGAGGTATGGCACATGTGTAGTGCACGTAAGTCGTCAGTTAGGCAGCACAGGACCTTGTACCGCATGGGGGAAATAGGGGTAGGCATGGCGCCTCATTCCTTGGAACCCCATCCTTGAGGACGAAGGGCACTTTGGACCTTTTGACTATAAGGGCTAGGACGTCACGGGCCTCCGGTGGTGGAAAGATCTCCGTGGGCAGGGAACGTCACGGATGACGCCTCCCTGCATTGGACGAGGCGGAAGAGTCCCTGAGGGTGCATGACGTCACGGATGACATCTCCTAGGCTCGGACGCGACGAAGGAGCCCCTGAGGGTAGACGCGTCATGGATGACGCCACCTTGGCTCGGGCGAGGCGGAAGAGCCCCCGAGGGTAGACGATGTCGCGGATGACACCACCTTGGCTCGGGCGAGGCGGAAGATCCCCCAAGGGTAGACGACGTCACGGATGACACCAGCTTGGCTCGGGCGAGGCGGAAGGAGCCCCCGAGGGTCATTTTGTTTTTGTGGAGTGCGGTAAATTGGGTACCCTATTTCTAGGTATCTGACATAGATATTGTTAATTTTATGGTTTCAGGATACATACCACCAGGAGGAAACAAAAGAAAGCTTATTCAAGAAAGTCATTCGCACATATGGGATGAGCCATAGCTCTTCCGAGTATGCTCTAATGGCTTACTCAGGAGATGTGTGACCATTGAAGAAGGAATGAAGATCATTGAAAGATGTCACTCATCACCATACGGAGGTCATTATGGAGCATTTCGCACACATGCAAAAATTTAGCAGTGTGGATTCTATTGGCCAACAATGTACAAAGACACTAGAGAATTTATCAGAAGATGTGGGCCATGTCAAAGTGCGAACACATGGTGGATAAGTACCCATGTATGTTTAGCTTTGATGATGAGTGATTGACCAACACCTGAGTGTTTCAGTTTGAGCAGTTTATTCTAACCCTTTGCGAGAGCAAATGTGTGCCTGTCTATCGGCTTGTGGTGTGTAGGTGCTATGCCTAGTGACAGTGGTCAATGGCGTGGAGAATGTCGAGTAGAGGCTTGTCGTGCCGATGGACTAAGAGCGTTGAAGGGCGGAAGCGGGGCTCGGACTGAGTGACCATGAGCGCCGGCAGACTAGTTGTGGTGGCTAGTGCTTGGCACCGGCGAGTGCGAGAAGACATGAAGGTAGACCGAGTCGACCGAGTCAAGACGGTGGACGAGCAGGTCGAGCGGAGGCTCATGGGACTCGGAGTCCCACCGAGCGAAGACAAGGTGGCTCGAGTCGAGCGGTTTGGTGGTTTGGGCCTCAAAACCATCCGAGGACGGTTTCCGAGTTTGGGCCTCAAAACTCGGGGTTCGGTAGTTGAGCCCAAAGCTACCAGTGGCAGGTTTCCTGGGTTTGGGCCTCAAAACCTAGGCGGAGCTTCCGAGGAAGCGGGGATGGCACGTGGCAGAATCCTGGAGGTTGCATCGAGGCGATGGCAACTCTCGGCAGGAAGCGGGGCCATCCATTCAAAATGCGGTAGATATTTTCCGGAGCTTGGACTACAATGCTTAGGCTAGGTAGTTCACTCAATGTATCTAGGGGGGTCTTTGGGAAATAGCCAAAGCCCGATAAGTAGGGGGTGAAGGGGTATCCCTCATCCCATCTCTGGAACCCTAATCATTTCTCCCAACTCTCTCTCTCTACCCTCTGTCTAGTTCATGAGATCCCTAGGTTGTTTTCTACCAACCTTTGTAAGAACTTGATTTTGCTACGAGGAATCGGAGGTCGTAACCTCCGTAAGCCATGGTGGCTTCGCCTTCTTGATCGAGTCTCCCTGGTTGCTTGTGTTCTTCGCGTTTTGCTTTTGCTCTCTCTTTTTCCCGAGATGATTTCTGTAGACACAAAAAGCGTCAGGATCTACGAACACCTCAGGCTTATACCCGAAATTCGATATCCAAGGTGTGCCAGTCAATTTGACCAGTTAATCGACAAGGACGATAACTAGAACAAGATCTAAACAGGACAACGGCGATACGCCCGGATGTCAAGACTCAGACTTGATCAGGATAACTAGAGCAGGGCTGAACGAGACAACAGCGATGCGCCCGGATGTCAAAGCTCAGAGGTACTCCCACGCGGAACATACAAGGGTTTGACGGAGATCAAGGTGATGCAGCCTGTCGAAGCTTGAAGAACTCGTAGATAAACTAAGACTAATGCAATAAAGGGTAAATTGTGATAAAAGTAGAATAAGAGTAAATTGATTTGTTTTTGATAGGATTGATATATTCACATGCAGCCCTTGGGCACATATTTATACTCCCGCATGGAGAGTTGTACAAAGACACGACTCGTACCTTCCCTAAACAAAACTCCTAATTTTAAGGAAATAACTGACTCGTGCAGGAGCCAGATCCAAATAACAATATTATCTTTCTAAACAAACACCCTATTTTAAAGGAAAACAAACGACTCGTGCAAGAGTCGAACTCAAACTACTATAACAATACTGGTATAAAATCACCAGTTTCCTTATGTCTTTGCTTCGATGAAAACTTTCCATCGGTAGACTCCTTCAATCCGCGACTTTCCTCTTTCGCCATTAGCAACCCTCGCTGACGTCAACCACCAAGTCACCCTGTGCCCATCGGCACTCCATGCCCATCGGTATCATCTCCTCATCGGCAATCGGCATCGGCAACTTTGCAGTTTTGGTGATTTAACTTCACCAATTAATTCTTATCGGCAAGAGCTACCCAACTCCCATCGGCAACATCCGAAACATCCAGCTTCCATCGGCAACACACTTGTCCTTTTCACAACTTTTACCTCCATTGGTAATACTGACTTATGACTTCCCGATGCCGATGGAAAACGGCGGCTGATCAATACAAGTCTTAGCTCATTTGACATGTGCCGAAAAATGGTGTCAACACATGCCCCCCAATTTCGGAGTGTAAAATATTTTACGCGCTGAAATTTTCTCCACTGTAGCCGTTCCTTCCGAGATAACTGCACAATTTGCTCGATCTCCGTGCGCAGAACCGCAATTTATTAATAAAATCCCTCGATCATAGCGCAAACAGTTGCAAATCTGACCATATCTCCTTGATTATCGCGCACTCCCACTGCAGGTCTCTCCACATTCTTGTACAGTATGAGCGGAAATTCCAAAATACCCCTGACCTAGGTTTATAAAAATTACCACGATTCAACCTGCCTTTTTACCCTGGGCCTACTTTCACTTTCCACCTGCCCTCGTCTTCAACCTCGGCGTCTCCAACCTCGTCGGCGACTCCGAAGAACATCATTCGCGAGTTCAAGCAACAACATCTTCTTCGAGCTGAGTACGATCCGCAAGAACTCTTCCAACTCCAATGGTGATCCAAGTCGACATCCCCAAGGTAAATCTGTTCCCTCTTTACTTCATCTCCTGAAAGTTCTTTTTCTGTACTACTTTATAATTCCTTTTTCCCCTTTTCTTTCTTTGATTTTTCCGAACCCTAGGAACTGTACAACAAAGTAGTAATCCCCCTTGAGCAATCCAACTTCAACTGCCTAGGCCCAATGGGAAATCCTGATCCCAGCTATCTGATCAACGCGGAAACCAACTGTATTCCCTTCAGATCCGAATGTTTCAGCCTAGGTTTATGGAAGGATGCTTTCCGTTCATGGCCCAAATATACCAAGGGGTGGAAGAACTGGTACCTCAGGGTAATTAGAACGCAGCAGGTTTATTGGTCAGAGCGCAACTTAGACCAGTGCATCAGGCTCTCCATTGTCGATATGGAGAAGAACGAGAATATGATAATAGCGACTTCTTACTTCTGGTCCGACACCATGAATGCCTTCTTATTCAGACATGGACCAGCCACCCCTACCCTTGCCGATGTGCATATGCTGACCGGCCTTGATGTTTCTTCTGCCGATGTCTCAGCCTTGTTCCATCGGAAAGCCGAATATAAAGTGAACACATGGAACATCGGTGGCTGGACCGGTTATATTCAAGAACACCAAAAGACTGGATCGGTAGGCCAGAGAGAACATGTTATCTTTCTGAACATGTGGTTGGAGAAGTTTATTTTCTGTGGCAAAACTGTCGGACCGACCACAATGTACCTCCCTGCAGCAGAGCTCTTAGTCGATGGAACAAAACTCCCTCTCGGCCGATATCTTCTTGGATCTGTGTACCGTCTTTTACATCAAGTATCCAAGAAGCTATTGCTAGACGAGTCTATCGGCAACCTCGGGGGCCCCTGGTGGTTCATAAACATGTGGTTAAATGCACACATGTACAAGGTTCTTCAGTTTGATCTATTCAACCAGCAATTCCCAAGGGACATATCAGAAGATTACAAATATGGGGATGATGAATCGGCAACTCGTCCCCCACTCAATTTTGGCGAGGCACCATAGTGCTACCAAGAACCGATGCCGATGCAGAGCAGTTCGGCATGTTTTTCCAGAAGTTTTACAATGGAATCCCTGCTTCAGAACGGCTCTCGTGGCCATATATTGATGAGGACAACCGATTTCCCTTGCTGTTCAACCTTACCGATGGGAATGTGCCTCGGAATGGGGTGATTATGAAGGCCATCATTGCTTCCCGAGCCATCCCAGTCAATATTTTCGGAACTGGGAAGAATGCCCCTCCATCCTTCGAGTTCTACTACCCATCGGCAGCGGCAAGACAACTGGCATTCGGCCAACTGTCGATCAAACTCTGCTATGCCAAAGTGATAAAACCAAGGCAGACCATCTCCAGTGCTATAGACTGGAACAAAGTCGTCAATCTTCCTCCCAATGCTGATACGTCAGATATTGACTTATCCTCCTGGGCACCAACATCCTTCATCACGAATGAATATAAATTCTGGTGGCAAGAATGGAGATATCAATTATTTGCCAAGTCATCACACTACTATCGGCATATGATTGACGCCAATCACATCATTCCCGATGACGCAGTAAGTTTTTAATCCCGATGCATTCCTTATTACTTTATTCCTATCACTGTTATCTAACCTTATGCTTAACAGGTTGACGATCCAATCCCTAAAGTGAGCAGGAGTGGCAAACCTTTCAATCTCCGAGTGATGAGTCCTATATCACTCATCAGCAATAATGCCCCCACACTGGTCGCTTTTACTCCTCAGAAGGTACCTAAGGTTCCTCTCAAGCCCAAGTCGACACCTGCAAAAACCATGGCTACATCGGCTGCTGCTGCTGCCTTGCCACGGGCTTTTGCAGTAAATCTCATCTTTACTTATACCGATCACATGCTGCTCATCGGCAACATTTACTTTATATAACTCGCACTAAACATTTTTTGGCAATGAGGTCATCGGCAGGTGCTCCAAACGTACAAGCATCCCCAACTCCTGCTGCCGATGCCCCCCAGGCTTCACCAAAACGGGCTGGCTCTCCCGCTGCTGCACCAAGGAAGAAACACTTGAGGCGAGCTACCCCAGCTACCGACGCATCAACAGCAGAGCCATCATCAGCTCCTATCCCTGATCATCCACTAGACGATATTCCTGATCAGGAGATAACACAATCTGTTGCAATAGCGGAGGTGACATCGGCATCGGCACCTTCACCAGCCAAAATCCCCGATGAGAGAACAGTGTCGCCACCACAGGAGCCAGCCACCACAGCGGAAGCAACACCAGCAACAGCGCCAACGGCGTCAACTGCTTCTCCAACAGAAGCTCGTTCATTGGCAACTGCTGCCGATCTCCAGGATGAGGTTGTACCATCCGGCATGCCAAGTCCTAGGCAAGAAATTCGCTTAAAAATGGTAAGTCGGTTACCTAAAAACTTGTAGCATAATAATTTTTTTTAATCGGCACATTGTAACTTCTTCCTCTTTTAGGCCCAAGACTCCCCAGACAGCATGTTTTCCTTCGGTGTCAACTTCCAGGACGAGGATGAAAACCAAGAAGGCCCTGCTCGAGCAGACAGCTTGTTCACCTTTGCCATCAACATTTCTGATGAAGACGAGGATGAAGAAAGTTTTGCTCCAAGTTTATCGGCAGAGGTCAAATCTAAACTCGAAACACTGCTCTCTTTGTTGTAACAAGACACATCTCTTCTCGTCCAAGATTCAACTGCAGCAAGGGCAGTTTTCAAAGACATCCAAGGCCACCTTTCTACCGATACAGAAGAGAACCTTGTCCAAGCAGCGTTTCTAGAAAGCAAACAACTCCAATACCAGAGGCTCTCCCGTTGCATAGCCGATAGGAACGCTCAATCCAAGCTTAGAGAAGAAATGCTTAAGCACAAGCACGTTGCCGATGAGAAGCATAAAGACATCGGTCAAGTAGAAGCTTCTAGCACTAATCTTGAACAAGAATTCATTCAATTATCAACAAGGAAAGAAAAGCTACAGGCTGAGCTAAGAACAGTTGAAGAAGCCTTGAACGCAATCAGCCAAAAGAAAGCCCAATTGCCCGACACTATCAAGGTTCTGCGTCAAGAAAGGGATAGTAACGCCTGACAAGCTATCGCTCTGAAGAAGAAGATCAAGTCAGTCGAAGGGTCTGCCAACGCCGATGCCAAGGAGATGGAGGAAATAGAGCAAATTCGCCTGCGTGCGATATCAGCCATCCAATCCTTGTTGTAATTTATTGCAATTCATCGTATCGGCAAATGTAACATTGATACTTGATTTTTGCTCTGTAATGTAATGTCAGTACAACTTTTACCGATGTCTCACAACTTTCTCTTTCATCGGCATTCAAATGAGCACTCTATGCGTCTACCCAAATACTAGGGTAATATTTTTTCAAATATTTACCGATAATCGCTCTGGAGAACGCAACTCCTTCGAGAGTTTCCAAAATATAGGCATTACCAGGAGCAGACTATTTTATCCGATAAGGACCTTCCCAATTAGGAGACCATTTTCCAAACTTAGAACTCTTAGTCCCAATCGGTAAAATCAACTTCCACACCAGATCACCATCGGCAAATTCCTTTACCTTTACTTTCTTGTCATACCACCTAGCAATCCTTTTCTTATTTTCTTCAATACTGATCAGAGCCCTCAACCGATGACCTGCTAAATCTTCCAACTCATCCTTCATAAGAGTATCATACTCATCGGTTGTCAATTGATCTTGAGAAAACAATCACCTAGAACCAATTTTAATTTCCCAAGGCAGGACAGCATCGTGTCCATAGACCAACTGATACGGCGAGACTTTGGTTGCACCATGACAAGCCATCCGATACGACCATAGGGCTTCGCTTAACACTACGTGCCACCTTCTAGGGTTCTCTTCAATCTTGTGTTTGATAAGCTTGATAACTCCTTTATTAGTTGCCTCGGCCTGACCGTTAGCTTGGGCATAATAAGGAGAAGAATTCAGCACCTTGAACCCCATACTAGTAGCAAATTCGTCAAACTCTCCCGATGTGAACATGGTTCCTTGATCGGTAGTAATAGTTTGAGGAATACCGAATCGGTAAACAATATGTTCTTTTACAAAGTCCACCATGTTTGCTAATGTCACCTCCTTCAAAGGAATCGCCTCAACCCATTTCGTGAAGTAATCGGTAGCTACGAGTATAAACTTATGCCCCTTACTTGATGGCGGATAAATCTGGCCGATGAGATCGATAGCCCATCCTCTAAACAGCCAAGGCTTGATTATAGGATTCATTGCCGATGCAGGTGCCCTCTGTACATTACCAAACTTCTGACAATCCCGGCACCCTTTAAAGTAGTTGAAGCAATCTTCAAGAATTGTCGGCCAATAATATTCATTTCGTCTGATCATCCACTTCATCTTGAATGCTGATTGATGTGCTCCACACACCTTCATGGATTTCACCCATAAACTCCTTTGATTCCTCTTTACTAAGGCATTTAAGCAAGACTCCATCAATCGTCCGATAATACAATTCATCGTCAAGGAGTACATACTTGGTAGCTTGGAACCTTAGACGCCTTTCAACCTTCTTAGATGGATCTCTTAAGTAATCGGCAATTTCCTTTTTCCAGTCATCGGCAACCATTACCGATGTCATGACTCTTTGAATCGGCTGATATCCTGAAGCATTCTGTGCTAACCGATTGGCCTCTTCATTGTGCAACCTAGGAACATGCTCAAGGCGATACTCTTTGAATTCTCTCAATAACCGTAAGCACTTCTCATGGTGTGCAATCAACACTTCACTTCGGCATTCATATACCCCAGTCAACTGATTGATCACCAACATAGAATCGCCAAAGATTTCAATGACATCGGCACGCACTTCTCTGAGTAATTCCAACCCCTTTATTAGAGCCTGGTACTCAGCCTGATTGTTTGTTGAAGTAGCAACAATCGGCAACGAAATATCATACTTCCGTCCTCGGGGTGAAATTAAGAGAATACTGATACCTGCTCCGTCCTTGCATGTAGATCCATCAAAGAACAAAGTCCAAGGAGCAATCTCTATAGAGTTTACCTGATTGCAATGTTGAGTAACAAAATCGGCCATTACCTGACCTTTAACAGCCTTAGCCGGTTCATACCTTAGGTCAAACTCTGAAAGTGCCAGAATCCATTTACCGATTCTCCCACTTAATATCGGCATTGACAGCATATACTTAACCACATCATTTTTGCAGATAACAGTGCATTCAGCCGACAACAAATAATGCCTCAATTTTATGCAAGAGAAATATAAACATAAGCACAATTTCTCTATGGCCGAATACCTGGTTTCAGCATCCACCAACCTTCGCTCAAATAATATATGACACGTTCTTTCTCTTCAAATTCTTGAATTAAGGCTGATCCGATAACACTGTCATCGGCAGATAGATACAATCTCAAAGGTTTCCCATGTTGAGGTGGAACCAGGACTGGAGGGTTCACCAAATATTTCTTGATCTCCTCCAAGGCTAACTGTTGTTCTTCTTTCTATGTAAACTCTTGATCGGCTTTCAGCTTTAACAGTGGACTAAAAGATTTAATCTTACCAGATAAGTTGGATATAAATCTTCTAATGAAATTAATCTTACCGATCAAAGATTGTATCTCAGTCTTGTTTGTAGGAGCAACCACTTTGTTAATTGCATGAATAGATTTTCTGCTGATCTCAATGCCTCTTTGATGCACCATAAAACCCAGAAACTGACCTGCCGATACACCAAATGCACACTTGTTAGGATTCATCTTCAACCCATGCTCCCTTGTGCATTCCAATATTTTTCGCAAATCGGCAAGATGCTTCCTAAAATCTCCGGACTTAACCACCACATCATCAATATAGATTTCGACTATCGTGTCGATATACTTATGAAAGATGAAATTCATTGCTCTTTGATAAGTAGCACCGGCATTCTTCAAGCCAAAAGTCATCACGACCCACTCAAACAAACCGACGTGACCTGGACATCTGAATGCAGTCTTGGATCTGTCTTCTTCAGCCATAAATATCTGATTATATCCAGCATTACCATCCATGAAGCTAATGATTTGGTGTCCAGCAGCAGCATCAATCAGCAGATCGGCAACGGGCATCGGGTACCCATCCATCGGCGTAGCCTTGTTAAGATTCCTAAAATCAATACAAACACGAAGTTTTCCATTCTTTTTATACACAGGAACCACGTTAGAAATCCAATCGGCATATCGACATTGCTGAATAAATCCAGCTTCAATTAACTTCGTAATTTCAGCTTTAATGTCAGGCAACACCACAGGATTGCATCGGCGCGCAGGTTGCCGATGTGGTTGGAAACCAGACTTATTAGGTAACCGATGTTCAACTATTGATCGGTCTAAACCAGGCATCTCTGTGTAATCCCAAGCAAAACAATCTTTATGTTCCTTTAATAAATCAGTTAATTGTTGCTTACACCGGGGATCTAACTTAGCACTAATAAAAGTAGGCCTATGTTTACTACCATCACCGATGTCTATCTCAAGTAAATCATCGGCGGATGTGAAATCGTGTCCCAGTTTTCCATCATCAGCGAACCGATCCATTAAAACTCTTCTTCAGGACCGACTGCTTGGATCGGTGTAATATGGTAATCGGCAATTTTGAGGAATTCCGTGTCCCAAGCTTCACCTGATATGCATCTGGTTTGCTCATAAGTTTCCGATTCTGCCGACGCAATGACCGATGGGGTCTCACTTCGGACGACTTCAATCTTATCTCCGACCCACTGCACAAGGCTTTGATGCATGGTGGAAGGAATAAAGCAATTGGCATGAATCCAATCCCTTCCTAGGAGCAAGTTGTAGGTGCATTTGCCACTGATTACAAAAAATGTCGTCGGCAAAGTTTTACTGCCGATGGTTAATTCAACACATACGGCTCCCATAGCTGTTGACACATTGCCTTCAAAGTCCTTAAGCTTCATGTCCGTTTTGACTAAATCTTGGTCGCCTTTCCCAAGCTTTCTGAATATGACGTATGACATTATGTTGATTGATGCCCCGCCATCCACCAACATCTTTGTCACGGGTTGTCCATCCACTTTGCCTTTAACAAACAGAGCCCTCAGGTGTTGCCTTTCATCATCGGCAGGCTTCTCAAAGACAAACATCATTGGATCTAACACCAATTGTGCCATTTCAGCAGTTTCCTCATCATCGCTAACAGGCGCCATGAACTCCATCGACAATATGACAACCATGTTGATGTCTGCCGATGGATCCCTATCCTTGCGCTTTGGCCTCCACTGCTTTTCCCTTGGAGGATTTTCATTGTCATACAAATATTTTCGGCGTTCGCGCTGGATTCTCCTTTTCTGAGTCTTTGTTAGACCCTTAGGGCACCATTGAGGAAGCTTGGTTTTTCAGACAGGCTGATGCCGCCTCTCATTGTTCACATCGGCACCTCTTCCGATGTTGGGATCTCTGGAGAATATTTCTTCGTCAGGCACTCTTGCATTTGCCATCTCCTCCAGCTCTTCTTGATCAACACACCTGCCAAGCCTGTTATGGGCACTAAGCTTGCCCCCCAGTTGGTCATGTGCCGACTTCTTCTCTCTGAGCGGCCTGGCATACCTAGATTCTCGATCATAAAAACAAGGTTTCTTACCTGACCGATCGGTAGGGTAGTATCCATTGCATTCAGGACAATTGTCGGCAGTAGGTAGCTTGATGCCTTCTTCCCAGCAGTGGACGAAGAAGGGACACTTCCAGTGGTCCTTATGCCGAAGCCACTCTTGGTACTCTTCTTCTTCTTGCCAATATCGCTCTATATGCGATTGCCAATAGTTTCGCCTTGGCTGCTCATGCGTGATTATAACACCAGGAGCCCTCCTGGCACTGCTACCATCATCGGCAACTCTCTTGCCTTTTCTGTCATCGGCAAACCTCCTTTGGTCGCGCTCAGCTACTTGATGGCTAGGGTCTACCGATGCATTCCTCCTGGCAGCTTCCGATGTCAGCACTTTAGTTTTTCTACTAGTTTCCACCATATTATTTGGAAACGGGTGATGATCAATCTTCGTCGGTTTCTGGACTTTAGAATTTTCAAATTTGATTCGTCCAGATTCAATCTCTGACTGCAACTGCTGCCTGAATACCTTGTAGTCATTGGTACTATGTGAAGTTGCATTGTGCCACTTGCAGTACCTGATCTTTTTGAGCTCTTCGGCTGATGGAATTACTTGGTTAGGCGCTAACTTGATTCGTCCTTCTTGAAGCAATAAGTCAAACATCCTATCGGCCTTGGTGTTGTCAAAGGTGAACCTTTCAGCTTCTTTCTGGCCGAACGGACAAGACACAGATTTCTTATCATTCGCCCATTCGGCCGCACCGATGCTTAGCTCTTCATCTGACCCAGAATCTTCTTCTTGCTCAATGAAGGTCACCTTCTTATTACAAGTCTTTCTTGGCTCAAAAGTTTTAACATCCTGATCGGCAATCCTTTGTACCAGATGACTTAAGCTTTCAAACTCTTGAGACGCATACTTATCTTTGATATGCGGTAGTAGTCCTTGGAAAGCCAAATCTGCCAGTTGCCAATCATCAAGAGTTAGGCTGTAGCATTTGTTCTTTACGTCTCGCAGCCTCTGAACAAAGTTTTCCACCGATTCATCATTGTGTTGCCTCAGCTTAACCAAATCGGTAATCTTCTTCTCATGTATGCCAGCGAAGAAGTATTTGTGGAACTGCCTCTCTAGATCGGCCCATGTAATTACAGAGTTTGGAGGCAATGATATAAACCATGTGAATGCCGATCCATATAATGATGATGAGAACAGCCTCACCCTGAGTTCTTCTCTGCGGGCAGCCTCCCCGCACTGGATAATGAAGCGGTTGATGTGCTCCATTGTTGACGTGTCATTTTGGCCAGAGAACTTAGTAAAATCCGGCACCTTGTACCGATTTGGGAGAGGAATTAAATCATATGTAGGAGGATATGGTGTCCGATAAGAATACGTGTTAACCTTGGGTTTAATGCCGAATTGTTCTTTCATCACTTCGGCGATCTTATCGGTCCAATATGCATCATGTTCTTGCTGACTCATTGGCTGGTTGTTGACTGGTGGAGTCGGCTAACGCGCCTCTTCAGGTCTTGGTAGAAGATGCGGAGTAGTTGGCATGGGCGCGGCACCAGTCACCTGGACGTTATGCATTGGGTGGCTTACCGATGAATAATTTTGCACACTTAGTAGATTAGGTTGAGTCATCATATTCATCGGTTGCTGTACCGATGGTCCACTCTGAGTATTTGTTGGACTTCCATATTGATACATTAATGCGACAGGCTGTTGAGCTGGTGGCTGACTAGTCCATCCAGGATTATAAATCATTGGCATGTGACTTACCGATGGCTGATAGCTGACTGGCACCTGCTGCTCCTGCACCTATTGGTTACCTCGATGTTCTATTACCCCGGCCTGAGGATTCACCAGCATAGGTTGGCTTCCAGCTGCTATAGTATGTTGCATCAGCACAGAACTCGCCGATGGTGGCATCAGAGGTATCTTAGGAATCACTTGGAAATCTTCTGATGGCACTTGTACAGTCGGAGAGGACGTAGAGTAATGCATCGTAGGGATCACCGGATGTGATTGTATTGTCGATGCCACAGAGCCCTTCCAAGCCGAACTATCTCCCTGCACCAGATTAGAACCAGCAGATGGATTTGAAAGCATACCGTAACCCCACCAGCTGGCGGGCGCGTGATGGTTCTGGATAGCAGGCCCTGACATTGCCGACGCTACTACATCTGCATTAAGCTTGGTGACGCTTTCAGGACTTGGTTTTAGCGGTGTAGCCACATCGGCAGATGGATCCACAGGAGTGGAAGACACCATTGGGGCTGCCGATGGGTTTATAGATGCCGATCCAGGTTGATGATACGCTGGACCAACATATTGAGGTACATGTCCTTCTTTGAATGATTGCATAACAGCATTGTAGACAGTATTGGAAGCACGCTAGAGTGGCTAATTAATGCTTGACTTAAAGCAAAATTAACCATCTCTTGTAACCTACCAGGATTGGTGTCATACGTGACCTGCCGTGGCAACGGCGGATCTTGCTTCTGGATTGCTTCGGCGCTCCTGCTTAGGCTAAAGGATTTGAGATACAACTGTTTGTATTCCACCATAGCCCGCTCCATCGCCAGCCTTTGATCATCTTTCAGATCGGCTTCGGAGACTTCGATGATGTTCCTCTGGTTAACGTCGGAGTTATCACCCAAGATAAATATGTAATTGGTCCCACCGGGTGTGCCAAAAGAGGTGTTGACACAAAAAGCGTCAGGATCTGCGAACACCTCGGGCTTATACCCGAAATTCGATATCCAAGGTGTGCCAGTCGATTTGACCAGTTAATCGACAAGGACGATAACTAGAACAAGATCTGAACAGGACAACGGCGATACGCCCGGATGTCAAGACTCAGACTTGATCAGGCTAACTAGAGCAGAGCTGAACGAGACAACAGCGATGCGTCTGGATGTCAAAGCTCAGAGGTACTCCCACGCGGAACTTACAAGGGTTTGACGGAGATCAAGGTGATGCAGCCCGTCGAAGCTTGAAGAACTCGTAGATAAACTAAGACTAATGCAATAAAGGGTAAATTGCGATAAAAGTAGAATAAGAGTAAATTGATTGTTTTTGATAGGATTGATATATTCACATGCAGCCCTTGGGCACATATTTATACTCCCGCATGGAGAGTTGTACAAAGACATGACTCGTACCTTCCCTAAACAAAACTCCTAATTTTAAGGAAATAACTGACTCGCGCAGGAGTCGGATCCAAATAAAAATATTATCTTTCTAAACAAACACCCCTATTTTAAAGGAAAACAAATGACTCGTGCAAGAGTCGGACTCAAACTACTATAACAATACTGGTATAAAATCACCAGTTTCCTTATGTCTTTGCTTCGATGAAAACTTTCCATCGGCAGACTCGCCCATCGGCACTCTATGCCCATCGGTATCATCTCCTCATCGGCAATCGGCATCGGCAACTTTGTAGTTTTGGTGATTTAACTTCACCAATTAATTCTTATCGGCAAGAGCTACCCAACTCCCATCGGCAACATCCGAAACATCCAGCTTCCATCGGCAACACACTTGTCCTTTTCACAGCTTTTACCTCCATCGTTAATATTGACTTATGACTTCCCGATGCCGATGGAAAACAGCGGCTGATCAATACAAGTCTTAGCTCATTTGACATGTGCCGAAAAACGGTGTCAACAATTTCTCTTTGTAGGGAGTAGCTTTGTAAAATCCGTTTGAACCAAGTTGTCCGTATTCATGAGGAGCATCTTTGCACCAAAGGAATTCTCCTCAAACCTCACGAGTGAGTAGATCGGGCGATTTCTTTGTGGCGTTCTTCGTTTTGCTCTCTTCTCCCCCAAATCCGAGAGTTCTCGTTTATCCTCTCCAAATTGAGCGATGATTTCTTCGGTATAGCTCCCCAAATGTACTAGGATCATGCCTACAAAGTTTGGTTGCAGTTGGCGATCTTTTGTTTGAGTTTTGGGAAGATTTGGCGGAGAGAAGTTTGTTTTCGCTTGGAATAGTTTTCTGTTCGGGAGCGTCGGACGACCTTCCCCTAAGCTTCAGACCATAGCAAGTGGTCCGGTGGTCTTGACTTTTCTCATGTCAAGCAGCAAGGGTCATCGGACCACCCTCCGGACCACCTAGCTTTTCAGCTCCGGACCATAGGCGAATGGTCCGGTGGCTCTGCTAAGGGAGTCGGCCACGCGTCAGACCACTCGGCTTATTCCGACGTTGGAATCCGATAGTCTGGTACGGAGGCAGGGAGCTTACTGTGTTGGTTGGTGCAGAAGCAGGAGTGAGCACCGGACCACCTTCCTTGGTCCGGAGGTTGCGTCGGACTAGTCCGGAGTAGGTCGTCCGGAGGTCGGGTGCTCCCTGCTCATTTTGGTAAGGCAGAGGGAGTGCGTCGGACCAGCCACCGGACCACTCGTCTTTTGTCCGGAGGTCCAGGCTTTACTGGTCCGAAGCCTCTGTGTGGTTGCTGTTTTCTCCGGTTGTTTCGCGGTTTGTTTCTCCGGGTTCGTGGCGAACTCCGCTGTGCTCCTAGGACATCTCCTAGAACATCCACCCACTTGTGGGTCATGAGCGTAGTTCGTGCTTTGGGTCGTGCTTGGGACAAGGGTCAAGATCTTCCGAAAGGGAATTTTATTTGGCTCCCATCCCCCCCTCTGGTCGCTGTTTCCGGTCCTTCGATTGGTATCAAAGTCGGTTTAGGATCAATCCACCTTACACGGTTCTTGATCCGCGAAGGCGACATGGAGTGAGGTGCTGGTAAACCTCCTTACTTTGATGGAACCAACTTTGCCTATTGGAAGGTGCGTATGTCCGCTTACTTCCAAGGGCTTGACACAAAGTTTTGGGAGATTTGTGAGAATGAGAACTACGTGGTCTTGAGGCTCGGATCACTGATCCCCAGGTTACGCAGCATGCGTCAAACGCAAGAGCCCGTAGCATTCTCTTCTCTTGTCTGTCTCTTCTAGAGTTTGAGCGGGTTTCGAGTCTCACTACGGCATGGGAGATCTAGCAAACACTCTTGATATATCATGAGGGCAACCCTCAGATCAAGTCCAGACTCTTCGACACGTACCGTAGAGAGTACGAGAACTTTGCTCAGTTGGCCGGCGAATCTGTTGACGGGATGTTCACTCGCTTCCAATCTATCATCAACAAGATGTGTGCTAATCGAGCCAACTTGCCTTATGATGATCATGAGATGGCTATCAAGCTTTTGCATGCTCTTGATCGGAAGGTGTGGGAGATGAAGGTGGCTGCCATTCAGGAGTTACCGGGCTATGATGCCCTGACCGTGGACGAGTTGTTCAGTAAGCTAAAGTCCTCAGAGATTGACTACCAGACCCGGGCCAAGCTTGAAAACTCGTCGAAACCATCTATGGCGTTGGCCATGCGAACACATGGTAGATAAGTACCCATGAATGTTCAGTTTTGATGATGAGTGATTGACCAACATTTGAGCGGTTCAGTTTGAGTGGCTTACCCTAACCCCTTTGCGAAAGCAAATGTGTGCCTGTCTATCGGCTTGTGGTGTGCAGGTACTATGCCTAGTGACAGTGGTCAATGGCATGGAGAAGGTCAAGTAGAGTCTTGCCGTGACGATGGACTGAGAGCGGTGAAGGGCGGAAGCGGGGCTCGGACTGAGGGACCATAGGCGTCGGCGGACTAGCTGTGGTGGCTAGTGCCTGGCACCGGCGAGTGCGAGAAGACATGGAGGTAGACCGAGTTGACCAAGTCAAGACGGCGGACAAGCGGGTCGAGCGGAGGCTCAGGGGACTCGGAGTCCGACCGGGCGAGGACAAGGTGGCTCGAGTTGAGCGGTTTGGTGGTTTGGGCCGCAAAACCACCGGAGGATGGTTTTCGAGTTTGGGCCTCAAAACTCGGGGTTCGGTAGTTGAGCCGAAAGCTACCGGTGGTGGTTTTCGCGGGTTTGGGCCTCAAAACCTGGGTGGAGCTTCCAAGGAAGCGGGGATGGCACATGGCGGAATCCTGGAGGTTGCGTCAAGGCGACAGCAACTCGCGGCAGGAAGCGGGGCCGTCCATTCAAACGAGTGGCTGAGAGTTATCGACTTGGATTACAATGTCTTAGGGCTAGGTAATTCGGTCATGTATCTAGGGGGTCTTTGGGAAATAGCCAAAGCCCTGTTAAATAGGGGATGAAGGGATATCCTCATTCCATCTCTTGAACCCTAATCATTTGCCCCAACTCTCTCTCTACCCTCTATCTAGTTCATGAGATCCCTAGGTTGATTTCACCAACCTCTGTAAGAACTTGAGTTTGTTGCGAGAAATCGGAGGCCGTAACCTCCGTAAGCCATGGTGGCTTCGACTTCTTGATCGTGTCCCCGTTTTGCTTGTGTTCTTCGTGTTTTGCTTTTGCTCCCTCTTTTTCCCGAGATGATTTCTCTTTGTAGGGAGTAGCTCTTGCAAATCCGTTTGAACCAAGTTGTTCGTATTCGTGAGGAGCATCTTTGCACCGAAGGAATTCCCCTCAAACCTCACGAGTGCGTAGATCGGGTGATTTCTTTGCGGTGTTCTTCGTTCTTGCCACTTTTCCCCCAAATCCTCGTTTCTCTTTAATTCTCACCAAATTGAGCGATGATTTCTTCGGATTAGCTCCCCAACTGTACAAGGATCATGCCTACAAAGTTTGGTTGCAGTTGGAGTTCATTTGGTTGAGTTTTGGGAAGATTTGGAGGAGAGAAATCGATTTTCGGGATCGCTGTGCAGATTTCGGGGACGTAGGACACTCCAGAGTTTGGCGTCGGACGGTCCGTTAGAGGCGCCAGACGCTACGTAGTGCTGACAACAGCGTCCATCGCGATCGTCCGTCATTGGGGCTGTTTTCGGGCTGTTTTTTGAGCGTCGGACGCTCCTGGCAGAGCAGCGTCCGTCGCCCGTCGGACTTAGTCCGTCGCCCTCAGCAGCATCTGTCGCCAGCGTCCGTCGCCCTTCCAGCAAGGTTTTTCAGGATTTTCTTCATCGCTGTTTTGGTCGTTTCTCTCTCGTCCGGACTCCGAATCAAGTTCCGTTTGTTGCGTTGGATTCGTATTCTCGTAAGGAACCTGATTAGGTACTTTTGAGACCAGTTCTCATAAGTATTTTTGGGTGTTCTCTTGCCTCTTCTCTCTAGGGGTTGAGAGTACCGCTCTCGGTGTATCGGTTTCGAGTTCGTGGCTTTGATCGTTCTCCATCTTCTCCGACCGCTCCGCTGCACCTTTAGGGGTCTTCCTAAGGTGTCCACATACTTGTTAGATCGTGTGCATGTCGGTTTCTTCCGAGGACAAGTTTTGGGTGTGAGTTTGGGACAAGGGCCAAGTCTTTGAGTTGAATTTTATTTGGCTCCCATTCACCCCCCCTCTGGTCGCCGTTCTCGGTCCTTCAGGCCATCTATGGTTTCTGGCCCCGACGGTACGTCTTATTCCTCCTCTGACTCTTCACACTCCTTGTTTGCTTTGTCTTTGATTTCTGTGACAGAGGAGCAAGTGAAGGCTCTTGGAGATTACAAGCTGGCCCTAGTCATCACTAGGTTCTCATGGTTTCACAACAACCATTTGAACCGACGACGTGGTGGCTCGGCCAAGGGGTGCTACCGTTGTGGTGATGAGGATCACTTCATCGCAAACTGCCCAAGAAAGCTACGGGTGACTTCACCAAGCGCAAGGACAAGCGCAAGCACCACTTCGAGGACAACCACAAGCCCAAGGGTAGCTACCACCGAAGGTCCTCCAAGAAGGTGATCGACAAGGTGAAGGCCAAGCACCGAGCCTTCCTTGCCTCCCTCAGCGACATCGATGCCTCCTCCGACGGAGGTGCTTCTTCAAGCAATGATCAGTCGAAGGGAAAGATTGAGGACAAGCTCAACGGCCTATGCTTCTATGCCTATGCCAAGCACGGTGGCTTTTGCACCATGGCAATTGGAGAAGGCAAGGTCGGCAAGCGCAAGGATGGCCCCGACTACAACTATGACTCCGACACATCCGAGGTATCACCCACCGTCGAGTCCCTCTCTCTCGATCTTGAGTCTTTGAATGACACCTTGATGAGTCAGGATGCGTTGCTCAAGCGTGTCACTTGTGAGAGGAACGACTTTAAGGTGAAGTACCTTAGCGCGCTTCGTCAGCTAGATTTTGCTAAGGCGTTAGTGGTGGTTACCGAGGAGGTAGAGTGTGATGCTTGCGTCATTCACATGTCTAGTCTTGTCACTCTCCAGGATAAGTATGGCACTCTACTTGAGGAGGTCAGTGAGCTGAAGGCTAGGCCTAGCTTACTTGGTGCGTGCAAGTCTTGCTTAAGCTTGCGTTCTGAGCTAGCACAGAAGGATGCTAGGATCGCTGTGTTAGAGAAGGTCAGCTCAGATAGCACTAGAGAGTCGTATCGCTTTGAGGCTTTGGAGCTTGAGATCGCGTCATGCAGACATGACAAGATGCGTACTGAGGAAGAAAACACATACCTTCGGTCCATCTTGACCTAGGTGTCTTGCCGAGAGCCGCAGTTGGGGATGATGCTTAGCCAATGCAATAGGGCTGGCAGCATGGGAGTAGGCTTTGCTATAGGTGGGAAGGACGATAGCATGTTCGGTAAGATCGGTGAGTGCAGTAGTGTTGGGGATATTACCTCGGTATATCCCCAGGGATCTAATGGGCCTACCGACCAGAAGATGGCCCGGCCCACAAGACGTAGACGTGCGACACACGACGTGCACCACACGAATAGTACCATATTGGCTACTTTACTTGTAACTCTGTCCCTTTGGCATATATAAGGAGGGACAGGGGACCCCCCAAAACATGATCAACTACACATCTTGTAATCTATCTCTCAGATCAATACAGCCACCAGAACACAGGACGTAGGGTATTACGATGATTTGCTGGCCTGAACCTGTCTAAATCGTCGTGTCTATGCTCTCTGCGTTACACTTGACCGCCATCGCCAAGCCTCCGCCTACAATCTACTACCGTAGGGTACACCCTAGGTAGACTGTGACGTATATTTCATCGATAGTTGGCGCGCTAGGTAGGGGGTGTGTGCAACGACGTCATGGCTCGTCAAGCGATCATCTTCCCCGTCGACGGCCCTCATCGACGGATCTCGTCGACGTCCCCTCGTCGTCGCCCTTGCCAACGGTTCGCTGCCGCCGACCTCGTCATCCCTCATCGTAACCAGATCGATCTATGATCTGGATCGGCGACGGCACCGTCCTTGCCTCGGAGATCGTCATCAACTCGCCATGACTCTCTTTGTCGCCCCTCGCCGTCAGCCCCATCGGCGGCCCTTATCGTTCTTCGCCGCCGACCACTTCGGCGGCCCTCGCCGTTCTCCGCCGCCGACCACGTTGGTGGCCCTCGCTGTTCTTCCCCGCAGAAGCCGTTGGCGGCCCTCGCCGACCACGCCACCGCTGATCCCGTTGGTGGCCCTTGTCGTTCTTCGCCGTCGACATTCTTCGCCGCCGACGCCGTTGGTGGCCCTCGCCGTTCATCGCCGCTGACGCCGTTGGCGGCCCTCACCATTCTCCGCCGCTGACCACGCCGCCGCCGATCCTGTTGGAGGCCCTCGTCATTCTTCGCCATCGACGTTCTTCACCGCCGACGCCATTCGCGGCCCTCACCGTTCTCCGCCGCCGACCACATTGGTGGCCCTCGTTGTTCTTCGCCGCCGACGCTGTTGGCGGCCCTCGCCGTTCTCCGTCGCCGACCACGTTGGTGGCCCTCGCCGATCTTCCCCGCCGACGCCGTTGGTGGCCCTCGCCGTTCTTCGCCGTCGCCGATCCCTTTGGTGGACTTGTCGTTCTTCGCCGTCGACTTTCTTCGCCGCCGACGCCATTGGTGGCCCTCGCCGTTCTCCACCGCCGACCACGTTAGTGGCCCTCGCCGTTCTTCACCGCCGACCACGTTGTTGGGCCTTGCCATTCTTCGCCGCCGACGTCGTTGGCGTTCCTGGTCGTCCTTCGCTGCCGACCACGTTGGTCACCCTCGTCGTCCTTCGCCGCTGATTCCGTCGACGGTCCTCGTCGTTTTTTTCACCGCCGACCACGTTGGTGGCCCTCGTCGTTCTTCACCGCCGACCACGTTGGTGGGCCTCTCTGTTCTTCATCGTTGGCTTTCCTCGTCGTCCTTCGCCGCCGATCACGTTGGTGGCCCTCGTCGTCCTTCGCCGCCGATTCCATCGACGGTCCTCGTTGTTTTTTCACCGCCGACCACGTTGCTGTCCCTTGTCGTTCCTCGCCACCGACCTCGTCGCCATGACTCGCCTCGCCGATGAATTCATCCTTTCTCTTCGCCATGGTTCGCCCCGCAGTCGACCTCGTCAACAACACGCCTCGCCCCTCGTCAACGACACACCACGACCCTTGTCGCAAACTCGTCATGATATTCGACAACCTCTACAAAACGCCTACGGCGTTCGACGACTTCTCCAAAACACTCCCACAGTGTTCCACGACCTCTCCAAACGCATCGCGGCGTTCTCCAAACAGCCTGGCCATAACAAGAAAGCCCCTGAAGATGGTCTGCCAATGGGTCATAGCGAATAGAAGTAGCTACCCTAGTCGTTACAACCACGTTGACAGACCTCCCAACTGATATTTCCCCATCAACCGGGCGGTATCATTTGGGTCGGGAGCCATGAGGTTATGCGCCCAAAATATGTATACGACCACGGAACGGTTGACGACTCTACAAGCCGCATGGCTTTGCGCCCAGCGTCTGCGGGAACAGTAGCCACAGGCCCTAGTCACGCCACGATTAGTCCTCTCGGAAAAAGGACATGTCCCTGGTATCATCCAAAGCGTGTATGAGTTGTTCGCCCTTTGCGCCGCGGATTGCTAGCAGCGTGCCTCCTTGGGAGTCCTTATGTATCCTACGCGTGAAGTGGTGCTAGCCCTATGATCTGGAGCATTTGACACCCAAGGCAGAACGATTCATCGCTACGGCTCACGACTCAGTAGGCACGAGACGACATACAAGTGAAATAAAAGCTCACCGCCTCGATAAATACATATTTGACACATTTCACTTACACGTCCATGAACACCTTGTATTCCACAACAGCTACCCCGCAGCAAAAAACTCCATGTATGAAAGAAGGCTTTCAACAGCCAAGCCTGCCTCCGCCTCCATACGACTCAGGTCATCGTCATCAACTACAGTCTCGAGGACTGGCTTCATCGCCGACTCGCCAAGGTTCACGCCGACTTCATTGCTCCTCGCCACGGCTCATGCCAACCTCGTCGCTCCTTGTCACCGACTTGTCACGGTTCCCGCCAACATCATCGCTCCTCGCCACGGCTCATGCCGACCTCGTCGCTCCTTGTCGCCGACTCATCACAGTTCATGTCGACTTCGTCGCTCCTTGCCACGGCTCATGCCAACCTCGTCGCTCCTTGCCACGGCTCATGCCGACCTCGTCGCTCCTTGTCACCCACTTGTCACAGTTCACGTCGAATTCGTCGCTCCTCGCCACGGCTCATGCCGATCTCGTCACTCCTTGTCGCCGACTCATCACAGTTCCCGCCGACGTCGTCGCTCCTCGCCGTCAGCTACAGCCTCGGGGACTGCCCTCGTCGTTGACTCATCACGGATTACGCCAACTACAGTCTCAAGGACTGCCTCGTCGTCAACTCGTCAAGACCCTTGCCAACATCATCAACCTTCATCACCAACCTCGTCGACCCTCACCGTCGAGTCCGCCCTTTGTCCTACGACTTGGCTCGGGGACTGGAACTCGGGGACTGCGAACAATACAGAATAGTATGATCCAGATACAAGAACCGTCGCGCTCCTTACATCAGGCTCGGGGACTACGGGTATTCGCAGTCGTTTTCTACAAAACTTATGTTTCAGTTTTCGGCTAACAATTTTTATGCATTCTTTATGTTTATAAAGCTTGGCACCATGTGCATACTTCACCTACTACCAAGCTCGGGGACTAAGTGGGTACACTTCACCTTGCGGTGAATGTACTTATTTTCTTCTCGACAAACCTCTGTTGTTTCCTGTTGTCTTTTTGCAAAGCTTAAGTGGATACACTTCACCAGGGAACAAGCCGATTCAAAAGTTTTTTCTCCTTCAGCATGTCACATCCTCCCGACGAGTAGCCGCAGCATCCATCGAAGGCGACCTGCTCGCATATCAAGCTACAACGCTCTCGACCAGCTCGACCTGGTCGAGAGACTTCTCCAAGCGGTGCCTCGACCAGCTAACCTGGTCGGGACCCTGCAACGACGACTTCATACGATGGCGACCAGGTGTACACCTCCAAGGACGATGTTGCTGACACGCCAGAAGGATGCAACGTGCTCGGCGACTTGTTGGGGATATTACCTCGGCATATCCCCAGGGATCTAATGGGCCTACCGACCAGAAGATTGCCCGGCCCACAAGACGTAGACGTGCGGCACACAACGTGCACCGCACGAATAGTACCATATTGGCTACTTTAATTGTAACTCTGTCCCTTCGGCATATATAAGGAGGGACAGGGGACCCCCCAAAACACGATCAACAACACATCTTGTAATCTATCTCTCAGATCAATACAGCCACCAGAACACAGGACGTAGGGTATTACGGTGATTTGCCGGCCTGAACCAGTCTAAATCGCCGTGTCTATGCTCTCTACATTACGCTTGACCGCCGTCGCCACGCCTCCGCCTACAATCTACTACCGTAGGGTACCCCCTAGGTAGACTGCGACGTATATTTTGTCGACAGTTGGCGCGCTAGGTAGGGGGTGTGTGCAATGACGTCATGGCTCGTCAAGCGATCATCTTCCCCGTCGACGGCCCTCGTCGATGGATCCCGTCGACGGCCCCTCGTCGTCGCCCTTGCCAACGGTTCGCTGCCGCCGACCTCATCGTCCCTCGTCGTGACCAGATCGATCTATGATCAGGATCGGCAGCGGCACCGTCCTTGCCTCGGAGATCATCATCAACTCGCCATGGCTCTCTTCGTCACCCCTCGTCGTCAGCCTCGTCGGCGACCCCTATCGTTCTTCGCTGCCGACCACGTTGGCGGCCCTCGCCGTTCTCCGCCGCCATCCACGTTGGTGGCCCTCGCTGTTTTCTCGCCGCAGACGACGTTGGCGGCCCTCGCCGACCACGCCGTCGCCAATACCGTTGGTGGCCCTCGTCGTTCTTCGCCGCCTACGCTGTTGGCGGCCCTCGGCGTTCTTCGCCGCCGACGCCATTGGCGGCCCTCGCCGACCACGCCGCCGTCGATCCCATTGGCGGCCCTCGTCGTTCTTCGCCATCGACGTTCTTCACCGCCGACACCATTGGCGGCCCTCGCCGTTCTCCGCCGCCGACCACGTTGGTGGCCCTCATCGTTCTTCGTCGTCGACGTTCTTCACCGCCGACACCATTGGCGGCCCTCGCCGTTCTCCGCCGCCGACCACGTTGGTGGCCCTCGTCATTCTTCGTCGTCGACGCTCTTCGCCGCTGACGCCATTGGCGGCCCTCGCCGTTCTCCGCCGCCGACCACGTTGGTGGCCCTCGCCGTTCTTCGCCGCCGACGCCGTTGGCGGCCCTCGCCGACCACGCCGCCGCCGATCCCGTTGGTGGCCCTCGTCGTTCTTCGCCGTCGACTTTCTTCGCCGCCGACGCCATTGGCGGCCCTCGCCATTCTCCACCGCCGACCACGTTGGTGGCCCTCGCCGTTCTTCACCGCCGACCACGTTGGTGGGCCTCGCCATTCTTCGCCGCCGACGCCGTTCATGTTCCTGGTCGTCCTTCGCTGCCGACCACGTTGGTGGCCCTCGTCATCCTTCGCCGTTGATTCCATCGATGGTCCTCGTCGTTTTTTCACCGTCGACCACGTTGGTGGCCCTCGTCGTTCTTCACCTCCGACCACGTTGGTGGGCCTCTCCATTCTTCGCCGCCGACGCCGTTGGCGTTCCTCGTGGTCCTTCGCTGCCGACCACGTGGGTGGCCCTCGTCGTCCTTCGCCGCCGACCACGTTGGTGGCCCTCGTCGTCCTTCGCCGCCGATTCCGTCGACGGTCCTCATCGTTTTTTCACCGCCGACCACGTTGGTGTCCCTCGTCGTTCCTCGCCATCAACCTCGTCGCCATGACTCGCCTCGCCGATGACTTCATCCTTTCTCGTAGTCATGGTTTGCCCCACAGCCGGCGTCGTCAAAAACACGCCTCGCCCCTCGTCATCGCTCGTCAACAACACACCACGACCCTTGTCACGAACTCATCATGATATTCGACAACCTCTACAAAACGCCTACGGCGTTCGACGACTTCTCCAAAACACTCCCACAGTGTTCGACGACCTCTCCAAACGCATCACGGCGTTCTCCAAATAGCCTGGCCATAACCAGAAAGCCCATGAAGATGGTCTGCCAATGGGTCATAGCGAATAGAAGTAGCTACCCTAGTCGTTACGACCACGTTGACAGACCTCCCAACTGATATTTCCCCATCAACCGAGCGGTATCATTTGGGTCGGGAGCCATGAGGTTATGCGCCCAGAATCTGTATACGACCATGGAACGGTCGACAACTCTACAAGCAGCCTGGCTTTGCGCCCAGCGTCTGCGGGAACAGTCACCACAGGCCCTAGTCACGCCACAATTAGTCCTCTCGGAAAAAGGACATGTCCCTGGTATCATCCAAAGCGTGTATGAGTTGTTTGCCCTCTGCGTCGTGGATTGCTAGTAGCGTGCCTCCTTGGGAGTCCTTATGTATCCTACGCGTGAAGTGGTGCTAGCCCTACGATCTGGAGCATTTGAGACCCAAGGCAGAATGATTCATCGCTACGGCTCACGACTTAGTAGGCACGAGAGGACATACAAGTGAAATAAAAGCTCACCGCCTCGATAAATACAACTTTGGCACATTTCACTTACACGTCCATGAACACCTTGTATTCCACAACAGCTACCCCGCAGCAAAAAACTCCATGTATGAAAGAAGGCTTTCAGCAGCCAAGCCTGCCTCCGCCTCCATACGACTCAGGTCATCGTCATCAACTACAGTCTCGAGGGCTGGCTTCATCGCTGACTCGCCAAGGTTCACGCGGACTTCATCGCTCCTCGCCATGGCTCATGCTGACCTCGTCGCTCCTTGTCGCCGACTCGTCACGGTTCCCGCCGACGTCGTCGCTCCTCGCCACGGCTCATGCCGACCTCGTCGCTCCTTGTCGCCGACTCGTCACAGTTCACGTCGAATTCGTCGCTCCTCGCCACGGCTCATGCCGACCTCGTCGCTCCTTGTCGTCGACTCGTCACGGTTCCCGCCGACATTGTCGTTCCTCGCCGTGAACTACAGCCTCGGGGACTGCCCTCGTCGTCGACTCATCATGGATTACGCCAACTACAGTCTCGGGGACTGCCTCGTCGTCAACTCGTCAAGACCCTCGCCAACATCATCAGCCTTCATCACCAACCTCGTCGACCCTCGCCGCCGAGTTCGTCGTTTGTCCTACGACTTGGCTCGGGGACTGGAACTCGGGGACTGCGAACAATACAGAATAGTATGATCCTGATACAAGAACCGTCGCGCTCCGTACGTCAGGCTTGGGGACTACGGGTATTCGCAATCGTTTTCTACAAAACTTATGTTTCAGTTTTCGGCTACCAATTTTTATGCATTCTTTATCTTTATAAAGCTTGGCACCACGTGCATACTTCACCTACTACCAAGCTCGGGGACTAAGTGGGTACACTTCACCTTACGGTGAATGTACTTATTTTCTTCTCGACAAACCTCTGTTGTTTCCTATTGTCTTTTTGCAGAGCTTATGTGGGTACACTTCACTAGGGAACAAGCCGATTCAAAAGTTTTTTCTTCTTCAGCACGTCACATCCTCCCGACGAGTAGCTGCAGCATCCAACGAAGGCGACCTGCTCGCATATCAAGCTACAACGCTCTCGACTAGCTCGACCTGGTCGAGAGGCTTCTCCAAGCGGTGCCTCGACCAGCTAACCTGGTCGGGACCCTGCAACAACAACTTCATGCGATGGCGACCAGGTGTACACCTCCAAGGACGATGCTGCTGACACGCCAGAAGGATGCAACGTGCTCGGCGACTTGTTAGGGATATTACCTCGGCATATCCCCAGGGATCTAATGGGTCTACCGATTAGAAGATGGCCCGGCCCACAAGACGTAGACGTGCGGCACACGACGTGCGTCGCACGAATAGTACCATATTGGCTACTTTACTTGTAACTCTATCCCTTCGGCATATATAAGGAGGGACAGGGGACCCCCCAAAACACGATCAACTACACATCTTGTAATCTATCTCTCAGATCAATACAGTCACCAGAACACGGGACGTAGGGTATTACAGCGATTTGCCGACCTGAACCTGTCTAAATCGTCGTGTTTATGCTCTCTGCGTTACGCTTGACTGTCGTCGCCACGCCTCTGCCTACAATCTACTACCGTAGGGTACCCCCTAGGTAGACTGCGACATATATTTCGTCGACAAGTGGTTTGAGCGAGAATGAGAAACCCACCACAACTCCCAAGCTTACCAAGATCACTCCACCTAAGCCTACCAACTCCTATGAGTTTCCTGTGAGAGATGGTGTGTTTGAAGAGCCACCCAAAACCACTCCACAGAAGCAAGTGTGGATTGCCAAACCGAACCATCTTCGCAACCCACTTGACACAATGTCAAACATCTCTAGTGATCCCCTTCCTAAGAAAGCTAGAGCCACCCAACCCAACAAGAGAGTGCCTACCAACACTACAAGATTCGCACAAAATTTCAACCCGCCAAAACTGTGGTTAAAGACCCAAAAACATTACAATAACCGGAATGACAACGGTAGAAAAACGTTGCGATGCGTTGGAGGACAAACTGTGACAAGAGGCTGCCGCAACGTTTTTCTGTGTAGTGTTGCAAATGTAGACGTTGAATCGCAACACTTGGGGTGTTGCAACCTATGATGTTGCTACGTTTTCATGTGTGGTAACAGCAGATAATACAACACTTGAGGCGTTGCTAGAACAAGCAATGTCAACGTGATCATGTCGTGGCAAATGGTACAGTCGCAACGATGATGAGGGTTGCAACACAATGTATCACAACACCAAGATAGTGTGGCAAGTCAGGCTGTATCACAACACCAAGAACTGGTGGCAACATGTTGAGTTGCCACGCCCAAGATACTGTTGCTATACGTCACTTTGCTATTGCTACGTAGAACTGGTATGGCAAGTCAGGTTGTATCACAACACCAAGAAATAGTGGCAACATGTTGATTTGCCACGTCAAGATAGTGTTGCTATACGTGACTTTGTTATTGCTATGTAGAACTGGTGTGACAAGTCAGGTTGTATCACAACACCAAAAAATGGTGGCAACATGTTGATTTGCCACGCCCAAGATAGTGTTGCTATACGTGACTTCGCTATTGCTACACAAAAACGTTGTGAAAATTCAGTTTATTTCGCAACACAAAATTAGTGGCTACATGAGCAGATGCTATTACTATGAGGAATGTGTGTTACTATAGTATGTTTTGCCACACTAAATTTGATTGTAAATATTCAATTTTACAACACCATTTGTTTGGTACCGCCAGGTAATATTACATCACCATTTAATAATTCAGAAATCAATAATTAAAATAAGCCAATCATGAGAATAGTCACTTAATGAGAATAGGTAACCATTCATTAAATACACAACTCATTGTAATAGTATTGTAATAGTATGTAATATCACAAAGATAAATAGTCTAACAGACTAACACAACCCACAAACACACGAGCACAAGCCACTTGCGAATTATGAGGTAATGCATCCGCACACTTCACTCATCCTCTTCTTCGATCAAAATCTTCTTGCAAGCCTCATAGCACATAAAGCAAATCCCAACAACAGGCATCAACTTCATGCAGCTTGGCCTCAACCCTCTGTACAGGCCACCAACCCCTTCATCCTCAAGAATGCTCAGGAGGGCATGGAGCATGTTCCTGTAAACCTTCCTGCTACCAACAGCTCCAACTTGCATGTGCTTCTGTGCGACCTCAAGAGGGAATGTCGTTGTGCTTGAGATAGTTCCTGCAGTTTTAAATTTCTCAAAATATTAGTATGGTTACAAGAAGCTACCTCTTCTATCTTGAGCAAAGAAATAGTAATTAGTTAAGTGTTTAAAGTCCTTGAATTTGTGCATTCAACAGCTCTATGAAGCAAGTTATTTCCCAGACCACGCAGACACCCAGCAACAGCCTATAGTGATTGGTCTCTATCGTGCAAGGTTAACCCAATTATACATAAAAATTGAGGGAAACCCATAAAAATAACAGAGAGAAAACTCTCAGTGTTAGGTTCTCATATTAATCGGGCTTAACTTAACATTCAAACATTAGCAAAAGCAAGTAAGTTTGTTGGACCTTTTGTGCTTTTGCTTGTAAGCTGGGACCCGAGCATGGAAAATGTAACAAACTTATTATTGTCTTAAAAAAACTGAACTTTATATGCATGTGTACCGCTGGACTAAAGCTAGGTTGTTGATCTAAATTGACAATGGTTGGGAATAATACCTGAACTTTATATGAATGGTTGTCGCACAAAGTTTCTGAAATAAAGAGACCCAACCGTGAGGAAAAGAACAAATAGTAGTAATTGCTGACACTGCAAAGCAAGAAGCTTTGAGTTTCTAAACTAAAAGTGAATCAAATCACAGAAACTGTAGTTCTTGCAACACAGATACATACAGAGACAGAACAAACATGCTCCTACTGAATATCTAAAATTGAAAGTAAGGCTATCTGAGTTCATATGCCTCAAGATACTAAACATCAAACAACTTGCAATGCATGAAGTGATGCATAAAGATAAAGATAGGAAGCAGTACCTGAACTTGCAATTAATCCTCCATATATATCTTTGTTCAAGATGCATTGTATCCATTACCTAAATTGTGGTAACAAAGATATATATGGAGGATTAATTAAATTTGGATAAAGAAATGGAATTTAAAATCAAAACTACAGAAGATTGCATAGCTTGAACAGCTGCTTGTGAATTTTCTATGATGCTATCATGAACATGTATTAGGGATATACATAGCATGCAGCTCATATCTCAACTAAGTATCTGTCAATTTAAAATGTACAGAGCATGAGCCTAATGGTAGATTTGTGATAAGCAGAAACATGTTAAAAGAACAAACAAGAAACAATTCTTGTTATTATAACCATTGTACAGGTTTATTTGGTCCAAAACAAAATTATTGAACTATGTATATTATATATTCCTCACTGACCTAGTTGCCAGCACATGCGACACTAATGCAGATCCTGTATGAACATAAATGCAGATCATGTATGGAATGGATCCGCAAAATTTTTGAACTGTAGAAGTAGAACACAACAAGATAAATAAATATCAGTGGAAAAAATCCTACACTGTAACAGAGCTGAACAGATGAGATTGAATGCGGGTGTTTGTCTTTGAATTGTAACAAAGCCAAAATGTAGCTTGCAGAAACTCCAAAGACCTTAACTCAGAAAAAATGTTCTGAAATATTAGTATTAGACTACTACTGCCAGCACTAGTACATAATCACCATTCCAGCGAGTACGCCTGAGCTCCAAACCTATTATTGCTTTAAATTAGACTTATGAATTAAAACCAAAATACATGAGGCATTGTAACCATACTGAATAGAAGTCTAAAAGCCAAGATCACCTTCAAAATACTAAAATGTCACACTGTACATATAGAGTTGACAAAACATTACTTGATTCGGTAAAGTAACAATTTAGGCTGGTGCATAGTGCTCTCAGTATATCAGAGATTCAGAGAAAAGTCCTCACTGCAGTAGCCAATAGATGAAGAGATTATGCAACAGTCACAAATAAAGCATATAACCAAGGTAAATTGACAGCAGCGTCACACATGCTAACAGATATGAAAGGGACGAACTAATTATCAATATCGTTCAGCTCGATTTTTTATTCACTAAATCAAACCAAAAGCTTTACACCTACTATTTTTTCACTACTAGAAATCAAGATCTGGGAATTAGAGAGAGCAGCAGCACCTCAACTCGACAGGCTAGGAGTCCAGGTTGACTTCGAGGGATGGGGTCAAAATAGCATCAGACAGGCAGCCGTGCGTAATATTTGGGTGCCAAACACCTTGCGCCCGCTCCCCTGTACACATAACCACTAGTACAACGTACGCCGACACCTGCTCTGGGGCTCTTCGCGGCTGGGCACAGGCACCACGCCGCCGCCACGGCGTCTCTATGGTGCGTTGTAGACATAGCACTTGCAGCAGCCAGGGAGGACCAACAGAGAAAGGAGCCGGCCGGCCGACGGGCAGCCGAAGGAGGAGCAGCGGGATGCGTCGCCGCTGCCTGTGCAGGGATGCGCCGCCGCCGCGGGATGCTCCAATGCTGTCACGGGGGCGCGAGGACGCCGTGGGGAGGCGCCCCAGTCGCGGTCGCGCTCGCGCCGCCGCCACCTGCGTGCTGCTGTCGGTTGGGGGAGAGGAGAGGAGAGAGAGCTGAGAAGTTAGGGTTTGGGAGAGAGAGATATTTATATATGAATCCGACAGTTGTAGTTCATCTGGCGGTCATCTACGGTGCAGATTAATCAGGAAGCTTGTTCGGTAGATTTTTTTATATAAAATGAAAAATCAAATCTTGTTTAAAAAATAGATTTTGTGACTAGTGTTTAACTAACACTTTTTGAAATGCGAAAATGACCTATGTATCAAATGTAGATTTTGATGAGTTCTATAAACATCGTATTCAAATGTTTTTCATTTGAGGTCATTTAGTGTCTCATTTAATCAAGTTTGACCAATTAACATCTCAGATTTTTAAAACATGTGACTAGTGTTTACCAACACTTTCTCAAATGCAAAAATGACTTGTGTATCACATGTAGATCTTGACAATTTGTACAATCTTTGTATTCAAAACAATTTTAAATCTAAGCTATTACAAATTTTTTATCAAATAATTGTTCCTATTACCCTTACGCTCAGTGCCTTTCGACAGGTTTGGACGTAGGATGTCTTTATATTTAAGTCTAAGAAAGATACACAGTCCTGACGTCCACCCCTTTCTCTATAGTTTCTTGAGTTGATGTAAGTATGAAATGCAGCTTAGATACTGCTGTTTCCTGGTGGTTGCATTCCACATTATAGCAGATTATCTTTCTTACCATTCCACATTGTTATGATTAGTTTTAGTTTTTTTAGGTCTGTTTTTTTTCAGTGAGCAGTTGATTATTTTTAGATTGTATGAGATTTTGACAGAGTCATCTGCCATACATCTAATTCCTTGTATGGATATTAGATAAGGGATATCATATTTTGAATTTGTCTGATGCATGATTGGAGTTATTATGTTGGTTCATCTATGTTGATAAGTCAATAAGATAAGATCAATATGTACATCGACCTGCTCATTCATGGTCTGCCTTATTTGCTTAGTTCTTGAAATTACCTAACCAACAGTTAGATATGCAGAATTCCATTAAGACTGAATAAACAGGTGTAATATTTTGGAATTAGAAAAGAGAAAACCATATTTACTCAATCTTTGTATGTGCATTTGTCCTAACTGTAGCATGAACCCCACTTTGTTTGCCATCACTACTATACGCAAGAGTATTTTTCAGAGGAATGTAGCCTCCTTTTGTTTGATACTTCAACTAGCTATTGACACCTTTAGAGGAATCTAGGCTACCTGATTGATTGTTGTTTGGTCTGGTATAACGTCCCTTCTCTCCATCTGCTGTTCAGCTTAGTTGCTTGAACTCAATAGACACCGTGTTGTCACAAACTCTCTCCATCTACACATATATGAAGTTGTGTGGTTGTGGGTGCATTGTCTTTGACAGCTGGTGGTGTGTGTTTCTCTCTCTCTGTGTGCCTTTTTTATTCTTGTAACAATGTAATTTTTGGATGCCATTTCCAGGGTCGTCCAAAAGGTGTCACCCCAAAGATAGACAATAACACTAGGAGGGAAAAATTACATAATGATGGTTTGCAATATTCTAGAGGTACTGATGCTGCTACGGCGCCAGAAGTAGCTCTGCTTTCTCCATTTCAGTGTGTTGATGTAACCTGCGTGTACTCTGTTGTTCCAGCAAGTGGACATGAAAGTCTCCTAGTGGTGCCGGCAGCCACCTTCTGATCATTGGCACAGGCTGAAGAAGTGAACGAGTTTGAACATTTTTAGATGTGCTAATGCTAACGGTTTTGGATCTATCTATTTTTGTACCCGTGTTGTAAATATGACAATTTTTAATATTATAAATTTGTCAGTTTTTTTTGTGACGTGTCAATTGTTCATTTGTAAAAAAATTGACAGATTTTAGGCTGAAAAATCCGTCAACAGTTATCTAGACAGTCCCAACATTTATCATGGCAATAGAGAATTCCACCTATACCAACAAAAGAACAAATGTGGCAATAGAGGGTTACATCTATTACCATGCTTTTGATGTGTGTCAATATATTCAATTGCAACACATATTTCGTTGCATATTGCAATGGAACAAATTGTGTGTCAAAACGATAGGACGAACATATATATATATGCATAAGTACAACTCATCACATGTATGTACACAAATATAATCCAAGATTACAAATCAATTATGAATGCATTAAGATCTACACACATTGGCCATGCACGTACCTAATTGTTGTCGCACACGTCGATCACCGACGTATGTCCACTGGCGAAGCAGTCGATGTTCCTTCTCCTTGTCGGCCGCAGGAGTAGATCGATGCCCTCCTATTGATCAATGTCTAGATCGATGGAGTCGCGCACGTCAAGCTGCGAGAGGAACCGCCGTCGACGTAGCCAGAACGGATCGGATGAAGTTCTACAGGGGGGCGCAGAGGATTGATGATGGGCCTGCCCCTTAGTTTTCTATTTACCCAATTAAAGAGGCCAAATATATTACATTTCATATAGTAGTATATCACAACGACAACCGAGATTTATTTGCAACGAAACACATATGTGGCAATAGTACACACTGTTGCCTCGCCTATAACACTCATGTTGCAATTAACAACTACTTATTGCAACATACCAAATGTGTGGCAATTCTAGCTTTATATTGCATCAGTTTTATTAATCAGTTGTAATAACCAACACTCTAATTGCAATTGTCCTGATAACTTCTTACAACGTACCAAATGTGTGGCAATTCTAGGTTTATATTGCCATAGTTGTATTATTCAGTTGCAATAACCAACACCTTAATTGCAATGGTCATGAGCAACCTTGCAACCCACCAACACTGTGGCAATACAATGAATGAATAACAACTATGTACTTTATGTTGCAAAAGCACCAGATAGTTGCAACGCTAATCAACATTAATGTCACGAAATGTCATCATGGCAAACGTGTAAACCTATGGCCACGGTGTATAAAAAAGGGTTGCTATAGCGATAACATATTGCCACGGTTTGGACAAATGTTGCAGAACGTCCCCCTTTTACCACAGATTTTCAGGCGTTGCACGGAGGGTACTGTGGCAAGAAGGCGCGAGTCTTGTAGTGGATCATGGGTGATTCTACTGACGTCAATCCGAGGAACGTCATCGAAGTCTCCGAAGCAGATCTGAAAGATGATCAGAAGCACGCTATGGAGCAGGCTATGGAGGAGTACAAGCGGCTATATCTGAAATCCTTCAGCCTAAACAGGAGCGGCGATGCTGTCCAGAAGCAAGATCCACCGTTGCCACGGCAGGTCACTTTCGACACCAATCCTGGTAAATTGCAAAATATGGTTAATTCTGTGTTAAATCAGGCGTTGATTAGTCATTCCAATGTGTTGTCCAATACTGTGTACAATGCTGTCATGCAATCTTTCAAGGAAGGACAGGCACCTAAGTATGTTGGTCCAGTGTATCATCAACCTGGATCGGCATCTGCTACGACTTCATCGGCGGCCCCAGTGTTATCTTTCCAATCCGTGAACCCTTCTGCCGATGAAGCTACACCGCCAAGATCGAGCCCTACAAGTGTCGTTCGGTTGAATACCGATCCGGTGGCGTGAGCAATGTCAGGATATATAGTCCAGAATCAACCAACTCCCACCAACTGGTGGGGATACGGTATGCCTCCGGATTCATCTGCTGATGCTAAATTGATCCAAGGCAATAGTACAGCGGGAAAGGCCTCTATGGAATCGACAATATCAGCACAGCCGATGAACCCGATAGTACATTATGCTACGTCTTCTCCAAATGTGCAGTTGCCGCCAGGGAGTCTTCAGATGGTGCTTGAAAGGATCAAGATGCCCAAGAGGGGGGGGTGAATTGGGCTTCTTTTTAATTTCTAAAGCAAATATAAAAACCTATCAAATGCCAATCACCCCCTAGTGCCTACCGTCCGTGTGTCTTAACTAGAAAGCGGTAGCAATTCAAGGGAATTAAAGGCAACCTAAGCAATTCTAGAAGGAAATGTAAAAACAAGACGGAAAAGTAAAGAGCTAGGGAAAAGAGAATCTCATGAACGCAGCGATTTTTTCCCGAGGTATCGAGGTGTCGACACACCCCCCTAGTCCTCGTTGGAGCACCTCGCAAGGTATTGCTCCCCCTCTACCCGCGCAAGGGTAGAGTGCTCTCTACGGGCTGATTCTTCGCCACTCCGGCTCGGTGAATCGCCCACAACCGATCACAAGAGCTTGGAGAAGAGCCGCCAACAATCTCCCGGCGGTCACTTCCTCCGAACACCACCAAACCGTCTAGGTGCTATCGAACACCAAGAGTAACAAGCACAAGACCTTCACTTGACCCACTCAAGGCTAGGAAGGTGGATGGATGCACACAAGTCACTCCTAATCACTCTAGGAGGGAAGAGCAAGATGAATTCTCTCTAGTCTCTCCCTCACTAGACTCTTGGCTCTCCAAAAGATTTCTCAAGGTGTCACAGGCTAAAACAATGGCCAAGAAGACCTCTAAGGTCCAAGGGGGCAACTATAAATAGTCCCCACCTCCAAAACTAGCCGTTTTTTACTTTTTCTTCTTTCTG
Organism: Microstegium vimineum; assembly: GCA_022036555.1. NCBI lineage: Eukaryota > Viridiplantae > Streptophyta > Magnoliopsida > Poales > Poaceae > Microstegium > Microstegium vimineum. The sequence continues at coordinate 29,549,187 of CM039128.1, forward strand.
CGTAGCCACCGGACTAGTCCGGAGTTCACACCACCGGACCATGCACACTGGTCCGGAGCTCACTCTGATTTCAAGCTCAGACACCGTCGGACTACTCTGCTTGGTCCGACGCACTGGTCCGACGCTCTGGTCCGGAGCCTCGGTGCTCTCTGAGTGAAAACTGATCTCTCTTTTTACACACCACCGGACCACTCTCCTTGGTCCGGTGCCCTGGTCCGACGCTTTGGTCCGGAGCCAGGGTGCTCTCTGCATAGACCAAACTTCCTGTCTTGAGGCGTCGGACTAGCCGTCGGACACACCGTCGGACTAGTCCGGAGCCTTCTGACTCTCTGAACCAAGCCACCGGACCACTCTCCTATGGTCCGGCGCTGTCCAGACAGGTGGTCCGGAGCTCCTCGAGCTGAGAATCCGCCTAAGTCAGGGACCACCGGACTACTCTCCTTGGTCCGGTGCCTACTTAGCAGAGTGGTCCGGAGCCTCTTTCTCCCTCTCTATCAACCGTTTTCGCTGAGGTTTCTCAAGGATCTTTCTCCTACTACTTCTAGGGTTTATCAAAGGCTGAAAGCAAGGTCTCTAGGACTAGTTGTGACAAGTGTGCATATACCCACTTTCCTAAACTCTCCTAGGTCAAGCTACTAACCTCATACCCCCCTTTATAGTACGGTCAAAGGAAAAACAAAAGCCCTAGCTATACTTAGTGCCCTTCTCAACCTTATGGCACTAAGAACTAGCCTAGTCTTCGTCGAGTATCTCCATCCTTTGCAACCGAAACGATTTCCATCTTGGGGGCATGAAAGTCCATTAAGCCCATTCAAAATACATCACTCATGACCTAACATATATGACTTTGTCTCTGCAAAACACACGTTAGTCAAGGTGATCTAGTATTGTCGTTAATCGCCTAAACACAAGGGTCCATGATTCTACAATCTCCCCCTTTTAGGTGATTGGCGACAATACAAGCTCGAGTAGAGAATAATGAGTGAATTTTGATAAGAGAAAAACATGACTTGACATGAGATAGGCATGGGTTAGTAATAAGAAAGACAAGTACATGCCTAACCATTCAAGCCATGTCAAGCACAATAGATATGAAATGAATATAGTACTTGATTTCAAAAAGGATATGCTATAGCCAAAAGATCAAAGATTAGCGCTGAAGCAATAACATAACCAAGCGACATGATATATAAATAGGAAAGTCCACACAAGTCACACAACCAACAAGTCTCAAACATCAACCATATCATACAATGCAATAAGACGGTAAACGTGAAGCATGATGCACTAGAGTTTATACATAAACAAAAAAGCGAGTCCTACTAGCTCCCCCTAAAGCTAGCCCATCTACTCGATTCTCCCTCTCCCCCTTTGGCGTCGAAACACCTAAACTAAGCATCTGGAGGTGGAGTGGAAGCAGCCGTGGAGCGGTCGAGGACCCTGAAAGCTGCCAGATATGTCTCATCATCTGAATCCTCCCCCTGAGTGTCCGTAGCTGGTAGTGAAGCGGTCTGGGGGTCGGAAGCTGACAGGTCTGCTGCGGTCGACGACTCGGGAGCAGTAGCTGGAGAAGAAGTAGGAGCGGTAACCAGTGCTGGTGTCTCTGCTGGAGCCTCTGGAGCTGCGGTGACCGGTGGTGCCTCAGGCACTGACTCGTCTGGAGTCTGAAGAACCGGAGACGGCTGAGGCTGGACTGGAGTAGAGGAGACAACCGTAGCATCGGTAGCGACTGCAGCTGTAGGAGGGGTAGAAACGGCTGGAGCCCGACTGTCATGGGTAGCCTCTGAGGAAGCTACTGAAGAGCGGTGCTGATCAGCTGTGGGAGCGACAAGCGCGGCCTCGACCTCTGCTGCAATCTGAGGACCAGTGGGGGACGGCTGACCTGTGATATCACTGAAAGAGGCTGATAGATCTCTAGCAGTAGCACCCAGTGTAGCGGTAAGAGGAGTGAAACCTGTAGTAAGCGGGGTGAACTGCTGAGTAGGTCCAAAACTGTCCAACCACTGAGTCACCTGAGTCGCCGGTGACTGGAACGGAGTGGTCAGTCCAGCACCCTGAAGTCCACTGGACTGTACGGCTGGGGTGGGAGTGACTGTCTGACCGGCTGAGCTGACAGGGGCCACTGAGGGGCCAACTGAGGGTCCTACTGAGAACTGAGGCCCTCCAGGCTGCCCAACTGACTGAGAGGGCTGGGAAGTGCTCATCATCTGAATCTGAGGAGCTGCAGGGAACTCTAGTGGAGGAGCACCAGTCCACTTCATCACGTGAGCCATGAATGCCATGTTCTGCTGTTGCAGCTGCTGGGACTGTAACTGAAGACGCTGAGACTCTAGCTGCATAGCAAGCATCTGGCGCTGCATCTCAAAGTGGCGCTCCTCTGACTGTCGCTGCATCTCATCCTGGCGCTGCTGTATCTGAGTGACTGCAGTGACTAGAGAACTCTGCTGCTCATTCATTCTGTCAAGGATCTTGAGCATCATCGTCTCTGTGGTAGAGGCAGAACCGCCAGCCTCAGAGTCTTGCGCCCTTGGGGGCATCTGTGGAACCGGCTGGAAGTCTGCATCTGAGCTATCTGATGTATCCTCTAGAGTGACATCCGCTCCTGTATCTAGACCATGGAGCTCCTGCTGCTCAACACTCCGAATGGCCTCATCCTGAGCATCAACATCTGCCCTGTCAGCTGGTGCTGTCCTCTCTCTGACAAGTCGGAGAACCCGGTTTCCAAACCGGCTATCGAATGACCCCAGGACTCTGTACTCAGGGAAAGAAGTAGGCGCCTGATCCAAAAGAGCACGGAGTCCAGGGTGTGCTCCCTCTAGCTCAATAGCAAGCATCGAAGAAATCCAGTGTGCATAGGGAAACTGTCGTCGGGCCCTCATGCCATCTGCTATCACATCCTCTATCTCTGACACTAGAAAGTCTGCAATGTCGAATGGTGTCTGAGATACCAGAGTCTGAAGGAGAAGCTGCTGCATGTTGGTCAATCCTTCCTTGTACCCTGTGCGAGGTAGCAGAGTACGACGGAGCACCTCGTTCAATCTATGAACGGTAGGCCTGAGCTCAGCTGGAGTGCGCCTGGAGCCCTCTGAGAAAGGGGGCTTGAATAGAGGAGCCACCTCCTGAACTGACAAAGTACGGCCTCCGCGAGCTCGGCGAGGCACTGAGGCTCCTCGGTAACACTCGTAGTGTAGGTCAAACTCACCACCCTCCTGTCGGAAGCGAAAGATCTCTCTGAGTCTGGTCAAGTACAACCTGTATCTCTCGCCTCGGAAGGTGTACTGCACAAACTTGTGCTCTGGATCTACCCAAACTGATGCATAGAACTCTCTGACCCACCGCTCGATGTAGTTACCAGAACGCCCGAACAGATCGGCGAGTCCCGGCTGGTAAGTCAGATATGGACGGATCTCCTCACCTGCTAGCTCAACAATGCTCTCTAAGGAGCAAACCCTGTGCGGTCGTATCTGAATACTGGTCAACTGAGCTGCTCGATAGAAATCCTCCATGAGAGGTGTATGCCAACCAGGTGAAGCTCTGGGGTCTCTCTGATCCGGACACCACTTCTCTAAAGCAACGAACCTGAGCTTCTTCACTTGCTTCGCTGTAAGGTTCCTCAGGTCAAGGTGAACTGAAGCTGAAGCTGCTGTGGGAGCCGCTGACTGCGGTGACTGAGCAGACTGGGAGCGGGTGGAGCGCCCCCAGGAAGAAGGTGCCAACGGTGTCCCAAGAGCCTCTGTGACAAGCTCTGGCTCCTGTGGAGTATCCTCGGTATGTGACCCAGCTGGAGGAGAAGTGGGAAGATCCCGCGGAGGGTGCCGAGTCTCACGGTACCTCGGCGACCGCCTCGCTTTGCGCGGTCCGCTGCATCGGCCACTGCCTCGGCTTTCTCAGCCTCTGTAAGTTTGCGCTTCTTCTTTTTAGCTTTCTCAACCATTGGCTTCTTGCCCTTGTCTCTGGAAGGACGTGGAGGAGGAGGAGCATCACCACCAGACCCAGCTGCCTGAGCACGAGTGCTACGAGTCATACTAAAGCAATCACAGAATCACTACCCACTGACAAGCAACCACTAACAGAGAGGGCCTCCAAGCCACTGGACTGAACCTCGTGAGGCTTTGCCTCAATCCTTACTCGCGAGCTTTGCCCCGAGTTTAACTGCCACTGACTGCTGCCGGATAGAATAGACAGGAAATACATAAGCATATATAATATCTAGAGATAAGAAACCGTATGGAAGCAAGCATCTAGATGAGTGATAGAATGAAATGCTGACAAAATACCTGAGGTAAGAGAGCATAACTATTCAGAGCAAACTCAAGTACAAAAGCACTCTCCGAACGAAGTTTACCAGCCTAGAAGTGAGGCGACGGAGTCGACGACGACGAAACGGAACCGGTTGCGGACGAATATGAAGACGATGACGAAAAGGATTCGTTCGAGGACGAACGCGTTGTAACCCGACTTCGGTCGAGGACGAATGTCGACACCCCAAACCCTAGGGTTAGGGCAAACCCTAGGTCGCGATCTTGCTGAGGCAATCGAATGAGGGGAGTGGGGGAAACCCTAAGTGGCAGGAGCTTGGCAGGAAGGTGAAGCAGAGCAGTCCGCCGGCGGCGAGGAGGAGGACGGCGGCGCGGCGGCGGCAGGCAGCGGTGCAGGGTGGCGGAGCAGCGGCGCGGTGAGGATTGGAAGAGGAGTGGCGGCGGCGCTGCAGGGAAGACTTCACCGGCGGCAATGGCGCGGCGGCGAGGCTAGGGCGGAGCTGCGGAGACGACGGCGAGACAGCGTACGGACTGCTGAGTGAAGGAAGTGGAGAAACAGTCGCATGCGCGGGGGGTTATCACAAAAATTCGAAGCGTCGGACCACTCTGCTTGGTCCGGTGGCTGGTCCGACGGGAGGTCCGACGGTACCAGAGAAAGAAACACAGAGAGAAACTGACCACCGGACAACAGCATCGGACGACGCACCGGACTAGTCCGATGGGGGCACCGGACTGGTCTGACGGTGAACAGATCAAAATGACAGAGGCACCGGACAACTTGACATTGGTCCGGTGCAGCGTCGGACATTGGTCCGACGGATTCTTTGGCTGGAGTCGATTTATGCAGAGAGGGTCCGACCACCGGACCATATCGTCGGACCAATGCAGAGTGGTCCGGAGGGTGGTCCGGTGCTTAAAATTGCTCTGAAATTTACTATTTTTCTCTCCAATCTTTTCTCTTAGCCAAGTACCAACGCAAAAGAGCAAAGAGGAACACATGTCGGACTTAGCATAAGAACCATCTCTCAAACCCTCAATTTTAAAAGTAGTTTGCCATAGGCTAGAATTAGTTTTCATAAGAAAATAGTTCAATAAAGCTCCAAGGGTCACCTTAGGGGCACTCGAGGGGTATTAGCTGAAGCTAGAGCGTTGAATTGCTTCCCCTAAGTGTTGAACCTAATGATGACCAATAAACTTAACCGAAAAGAAACGAAGAAGCAACACTAATGCATATGCAATGCAAAACGGAATTTGAATCTAGGTTGCTTGCAAGTTTAAACCGCGGTTAAGCTTTGTCACACGCTTTGAGGGCGGTTATCTTAACCGCGTTAGCCAAGCCTATGTGCATTACCAAAATAAACAAGTTATATTACATATGAATGCAAGAAACACACAATCTCATCTTTTAGTGAAGTTAGAGTGATCAAGCACATTTAACTCGCTTCTCAACCTACAAAAGGTTGATTCATCGAGTGGTTTAGTGAAGATATCCGCCAATTGATCTTCGCTCTTAACTCCAACTAGTGTGATGTCTTTCCTAGCCACATGATCTCTAAGAAAGTGATGGCGAATGTCAATGTGCTTGGTGCGAGAGTGTTGAACCGGGTTGTTGGCAAGTTTTACGGCGCTTTCATTATCACACAAAAGTGGAACTTCTTTTAAAAACACGCCGTAATCAAAGAGTGTTTGGGTCATATATAAGATTTGTGCACAACTTGCTCCCATGGCAATGTATTCCGCCTCGGCGGTTGACAATGCCACACTGTTTTGCTTCTTTGAGGACCAAGAAACAAGAGATCTTCCTAGCATGTGGCACCCCGTCGGAGGTACTCTTCCTATCAACCTTGCACCCGGCATAATCCGAATCGGAATAACCAACTAGTTGGAAGGGAGCTCCTTTGGGATACCAAAGACCCATGCTAGGGGTGTGCCTTAAGTACCTAAGGATTCTTTTAACCGCACAAAGATGCGACTCCTTAGGGTTTGCTTGAAACCTAGCACACATACACACACTAAACATGATATCCGGCCTAGATGTGGTGAGGTAAAGTAAACTACCGATCATAGAACGATATAGAGTTTGATCGATCGGTTTACCTCCCTCATCGAGATCGAGATGCCCATTAGTAGGCATTGGGGTCTTGATTGGCTTGCAATCCTCCATCTTGAACTTCTTAAGTAGATCATAAGTGTACTTTTCTTGAGAGATGAATGTCCCTTCTCTCATTTGCTTCACTTGAAAACCGAGGAAGAAGGTTAGCTCGCCAATCATTGACATCTCGAACTCCTTGGACATCAAGTCACCAAACTCCTTGCAATGGTCTTGATTTGTTGACCCAAATATAATGTCATCGACATATACTTGGCAAACAAAGATCTCTCCATTAAGCTTCTTGGTGAATAGTGTAGTGTCGACGATCCCGATCTTGAAGCCCTTCTTGATTAGGAAGTCCCTTAGCCTCTCATACCAAGCTCTTGGAGCTTGCTTCAAACCGTAGAGTGCCTTGGACAACCTATACACATGATTAGGCAAGTATGGGTCTTCAAACCCGGGAGGTTGTGAGACATAAACAAGTTCATTAATGAAACCATTTAAGAAGGCGCTCTTCACATCCATTTGAAAGAGTTTCATTTTGTGATGTGAAGCATACGCCAAAAGGATACGGATGGCTTCAAGTCTTGCAACCGGAGCAAAAGTCTCTCCAAAATCAAGTCCTTCTACTTGAGAGAACCCCTTTGCCACCAATCTTGCTTTGTTCCTCATAACCACGCCTTGATCATCTTGCTTGTTCCTAAACACCCACTTGGTGCCAATGATTCTTGCATCCTTTGGCTTCTCTTCAAGTGTCCACACTTGGTTCCGGGTGAAGTTGTTGAGTTCTTCATGCATGGCGTTCACCCAATCCGGATCCGCAAGTGCTTCTTCTACACAAGTAGGCTCAACAAAGGAAACAAACGAGTGATGTTCAACATAAGATGCAAGTCTAGAGCGAGTCATTACTCCCTTTGATGGACTCCCTATGATTTGATCATGGGGGTGAGCTTGAAGGATGGATGTTGATTTTCTATTTGTTTCTTGAGGAGGAGGATGTGGTGCTTCAACATTGCTTGCTTCGGCCTCGGCTTGATCTTGAGGAATGTGAGTGTCTTCTTGAGCTTCTCTCACTTGATCTCCTTCATCAACTTGAGGCGTGTGAGGTGAAGAGGGATCTTGATTTGCTTCATCTTCAACTTCTTCCACCTCTTGCGGGTTGATAGCACCAATTGGCATATTCTTCATTGCCTCCCTCAAGGGTTCATCACCTACATCAATATCCTCAAGCGCTCCTTGGGAGCCATTAGTTTCATCAAACTCCAAGTCATACGTTTCTTCAACTAAGCCCGTGGCTTTATTAAATACACGGTATGCCTTGGATTTAAGTGAATAACCAACAAGGAAACCAATGTCACACCGCCGTTGGAATTTACCCAAGTGTTGGCGCTTCTTGTAGATGTACACCTTGCAACCAAACACCCGAAAGAATGAAATATCCGGCTTCTTCCCATTGACAAGCTCATAGGAGGTCTTCTTTAATAGCCTTTGGACGAAGAGACGGTTTGCCGCATAGCAAGCGGTGTTGATTGCCTCCGCCCAAAATTTCTCGGGAGTGTTGTACTCATCAAGCATAGACCTTGCTAGAGTTATGAGTGTCCGGTTCTTCCTCTCTACTACACCATTTTGTTGTGGAGTATATGTGGCGGACACCTCATGCTTGATCCCAACTTCATCACAATAATCTTCAATCTTTGTATTCACGAACTCGGTGCCATTGTCACTTCTAATCTTCTTGATCTTCACATCAAATTCATTTTGAGCTCTTGTAGCAAATTTCTTGAAGATGCCTTGTGTCTCTCCCTTGTCTTGAAGAAAGAACACCCAAGTGTACCGAGAGTAGTCATCCACTACTACTAAGCAATAGAGATTTCCTCCAAGACTAGCATAGGTGGTAGGGCCGAATAAGTCCATGTGTAGTAACTCTAGGACTCTTGAGGTTGACATGAAGGCCTTGGTTGGATGAGTGTTTGCTACTTGCTTGCCGGCTTGACATGCACTACAAAGTTTGTCCTTCTCAAACACCACATCCTTGATTCCTCTAACCATTTCCTTCTTGACTAGCTTCTTCAAGGTTGACATGCCCACATGAGCTAATCTTCTATGCCATAGCCAACCCAAAGAATTCTTGGAGAATAGACACGCTTGCAAGTTTGCTTCATTTGAGGTGAAGTCCACTAAGTAGAGGTTGTTGTGCCGGAACCCTTTGAATATCATTGATGAATCTTCAATCTTGGTCACAACCACCTCATTTGGTGTGAAGAGACAATGAAACCCGAGATCACAAAGTTGACCAACCGATAGCAAGTTGAAACTCAATGATTGTACTAGCAAGACATTTGAGATTGATTGATCTTGGGAGATAGCCACTTTGTCTAACCCTTGAACTTTGCCCTTTGAATTATCCCCAAAAGTAATTTTGTCTTGATTTGCACAATCCTCATCAAGTGTGGTGAACATCCAAGGGTCGCCGGTCATGTGTTGAGTGCAACCACTATCAATTACCCAATGGCTCCCACCGGTCTTGTAGTTCACCTACACACAAGCAATCTTGGAGTTAAGCTTGTTGTTTGGGAACCCCCTTAATGCGGGGCCCCATTGCCTTGTCAACCAACTCCTTTGCAATCCAAAGAACCCTAGGCTTGTTCTTCATTGGTGGTCCAAGAAACACCACAAGTGGTCTACCCTTGGAATCTTTGTTGATGACATAGTGAGCATCATGAGCAAATGGCCTAGTGTGCTTGGGCAAGGTTTTGGGAAGTGGAGTCTTGCATTGAAATGATAGATGACCAATTTGTCCACATCCAAAGCACCTCTTAGGCTTTGGCTTTGGCTTCTTTTGATTGTAGCCATTGTACTTATTCTTGTAGTAGTTCTTGGCTTCAATCTTGACTTTGGCCTTCATCACTTGATTCTCCTTGTACCCAATACCGGTCTTGTCACTCTTCATGATAGTGCTCATTAGAAGCTCACTTTGGAGGTTGTGGCCCTTGGTGAACTTTTCAAGGCCACTTGTAAGCTTGGTCTTGTCATTCTTGAGCTTGGCAATTTCTTCTTGAAGAGAGTTGATCAAGGTGATAGTATCTTTGTCTTCTTCTTGAACCGGCTTGATGGTGAAGGGCTTGTTTGCCTTGAGGTTGATGAGCTCTTCCTTGAGCTTTGAGTTCTCTTCACTCATCTTCACATAATCATCATACTTGTCGGCTTCTACAACTCTCTTGCCCTTGCACTTTGCACTTTGCTCAAGAGCCACATCATCAAGCTCGATATCACAAGAGGTAGCACTTGCACACTTAGCACACGGGTTAGTAGCAACATGTGTAAGATCTTGAGTAAGTAATTCATTTGCTACAACTAATGTGCCATGATCACTTTTCACTTGATTGTAGTCATCTTTTAGCAAGTCAAACCTTGTGAGGAGCTCTTGGGATGACCTCTCAAGCTTATCATGTTTCTCATTGGCTTGCTTAAGAGAGGCTTTGAGCTCCCTAGTGCTAGATGTGAGAGAGTTAATCTCAAGCTTCAAATCATCATTAGCATTAGACAAGTTATCAAGCTTATCATGCAAGTTTTCCTTAATTTCAAGAAGTTTGTCATTTTTACTCTTGTACTTCCTTATGATGCTAGCATATTTGTTGCAAATTTTAATTAGTTCATCATAGGAAGGTGCTTCTTCATCATCACTATCATCACTAGAGAGGTCATCACCATCATCCTCTTTTTGTACCTTCTTGTCACCTTTAGCCATAAGGCATAGGTGTGTAGAGGATGAGCCCGTCGATGAAGGAGGAGGTGGCGGTGGAATCGAAGAACCAATCACCAAAGCGGCCACCTTCTCTTCTTCACTCTCATCATCAGAGGAGTCGCTTGAATCATCAATGTCGGTGAGCCAATCACCCACAATGTAAGCCTTGCCATCCTTCTTCTTCTTGTGGAAGTTGAGGTTCTTCTTCTTCTTGTATGGCTTGTCTTGCTTTTTGTTGTCATCACTTGAGTCATCATTGCCGCCCTTGTTCTTCTTGAAGTTCTTGAACTTGTTGTTCTTGAACTTGTCTTTCTTCTCTTCGAAACATGCATGGGCTAGATGACCAAGGGTGCCGCAATTGTAGCACTTCATTTGGGAGATTGGCTTCCTTGAAGAGCTTGTGAAGAATTTCTTCTTCTTTGAGTCAAATTTGACTCCATTCTTGTTTAGCCTCTTCAACATCTTGGCGGTCTTCTTCACCATGAGAGCGATGTTGTCTTCATCATCATCATCACTTGTGCTCTCAACAAAATATTGAATCTTGCACTTCTCCTTGGAAGATGCCTTGAGAGCCAAGTCCTTCTTTTCTTCCTTCTCCTTCTTCTTGGAGGATGATGAAGTTCCATCATTGATCTTCATGTACATCTCATGAGCATTGATCTTGCCCAACACTTGTGTTGGTGTAGTTGCGGAGAGATCGCCTTGATGAAGAACCGTGACGATGTGGCTATACTTGTCTATTGGAAGGACACAAAGTATCTTGCGCACCACATCGGCCGGTGTCATTTGAGAGAGTCCAAGGCCATTTAACTCTTCTACAAGCACATTCAAGCGAGAATACATTTCATTAGCATTTTTATGAGATAGCATGGTGAAAGCATTTAACTTAGCAATGATAAGGTGATAGCGCTCTTCTCTTTCACATTTAGTGCCCTCGTGAAGAGCACAAATGTTTGTCCAAATCTCATGCGCGGTTTTGCAATTCCGCACACGGTTGAACACATCCTTGCAAATGCCACGGAAAAGAATATTCTTTGCCTTGGCATTGTTCTTCTCAAAGTAAGGGTCCTCGGCGAACACCGATCCACCTTGGGTGGCGGCTTTGTGAACGCCGACATCCACGGCCTCAAGGTAGGCCTCCATCCGCACTTTCCAATACGGAAAGTCATCCCCATCGAACATGGGTGGCGGTCCATCCCCATGGGACATCTTGCTCTAGGCGGTGAAGCCTAATTTGAAGCAACCTCGCTCTGATACCAATTGAAAGGATCAAGATGCCCAAGAGGGGGGGGGGTGAATTGGGCTTCTTTTTAATTTCTAAAGCAAATATAAAAACCTATCAAATGCCAATCACCCCCTAGTGCCTACCGTCCGTGTGTCTTAACTAGAAAGCGGTAGCAATTCAAGGGAATTAAAGGCAACCTAAGCAATTCTAGAAGGAAATGTAAAAACAAGACGGAAAAGTAAAGAGCTAGGGAAAAGAGAATCTCATGAACGCAGCGATTTTTTCCCGAGGTATCGAGGTGTCGACACACCCCCCTAGTCCTCGTTGGAGCACCTCGCAAGGTATTGCTCCCCCTCTACCCGCGCAAGGGTAGAGTGCTCTCTACGGGCTGATTCTTCGCCACTCCGGCTCGGTGAATCGCCCACAACCGATCACAAGAGCTTGGAGAAGAGCCGCCAACAATCTCCCGGCGGTCACTTCCTCCGAACACCACCAAACCGTCTAGGTGCTATCGAACACCAAGAGTAACAAGCACAAGACCTTCACTTGACCCACTCAAGGCTAGGAAGGTGGATGGATGCACACAAGTCACTCCTAATCACTCTAGGAGGGAAGAGCAAGATGAATTCTCTCTAGTCTCTCCCTCACTAGACTCTTGGCTCTCCAAAAGATTTCTCAAGGTGTCACAGGCTAAAACAATGGCCAAGAAGACCTCTAAGGTCCAAGGGGGCAACTATAAATAGTCCCCACCTCCAAAACTAGCCGTTTTTTACTTTTTCTTCTTTCTGCGTAGCCACCGGACTAGTCCGGAGTTCACACCACCGGACCATGCACACTGGTCCGGAGCTCACTCTGATTTCAAGCTCAGACACCGTCGGACTACTCTGCTTGGTCCGACGCACTGGTCCGACGCTCTGGTCCGGAGCCTCGGTGCTCTCTGAGTGAAAACTGATCTCTCTTTTTACACACCACCGGACCACTCTCCTTGGTCCGGTGCCCTGGTCCGACGCTTTGGTCCGGAGCCAGGGTGCTCTCTGCATAGACCAAACTTCCTGTCTTGAGGCGTCGGACTAGCCGTCGGACACACCGTCGGACTAGTCCGGAGCCTTCTGACTCTCTGAACCAAGCCACCGGACCACTCTCCTATGGTCCGGCGCTGTCCAGACAGGTGGTCCGGAGCTCCTCGAGCTGAGAATCCGCCTAAGTCAGGGACCACCGGACTACTCTCCTTGGTCCGGTGCCTACTTAGCAGAGTGGTCCGGAGCCTCTTTCTCCCTCTCTATCAACCGTTTTCGCTGAGGTTTCTCAAGGGATCTTTCTCCTACTACTTCTAGGGTTTATCAAAGGCTGAAAGCAAGGTCTCTAGGACTAGTTGTGACAAGTGTGCATATACCCACTTTCCTAAACTCTCCTAGGTCAAGCTACTAACCTCATACCCCCCTTTATAGTACGGTCAAAGGAAAAACAAAAGCCCTAGCTATACTTAGTGCCCTTCTCAACCTTATGGCACTAAGAACTAGCCTAGTCTTCGTCGAGTATCTCCATCCTTTGCAACCGAAACGATTTCCATCTTGGGGGCATGAAAGTCCATTAAGCCCATTCAAAATACATCACTCATGACCTAACATATATGACTTTGTCTCTGCAAAACACACGTTAGTCAAGGTGATCTAGTATTGTCGTTAATCGCCTAAACACAAGGGTCCATGATTCTACAGTGCTACCTAAGGTGCCTCACGGGCAACCATCGGCAAGTTCTTTACCGATGCAGCAATATATGGTAGTTGCGAACCATCACATGATGATGGCAAATCCTCAGACTGGGATGTCAGTACACCAAGGAAGTCAATTTGTTGATTACTCTAAGGTGCAGGAACAACAGACGCCAGGTAATTATCAATTATCGGCAAATCATATGCCGATGGCTTATAATCCTTGATGGACTAGTTAGATTCAACAACAGGTGGTGCAGCCTAGATATCAAGTAGCGGGAGCACAACAATACCATTACCCGACGAATATTCAGAATGAAACATCGGTTCACCGACCGAGGAATACGATGCCGCAACATACCTCAGCGGGTGTCCAAGGTCATACATCGGTACATCAACCGATGCATAATATTCAGCAAGGTGGTGCTGCTCCTATACCAATCGGATCAGCTTATTTGCCACAAAGGCAAGAAGGGGCGTATCAACCAGTCGAGCTAGTCGATATTCAGCCGATCCATTGACAGGATCAGGATGCATACTGGGCTGATAAAATTGCCGAAGTAATGAAAGAGCAATTCGGTATCAAACCTAAGGTCAACACGTACTCTTATCGGACGTCGTACCCTCAAGCATATGACTTGATCCCTCTCCCAAATCGGTACAAGGTGCCGGATTTCACAAAGTTCTCTGGCCAAGATGAGACATCAACAATGGAGCACATCAAGCGCTTCATTATTCAGTGTGGGGAGGCAGCTAGCAGAGACGAGCTAAGGGTAAGATTATTCTCATCATCCTTATCTGGATCGGCATTTACCTGGTTTATCTCGCTTTCTCAAAATTCTGTGATCACTTAGGTCGATCTGGAGAAACAGTTTCACAAATACTTCTTCTCTGGCGTACATGAGAAGAGGATTACCGATTTGGTCAAGCTGAAACAGCGCAATGACGAATCAGTTGAGAACTTCGTGCAAAGACTACGAGACGTAAAGAATAAGTGCTACAACTTGGTTCTTGATGATCGTCAATTGGCAGATTTGGCTTTCCAGGGGTTGGTGCCACACATCAGAGACAAATATGCATCCCAAGAGTTTGAGAGTTTGAACCATCTCATGCAAAGGGTCGCCGATCAGGAAATCAAAGCTTTCGAACCCAGGAAGACTTGGAATAAGAAGGTGTCCTTTATTGAGCAAGAAGAGAATTCCGATTCAGATGAGGAACCAGGCATTGTTGTAGATGAATGGGTGAAGGAGAAGAGGAAAATAACATGTCTGTTTGGCCAGAAAGAAGCTGAGAGGTTCACCTTTGATATCACCAAGGCCGATAGGATATTTGACCTATTACTTCAAGAAGGGAGGATCTGGCTGTCGCCTAATCAGGTAATTCCATCGGCAGAAGAGCTTAGAAGGATCAGGTATTGCAAGTGGCATGCTGTAACTTCGCATAATACCAATGATTGCAAAGTCTTTAGGCAACAGTTGCTGTTAGAAATTGAATCTGGGCGGATCAAATTTGAAAATTCTAAAGCCCAGAAGCCGATGAAGATCGACCAGCATCTGTTTCCAAATAATATGGTGGAAACTAGCGGAAAGATTAAGGTACTGACTTCGGAAGTTGCCAAGAAAAATGCATCGGTAGATCCCAAGGATCAGATAACAGTGCATGATGTGAAAGGAAAGAAGCTTGCCGATGGAAGAACAGGTAAAAGAACTGCCGATGAAGGCAGTAGTGCCAGGAGGTCTCAAGGACGTGCATCATATGGTGTCGTGATCACACACAGAAGACCACAACAAGAATATGGGCGTTCACATGAAGAACGGTGTCAGAAATAGGAAGAAGAAAGACACCAAGAATGGTATCGTCATAAAGATCATTGGAAGTGCCCCTTCTTCGTCCACTGTTGGGAAGAAGGCATCAAGCTACCCACTGCTAATAATTGCCCTGAATGCAATGGGTACTATCCTGTCGATTGGTTAGAGAAGAAGTTTCTCTTTGAAGATCGGAAGTCAAGCTATGCTAAGCCGATCAGAGGAAAGGGATCAGTGCATGATCAACTAGGATGCAAGCTCAATGTACATGACAGGCTTGGCAAGCATGTCCGTCAAGAAGAGCTTGAAGAGAAAGCTAATTCCAGAGTGCCCGATGAAGAAATATTTTCTAGGGATCCAAACATAAGGGGAAGTGTGAATGTAAGCAGTGAAAATCAGTACCAGCTTGTTTGGAAAACTAAGCTTCCTCAATGGTGTCCCAAGGGTTTGACAAAACTCAAAGAAGGAGAATCTAGCGTGAACGCCAGAGTGATCTGTGTTATAGGGAAAATCCTTCAAGGGAAGAGTATCCAGTTTGGGAGTGGAGGCCGAAACACCAGAATAGAAGTCCATCGGCAGAAATCAATATGGTGGTGATGTTGCCGATGGAATTTATGGCGCCTATCGATACTGAAGACGAAGCTGCTGGTATGGCTCAGCTAGTGTTAGATCCGATGACGACTGTCTTTGAAAAGCCTGCCGATGATGAAAGGCAACATTTGAGAGCTTTGTTTGTCAAAGGCAAAGTCGATGGGCAGCCAGTGTCAAAGATGCTAGTAGATGGTGGGGCATCAATTAATATAATGTCGTATATCATGTTCAGAAAGCTTGGGAAAGGTGACCAAGATTTAGTCAAGACGGACATGAAACTTAAGGATTTTGAAGACAATGTGTCACCAGCTATGGCAGCAGTTTGTGTAGAGTTAACTATCGGCAGCAAAACTTTGCTGACAACGTTTTTTGTAATTAGCCGTAAAGGTACCTACAACTTGCTCCTGGGGAGGGACTGGATCCATGCTAATTGTTGTATTCCTTCCACAATGCATCAAAGCCTCATGCAATGGGTAGGAGACAAGATTGAAGTCGTCCGAAGTGAAGCCCCATCAATTGTTGCATCGGCAGAATCGAAAACCTATGAGCAGACCAAGTGCATATCGGGTAAAACTTGGGACACGGAGTTCCTTAAAGTTTTTGATTACCGTATCATGCCGATCCAAGCATTCGGTTCTGAAGAAGAGGTTTAATGGATCAGTTCGTCGATGATAGAAAAATTTGGGCAGGGATTCACATCAGCCGATGATTTACTAGAAATAGACATCGGCGATGGTAGTAAGCCTGGGCCAACTTTTATTAGTGCTAAGTTAGATTCCCAGTGTAAACGTTAGTTGAGTGATTTGTTAAAGGAATATAAAGATTATTTTGCTTGGGGCTATACAGAAATACTTGGTTTAGACCGATCAATAGTTGGACATCGGTTGCCTGTTAAGTCAGGTTTCTAACTACATCCGCAGCCAGCACACCGATGCAATCCTATTGTGTTACCCGATATTAAAGCTGAAATTACAAAATTAATTGAAGCTGGATTTATTCGGCAATGTTGATATGCCGAATGAATTTCTAACGTAATTCCTGTGTATAAGAAAAACAGGAAACTTCATGTTTGTGTTGATTTCAGGAATCTCGATAAGGCTATGCCAATAGATTGGTATCCGATGTTCGTTGCCGATCTACTGATTGATGCTGCTGTTGGACATCAAATCATTAGTTTCATGGGTGGTAATGCTGGATGTGATCAAATATTCATGGCTGAGAAAGATATATCCAGAACTGCTTTCAGATGTCGTGATGACTTTTGGCCTGAGGAACGCCGGTACTACTTATCAGAAAAATCTTGAGAAGCATCTTGCTGATTTACGAAAAATTCTAGGGTGCACAAAGGAACATGGGTTAAGGATGAATCCGAATGAGTGTGCATTTGGTATATCGGCAGGTCATACAATTGGCAAGATTAGGTTTTTCGAAGGGGTTGCGTTTTTCGGAGCAGTCAATGGTAAATATTTGAAGAGATATTATCCTAGTACATGGATGGATGCATGAAACGATACATATATACCGATGACAAAATTATCGTATAAAACATCGGTAGAAAAGCGTTTAAAGTTATATTACAAGGAGATTGGACATCAAGTTCACATTTTTGCCGATTACAACAGAGATTGTGAATAGATAAAATCACGCGAAGGCGGATTTGGTCTGCTTCCTCTGTCTCCTTAGCATCGTCGTCGGCAGTGCCCTCAATCGGCTTAATTTTCTTCTTCAGCAGAAGGGCATGGCGAGCATTAGCATCCCTCTCTTGTTGCAGGACTTTTGTAGCGTCAGGGAGTTGGATTTTCTTCTGATCGACTGAGTTTAAAGCTTCATCTACTTTCTTCAGCTCAGCTAGCAATTCTTCTTTTCGTACCGATAAACGGATGATTTCTTGTTCGAGCTCAATGCTGGAAGCTTCCAGACGGCCGATGTCTTTATACTTCTCATCGGCAGTCTGCTTGAACTTGAGTATTTCCTCTTCAATTTTTGCTTGAACAGCTCTATCGGCAACACGACGTGAAGCCTTTTGATACCGTAGCTGCCGGATCTCAAGGAATGCCGCTTGGAAGAGTGTTTCTACAATAACTGGTCTTGAATTTCTCTGAAAGTTACCCTTACTGCACTAGAGTCTTGGACTAGTTGGGATGTGTCTTGTTGCAGTAGGAGTAACAGTGCTTCAAGTTTGTATTTTACTTATGCCGATATAACAGTAGAAGCTTGAGCGGAGCTTTCTTCTTCATCGTCATCTGGAATGTTGACGGCAAAGGAAAATAAACTGTTGGGAGAGTCTTGGGCCTAATGAGAAAAGGAATTAAAAGTTTGTCAGTTAAGAACATGCATCTTGTAAAATTTATGATAGATGGCTGGTTTACCTACTTCAAAGCAGTTTCTTGTCTCGGGCTCGACAGTGTAGCTGGCATAGCTGCGTCTTGAAGGTCGGCAATAGTTGCCGATGAACTTGCTTCTGCAGGAGGGATAGTTGATGTTGGTGCCGATGTTGATGCTGGCGTGGTTCCTGCTGTTGCGGCCGAGCCTTGCTGGGGTAGTACTGTCTCTTGATTGGGGATCTCAATCGATGATTGATCAGGAATGGGTGCCGATACTGGCTCTGGTATTGGTGTGTCGGTAGGAGCTTGAGGAGATGTGACTGGTGATGTGATCGGAGCTGATGGCTTTGGGCGTTTTGGTTTGGGAGCAGTAGTTGATGAGCCTCGGCGTTTTGACTGTTGCACTCGGGGGCATCGGCAGGCTGAGCTGTAGAAGTTTGCACGTTTGGAACGGCTGCTGATGAGCTTGTCTGGTGCAGAGGAAAATTTGGTGCAGATTGAATAAAAATTGTCAATTAAAAATATTGTTGTGATCGACATAGATAAATGAAGACTTGTTACCATAAAAGCTTGCGCCAAAGCAACGGCGGCAGTGGCAGCATCATTGGTCGGCAATGGTTTGGACCTGATGGTCACCCTAGGAACTGCTTTGTGACGCATGAGGGCAGCCAATGAAGGGGCTTTGGTGCCGATTATCGATGTAGGGTTCATCGGTCGTAGGTTAAAAGGTTTGCCACTCTTGCTCTTTTTGGGGATCAAATCATTAACCTGTTGACAGAGGGTTAGTTACCGATGCATTTGAAAAGTTAATGAAAAAATAGTATCGAAAATAAACTTACCGCATCATCATGTATAATATGATCAACGTCAATCATGATGCAGCAAATAGTTGATCCTTCAACTCTTGGCACCAAGATTTGTATGACTCAGTGATGAAGGATGTCGGCGCCCAAGAGGATAAGTCGATGTTGGCTACATCCGCATGAGGGGAGAGAGTGACAATTTTATTCCAATCCATAGCACTGGAGATGACCTCTCTTGGTTTTATCACATTGACATAGCTGAGTTTGATCAGTAATTGACCAAATGCTAACTATCTTGCTGCTGCTGATGGATAATAGAATTCATATGACGAATGAGTGTTCTTCCCGGTCCCAAAAATGTTAACTGGAATAGCCCGGGGAATGAGGGTAGCCTTCGTGATTCCTTCATTTTTTTTGGTATATTCCCATCAGTAAGGTTGAAGGAGTGTGGAAATCGGTTATCTTCATCGATATAAGGCCACCAGACTCGTTCTGCAGCAGGAATTCCGCAGTAGAGCCTCTGAAAGAACATGCCGAATTGATCTTCGTTGGCATCGGTTCCTGGTAGTACTATTATGGCTTCCCCAAAATTGAGTGGGGAACGGGTTACCGGTTCATCCTCAGCAAATACATAGTCCTCAGATATATCTCTTGGGAACTGCTGGCTAAACAGATCAAATTGAAGACATTTATGCATGTGGGCGTTTAGCCATAAGTTGATGAACCACCAAGGGCCTCCAAGGTTGCCGATGGGCTCACCTAGTAGCAACTTTCTTGATACTTGGTGTAGGAGGTGATAAACTGAGCTGAGAAGGTATCGGCTAAGAGGAAGTCCTCCATCGGCCAAGAGTTCTGCTGCAGGAAGATACATGTTGGTGGGTCCAACTGTTCTGCCACAGAAGATAAACTTCTCCAACCACATGTTTAGGAAGGTGGCATGCTCTCTTTGGCCTACCGATCCGGTCTTCTGATACTCTTGGATGTATCCGGTCCAACCACCGATATTATGTGTGTTTACCCGATGTTCGGACTTCCTGCGGAAAATGGTGGCAGGATCGGCAGAGGTGACGTCGAGGCCGGTGAGCATGTGTACATCGGCAAGTGTGGGAGTGGTTGGTCCATGTCTAAATAGAATTGCGTTCATTGTATTGGACCAAAAATAAGAAGCAACAATCATCATGTTTTCATTCTTGGCCATATCGGCAATAGACAACCTAATGCATTGGTCTATGTTGCGTTCTGACCAATAGAGTTGTGACCTAGCCATCCCGAGGTACCAGTTCTTCCACCCTTTGGTAGGTTTGGGCTAGGAGCGAAAGGTATCTATCCATAACCCTAGATCGAAGTGTTCGGATCTAAAAGGGATACGGTTGGTTTCTACGTTGATGAGATTGGTGTGATCGGTATTGCCCATTGGACCCAAACAACAGAGGTGTGCTTGATCAGTGGGGATCACTATTCTGTTGCGCATTTCCTAGATTCAAGAAGTGAAAGAAAGGGGAGGAAAAGAAATCAAGAAACAACGCAGAAAAAGAAAACCGCAATGTATGAAACAGGAGAAAAAAAGTTACCGCGGGATCATTGAAGTTAATCGCCATTGGAATGGAGGAATTCTTGCAAAAATTGCGCCTCCTGATGAGAGAAGAAGCCGCCGGCAGAATGACTGCCGGAGTGCTCTTCGAAAACGCCGGTGAAGTGGAGATGAAGATGAGAACTCAGGGTAAAAAGGAGAGCGGACAGTTGTTGACACAAAAAGCATCAGGATCTGCGAACACCTCGGGCTTATACACGAATTCGATATCCGAGGGCATGCCAGTCGATTTGACCAGTTAATCGACAAGGACGATAGCTAGAACAAGATCCAAACAAGACAACAGCGATACGCCTAGATGTCAAGACTCAGACTTGATCAAGATAACTAGAGCAGAGCTGAACGAGACAACAGCGATGCGCTCGGATGTCAAAGCTTCGATTACTCCCAGGCGGAACTTGCAAGGGTTTGACGGAGGTCGATAAGATGCAGCCCGTCGAAACTTGAAGAACTCGTAGATAAACTAATACCTAATGTGGTAAAGGTAAATTGCTAGAAAGGTAAATAAGATAAAATAGATGTGTTTGATATGCTTGGATATATTCATCACGTAGCCTTCGGGCACATATTTATACTCCCGTATGGGGAGTTGTACATGGACACGACTCGTACCCTTCCTAAACAAAACTCCTATTTCTAGGGAAATAACTGACTCGCACAGGAGTCGGACCCAAAAAGAAACAATCTTTTCCTAAACAGATTCTACTATTATTAAGGGAATAAAATGACTCATGCAAGAGTCGGACTCAAACTTCTATAACAATACTGGTATAAGATCACCAGTTTCCTTATGCCTCTTTCCCGATGAAACTTTCCATTGACATCCTTCCGATCCGCAACCCCCTTTTAGCACCATCGGCAACCGTACGTTCACGTTAACCATGTCATTCTTCATCGGCAACACTCTGCTGACGCCAGCCACGTCATTCTACTTCCATCGGCAGCATCTACCATTCATCGGCAACAGCCTTTAGCTTTCATCGGCAAGCTGACCTTTGCCTTTAGCAACAGTCTTTCTGCCTCCATCGACAATAAGTCTGTTTTTATCGGCAACATTCTTGCCTCTATCGGCAGTTTGACCGATAATATCCCGATGCCGATAAGGAACAACAACCAGCCTCTTGCCGATCGGCACAATCCTTAGATTATATTGACACGTGCCAAAAAACGGTGTCAACACATGCCCCCCAGTTTCGGAGTATAAGATGTCTTATGCGCCGAAATTCCTTCTGCTGTTATCTCTTCTTCCAAGATGTCTGCCGATGCCCCCAAGTGTAACAGTCGAAACGCCAGGGCTCATCAAGTACCGTTCCCAAGCTAAAATGTCCAAGGCCATCGACTCTAGTTAATCTATCGGCAACATATCGATATCTGCCGATGGATTCTCATCTTTGTGCATTGGCCTTCATTGCTTGCCCTAAGATTCCCCTATGGAAGGGTTTCCATCGTGACACAAGTCTTCTTGGCGTTCGCGTTACATCCTCCTTCTTTGAGTCTTTGTAAGACCCTTAGGACACCATCGAGGGAGCTTTAGTTTTCCAAACAGGCTGGTACTGTTTCTCATTGCTTGTATCTGCACCACCTCTTATGTTTGGATCTCTGGAGAATACTTCCTCATCGAGCATCCTTGCATTGGCTGCCTCCTCAAGATCTTCTCGACAAATATGCTTGCCAAGCCTATCGTGTATGTTGAGCTTGCCCCCAGCCGATCATGTGCTGACCCCTTTCCGTTGATCGGCCTGCCATAGTTTGATGCTCGATCGTCAAAACAAGGTTTCTTTTTTAACTGATCAGCAGGGTAATACCCATTGCACTCAGGGCAATTATCAGCAGTAGGTAGTTTGATGCCTTCTTCCCAATAGTGAACAAAGAAGGAGCACCTCCAATGATTTTTATGCCGATGCCACTCTTGGCGCCTTTTTTCCTACTGCCGATGTTGATCTTCGTGCCAACGCCAATCTTGTCGTGGCCGTCTATGCGTGATCACAGCGTCATAAAACCTTCCGGCGCTACTGCTATTATTGGCAACTCTCTTGCCTTTTCTACCATCGACAAACTTTCTCCCTATTACTTCATGCGCAGTTATCTGATGTCCAGGGTCTACTGATGCGCTTTTCTTGGCAGCTTCCGATGTCAACACCTTAGTTTTACTAGTTTCCACCATGTTATTTGGAAACGAGTACTGATTGATCTTCATCGGCTTCTGGGCTTTGTAATTTTCAAACTTAATCCACCCAGACTCAATCCCTGACTGCAACTGTTGCTTAAAGACTTTGCAGTCATTGGTATTGTGCGAAGTTGCATTGTGCCACTTGCAATACCTGATTTTCTTAAGCTCTTTGGCCGATGGAATTACCTGGTTAGGTGCCAGCTTAATCTTCCCTTCTTGGAGCAATAGGTTAAACATCCTATCGGCCTTGGTGATATCAAAAGTGCATCTCTCAGCTTCTTTCTGATCGAACGGACAAGATATCGACTTTTTATTCTCTACCGATTCAACTAAATCGATACTTGCTTCTTCGTTCGAATCCGTCTTCTTAGTTAAAGACACCTCTTCATCCCAATTTTCTCTAGGTTCAACAATCTCAGTGTCTTGATCGGCAACCCTTTGCACAAGATGACTTAAGCTTTCAAACTCTTGAGACGCGTATTTATCTCTGATGTGCGGCAGCAACCCCTGGAAAGCCAAATCCGCCAATTGCCGATCATCAAGTACCAAGCTATAGCACTTGTTCTTCATGCTTCGCAGTCTTTGGACGAAGCTTTCTACAGATTCATCATCACACTGCTTCAGCTTGACTAAATCGGTAAGATTCTTCTCATGTGTGCTAGCAAAGAAGTACTTGTGAAACTGTTTTTCTAGATCGGCCCAAGTGATCACAGAATTTGGAGATAGTGAAACAAACCACGTAAATGCCGATCCAGATAACGATGACGAGAACAATCTTACCCTCAGTTCATCCTTGCTGGCTGCCTCCCCACACTGGATAATGAAGCGGTTGATGTGCTCCATCGTTGACGTGTCATCTTGGCCAGAGAACTTGTTAAAATCTGGCACCCTGTACCGATTTGGGAAGGGGATTAAAATCATAAGCTGGAGGGTATGGAGTCTGATAAGAATATGTATCAACCTTAGGCTTGATACCAAATTGCTCTTTCGCCACTTTGGCAATCTTATCGACTAAATATGCATCTTGATCCTGCAGATGCACTGGCTGGACATTGACTGGTTGAGCAGATCGATGCACCTCTTCATATCTTTGCGGTAAATAAGCTGGGGCAATCGGCACATTTGCGGCACCAGTCTGTTGAATATTATGCATCGGCTGATTGGCTGATGGGCAACTTTGAACACCCACTGGCTGAGTAGGTTGATGCACTTCTTTGGGTCTTGATGTCAAAGTGCTTGAAGTGATTGGCGCGTGTGCAGTACCAGTCATCTGAACACTATGCATCGGCTGAGTTGCCGATGGTCAATTTTGCACACTCACTGGCTTGTGTTGTGGCATTATATTCATCGGTTGTTGTACCGATGTCTCATTCTGCGCATTCACTTGCGAGTATTGCGGTGTAGTACTTATCGGCTGATGTACCGATATTTCATTCTGAAGACTCGCCGGATGACACTGCGGAGCTCTTGCCACTTGGTGCCCAGGCTGCACAACTTGCTGCTGAATCGGTAATTGACCGATCCAACTTACATTAGGTGTCATCGGCATATGACTTACCGATGGCTGATAACCAACTGACTCTTGTAGCCCTTGTACCCTTGGATGATAGCCTTGATTTGTGGGTACCATAGGTTGAGCAGGCATTGCCGATACAGGCTGATTGACAATCGGCATGCCTTGTTGCATCGGCCAAGAATTTGCCAATGGCTGATAACCAGCTGATGCCTGTCATTCTTGTGGCGCCGGGTAATTGAGGAACCATTGCCGCCATAGGTTGACTTGCAGCTGCTAGGCCTTGTTGTATCGACAAGTGATTTGCCGATGGTTGGGCATAAGGCACTCTGGGTATTGCCATTTGAAGATTCCCTGTTGGCAACTGCACCGTTGGAGAAGATGTAGCATAATGCATCACTGGAACCATTGGCTGTACTGGTGTTGCCGATGCCATGGGAATCTTCCACCCTGCATGGTTACCTTGGACCAATCTGGAATCAACGGATGGACTTGGAGACATACCGTATCCCCACCAGTTGGCAGAAGTTGGCTGACTCTGGGTCACAGGTCCAGACATTGTTGAGGCCACCGGATTTGTATTCACCTGAGTGATGCTTGCTGGGCTCGATCTTGGTGGCATGATCTCATCGGCAGATCGGTTCATAATCGGTGAAGACACCCTTAGAACCGCCGATGCTGATCCGAGTTGATGATACGCCGGACCAACATAATATGGTGCCTGTCCTCCCTTGAAAGTTTGCTTAACAGCATTGCATACAGTATCGGACAGCACATTGGATTGGCTAATTA
Source organism: Microstegium vimineum (assembly GCA_022036555.1). Classification (NCBI taxonomy): domain Eukaryota; kingdom Viridiplantae; phylum Streptophyta; class Magnoliopsida; order Poales; family Poaceae; genus Microstegium; species Microstegium vimineum. The sequence continues at coordinate 29,573,809 of CM039128.1, forward strand.
ATACATTATTTAATGCAGAATTAACCATCTCTTGTAATTTACCAGGATCGGCGTCGAAAGTGACTTGCCGTGGTGACGGCGGATCTTGCTTCTGGACTGCTTCGCCGATTCTGTTTAGGCTGAAGGATTTGAGATATAACCGCTTGTACTCCTCCATAGCCTGCTCCATAGCCTGCTTCTGATCATCTCTCAGATTTGCTTCGGAGACTCCGATGATGTTCTTCGGATTGACGCCGGTATGATCATCCATAGTAGATGTATAATTGGTCCCACCGGGTGTGCCAAAAGAGGTGTTGACATAAAAAGCGTTAGGATCTACGAACACCTCGGGCTTATACCCGAATTCGATATCCGAGGGCGTGCCAGTCGATTTGACCAGTTAATCGACAAGGACGATAGCTAGAACAAGATCCAAACAAGACAACGGCGATATGCCCAGATGTCAAGACTCAGACTTGATCAAGATAACTAGAGTAGAGCTGAACAAGACAACAGCGATGCGCCCGGATGTCAAAGCTCCGATTACTCCCAGGCGGAACTTGCAAGGGTTTGACGGAGGTCGATAAGATGCAGCCTGTCGAAACTTGAAGAACTCGTAGATAAACTAATACCTAATGCGGTAAAGGTAAATTGCTAGAAAGGTAAATAAGATAAAATAGATGTGTTTGATATGCTTGGATATATTCATCACGTAGCCTTCGGGCACATATTTATACTCCCGTATGGGGAGTTGTACATGGACATGACTCGTACCCTTCCTAAACAAAACTCCTATTTCTAGGGAAATAACTGACTCGCGCAGGAGTCGGACCCAAACAGAAACAATCTTTTTCTAAACAGATTCTACTATTATTAAGGGAATAAAACGACTCATGCAAGAGTCGGACTCAAACTTCTATAACAATACTGGTATAAGATCACCAGTTTCCTTATGCCTCTTTCCCGATGAAACTTTCCATTGACATCCTTCCGATCCGCAACCCCCTTTTAGCACCATCGGCAACCGTACGTTCACGTTAACCATGTCATTCTTCATCGGCAACACTCTGCTGACGCCAGCCACGTCATTCTACTTCCATCGGCAGCATCTACCATTCATCGGCAACAGCCTTTAGCTTTCATCGGCAAGCTGACCTTTGCCTTTATCAACAGTCTTTCTGCCTCCATCTGCAACAAGTCTGTTTTTATCGGCAACATTCTTGCCTCTATCGGCAGTCTAACCGATAATATCCCAATGCCGATAAGGAACAGCAACCAGCCTCTCGCCGATCGGCACAATCCTTAGATTATATTGACCGTGCCAAGAAACGGTGTCAACAACAGTGGTCTTTATAGGCCTAGGTCGAAAGGGTGTTTTCGAATTTTTCCTTTTTACTAAGCTGAGATATGGGAAGATATCGTGGTAAATTTGTGCGGAGATCGAGGAGTTGCAGTTTTTGGCGCTACAGTCGCAAGAGTCATTGGTAATTTGCAGTGATGACGCGCGGAAATCGAAATGATGACATAGGATATTTTGGAGGGAAAAGATTACAGTAGAGGAAATTTCGGCGCATAAGATTTTTATACTCCGAAATTGGGGGGCATGTGTTGACACCGTTTTTTGGTATGTGTCAATATGAATTGGGTGCGCTGATCAATGAAGGGATGGTTGTTGTTCCTTATCGGCATCAAGAAACTGCTGATCAGATTGCCGATAGAAGCAGGTGATTAAAGGAGCGTCAAAAAGAGAAGAAGGCTGCTTGCCGATAGGAAAGTTGCCGATGAAGATGTTGCCGATAGGGAGGCATGCCGGTGAATGCAGAATGGCGTGAGTGACGCCAAGCGAAGGCTACCGATGGCGTTGAAAGGAAGGTTATAGATTTAAGGAAATCTGCTGATGGAAGGTGTCATCGTAACAAAGACGGATATGGAAACTGGTGATTGTATGCTAGTATTTTTTTTAGTTTGAGTCCGACTCTTGCACGAGTCGTTTATTTCCTTAAAAATAGGAGTTTTGTTTAGGTATGAGTCGTGTCTGTGTACAACTCCTCCTACCGGAGTATAAATATGTACCTAGGGCTTGCGTGAAAAAGAGACAATCAATCAAATACATCTATTATTTTTCATCTACTTTTCTAGCAAATATACTTTTATCGCATTAGTTCTAGTTCATCTACGAGTTCTTTCGACGTATCGACGGGCTGCATGTATACGACCTCCGTCAACCTCGCAAGTTCCGCGTTTTGAGCAATTTGAGCTTTGACGTCCGGGTGTATCGCTGTCGTCTCGTTCAATCTTGTTCTAGTTATTGTCCTTGTCGATTAACTGGTCAAATCAACTGGCACACCTTGGATATCAAAATTTTGGGTATAAGCCTGAGGTGTTCGCAGATCCGACGCTTTTTGTGTCAACACAAACAAGCCGCACGCAATGCAAACAAACTCGTGGCAAGAGTCACAACATATTGCAACCATCGACTAGAGAGTTGCAATATCATTTTAGTATTGCAACGCCAACAAAAATCCCTGCAACAAAAAAACCGTTGCAATACTGACCTTTTTTTGCAACCATCAAATAAAAGTGTTGCAATATCAACTTAGTATTGCAACACCAGTAAAAGTCCCCGTGACGCAAATCAAAGTGTGGCACCAGTGACAACGTATTACAACCACACTATATTTCGTTGCGATAACAATTACTTGTTGCAATGATCTTCATCTTTTTTTCCACGAAACAATTTTATTGGCAAAAATTTCATCTATCGCAACCAAAAGGGCAAATGGTTGCGAGAGCACTCCTTGTTGCAACGAAATCGTTGACGTTGCCCCGAAAGAGCGTGGCAAAAGGGTCAGAATCTAGTAGTGCAAGAGTGCGGTAAGGTACTATTGTGAGTATTGTGAGCGGGATGGGCATTTGGCTGAGTTTTGCTATAGGAGGAAGAGAGATGATCGACGGCAAGTTGAGTTGAACAACTAGGACATGTACTACCCACCGGTTGGGGTGCGTGAACCAGAAGTTTGGAGGCGCACTACTAGGCCTAGAGGTGCAATGCCTCATGGTGCTAGGCCTCAGGAGGCGAGACCACGTGGTGGTCGTGCCCGACGGGGTACCGGTCGTGACCCATACGACTACGGGCCTTGTGGCGGTGGCTTCACTCCTACCTTTGCTAGTGGACCACGTTTTCCCCATCGTGGTGATCTCTATCCTCCCATGGGACAGGAGATGTTTGGTTTTTCTCCTAACCCTTTCTTTGGGCAAATGGGACAACACTAGTATCCTTCACAGTTCACTAACCCCAGTGTTGCACCGTTTGCTCACCCTATGTCTTTTTATTGATGTAGGACGGAGGACTGGAGGAGACTTGGCTTGTGGATTCCGGATGCTCACGCCATATGACCGGAAGTTCCTAGTGGTTCTCCTGCCTCGACCCCGTGCACCACACCGAGTATATCACATTCGGGGACAAGAGTAAAGGTAAGGTTGTCTCCCAAGGATCGATCCAAGTGAACTCAAGGATGTTGCTTTGGTTGCGAATTTGCATTTTAACCTTCTTTCGGTTTCGCAACTCTTTGATGACGGTTTTGAAGTGAGTTTCAAGCCTACTATCTCTCGGATTTTGGACTCTCATGGTGAGCTTGTTTGCCGGATTTTACCCTTTGGGAAGGTTTTTCGTGCGGATTTTTCTATCTCTTCTGGACCTTCTCGTTGTCTTCTTGCCGGTTCTTCTTCCGAGCTTTGAAAGTGGCATAGGAGATTGGGACATTTGAGTTTTGACTTGCTTGCAAGGCTTAGCTCAATGGACCTTATCCAAGGATTGCCAAAGCTGAAGTTTGAGAAGGATTTGGTTTGCCATCCTTGCAGGCATGGCAAGATGGTTGCCGCTTCCCATCCTCCTGTGACTGAGGTCATGACCACTCGACCCAGCGAGCTCTTACACATGGACACAGTTGGTCCAGCTCGGGTTAGGTTGGAGGGAGGGAAGTGGTATGTGGTTGTAGTCGTTGATGACTACTCGAGATACTCTTGGGTGTTCTTTTTGGAGAGTAAGGATGAGGCTTTTCCTTTGGTTTGAGATCTGATTTTGAGATTGCAAAATGAGCTACCTAAGAATGCCATGAGAGCTATTCGCAGTGACAATGGCACAGAATTCAAAAATGCTCACTTTGCATCTCTTTGTTCTTCCTTGGGACTCGACCATCAGTTTTCCTCACCTCAAACTCCTCAGCAGAACGGTGTTGTTGAGCGCAAGAATCGGACCCTTGTTGAGATGGCCAGGACGATGCATGGTGCCGGTGACCTGTTACTTCCGGCATTTATGTGACTAGATTCGTTGTTTCTGATCCAACGAGCTAGCTCCGGCCGTGGCTCCATATGGTTTGTGGCAGGGGCGAATCCAGGATATCATGTCACTAGGTCAAGAAATAAACAACGGGATCAAAGACGCGTTGATTTTATATTTGAAAGGATAATTTGCTGGTGAATATAAGAATATTTAGTGAGTTTTTGACAAGTTACTAGGTCAGCTGACCATGACAGATACACCTAGATTCGCCACTGGTTTGCGGTAACGAGAGCGTGCGGGGAGGCAGGCTACTGCAGACGGGGCAGGCTGGCGTAGTGCCGACTGCGGCGGTGGGCGAGCATCGCGGTGGGCGCGTGGTGGCCGCCTGGAGTTCTGTCAGTGATGGACAAGCTTGCTTTCTGCGGCAGCAGCGGCAGAGACATTGTCGTCGTCTCTGTTCTTGCGTGGACGAGGAAGAAAGAAATAAAGAGATAAAGGGTAAAACGATGATGCAAATTTGATGGCAATAAAAAATGATTAAATTTTTAAAGAAATCAGCCAAAGGGTATTTGAGCAAATGTACCTAGCGAATCTATTTTACAGATGACAAATGAGCGAAGCCCAAGTGTAATGATGGCAAAATTCTCATTTTCTCCTCATCTCTCACCCATTCTCTTTCTTGATTGTACATATAAAAAGTGAGATTTGAAGTGATCCAAAGTGCATTTGCTTAAAGTTTGAACATCTAGTGGCACTAGAGATTGTTGAACAATGGATTTTCTTATTACTCTTGGTGATTGTCATCACCTAGACGGCTTGGAGCTGCGGTGGAGGATTATCATAAGTCAAGGAATGTCCGTGGTCATCTCTTAGTGATTTGTGAGGGTTTCTTGTGCCTATTTCTCGTAGAAGTTTACCAAATGTGACTCTAGTAAATTGCTCCTGTCATTGAGCTACCACCACTTGTAGGTAGGTGCTTGTGGTGCCCTTATGTAGGGCTGGGATTGGAAAGCCTATTAGTTTGCGCACCACCAAGTGATTTGTCGACATAACAGGAACTACCAAGTGATTTGTTGACATAATTGGAACCAACGTGTTGGCAAGCATGAGAACCTTAAGAGAAAAATACGTGTGTCATTTGTCTCTTATATTCTCCCGATATTCGGTTGGCATTCAAATTGATTAATTGATCATCTCACTTTCTCGGTTTTGGTAACAATCTTTCTATTAGTTATATTACTTTATGTTTGTTTAACTTAGTTGAGTAGTTAGTGTACTTAGTTATAAACTTATAATTAGCTCTCTAGCTTTCTCACCTAAGTGCTAAGTAGCAACATAGCTCTTGATTGACATAGAGATCATAATATACTAGAATTGCAAATAGGTGGCTTGCCTAACATTTTAGAGCTAGAGTAAACCGCATTATCGTTTTGTTATTATCTAATAAGTTGCTTTAGTGTGTTTTTGTAAAAATTTTATTAGGCTATTGAAAGGATCTAGATGCCCAAGAGGGGGGGTGAATTGGCCTTCTTTTAAATTTCTAAAGCAATATTAAAACCTATTGATGCCAATCACCCCCTAGTGCCTTCCGCAATGTGTATCCTAACTAGAAAGCAATAGCAAGCCAAGTAATTGAAAGACAACCTAAGCAATTCTAGTAGGAATTGAAAGAACAAGGCGGAAAGTAATGCAAGTAAGTAAAGAGCGAGGGAAAGGAATTCTTGATGCAGCGATGTTTTCCCAAGGTATCGAGGTGTCGCCACACCCCCGTAGTCCTCGTTGGAGCACCTCGCAAGGTATAGCCCCCCCTCTACCCACGCAAGGGTAGAGTGCTCTCTACGGGCTGATTCTTCGCCACTCCGGCTCGGTGAATCGCTCACAACCGATCACAGAAGCTTGGAGAAGAGCCGCCGACAATCTTCCGGCGATCACTTCCTCCGAACACCACCAAACCGTCTAGGTGCTGTCGAACACCAAGAGTAACAAGCACAAGACCTTCACTTGACCAACTCAAGGCTAGGAAGGTGGATGGATGCACACAAGTCACTCCTAATCACCCTAGGATGGAAGAACAAGATGAACTCTCTCAAATCTCTCCCTCACTAGGCACTTGGCTCTCCAAGAACTCTCTCAAGGGTTCCTCAGGTGAAACAATGGCCAAGAGAGCTCTCAAGGATGAAGAGGGCAACTATAAATAGTCCCCACCTCCAAAACTAGCCGTTTCTTGCTTTTTCCACATTCTACGAAGGCACCGGACTAGTCCGGAGGTCACACCATCGGACTAAGGCAACTGGTCCGGAGCTCACTCATAGTTCAAATCTCAGGTACCGTCGGACCACTCGCTATGGTCCGACGCCCTGGTCTGACGCTCAGGTCCGGAGCCAGGGTGCTCACTGGACTCCAAGATCCAGCTGAGCTCGGCACCACCGGACCACTCGCCTTGGTCCGGTGCCCTGGTCCGACGCAGAGGTCCGGAGCCAGGGTACTTACTGGAAAGCCAAACTTCTCTGACTCGAAGCGTCGAACTAGAGGACGGCCCACCGTCGGACTAGTCTGGAGCCTCTTCTGAGGCTTACTTCCTCTGGTAGGGACCTCCGGACCACTCGTCTATGGTCCGGTGCTCTTTGGACAGGTGGTCTGGAGCTCTTGTCTCTGAAACTTGCCTAAGACAGTGACCATCGGACCACTCTCCTTGGTCCGACGCCTCCTAGGCAGACTGGTCCGGAGCCTCTTTCTCTCCCTGTTTTAACTCTTTTCACTAAGTCTTCTCTAGGGGTTTTGCTCCTATCATCTTAAGGGCTATTATCAGGGTCTCTAGGACTAGTTGTGACAAGTGTGCATACACCAACATTCCCAAACTCTCCTAGGTCAAGCTACTAACCTCATACCCCCCTTTATAGTATGGTCAAAGGAAAAACAAAGCCTTAGTCTATACTTAGTGCCCTTCTCACACCTCGTGGCACTAAGAGCTCGCCTAGTCTTCACCTGGTAGCTTAATCCTTTCAAACCGAAACGATTTGCATCTTGGGGGCATGAATATCCATTAAGCCCATTCAATAAGTATCACTTATGACCTAACTCTAATGACTTTGCCTCTGCAAAACACATGTTAGTCATAGTGATCTAGCATTGTCGTTAATCGGCTAAACACAAGGGACCATGATTCTTCAATCTCCCCCTTTTAGGTGATTGATGACAATACAAGCTCGAGTAGAGAATAAGAGTGAATTTTGATTAGAGAAACATGATTTGACATGAGATAGGCATGGGTTAGTAATAAGAAAGACATAAACATGCCTAAACCATTCAAGCCATGACAAGCACAAAAGATATGAATTTGGCATAGGTACTTGATTTCAAAAGGATATGCTATACCAAAAGATCATAGATTAGTGTGGAAGCATTAGCATAACCAAGTGACATGATATAGATAAAAGGTTCACACACATGTCACACAATCATCAAGTCTTCAAACAACACACACATATCTCACAAATGCATAAAGACGGTAAATGTGATGCATGATGCGATAGAGTATATTACACATCAAAAGAAGGAGTCCTACTAGCTCCCCCTGAAGCTAGCCCATCTACTCGACTCTCCCTCTCCCCCTTTGGCGTCGAAGCACCAAAGTCTAAGCGTCCGGAGGCGGAGTGGAAGGAGCCGCAGCACGGTCAAGGATGCGAAAGTCGTCGAGAGCATCGTCATCATCCGAGGAGTCCTCCCCCTAAGTGTCTGTCGCTGAAGTGGAGCGGTCTGGGGATAGGGCTGACGTGCCGTCTACCTCTGCTGTTGTAGAGTCTGGAGCTGTAGCTGGAGCAGGAGTAGGAGTAGTATCTGCCACTGTCTGTGTAGGAGCCTCTGGAGCTACGGAGTCCGGTTGTGCCTCTGGCACTGACTCGACTGGAGTCTGAAGGACCGGTGGCTGCTCAGGTGGAACTGGAGTGGTGGAGACAGCTGTGGCATCTGTCACAATAGCCCCGGGCGGAGTAGATACATCTAGTGCCGGGTGTCAACTGTAGCCTCAAACGAGGCAACTGAAGAGCGGTGTTGACCCGCTGTCGGCGAAACAAGCTCTGCCTCAATCTCAGCTGCCACCTGCTGACCAGTGGGGGACGGCTGCCCAGTGTGTCGCTGAACGACGTGGAGAGGTCTCTAGCTAGTGACACCCAAACTTGCTGACATCGGAGTGAATCCGGTAGTGAGTGGGGTGAACTGCTGAGTCGGGCCTAGAGTGTCTAACTACTGAGTGACATGTGTAGCCATTGACTGGAACAGGGTGGTCACGCCGGCACCCTGAAGTCTACTGGACTGTACGGCGGGGGTGGGTGTGACAGACGGACCGACTGACACTGGCGGTGCCACTAAAGGGCCACTGACTATTGAGAGCCCAAGATAGGTCCAATTGCTGGAAAAGCCACTGACGGACCAGCTGACTGTGAAGGCTAGGTCTGACTCATCATCTATATCTGTGGCAGAGCAGGAAACTCAATAGGAGGAGCACCGGTCCACTTCATCATATGGGCCATAAAGGCCATGTTCTGCTGCTGGATCTGTTGGGATTGTAGCTGCATACGCTGGGACTCAAGATGCATCTGGAGCATCTGGCGCTACACCTCATAGTGTCTATCCTCAGAATGTCTCTGTAGTTCATCATGTCTCTGCTAAATCTGGGTGACAGTCGTCACAAGAGATCCATGCTGCTCCTGAATCCGATCTAGAACTTTCAGAATGAGAGTCTCTGTAGTGGAGGCAGTACCAAATCCACCAGCCTCGGCGTCATGTGTCTGTGGAGGCATCTCTGGTATAGGATGGTACTCTGCATCTGAGCTGTCAGAAGTAGTATCCTCAGGTGTAGCAGCTGCCCCGGTGTTTAACTCATGGAGCTCCTGCTGCTCAAACGCCTCTGATGGAATTGTCCTCTTCATCCACAACATCTCTGTCTGCTGGTGCAGTCCTTTGCTTCACAACCTGAAGCACCCGTTCTCAAACCTTTGATCAATAGAAGCTAGCACTATGTAAGGTGGAAACGAAGTCTCAGACACATCGAGCAGAACACGGAGTCCAGGCTCGGTCCTCTCATGCATGATAGCAATGATGGCACATATCCAGTGAGCATAGGGAAACTGTCGCCTAGCCCGCATCCCATCTGAAATCACATCCTCAATCTCGGACACAAGGAAGTCTGCTATATCAAACGGTGTCTGTGAGACGAGGGCCTGTAGAAGGAACTGCTGCAAGTTGGTCAACAGTGTACCCAATGCATGGCAACAGTGTACGTCGTAGAACATCGTTCAAGCGGCGAACGGTAGGTATAAGCTCTGCCGGGGTGCGTCGAGATCCCGCTGTGAAGGGTGGCCGGAAGAGAGGTGCAACCTCCTCAACTGACAAAGAACGGCCACCGCGAGCTCGGCGAGGCAAGGAAACTCCTCCATAGCAATCATAGTGAAGGCTGAGTTGGTTGGCTGTCCCGGTTAGATGAAGTACCTCTCTGAGATGGGTCAAATAAAGCCTCTGTCGCTCGCCTCTGAAAGTGTACTGGAGAAAAGTGTGATCTGGCTCAATCCAGACTGAAGCATAGAGCTCCCGGACCCACCTCTCAATATAGTTTCCGGAACGACCAAGGAGGTCGGCGAGTCCCGGAAGATACTCGATGAAAGGGCGGATCCCCTCACCAGCAATCTCAACAAGGCTCTCCAAAGAGCAAACTCTGTGAGGGCGTACCTGAATGCAAGTGAGTTGTGATGCCCTGTACAAATCCTCCATAAGAGTAGTGTGCCATCCGCGGGAAGCTCTAGGGTCACGCTGATCCGGGCACCACCTCTCTAGCTGAACAACCGAAGCTTCTTCACTTTCTTCGCTGTGAGCTCCCTTAGGTCAAGGTGAGCAGAATCAGACTCTGAAGTGGGAGCTGCTGAGGCGCTCTGAGGTAACGAAGTGGCCTGGGAGCGAGTGACACGTCCCCAGGAAGCCGGAGCCAAAGGAACTGCAAGAACTTCTGTGACTAGCTCTTGCTCCTCTGGAAGTGTCTCAGACTGAGCTGGGGGTGTAGAGGGTAGAACCCGCGGAGGAGTGCCAATACGAACTGAGCCTCGGCGACCACCTCGCTTTGCGCGGTCTGCTGCATCTGCCACTACCTCGGCCTGTTCGGCCTCTGAAAGCTTTCGCTTTTTCTTCTTAGGCTTCTCTACCACCTTCTTCTTCCCCTTGTCCCTCGAAGGACGCGGAGGAGTAGGTGGGTCATCACTAGAACCACTAACACGAGCACGTGAACCATGAGCCATAGCTGATCAACAGAGAAACCACTGCCCAATGACAAGAACCACTGCCCAAACTGACAAGTGAGAACCACTGCCACGAACCTCTGTCACAACCAACTGCAAACTGCAATCACAGAACAAACTGACAGAGCGGCCTACTAGCCACTGTACTGATCCTCCTGAGGCTTTGCCTCAATCCATACTCGCGAGCTTTGGTCCGAGTTTATACTGCCACTGCCGCTGCTAGATAGAATATATAGATGTATATAAGCATATATAATCGCTAGAGATAAGATACCGTATGGAAGCAAGCATCTAGGTAAGAAATAGAATGAAATTTGCCATGGTACCTGAGGTGAGCGAGCGTATCTAATCAAAGCAACTCAAGTTCCAAACCACACTCCGCAAGGAGGATAGCCAACTGTGAATCACAATTGACAAAGATTTAGTAAATTGGAGTAATAACTAAGTCATGGGATGATCACTAGCTAGACAAAACGCTAAAACCATGATCATAAGACATACCCTAGAGATCAACGAAGAGAAGTTGAAGGATCGGCGAAGACGAATCGACAATTTGAAGTTCCAAACCCTAGGTTTTGGAAACCCTAGGGGAAACACCCTTTGGCTGGCAATGCCAATGTGGAGGCTTTGTTGGGGGATGACACAGTGGAGGTGAAGCTTAGGTGGACTTGGTCGCCGGCGAGTGGGGCCTCGACGGCGAGTGGCGGTGGAGGCGGCAGGAGGCGGCGCTGGCACTGCTGCTGCGGCGGTGAGATGGAGGCAGAGCAGGGCGTGCAACGACAGAGCTCTGGGGGGGAGACTCACCGGCGGCGAGGTCGGTGGATGTGCTGGAGAGGGCGAGCGGCGGAGCTGAGGGCGAGTGCGGCGGCGGTGAGCGGCGCGGCGTACGGACGGGGGAAACAGAGTAACTGCCACGACAGACTGCCAACGCGGGGGGTTATCCGCAAAAAAATCAGAGCGTTGGACCACTCGCCTTGGTCCGACGGGGTGGTCCGACGGACTCTGAAGAAAAAGAACAAAACCAGAAAGGGACTGACCTCCGGACCAGCGCGTCGGACGAGCCTCCGGACCAAGGAAAGTGGTCCGGAGGTCCATTGACTGAAAGACCTTGCGCTGACCGAGGCTCCAGACCACTCGCCTATGGTCCGGTGGAACGTCGGACCTGTGGTCCGACGGATTCTTTGGCGAGAATTTTTTGAGTACAGTGAGGGACAGAGCACCGGACCACTGAGCGTCGGACCATGCCGAGTGGTCCGGAGGGTGGTCCGGATCTTGAAAAAACTTTGAATTTTCCTGTTTTCTCTCCAATCTTTTCTCTTAGCCAAGTACCAACACAAAAGAGCAGAAAGAAACACTTGTTGGACTTAGGATAAGAACCATGTCTCAAATTCTCGATTTAAAAATAGTTTGCCATACGCTAGATTTAGTTTTCTAAATAAAATAGTTCAATAAAGCTCCAAGGATCACCATAGGGGCACAAGAGGGGTATTAGCTGTAGCTAGAGCTTTGAATGCCCCCCCTAAGTGACGAACCTAGAGGATGAACAAACTTAACCGAAAAGGAAGCAACAAACAACACACATGCATATGCAATGCAATTACGGAATTTGAATCTAGGTTGCTTGCAAGTTTAAACCGCGGTAAGGCTTTGTCACATGCTTGAGGGAGGTTATCCCGACCGCGTTAGCCAAGCCTATGTGCATTACTATAGATTAAACATGATTATATTACAAATGAATGCATGGTTCACACAATCTCATTTTTTAGTGAAGTTTGAGTGATCAATCACATTCAACTCGCTTCTCAACCTACGAAAGGTTGTTTCGTCGAGTGGTTTAGTGAAGATATCCGCCAATTGATCTTCGCTCTTAACTCCAACTAGTGTTATGTCTTTCCTAGCCACATGATCTCTAAGAAAGTGATGACGGATATCAATGTGCTTGGTGCGAGAGTGTTGAACTGGGTTGTTGGCAAGTTTTACAGCGCTATCATTATCACACAAAAGTGGGACATCTTTTAGGTTAACGCTTTAATAAAGAAGTGTTTGGGTCATGTATAAGATTTGTGCACAACTTGCTCCCATGGCAATGTATTCCGCCTCAGCGGTAGACAATGCCACACTGTTTTGCTTCTTGGAGGACCAAGAGACAAGTGATCTTCCTAGCAAATGGCAACCGACGGAGCTACTCTTCCTATCAACCTTACACCCGTCATAATCGGAATCGGAATAGCCACAAAGTAGGAAGGGGGCTCCTTTGGGATACCAAAGGCCAATGCTAGGGGTGTGCCTTATATACCTAAGGATTCTTTTGACCGCACATAAATGCGACTCCTTAGGGCTTGCTTGAAACCTAGCACACATACACACACTAAACATGATATCCGACCTAGATGCGGTGAGGTAAAGTAAACTACCGATCATAGAACGATAGAGAGTTTGGTCAATCGGTTTACCTCCCTCATCGAGATCGAGATGCCCATTAGTAGGCATTGGGGTCTTGATTGGCTTGTAATCCTCCATCTTGAATTTCTTGAGCACATCATGAGTGTACTTCTCTTGAGATATGAAGGTGCCCTCCCTCAATTGCTTCACTTGGAAGCCAAGGAAGAAGGTTAGCTCGCCAATCATTGACATCTAGAACTCCTTGGACATCAAGGCACCAAACTCCTTGCAATGGTCTTGGTTTGTTGACCCAAATATAATGTCATCGACATATACTTGGCAAACAAAGATCTCTCCATTAAACTTCTTGGTGAATAGTGTTGTGTCGACGATCCCGATCTTGAAGCCTTTCTTGAGTAGGAAGTCCCTTAGCCTCTCATACCAAGCTCTTGGAGCTTGCTTCAATCCGTAGAGAGCCTTGGACAACCTATAGACATGGTTAGGCAAGTTTGGATCTTCAAACCCGGGAGGTTGTGAGACATAGACAAGTTCATTGATGAAACCATTTAAGAAAGCGCTCTTCACATCCATTTGAAAGAGTTTCATTTTGTGATGTGAAACATACGCCAAAAGGATACGAATGGCTTCAAGTCTTGCAACCGGGGAAAAGGTCTCTCCAAAATCAAGTCCTTCTACTTGAGAGAACCCCTTTACCACCAATCTTGCCTTGTTCCTCACAACAACGCCTTGATCATCTTGCTTGTTCCTAAACACCCACTTGGTGCCAATGATTCTTGCTCCCTTTGGCCTTTCTTCAAGTGTCCACACTTGGTTCCGGGTGAAGTTGTTGAGTTCTTCATGCATGGCATTCACCCAATCTGGATCCGCAAGTGCGTCCTCAACACTAGTAGGCTCAACAAAGGAAACAAACGAGTGATGTTCAACATAAGATGCAAGTCTAGAGCGAGTCATTACTCCCTTTGATGGACTTCCTATGATTTGATCATGGGGGTGTGCTTGAAGGATAGGTGTTGATCTTCTATCATGAACTTGAGGAGGGGGACGTGGTGCTTCAACATTGCTTGCTTCTGCCTCGGCTTGATCTTGAGGGATGAAGGTATCTTCTTGAGCTTCCCTCACTTGATCTTCTTCAACTTGAGGCGTGCGAGGTGGAGAAGGATCTTGATTATCATCGTCTTCTACTTCTTCCACCTCTTGTGGGTTGATAGCATCAATTGGCATATTCTTCATTGCCTCCCTCAAAGGTTCATCACTTACATCAATATCCTCAAGTGCTCCTTGGGAGCTATTAGTTTCATCAAATTCCAAGTCATACGTTTCTTCATCTAAGTCGGTGGCTTTGTTAAATACACGGTATGCCTTGGACTTAAGCGAATATCCAACAAGGAAACCAAGGTCACACCGTCGTTGGAATTTACCCAAGTGTTGGCGCTTCTTGTAGATGTACACATTGCAACCAAACACCCGGAAGAATGAAATATCCGGCTTCTTCCCATTCACAAGCTCATAGGGAGTCTTCTTCAATAGCCTTTGGATGAAGAGACGGTTTGCCGCATAGCAAGCGGTGTTGATGGCCTCCGCCCAAAACTTCTCCGGAGTGTTGTACTCATCAAGCATAGATCTTGCTAGAGTTATGAGCGTCCGGTTCTTCCTCTCTACAACACCATTTTGTTGTGGAGTATGTGGCGGATACCTCATGCTTGATCCCCACTTCATCACAATAGTCTTCAATCTTGGTGTTGACAAACTCAGTGCCATTGTCACTTCTTATCTTCTTGATCTTCACTTCAAACTCATTTTGTACCCTTGTTGCAAACTTCTTGAAGATAGCTTGAGTTTCACTCTTGTCTTGAAGAAAGAACACCGAAGTGTACCTAGAGTAGTCATCAACTACCACTAAGCAAAAGAGATTTCCTCCAAGGCTTGCATAGGTGGTAGGTCCAAATAAATCCATGTGAAGTATCTCTAGGACTCTTGAGGTTGACATGAATGCTTTAGTGGGATGGGTGTTAGCAACTTGCTTGCCGGCTTGACATGCACTACACAACTTGTCCTTCTCAAACACCACATCCTTCACACCTCTAACCATCTCCTTCTTGACTAGTTTCTTCAAAGTTGATATACCCACATGAGCTAATCTTCTATGCCAAAGCCAACCCAAAGAACTCTTGGAGAATAGACATGTTTGCAACTCGGCTTCATTTGAGGTGAAATCCACTAAGTAGAGGTTGTTGTGCCGAAACCCTTTGAATATAATTGATGAATCTTCAATCTTGGTCACAATCACCTCGGTTGGAGTGAAGAGACAATGGAATCCAAGATCACAAAGTTGACCCACGAAAAGCAAGTTGAAGCTTAGTGATTGAACTAGCAAGACATTTGATATTGATTGATCATTGGAGATTGCCACTTTGCCTAGACCTTGAACTTTAGCTTTTGAATTGTCCCCAAAGGTAATCTTGTCTTGCCCTTCACATTCTTTATCAAGTGTAGTGAACATCCGGGAGTCACCGGTCATATGTTGAGTGCAACCACTATCAATCACCCAATGAATTCCACCGGTCTTGTAGTTCACCAACACACAAGCAACTTGGAGTTAAGCTTGTTGTTTGGGAACCCACTCAAAGCGGGGCCCCATTGCCTTGGTAACCATCTCCTTTGCAACCCAAAGAACTCTAGGCTTGTTCTTCATTGGTGGACCAAGGAATACTACTAGTGGTCTCCCCTTGTGGTCCTTCTTGATGATATAGTGAGCATCATGAGCAAATGGCCTTGTGTGCTTGGGCAAGGTCTTGGGTAGTTGAGTCTTGCAATTATAAGCGAAATGACCCACTTGACCACACTCAAAGCATCTTCTTGACTTGGGCTTATAGTACTCTTGATTGTAGCCATTGTACTTGTTCTTGTAATAATTCTTGGCCTCAATCTCAACCTTTGCCTTCATGATTTGGTTCTCCTTGAACCCAATGCCAGTCTTGTCATTCTTCATGACGGTGCTCATCAAAAGCTCACTTTGAAGGTTGTGACCCTTGGTGAACTTCTCAAAGCCACTTGTAAGCTTGGTCTTGTCACTCTTGAGCTTGGCAATTTCTTCTCTTAGAGATGTGATCAAGGTAATAGCATCCTTGTCTTCTTCTTGAGCCGGCTTGATGACAATAGGCTTGTTAGACTTGAGAGTGATTAGCTCTTCCTTGAGCTTTGAGTTTTCTTCTCTCATCTTGACATAGTCATCATACTTGTCGGCTTAGACAACCCTCTTGCCCTTGCAGTTAGCACTTTGCTCAAGAGCCACATTATCAATTAAGATATCACAAGAGGTAGCACTATCACACTTAGCACATGGGTTAGTAGCAACATGTGTAGCAAGATCTTGATTAAGCAATTCATTTGCTACCACTAGTGTGCCATGTTCTTGCTTCACATTTTGGTAGTCATCTTTTAGCAAGTTATACCTTGTGTTGAGCTCTTGTGTTGACCTCTCAAGCTTATCATGTTTCTCATTAGCTTGCTTAAGAGAGGTTTTGAGCTCCCTAGTGCTAGATGTGAGAGAATTAATATCAAGCTTAAAATCATCATTAGCACTAGTCAAGGTGTCAAGCTTATCATGCAAGTTTCCTTTGATCTCAAGTAGTTTGTCATTTTTACTTTTGTACTTAATTATGATGCTAGCGTACTTGTTGCAAATTTTAATTAGCCCATCATAAGAAGGTGCTTCTTCATCGTCACTATCATTTCCACAAGAGTCACCACTCTCATCATCATCCTCTATTTTTACCTTCTTGTCACCTTTAGCCATGAGGCATAGGTGTGTAGAGGATGAGCCCGGTGATGAAGGAAGAGGTGGCGGTGGAAGAGAAGAACCAATCACCAAAGCGGCCACCTTCTCATCTTCACTCTCATCATCGGAGGAGGCACTAGAGTCCTCAATGTCGGTGAGACAATCACCCACAATGTAAGCCTTGCCATTTTTCTTCTTCTTGTGAAAGTTGAAGTTTTTCTTCTTCTTGTATGGCTTGTCTTGCTTATTTTCATCATCATTTGAGTCATCATTGCCATCCTTATTCTTCTTGTAGTTCTTGAACTTGTTGTTCTTGAACTTGTCTTTCTTCTCTTCGGGGCAAGCATGAGCTAGATGACCAAGAGTGCCGCAATTATAGCACTTCATTTGGGAGATTGGCTTCCTTGAGGTGCTTGTGAAGAATTTCTTCTTCTTTGAGTCAAAGTTGACTCCACTCTTGTTAAGCCTCTTCAACATCTTTGTGGTCTTCCTCACCATGAGTGCAATGTGGTCTTCATCATCCTCTTCTTCACTTGCGCTCTCAATAACATATTGAATCTTGCACTTCTCCTTGGAGGATGCCTTGAGAGCCAAGTCTTTCTTCTCTTCCTTTTCTTTCTTCTTGGAAGTAGAAGAGCTACCATCACCAATCTTCATGTACATATCGTGAGCATTGATCTTGCCCAATACTTGAGTTGGTGTGGCGGCGGAGAGGTCTCCTTGGTGAAGCACCGTGAGGATGTGGCTATACTTCTCAATGGGCAAGACACAAAAGATCTTGCGTACCACATCGGCCGGCGCCATTTGGTTGAGCCCAAGTCCATTCAACTCCTCTACAAGAATATTAAGACATGAGTACATCTCATTAGCATTCTCATGAGTAAGCATAGTAAAGGAGTTCAACTTAGCCATGACCAAATGGTAGCGTTCCTCACGCTCACACTTGGTCCCTTCGTGTAGCGCACAAATGTTTGTCCAAACATCGTTAGCGGTTTTGCAATTCCGCACACGGTTGAACACATCCTTGCCAAGGCCACGGAAAAGAATGTTCTTTGCCTTGGCATTGTTCTTCTCAAAGAAGGGATCCTCGGCAAACACGGTGCCACCTACGGTAGCGGCTTTGTGCACACCGAGATCCACGGCCTCAAGGTAGGCCTCCATCCGCACTTTCCAATATGGAAAATCATCGCCATCAAACATGGGTGGCAGTCCATCCCCATGGGACATCTTGCTCTAGGCGGTAAAGCCTAATTTGAGAGCAACCTTGCTCCGATACCAATTGAAAGGATCTAGATGCCCAAGAGGGGGGTGAATTGGGCTTCTTTTAAATTTCTAAAGCAATATTAAAACCTATTGATGCCAATCACCTCCTAGTGCCTACCGCAATGTGTATCCTAACTAGAAAGCAATAGCAAGACAAGGAATTGAAAGACAACCTAAGCAATTCTAGTAGGAATTGAAAGAACAAGGCGGAAAGTAATGCAAGTAAGTAAAGAGCGAGGGAAAGGAATTCTTGACACAACGATGTTTTCCCGAGGTATCAAGGTGTCGACACACCCCCCTAGTCCTCGTTGGAGAACCTCGCAAGGTATAGCTCCCCATCTACCCACGCAAGGGTAGAGTGCTCTCTACGGGCTGATTCTTCGCCACTTCGGCTCGGTGAATCGCCCACAACCGATCACAGAAGCTTGGAGAAGAGCCGCCGACAATCTTCCGGCGATCACTTCCTCCGAACACCACCAAACCGTCTAGGTGCTGTCGAACACCAAGAGTAACAAGCACAAGACCTTCACTTGACCAACTCAAGGCTAGGAAGGTGGATGGATGCACACAAGTCACTCCTAATCACCCTAGGATGGAAGAACAAGATGAACTCTCTCAAATCTCTCCCTCACTAGGCACTTGGCTCTCCAAGAACTCTCTCAAGGGTTCCTCAGGTGAAACAATGGCCAAGAGAGCTCTCAAGGACGAAGAGGGCAACTATAAATAGTCCCCACCTCCAAAACTAGCCGTTTCTTGCTTTTTCCACTTTCTACGAAGGCACCGGACTAGTCCGGAGGTCACACCATCGGACTAAGGCAACTGGTCCGGAGCTCACTCATAGTTCAAATATCAGGTACCGTCGGACCACTCGCTATGGTCCGACGCCCTGGTCTGACGCTCAGGTCCAGAGCCAGGATGCTCACTGGACTCCAAGATCCAGCTGAGCTCGGCACCACCGGACCACTCGCCTTGGTCCGGTGCCCTGGTCCGACGCAGAGGTCCGGAGCCAGGGTACTTACTGGAAAGCCAAACTTCTCTGACTCGAAGCGTCGAACTAGAGGACGGCCCACCGTCGGACTAGTCCGGAGCCTCTTCTGAGGCTTACTTCCTCTGGCAGGGACCTCCGGACCACTCGTCTATGGTCCGGTGCTCCTTTGGACAGGTGGTCTGGAGCTCTTGTCTCTGAAACTTGCCTAAGCCAGTGACCATCGGACCACTCTCCTTGGTCCGACGCCTCCTAGGCAGACTGGTCCGGAGCCTCTTTCTCTCCCTGTTTTAACTCTTTTCACTAAGTCTTCTCTAGGGGTTTTGCTCCTATCATCTTAAGGGCTATTATCAGGGTCTCTAGGACTAGTTGTGACAAGTGTGCATACACCAACATTCCCAAACTCTCCTAGGTCAAGCTACTAACCTCATACCCCCCTTTATAGTACGGTCAAAGGAAAAACAAAGCCCTAGTCTATACTTAGTGCCCTTCTCACACCTCATGGCACTAAGAGCTAGCCTAGTCTTGACCTTGTAGCTTAATCCTTTCAACCGAAACGATTTCCATCTTGGGGGCATGAATATCCATTAAGCCCATTCAATAAGCATCACTTATGACCTAACTCTAATGACTTTGCCTCTGCAAAACACACGTTAGTCATAGTGACCTAGCATTGTCGTTAATCGCCTAAACACAAGGGACCATGATTCTTCAGCTATTCACTATTCTCTAGACATTAGGGGCCTTTCAACCAATTGTTTGAAGTGTCATTATGTGCGCTTCTATGGTTGAAATGTGGGGCCACCGTCCGAACTCCATGGTCCGGACACCCGCGCGCTCTGTGGAACCTCTCTAGATGCGTCGATGGTTCGGACGACCACTGTTCCTAGTTCTGGATCACCTTATTCACTAGGGATTCCAACAAGATCGGGGCCAATGGTCCGGACGACCATTGTCCCTAGGGTCTAGAGCACCCTGTGACTAGGGCTGGCAATAGGCCCAATGGTTCGGACCCGTTCATCTGGGTCCGGAGCACCCTGTGATGCTTCCATCACTTTGTTTCTTCATGATCTTTGTGTCCGACTAGGTTCCATCTCTAACCTTGGACTTTGTTTGATCTTGGGATCTTTTACTCAACTTCTAATGCTTTTCTTGACCTTGGACTTCTAACGCTGAACGGTAAACAGTCGGTCACCTACTGTTTAGCCCATTATTCGGAAAAGTCGGGTGTTTAAACGGGCAAAACGGCGTTTAAACGGTCAGAACGGCTGATTAAACGGAAATGGTGTACCACCGTGTAGCGTGTACACGGCGTGTATACGAGCTACACGACCGTGTAAGCGAACAATGGATCATCGAAATCACCTTGTTGCCTTCGTCCAAGTCATGTTTGCACCCTATTGGACTACAAAATACACTCACAAAATTGACTAGTCCAGTTCGATTATGTTGATCACAAAACACCAAAATCAAAACTAAATGGTCCAAGGTCCATTTGCCTTACAAATACTGTAGTAGCGCTTCTTGGTGGCGTACCGATCTTGATCTATTGATTAATGCGCCATAGTCGTTTACCCCCTAGTAAGGTAATGCATATGCATTTGGTTGGGAGCCTAGTCTTTGATATCTCTATTCATCCACCTTCCTTGCCATACACTCTCTCACGGGAAAATATAAATGTAATCTACCTTAGAATATTTTCTGTGTGCTTGCAGAAACCTCCAATAATAATAAGAAATATCAGCAACAACCCTCTAAATAATCTTTCTATGGAATCCAAGATCAGCAAAAATTGAAGTCCGGAATATAAAGTTACGGATGGGTTAGTCTTTTTGCTGAATAGTGGAAGACTAATGTTTTTTGCTATTTGTGATTGATTAATTGTGCTATTTTCTAACGTCAATTGTATGTAACTGGGACTGATCCATCGTGTAGTGCTCGCGTGCTTGCTCTAAAATGTCGTGAAAAGCTATTTTTATTACCAATAGTTCTGTCTCTTTTGATTTTGCTGATTTCACATAGTTTGGAAATACATGAACCTAAATCCCAATTTCGTTACTACATTCTCAAAACAAATTTTGAGTATCAGATGTGGAAATCGGAATGACCCGATTGAACGTTTCATGTAATCCAAATGCCCATCCATCCCAAAACAGGCCTAGTATCACATCCATTTCTTCCCTCTCTCTTTTTTTCTTACTAGCAAAACATGCCCATGCATTGCAACGGGTAAAGAAAGTCACGATATATTTTAAATGTATTATATTTTCTTTATACGATAATATTTGATTAAGTTTGTCTTAAATTATATAAAAGAATTTGATATGTTTTTGTACCGTAAAGCATACAAATATTTACTTGTAAAATTATTATAATATTAATTTTCAACTCTTCACGTGTTGATAGAGTTACCTATCGAGTTATGTGACTTCTTTTAATGACGAAAAAACATATATAATTTAAATATCTCATCTTGATGGCGCTATTCCGCTCTAGAGTCTGGATGCCCTAATTGCGCACTTTTTTATTTATTTGTTTTGTTAGTGTATCATGTATGTATTTTGCGGTGGGTATTGTTCTCGATTTCTATCTATTCTATTTCTTGATTTGACTTCAATCAAAGCATCGATGATTTGGAGTCGTTATGGCTATTTTTTCTTTCCGTTATATTGCCACTTGTTCAGAACTTGAACTCTATTGAGGGGGCGATGTCCTAGTCCTAATGCTATTGGTATTTGAAAGGGAGAGGACAACTACAGAAATATCAGGTGACGACTATGCAAGATCGATATGGACTCTGGTTGTTTCAAGAGTGCGGTTCGTGGTGAATTAAGGCCGAACAAAAATCACACCAGACCAAAATTATGGCCAATATAGATATAGATTTATATTAGAAGGAATTGGAAAAAAAGAAGACAAAAAAGTTAAGGACACAAGAAAATTAAAATAGAAAAAGAAAGAAACTGGGAAAGGGTAGGGAAGAATAAAGTGTTCAAATACCATTAATCTAATATTTATTATTTATTTATATTCTATTTATAAGAAGAAACAAGAGAAAAAAGAAAAAAGTTACGGAACTAACATGAGGAAGGTAAATAGAAAATATATAGAAAAATAAAAAAGGATTAGGAAGTCACGGAACTAACAGGGGAAGCAAAATAGAAAATATAGAAAAATAAAAAAGGATTAGGAAAGAGCGGGGAAGGACACAACGCTGTAAGGAATTTTCTTGTATTTAGATTAGGATTCCTAGTTATATTCTTATCATTTTAAAATATCATACGGTGTGTCATATATATAAAGCTATAGATAGATGTGAAGAGAAACAATTTCTACATTCCCAAAGTTAGTTGAGAAGGCCATACAAAAAAGGGGTTAAAATTTTGCCTTTATTATTAGATATAGATTAGTTATCTGTTATAAGAGCATCTCCAAGAGTTCTCTAAATATTTCTCCTAAAAAGTTCATGTTTCTAAACTCCTAAAAAGATTTTGGGAGAAAAAAAAAGGTCATCTCCAATAGTTTCTAATATTTTACTTCTAAATCTCAAATGTGGGTCCCACTTGGATTTTTTTTGTTGCATTTTTTTTTTGGCGTGAAGTATTCCTGGTCATTGACTGTCGCCGCCTCCTTCCTTCCTAAGAGCACCTCCTAGAGATGGGTTAAATTTAGCTTTGAGTCAAATTTTAGCTTTTCTTGAATGAAAGATATAGGCCTCCAACAGCTTTTGTATCTGGAAATCTAAAATACAAAGTCATGTATCCCGGGTTTCTCGGTAGCCAGATATAGCAGACCGTGCCCGCTCGCTATCCCCTTCCAAACGTGATTTTTCTCTCTCGCTGTGCTCCCCTTCGTGTGCGGGGCAGGCATCCGCGGCTGCCTGCAGCTAGGGCCACAACTGGCCAACGCTGTTGCGCCAAGCAAGCAAGCACCTGCGTCCCGCCGGTGCAGCCGCACGCGCTGGGCAGTCTCTAGAGGCACTGCTGGCCAGGTGACAAGCAGCGGCAATAGATCGTCGTTGGCGGAGACACCGACGGCCGGTGCAGCTGCACACGCTGCTTCCCGCCGGTGCAGCCGCACGCGCTGGGCACGCAGTCTACATATATGCGGCGACTGTGGAAGCCCTACTTGGCCATGCGTCCAAGGTTCATGGCGGAGAGGACAAATATCTCTACCACTCTGACGAAAAATCGGACAACGTGTCACTTTTTAAAAATATAGACAAGGAAATATACAAAGACTGTTGTGAAACTCTATTGTTTGAATGTGTTTTCTATTTTACATAATAACTAAATATTGTAATTTAGGATCTAATTTTACCTAGTCTCTTGGAGATGCTCTAACTTAGATTAATTTTATATAAAAACTAATAATATTTATGATACATAATTTATATCATTAAATAGATTTTTGATCTAGTTTTTTAACAAATTTATTTAGAGACATAAATGTTACACGTATTTTGTATAAATCAAGTCAAAGTTGTGGCACGAAAATTCAAAACGACGTTTAATAAGGGACGGAGGGAGTAGCGTCGTAGGCTCCTAGCCCTGCAGGTCCTATCCCAGGCGGCCAGCAGCAGCTCTCCACCTTCACCCAAAAGTTGCCAGTCACCGGTCTCCAGAAGACGGCAGCGGCGACGAACTCCTTCCCTGTCGCGCGCGAAGGGGAAATCCACGAAAAAAACGGCGTAAGAGGGAAACCGCACGGGAAAAGTTAGATACGCGCGAGTCTCCTATGCGTAGAGTTACGCGGATCTACAACATTTTTTCCAAGTCCCAAAATATTAGGAGATTGAATTAATATTTGTTGGAGAGTGTTTTTCTCTTATTTTTCTAAGAAACTAGTATTAGAAGAAGTTTAGGGAACTCTCGGAGATGCTCTAACTTGTTAGTTTCTTATTAGTCAAATTCTCAGTAGGGTGCACCCCTCTTGTACCATACAAAAAGAGAGGCAACAAATAGCTCGTCGTGTGGCGATTACAGTTGCATGTCAACTTGACCTACAAGTCGAATCATTATTGAGTTACACCAACTGGAGACAACAAACTATTTATATCTCTACTAAACCCGTTTAAAAACTGTACATATAAAAGCAAACCCGTTTTATTACACGATTTTGGAAGAACCACCTTTTGCCATTCAAGATGTCTGGCAAACAGATATAGGCTGGCGCTTTCACATAGGTTGGTTTGACAAAATTATTTATGAAAAGGTCAGCAAGTTCCTCAGAATCATCGACTAAATCGGTCTAAGCTGAAAAGGGGAAACCTCAAGAAGATGCAGGCAGCTGGTAATATCAAACACCAGGACATGCGAACAAGCTTTCACGTTGACAATCTTTACACTTCATTTTTACATAGACATCACTATGCCTTGTATGGGCTGGTAGTGCCACTGCCAATTGTACTGCCTACTTTCAGGCTACCATCCGAATTTCTCTCAAACAAGTCATCGAAAAACTTGTTGGAAGCAACATAAGATGGCCTGCGAGCCCCAGCAGACAGTGGTTGCTTCAGGTTCCCATTTATTGGTGAGTCCGAACTTGCAGTTCGAAGTGGTACACCAAAAGATTGTGATTGCTGTAGAGGCCTCGAGTTCGGTGGCATGATAGGAGGACTCGAAGTAGACTGGTGCTGAGATGATGATGATGCTACAAAAGGGTTCAATTTGGTGTTGTCCTGTGAAGCCCAGGGTGGCGGCGGGTAAGCAAATGAGCTGTAAGATAACTGCGCTTGAGTGGGTATCAGTTGTTGAGTTCCTGTGGTCTGAGACTGAGGCTGAGCCCATGGAGCGACATAAGTTGCAGATACATGTCTTTGGTTTCCATGATAATCTCGTGGATGCCCACTTGTTGGTGAGCTGCCTGGATTCAAGCCTTGTTCAGGTGTTACCGGGGTATAGGATGGTGAATGATTTGATGATATGGTGAGTGCAAGAAGGTCATTCATAACCTGCTCTTCTGGAGATGTCCTCACTGGGGCTGGAGGATCATGCAGAGACAATGCATTGCTTGCAATGGATGGTGATATTGTGGGAACAGAAGCTGTAGAACTTGATATTTCATCATGGATGGTTGATGAAGAGGCGCTCGGGGTGTTTGTGGATTGAAATTTCGAGTTCCTAGTAAAAAAGTAACATTCAACTGTGGATGATAAAAGGAAAACAAAACTAAGAATCAAATGACAAGATTGTCATCAGGATAGTGTAACCTTCGAGCTAGCATAGAGAACTCATCATCTTCATTTTCTTCATCTTCATCATTGAAAACATTGGTTGGTACTATGGTTGTAGAAACTGCTGCTTGTGGAGTAACATTTACTCCTAGGTTTAGAGCCATTCCTGATGGCACTTCACTCATAGCATCTATTACGTCAGCAGATAAAGGAGAACCTGATGCAATAGAATCATGTTTCTCAAGCAGAATTTGTAATTTATCATTTAAATCAAGAGCTTGTCCCAAGAGTTCCTCATCCCTGCCATGCAGAAGGGAAACAACAGAAAATTAGTTTGACAGTATAGACTAAATAAAATATCTTTACTACTACCATCCTGTTAGATAAGTCGACGATACAACATGGACAATGTATAACTGATATTGCCCCCTGTCTGTTCGTTGTGCTACCCAAGTGGAGAGCCAACAGCCAGACAGTTTTGGAGGCTCTCACCGATCTGACATGGATTACTGACTTACAGGGGGCATTGAATGTTGGTATACTTGCTGAGTTCCTTGATCTGTGGGATCTCCTAGCTCAAATGAATTTGCAACCCGAAGTGGATGATCGGAACATTTGGCGTCTTGCACCATCCAGGGTATATTCAGCAAGGTCGGCTTATGATGGTTTCTTCCAAGGATCAGTTTCTTTTTGGCCTTGGGAACCCATTTGGTTGGACTCTGGGTAAATGTCACTTCTTCACATGGTTGGTTGCCCATAACAAATGTTGGGGCTGACGGCTGGCTTGCTGAGGTTTGCAACATCCTCCTTGCTGCCCATTGTGTGATCAGGAAGTGAAACAATTAATCACCCTTTTGGTGCATCTGTTTTTTCATGGCAGTTTTGCTTTGGGCTACTACAAAAGGGTGGGGCTTCAGAACATCTCTCCTCAATGGAAAGAGTCTTCCTTCGATGGCTGGTGTTCTAGAATCAACAAAGGGTGGTCGGACAGGTTCAGCAAGGTCTAAATTCCATTGTAATTCTCAGAACATGCACCATTTGGAATCAATATAGCCTCTGTTTTTTATGGGCTAAGGGCATTGCCTGTCTATCTGCCTTGTCTCTTGAAGGACCTTAAAGGTTTTCCTCATGGTCATGGTAGTATTTTGTGGTTGTTGTGTATGATGGGCGATCTAGTTATTTGAGCGGTGGGGTGTTGGTGTCTGTTTTGTTATAGTTTCTCTACCCGGTGCTTTATTTTTAATATAATGGTACGCAACCCTCTTGCATGTTCAAGGAAAAAACATCCTACCATCCTATTAAACTACCATATCTGGCTATCTGAGTGTGTGCTTGATACCAGTCAACAATTCTGTACTATGGGAAGAGTTGTCGGATGCTTTTCTTTTTACAGTTGGCAAAACACCTCAAACAATAGAGGATGTCTCAGTCTAGGAAGCTCATATGAAAGATTCAAATTATTTTCTAGTGAAGCAATGTTTATATATTTTTCTTTAATAATTTGATACACAGAACTCTAGTGTATTTGAGAAAGCTGCCTATAACCCAGCAAGTATAACATATGCAATTCTAATACATGAAAAATTTACATTCATCTCCATTGTAGCTTCAAGTTGTGCATATTAACCAATGTATTCATCCCTGGCCTCCAAAATTTCTAGAACAATCTCATTATCTTCAAACGTAATTTTTTAGATCTAAACCTTCGAGTAACGGTCGGTCAGTCATTGGAGATCCTGGTCGGCCTACTATCTCTCACAGACCCCCCCCCCCCCCCCGCATCGCGCGACTTATGGGTGGCTCGGGAAGAGCCCGCCTCCCCACACCGCCCAGCCTCCTCGTCCCCACCTTTTTCTCCTTGCTGCCACTGGAGCGGAACGCCGGAGGCTGGTGGTTGTGAAAAGGGTGGGACGCTGGCGCCACCGCTGCCGCCGTTGGGTCTGGCGCCCGTTCCGCCGTCCTCAAGCATGGATCTGGTGCCCCCGGCGTGGATCTTGCCCCCTGCACAGCTGCTGGCGAATGACACACAGGAGGGGTCACCATGTGGCGCGAGCCACGGGTCAGCCATGAACAACACCCACTTGAGGGCCATGAAGGAGTCCACGCAAGTGGCTAGGACCGAGTGCTCCGGCGCAAGGTGGTAGTCCACGTAGACGACTAGAGTCGGGAAAATGGGGTGAGTGATAAATAAGCCTAGTGCTCAGCACTTGTATCATACTTTTCTGCCTATTACTTTTGCTTGGCTTCCTAGCCATGTATTAGGAATATGCTCAACATCTTAAAATATGCTAGAGCAGGTGAGGAGAGTAGCTGACTGCTTTATAAAAGCAGTATTAGACCTTGTTGTAAAACAAGCTATTGCATTTCCAATTTCAACAAGCGACTAAGGCTAAGCTGTCCCGTGGCTTTCCTAGATCTGATCTGAATATGTGATACATCTCGTGGTTTTAAAGGCCCAACAATTGGTATCGGAGGCTAGGTTCTCGAGAGTCCAATGAGCAGCCATGTCCACCGCCAGCCAGATCGAGAGAGTGCACACAGCTCGCTGTCGATGCCAGTGCGGTGATGAACCCTGGTGGTGTGGCAGCGGCGGGGGCCGATGATCGCATGACGCGCCTTGCTGCCGCAGAGGCAGCGGCTGCGATAGCGGTCGAGACGGCTAGGTTGCATCACTGCGCGTCGAGATGGAGTTGGAGTTGGTTGGCGGATCGTGAAGGGCATCATCACTAGTCCCCGTCACCAGGGCGGCACCGTGGATGCCGCAGCCAATCGCCGGTAGCGCAGCCGGTGGTGCAAACCATCTACCGCGACTCAGAGCAGGGACACCATGGCCGATGCTCACCAAGACGAACTACAACGAGTGGAGCTTCTTAGTGAAGGTCAAGACTCAACCTCGGCAGATCTGGGACGCAGTCGAGTTGTGAGGTGTTGAGTTCCACGACAATCAGTGGCCGCTGGAGGCGTAGTGTGATGGATAAGCCTAGTGCTCTCCGGTTGTGGTTGGCAGTATCTTACTTTTAGTAATTTACTTCCCTTAGCTTATAATCCATGTAATAGGGATATGCTCAACATCTTAAAATATGCTAGAGCCGGTTCCCACTTGCTTTATATATCATTTAATATTCTGGTGCTCTTGTGTGTGGGGTGCTCTAGTCCTTACTAGTAGATTAGAGTAGTAAGAGTGACATAGACGTGGTGTCTAGACTATATCTTGCTAGTATAGA
The DNA here is from genome assembly GCA_022036555.1 of Microstegium vimineum. NCBI lineage: Eukaryota > Viridiplantae > Streptophyta > Magnoliopsida > Poales > Poaceae > Microstegium > Microstegium vimineum. The sequence continues at coordinate 29,602,182 of CM039128.1, forward strand.
CCGTTTATCGCACGGATTGTTTGTGGATGCTAGCAGGTGGTGACAGTCCTGTCTAGACTTAGAATTCCACCACGTGTAGCACATAAGTTCTTAAAAGGTAAGACCACTCCCTCCTATTCACCTATCGCCTCCTGTAAGCGAGGGGGTGACTAACCCCTTTATTCCTACCATACATTGACCAGATATCATAGCTATATATATCCTCTCTACCCCCTCATATCATCATAGGCTCTCCTATATCATCATAGGATGATCTTGAGTCTTAGTTAGTAAACTTCTCATTCCTCTGAAAAATACAATACCTGGAATATTCCTGCTGAAGGGCTATAGCGGTACATTCTGTGCGCTTGCGGAATTATCCAATAGACATAAGAAATACCAACAACTGTAGCAAGAAATAGGGGAGGAGAAGAAAGATTTAGGCTTTCCAATTCCCTCGTCGGATGGCTCCGCCCTGCTCCACCTCGACGAGCCACGTGCCAACGCTTTTCTCAGCACCGGCCCTAGCGATCACAAGATCGCCGACTAGTACCTCGACACCGGCACCCCCCACCATATGACTGGTCGGCGTGAGTTTTTCTCCAACCTAGCGTTAAGGGCTCTATCAAGTTCGGCGATGCCTCCGCCATCATGATTAAGGGCGTCGGCTCCATCATCTACCAAGAGTGGCGAGCACCAGCTGCTCACCGATGTCTACTACATCCCCGCGCTTAAGCACTCCATCATCAGCTTGGTAAAGCTAGATGAGAACGGCTCGTGCATGGAGAGCGAGCACGGGATACTACGCATCTGGGATCGTCATCGTCGACTACTTGCAAAGGTGGACCGATGCCCCAATCATCTTTATGTTCTCCATGTACAGGTGGCACAGCCCATATGCCTTGCAGCCCCCGTGATGATGACACTTGGCGCTGGCACGAGTGCTTTGGGCACCTCAATTTTGAGGCCTTCAAGCTGCTCGGCAACAAGGAGATGGTGTGGGGCATGCCGTACGTCAACCATGTGCAGCAGTTTTGCGACACCTGTCTTCACCAAGCAGCGGCGGCTAACCTTTCTTCAGCAGACAAGTTTGCGTACTAGGAAGAAGTTGGAACTTGTGCACCTATGCCTTGTGGTCGGCACTACTTCCTCCTCGTCGACGACATGTCCCGCTATATGTGGGCAGTTCTGCTCGACACCAAGGCGCAGCTGTGGATGCCACAAGCTGTTGCAGAGAAAGAATGTGGTTGCAAGCTTCGGGTGCTGCAAACAGACAACAACATGAGTTCACGGCGGACGAGTTTATGTTGTACTGTGTCGACGAGGGCATTCAGTGCCACTACTCAACCCTATACACCCGACAACACAATAACGTCGTCGAGCGCTACAACCAGATGGTGGTGGCTACCGTCCACGCCCTCCTCAAGCAAAGAGGGATGCCAACGATCTACTGAGGGAGGCGGTCATAACCGTCGTACACGTGCTCAACCGCTCGCCGACCAAGGCACTTGACAACAAGACGTTGTACGAGGCCTGGCACGGACGCAAGCAGCCGATCGGTTACCCGCAAGTGTTCGGTTGCCTGATGTTCGTCAAGGAGCTCAACCACGTCGTCATGCTCGACGACCGCAAGTCACCTAGAGTCTTCATCGACTACGCTGAAGGGGTTAAGGCCGGTCGCGTGTTGTGCGAGTGACACGCAATGTTGTGTTCGACAAAGGTCATGGTTGGGCGTGGGACAAGATGGTGGATGATGAATCAGCGGCAGCTGCATGACTTCTCCGTTGAGTACAAGTGGGCTGGAGGAGCACATAGTGCATCTCCATTGGTGCCAACTACACCGCAAGCTTCGCCGACCACTTCACCAACTCCGTCACGCTCGCCATCACCAAATTGGGGGGAGTTCGGAAACTGGTCGACGACAGTCGGAAGGTCATAAAAAACGCGGCCGACCACTCCATCACTCTCTCTGACCACCGGAAACAGGTCGGCGACCACTCCAGCACTCTCTCCGACCACCGGAAACAGGTTGACGACATCTCTTGCCTTGATGACTGGTCGGCAGTCTGAGATCGAGTTCGCAATGCCGCTACTACAGGATGATGAAGACCGTCTAGGCGCCTACTACGAAGATGAGCCATTGTGGCAACTCCGCCGACAACTCCAGCACCACAGCGGACCACTCCAGCACCCACTCCGACCACCAAAAACTAGTCGGCGGCCACAAGAACTTCACCAGCAACCGATCCGATCACACCATTTTTGTCCCCGACCATGGCATCTCCTGCCTCGCTCTCTACAGTCTGAGATCGAGTTCGCGATGCCGCTGGAGGACGATGAAGATAGCTTGGACGCCTACTACGGCGATGAGCAATTGTGGTACCGCACGATGACGAACATCCTTGGTGACCAGTTTGTAGGGTATGTAGGGTAGGCAGAGCGTCTCTTCAACCAGCTTCATCTGACGCACGCTAGAGGACGTTGAAGATAGCCTAGACACCTACCATGACAACAAGCCACTGTAGTACCACACGACGACGAACATCCTCGACGACCAGTCTAAGGGCAGGCAGAGTGGATCTTCACCTAGCTTCCTCTAACGCGCGCCGGTGAGTTGACCACTTCTGATGAGGCGCGGGGTGATTCGGCGTGGCAGAGCAATAAAGAGGATTGACTATGACTATGCCTTTGCCTTGTGTCGCACTTGGAGTGTTTGTGTCCTCGCGCTGAAGGCTCGGGAGGAGTGGAAGGTGGTCCAGCACATGGACATCAAGTCCGTCTTCCTCAACGACAACCTCAAGGAGGAGGTGTATGGTACACCACATGGACGTCAAGTTCGCCTTCGTTGTCATCGGAGAAGAGGGCAAGGTGTATCGACTGCGCAAGGCCCTTTGCGACCTATGGCAGGCCTCGCAAGCCTGGAACGCAAAGCTCGACGCCACTCTTAAGAGGACGGGCTTTTAGCGGAGCATGCATGAGGCGGCGATGTACCAACGAGGCAGCAGGTGCTCAGTACTACTCGTCGACGCCTACGTTGATGACCTCATCATCACCGGTGTTGAAGGAGACAGAGTGGAGGCGTTCAAGATGCAGATGGAGTTTAACATGAGCGACCTCGGCGTCGAAGTGCACTAAGACGCCAGTGGCAACGCCCTCTGTTAGACCCACTACGCCAAACCCATCCTCGAGCTTGGCGGCATGATGGGCTGCGATCCAACTCAAACCCTGATGGATGAGTGACTAAAGCTTAGTCACGACAGCACGACGGAGGAGGTCAACCCCAAACACTACCGACGGTTGATCGGAAGCTTGCACTACCTTGTCTATACCCGGCGGAACCTTGCGTTCGCCATCGGGTATGTGAGCCGGTTCATGGAGTGGCCCACGATGGAGCATCTACAGGACGTCAAGCGCATCCTTTGCTACGTGGTGGGCATCCTCGACTACGGTCTTCACTACGACAGGGCCCCCGACATAGCGCACTTCATCGGCTACTGCGACAGCGACCTCGCTGGTGATGTGGACACCAGCAGGAGCACAACTAGGACCATGTTGTTCCTCGGTTATTGCCTGGTCAGATCGCAGTCCCTCAAACAGAAGGTGGTGGCCCTCTAAAGTTGTGAAGCGGGGTACATCGCCACCCCCACTGCAGCAACTCAGACACTATGGCTGTCAAGGATGCTAGTAGAGTTCCTTGGAAGAAATGCGGATGTGGTTAAGCTAAAGGTGGATAGCAAGTTTGCTCTAGCTCGAGCCAAGAATCTTTTCCATGAAAGCAACAAGCACAATCGCATCAAGTACGACTTCATTAGGGATTGCTTGGAGGATGGGAGTATCAAGGCCAGGCACATTGCCACCATTGATCTGCTAGCTAATATCCTCACCAAGTCGCTAGGAAAGTCGCTACATTAATTAGTGCTAGTGCTGGACACAAGGCTAGGAAGGAGAATGATAGATAAGCCTAGTGTTCAACACTTGTATCCTACTTTTCTGCCTTTTACTTTTGCTTGGCTACTAAGCCATGTATTAGAGGCAAATAGTGAGGTTGTTGAGGCAGCGGTGGTACACGATGGACTTGGCCAATTCGATGATGAATCCTGTGGGGTGGTGGCTGACGTCGGCCTGTGTGGGTTGAGCGGGCCACCACCAAGCTTCCGCATGCGTGGATCTTCCGTCCTCGTGGTAGTGCATGTGGCTAGCGCCTGGTAGCTTCACATGGGAGCTTACCGGCATGGCGTGTGTGGTCACGGGCTTTTTTGTTTTACGGTGCTCGCTCGGTAGGTGCAGTGGTGCCCTGGCCTGTTAGTTGGTGGTGGTGCAGAGTTGCAGCGTCTTCACCTTGTGCTGGTGCAAAGTCCGGTGGTGGCCGGGTGAGGTTGAGCGAAGCTGCTCGGTTGAGATGCCTCATGCTATCGTGGAGCATTTCTTGGTGGCTGGTGATGGCTAGGCTAGGAGGACGACATAGTCGCGGTGAGACAACTATGACGTGTCCGCGGCGTGATTGCGACATGCGGGTGGCAAGGTGGCTGTAGCACAGAACTGCATGGCAGTGACTCGGAGACCATGTTCGGCATGGCATCAGCATGAGGGTGGCATGTCTGCACATATGCTATTGGGGCACAGCAGCCATGGCTGACCATGGCAACTCCTGTGGACATGGTTTTCCATCTGCAATGGCTCTATGAGCTCAGCTTACGAGCTGCGTGCGGTGGCAGATGGCAAGCAACTTCATTTGGCTGCATGCTCTGACCACGTGCCACGTTGCTTGTAGGATTGGCTGATGAGTGGAGTGTGTTGGGTGAAAGCTTGGCTGGTGTTACCCGGAGCTGATGACGGCAACACTTTAGGTGGCATTTCCTTCCTTAGAAGTGTTGTCAATATGCCTCCCCTCATCCTACGTGATTCTTCTGAGAAAATTCTTAGGCAACTGATGGTGGCAATCAATGTCGTATTCTTCCTATTCTTCCTAAAGGCGTCACCTAGAAGATCATGCACCACCTAGTTTGATGTTGGTCTGTGTGGGGGCATTTATTGTTCTTCTGCAAGCTTTGGGTTTCTTTTTTTTTATCAAAAACGCAAGCTTTGGGTTTCAAAGAACCTGTGTTCTCTCTAGTTTCGCTGCTTTGTTGTGGCACATCTATGATTCTCATAGAGTGGATTTGTAGTGGTGAAGTTGAGTTTCTTTGGTTGTGGGATGCTACAAAGCTTGACAACGATGGCACACTGTTTCAATATGGTTGTGGCTTGTTGCGACTGAGTAGTGACATGTTAGGGGCTTTGGCTGATGTTTGCCATGGGAAGTTGGAGCAGCTTATCGATGACATGCAGTAGGCTCCATCAGCTGTCATCTTTGGGTATTTATTGGGTTGCTCAGAGTTAGCTATCTGGGCTGTTGTGTTTAGTTTTTTTTTGCCAATTTTCCTTTAATAAACTGTGTGACCAAGGTTTTTGGGTCCAGTTTCCTTCATAAATTGGGTCAATTCTACTTCTTAATTGAAAGGCAGAGCTCCTGGCATTACGTTAAAAAATAAATCTAAACCTCAGAACTTACATGCCCCAACAGCTTAATAGCAATAGCAGGTGATAACTGCTAAGTGCAACATTACTGAAAGATCATAGAACAAAAGATTCAGTCACATACCTTACTAAATTTACTGAACTCATGATCTTTTTCTGGTATGACCGGCATTGGGCCACAAGTTCTGTAATAATTTCATCATTTGCAGCCTAAGTGATATAAAAAATGTCAGAAATGTTACTTTTAAATATGAACATTATCTCATATAAGGTTTATATGTGTACAGAAAAGAAAAACTAGACCAACCTAGGACGAACAAGATGGCATTATATTAAGAAGAAAAAAGACAACCAGATTCGCCTCGACGAGTACTTGACCCCGGTTGGTCTGGACATACATCCACACCCTTGACCAATGGAGCCAGCTCATCCCCCTTGATGTATAGAGAGGGATGGGCTAAATGAAGCCATGCAGCCTAGGTTAAGTAGCTATAGATAGACTTAAGAAACATACTAGCAAAGTAGCAAGAAACATATTGTATACTAACAAAATTATCATCTGCCAACTCAAATGTAGGCTCCTTAAAGACAATCTAGGGCACTCAAGGATCAAATAACAATCACTTAGTTTAAACTTAAAAACTATGAACTTTTGAGCACAATAAATATGTTACATATACCAGAATATAATCAAACATATATGTTCTTACGTCTTTATCATCTGGATTGACAGCTCTCAACATCTCATTTAATAGTTCCACAGCCCCCAGCATTCGTTCCAAGTCTGAGAGGCTAAATAGGCAAAAACATGTCATGTAATACAGAACACAAAAGAGCCAAACTTTCTATCCAAAATAATGCTTCTTTAAAGTAAGATCACCTCAGAGAAGCTCCATTGGATGACATTGCCTCATCAAGCCTTGAGGAAGAATCAACTGGCATACCATACCCTGCTTGAAGATATGATGGCAAAGATTCTGGTCGTGTGACCGGAGGAGTAAATATTGGCGCAGCATCAGGTGTACGCTTTGGAAATTCGACACCAGATCTCTGCAAGTAAAATATTAATTCTCTGGAAAAATAAGCTACCACCTAGAAGTATTATCTCATTTAATGAATACTTTAGAGAGAAAAATAAACACATGACTTCAAGATATTCAGAACAGACGTTCTTTAAATGTTTCTTGCGGTGTTCCCAATGTTAAAAATCAAGTTGTCTAAATTTCTCAACTAAACAACACATGCAACATTTTGCAATATGGTTCTTGCTAAATGTTACTCCCTCCGTCCGTGTATACAAGGCGCAACTCCATTTTCACAAAGACCAATAAACGCATGTAACGGTCAGCTGCATGCAGCGTGGGAGCCCAGGAGACGAGCGACGTAGCACTAAATGTTTGCATGCGCGCGTGAACAGCGCGCCAAACCAACGCTGGGACTTTTCACTTGCCCCGCGCTGCATACATGCAGATGAATTTTGTTCCCCTGGCGCGCTAATTTCTCTCGCTTGCGCGGCCAAGCTCGACTTGCGCTTGCCGTCGTATGCGTGTGGTGCAGACATGGAGCACTCGAGCATGGCCGAGCTCCTTCTGTGCCCTACGACGCATGCGCCGAGCACGGGCGAACTGCTGCCTTGCTTGCGCCCCTGCAGCCTTAGCATCTCCAGTCACCTCTGTCATCTTCGTCGCTGCACAAAAATGTTGTAAGTGAGCTAAGGCACAAGCACGCAAGTTGGATTATGCAATAGTCTCACTAGAGAAGATGCTGCTTACTCATGCAGTGAAAAAAATGACCACTTGAAAAAAGAGGATGCATTATGAGAACTTATACTGCTTTCGTATAGGAGTACTAGTCTCGCTCGCATGCGCTGCTAGCGGTGAGTAACGGTCAGCTGCATGCAACGTGGGAGCCAAGGAGACGAGCGACGTAGCACTAAATGTTTGCATGCGCACGTGAACAGCAGCCGAGGCCGCCGCCTTGTATTCCCGGACTTGAAACAAAAGTGGTTGCGCCTTATATACACGGACGGAGGGAGTAGAATACAAGGCAAAATGGTGTAGAAAGACAAAGAGAACAAGATAAGAGATGTTTACTACAACCCTGCCACATGGAAAGGTCTCCAATAAGACAAAAAGTAAAGGTGCAATCATGTTTTCACCCCGACTTTAAACTCTATCCTAACTGTGACTTTACATGTACTTTTCCAACTTTGCGATACTGTTTTTACCTTTTTTTTATTCAGATAGCCGTTTGCCCCTGTTTTGGAGTTCCACTAAGTGGAATAGGATTAAAATCAGTACAAAAAGAAGAATTGATTGAAAAATTGGAGAAGGACCAAACTACTTGTTAGAGTAAATAGGAATGGTACCACATTGCCTAGCCACATGAGGTGTTAGTCCTATGCACCCTATATAATCAGCCCATGAGGTCCAATGCAATATATCCAATATTCCACCAATTTATATTCTCCTTAATGGTATCTTTCGCCTAGGTTTAGATTCTAACCCTAGCCGCCACCGCTTTCACCCGACGCGCCCTGGGGGAGAGATCAATCTCCGCCGGGGGCAGCGCCCTTGTTTAGGCGTCCAATCCTATTGATCTGGCTGCCGTCGTCGTCACGCAGCAGATCGGGATCTCCCCCATCATCGTCGTCGAGCCATCACCGCCTCGTCCCTGTGCTCGTTGCTGGGTTGTTGTCGTCAACACCTTCCCGATCTTCATCGCATGGAGGCATATAGGTCTTGCCCTGTGCTTTCGTCCCCGACGTGCTGCTGGTCTGGCAAATCCAGCCAGCGCTTCGCCGCCCTTTTTAGGCGGTGGCGCCACCGATGCTGCCGGTCCTCGTCACGCAGGCTCTCGATCCAAGTCTGCGCCCACTGCCGCAAGCTCGCGGACACCGCCACTGGTGTTGCTGAAGGAAGATGCATGTGCGTTTGTTGACACGTCCAAGCTGCACCATCTACCTTCATCATCTATTCGGCTCATCGTCCTACTAAACGTGCCAGCAAGAAGCTGTTGATTTTGCACTCGTGTGCCTCCATTGATGTCTCGGATCCGCAACTCCTCCACGGCTTCGTCCACGTCCACCTCGACCTCAGCTACTTCGGCACTAAGGGGCTATCATCTGCATGAGCTACTCCAGTCGAAGCATTCGCACGACATTCCAACTGTGGGGGGATGTCTCTATTGTTCTCCAGTCTATTCGTTCGTGTTGCTACCGCTACGACTGCGGGGGGATGTTAAAGTAAATAGGAATAGTACCACATTGCCTAGCCGCATGAGGTGTGTGTTAGAGGAGTCAATGGCCTATTGGGCCTTAGCCCATTAGGGTTAATTAGTCGCTTGCTTAGGGGCCAAGTAAATCCTCTCTATATAATGAGAGGAGATGTATCAATCTAAATCAAGCAAAAATTAAGAAGGAAATCCCTTCCCTCTTGCCCGGCCGTGGGCAAACGCCTCCGGCCGGCCTCTCTCTCCCTCGCAGCCCTAGCAGCCGTCGTCGCGCCCTTCAACCCTCTCTCCTCAACCCTAACAACCATAACAATCTAGTATCAAAGCTTACCCGCCAAGTGTCGGCAGCGGTGCGGTTGCAGGCGGCGGCGTGTGGCCTCCTGGCACGGCGGCAAGTGCGGTGCCTATATGATATGCAACTGATTCAGCCCCTCACCCCTTCGCAGTTCCTTCAAGTTGTGCATCACCTTCACCCCGTGAAGGCCAACACCACGTTGACACCGCATCTAATGAAGCTTGAGCGCCAAGCATTGGTGACGGTGCAGCTGCAGGCAGCGGGAAGAAGGCATGGGGTCACCGACAGGAGCGCTTTGCCTAGCGCTGCCGCATTCCGCGACCGTCCGCGGTGAGGGCGTCTCCGCTGGTCGTTGTTGCTACCAATTTTAGGTGGTCGTACACGTGCACCTCTCTCATTCCGGTGGTCTCCATGGGATCCAGGTGGCTACACATGTGCAGGCTCATTGCACGGCGGGTGTCCACTGTATCTTCAGGTTTTAAAAAAAAGTGTCGCAGTCGATTTCAGGTTAATAAAATAAGCCGAGATGTAAAAGTCTTGTTTTCAGGTGTTAGGTTTGAGTCTAGCAGAGTCATCGTTAGCGTCATTGTTAGGTTGCAGCTCGAGGACGAGCTGCATGTCCAGGTGGGGTGTAGTGTTAGAGGAGTCAATGGCCTATTGGGCCTTAGCCCATTAGGGTTAATTAGTCGCTTGCTTAGGGGCCAAGTAAATCCTCTTTATATAATGAGAGGAGATGTATCAATCTAAATCAAGCAAGAATTAAGAAGGAAATCCCTTCCCTCTTGCCCCGTCGTGGGCAAACGCCCCCGGCCGGCCTCTCTCTCCCTCGCAGCCCTAGCAGCCGTCGTCGCGCCCTTCAACCCTTTCTCCTCAACCCTAACAACCATAACAAGGTGTTAGTCCTATGTACCCTATATAATCAGCCCATGAGGCCCAATGAAATATATCCCCGCGGGAGATCGCAAAGGTAACTCTAGTGAATTGCCTGTGTCGTTGAGTGCCCTCTCTTGTGTTGGTTGTTGCGGCACCCGGTGACGGGTTTGGCGAGTGATGCCAATTAGCTCGTGAACCTCCAAGTGAGCGAGTCGACACAACGAGGACGTAGCTAGTTGGCAAACTAGTGAACCTCGGGAGAAAAATCAAGTGTCAACCTTGTCTCTCCTTGGTTATTGATTGGCTTCATTGGAGTTCCTCACTTGATTGGCTCTAGACCTCTACAAGTCGGTATAATCACTCTTCCTATCTTCGCATTACCTTTTGCATACTTGTCTTAGTATATTAGGGTGTGCCTAGAGGGCTCCTAGACTTGAGTAGGCATTGATTGCTTCTACAGCTATATTAGGCTAGTTTTGTTTGGTTAGGAGGCTTCGCATCCCTTAGTTTGTTAGTGCTAGTCTCGCTTCGCCATATTGTTTTCTAACGTGTTGTTGAGTTTTGTTTTAGATTCCAATTTAGGCTATTCACCCCCCCCCCTCTAGCCTTGGATAGGACCTTTCAATTGGTATCAGAGCTAGTACACCGTTGATTTGAGGCTTAACAACCTACGGTGTGATCATGGCTCATATCAATAACATGAAGAAACCACCAAGATTTGATGGTTCCAACTATGGCTATTGAAAGGTCAAGATGGCTGCACATATCAAGTCAATTAACCGGAAGGTGTGGCTTGTGGTGGACAAGAAGTTTAAAGTTGCAAATGTGGAAGCTCCAACTCCACAAGAGGAAGAGAAGCTTCAACACAATGGCATTGCTCTTAGTGCCATTCATGAGGCTCTTGATGAGAAGGTCTTTGAGCAAATCAAGAATCTAGAGAGTGCTCATGAGGCTTGGAAGAAGCTTGAGGAATCATTTGAGGGCACACAAGCCTTCAAGGGGGCCAAGGCATATTCTCAAGGAGAAGTTTGCTAGCTTCAAGATGAAGGATGATGAAAATGTGCCGAAGATGTTCCATCGGCTTCAAGTGCTAGTCAATGATCTGACGGCTCTTGGTGAGAAGGTTGAGGACAAGGACTTCTCTCACAAGTTCTTGAGGTGTCTTCCATCCCGGTTTGACACACTTGTGACCTTGATTATGAGGAGTGGGCTAGACACCATGACTCCAAACCAAGTCTTGGAAGATGTGATGACTCAAGATGCTTATCGGGAAAACAAGGAAAAAGATGTCAAGAAGGAAGACAAGAAGGATGAGAAGAAGAAAAGTGTAGCATTCAAAGCTAAATCATCACACAAGAGCAAGGGCAAGAGCAAGATTGAAGAATCTAGTGAAAGTGAAGACCAAAGTGCTAGTGATCTTGATGAAGAGGAAATGACTCTCTTTATGAGGAAATTTGGAAGATTCATGAAGAAGAAGGGCTATGGTGCAAGAAGAAAGAATACTTCTTTCAAGAATCATGATGAACCAAGGAAGTGCTTCAAGTGTGGAAGCTTTGATCATCTCATTGCTCATTGTCCTTATAATGGTGACAAGGATGATGATGATCACAAGAAGAGAGGCAAGAAAGAGAAGAAGCCCCTATTTGACAACAACAAGAAGAAGGGCTACTCTCATATTGTCACTTGGGATAGTGATTCTTCGTGTGATGATGATAGTGATCAAGAAAAGAAGACCACTACCAAGAAAAAAGTCTTTGTAAGCATTGCAATGAGGGACAAGATCTCTCTATTTGACACTCCATCATCATGCTTCATGGGTAAGTCCACTAAGGTACTTTCTCATGATGAGAGTGAGAGTGAGAGTGATAATGATAGTGAGGAGCCCTCAAAGGAGTAACTCATAGACATGCTTGAGCAAGTTAAGGATTACATTGACAAGAAGAGGAAGGAATGCAAGGAATTGCGCAAGGCCAATGTGGCTCTTGAGCAAAACCTTGATGAGGCTGTAGCATCTCATGAGAGGCTAATGGAAGCCCATGAGAAGCTAGTGAAGTCTTACACTAAGCTTGAAAGAGCTCATTCCTCCCTCCTTGACCAAAGTAAGAAGGAGATTGCTCAAACATGTGACATGAGTGTTACTTGTGATATTCTTGATGAATCTTTCTATACTCCTATCATTGTTTCTCCCACTAACCCCTCTTGTAGCACTACCACTTCTACTTCATCTACTAGTGATGGTTTCACTTGTGATGTCTCACTAATGGTGGAAAATGAAACCCTCAAGAAGGAGGTTACAAAGCTCAATCACTTCTTAGCTAAGGCTTATGGAGATGGGGACCACTTGCTTATGTGCTTGGGTAGCCAAAGAGCTTCTCTCTACAAAGAGGGATTGGGCTATACCCCCAAGAAAGGCAAGGCCGCCTTTGTTTCTCACAAAACTCGTTTTGTGAAGAACACCGGTAGCTATTGCAAGAGTTGCAAGCAAGTTGGTCACAATGAGCAAGCATGCAAGAACAAGAAGGCCAAGCAAGATGTATCCTCCATGAGAGTTGATTCATTTTATGTTCTTTCCAAGGGAACTAATGGTGTTAATGCCAAGTTTGTTGGTGCTCCATGGATGACTTCCAAGAAGTCCATTTGGGTACCAAAATCTTTGGTAACTAACCTTGGAGGACACAAGCAAGTTTAGGTAACTAAAAAGAATTGATCTCTCTTGTAGGTCAATTACAAAGCCGGATGGAGGCATTGGGTGCTTGATAGTGGGTGCACTCAACACATGACCAGTGATGGAAGGATGTTCAACTCAATCAACAAAGATAATACACAAGGTTTTGATAGTATCACATTTGGTGACAATGACAAAGGCAAGGTGAAAGGGCTTGGAAAGATTGTTATCTCCAATGATCTAAGCATTAGCAATGTGCTTCTAGTGGAAAGGCTTGAGTTCAATCTATTATCGGTTGCCCAATTGTGTGATCTCGGTTTCAAGTGCATCTTTGGAGTGCAGGATGTGGAAATTATTAGTGTGGATGGTTCAAACATGATCTTCAAGGGATTTCGATATGAGAACCTTTATCTTGTGGATTTCAATGCTAGTGAGACTCAACTCTCAACATGTCTCATCACCAAATCTAGCATGGGTTGGCTATGGCATAGAAGGCTTGGACATGTTGGCATGAAGCAATTGAACAAACTAGTCAAGCATGATCTTATGAGAGGCTTGAAAGATGTCTCATTTGAGAAGGACAAGCTATGTAGTGCATGTCAAGCCGGAAAGCAAGTTGGCAACACTCATCCAAAGAAGAGCATCATGAGTACAAGCAAAGCATTTGAGTTAATGCACACGGATCTCTTTGGACCAACTACATATGCAAGCATTGGTGGAAACAAGTATGGATTTATAATAGTGGATAACTTCACAAGATACACATGGGTATTCTTCTTGAGTGACAAGAGTGACACATTTGATATCTTCATGTCATTTTTCAAGAGGTGCCAAAATGAGTTTGAAACAACTATCAAGAGAGTTAGAAGTGACAATAGGAGTGAGTTCAAGAACACAAGAATTGAAGAACTTTGTGATGACTTTGGAATCAATCATCAATTCTCTCCAAAGTACACTCCTCAATCCAATGGGGTAGTTGAAAGGAAGAATAGAACCTTGATAGATATGGCAAGATCAATGCTAAGTGAATACAATGTTAGTGATTCTTTTTGGGCCGAAGCTATCAACACGGCTTGCTACTCTAGCACCGTCTCTATTGTCATGGAATGCTTAAGAAGACTCTCTATGAGCTATTGAATGGAAGAAAACCAAACATTGCCTACTTTAGGGTGTTTGGATGCAAGTGTTACATCTTGAAGAAGGGAACAAGGTTAAGCAAGTTTGAAAAGAAATGTGATGAGGGATTTCTACTTGGTTACTCAACAACTAGCAAGGCTTATAGAGTATGGAACTTGACTAGTGGTATTCTTGAAGAAGTGCATGATGTGGAATTTGATGAAACTCAAGGCTCTCAAGATTAAGAAGAAAACTTGGATGATGTGAGAAGTGACAAGTTGGTCAATGCTATGAAGATGAAGATGAAGATCAAGTATCCATTCCAAGTGATCAAGCTAGTGGTTCTCCAACTCAAGATCAAGCAAATGCAAGTGAAGATCAAGTTCAAGCTAGTTCATCATCTCAACCAAATAACATAAACATACAAGTGCTCCAACCTACCAACATTGCAAGAGATCATCCTTTGAATCAAGTAATTGGAGGTATTCAAAGTGGTGTTCAAACAAGATGAAGATTGGCTTTATTTTGTGAGCACTATTCTTTTGTCTCATCATTTGAGCCAACCAAGATTGTTGAAGCTTTGAAGGATGTCGATTGGATCAATGCTATGCATGAAGAGCTCAATAGCTTCACAAGAAATCAAGTTTGGAAATTGGTAGAAAGACCAAAGAAACACAATGTCATTGAAACAAAATGGGTTTTCAAGAACAAGCATGATCAAGATGGAATAGTAGTGAGGAACAAAGCAAGACTAGTAGCTCAAGGTTACTCTCAAGTTGAAGGTCTTGACTTTAGGGAAACATATACTCCGGTGGCAAGATTAAAGGCAATTAGAATTCTATTGGCCTATGCTTGTGCACATAATATCAAGCTATACCAAATGGATGTCAAGAGTGCATTCCTCAATGGGTATATCAATGAGGAGGTGTATGTTGAGCAACCACCCGGTTTTGAAGATGCTAAGAAGCTCGACCATGTATTCAAGCTCAAGAAGGCTCTCTATGGGTTGAAGCAAACACTTAGAGCATGGTATGAGAGGTTGAGAAGCTTTCTTCTCTCTAAAGGGTTCAAGATGGGATTGGTTGATATTACCCTATTCACCAAGAAGATTGTAAATGACTTGTTCATCTTGCAAATCTATGTGGATGACATTATCTTTGGATCTTCAAATCAAGATTTTTGTGAAGAGTTTGGGGAGATGATGGCTAATGAATTTGAAATGTCAATGATTGGTGAACTTAGTTACTTCCTTAGACTTCAAATCAAGCAAATGAAGAATGGTACATTTGTGAGTCAAGGCAAGTACATCAAAGATATGATGAAGAAGTTTGGGCTAGAAGAAGCTAAAGGCATTAGTACTCCCATGAGGACTAATGGACATTTGGATAGTGACTCAAGTGGCATGATGGTAGATCAAACACTCTATCGGTCTATGATTGGAAGCTTGCTATATGTGACCGCTTCAAGACCGGATGTCATGTTTAGTGTATGGATGTGTGCAAAGTTTCAAGCATCTCTTAGAGAGAGTCATTTGAAAGTCACAAAGAGAATATTGAGATATCTCAAACATACACAAGAGGTTGGACTTTGGTTTCCAAAGGGGTCAAGGTTTGAATTGATTGGATATTCGGACTCCGACTATGTGGGTTGCAAAGTGGATAGAAAGAGCACTAGAGGTACATGTCAAATGTTGGGAAGGTCACTAGTCTCATGGTCATCCAAGAAGCAAAATAGTGTGGCACTCTCTACCGCCGAAGCCGAATACATTAGTGCGGGGAGTTGTTGTGCACAACTATTGTGGATGAAAGCCACTTTGAGGACTATAGAATTCAATTCAAGAAAGTCTCATTGCTTTGTGATAATGAAAGTGCGGTGAAGCTCACCAACAACCCCGTCCAACACTCAAGAACAAAGCACATAGATGTGAGACATCACTTCATAAGAGATCATCAACAAAAGGGTGACATTTTCATTGACAATGTGGGCACCGATGATCAATTAGCCGACATATTCACCAAGCCACTTGATGAGAAGAGGTTTTGCAAGTTGAGGATTGAGTTGAACATCTTGGATTTCTCCAACATGAGTTGATGCACCCCATCTATGACATGCCTCTACTCCAACATAGCAAGGTACAATTGATTGACATATGCATTCATCCTTTGCTAGTCTTGTATAGAAGCATATAGACATCACTCATGATAAACTCATTCATGAAAACCAAATGATTTCTATGGACATATGGCACCACTATAGTTTCTATGAGTTGATTGATCCAGTGGTGGCATATGACATGTTTAAGAACCTTGCAACCTCACATGTTTAGTCTAGAATGCTTATTCTTGTACTTAACCAACATGGCCAAGATAACCATTGCAAGATGTGTGAAGAAGCTTGTCCATGATTTAAACCATGTTAAGTATTTAGGACAAGTAATCTAGGTTGAATTTAAATTAATAATTCACCCCACTCCTTTCTATATTGACTTGATAAACAAATCGTCCTAAGTATCCTCAAGTGATACATGTTACTACAAGTGGTTTGCTTTGTGGTAATGTGTGACAAAGGGGGAGAAATTGTGTTAAAATGATAGTAGTTAAGGAGAAATAGTATGGGGGAGAAATGTTAAAATGAGAAACATGATAAGAGAAAAAGAAACAAGTGGAATCTAGAAATAGGGGGGAAATAAGATTTTGGAAAAATGAAAAATTAAAATTTGAGCACACAAGTAAGGGGAGCAAGCCTATGAACAATTTGTTGCATTTGAATGTGCATTCACTCATATGCTTGCTAGCATTGAAGTTATAGTACTTTTCAAGTGATTTCTTGCTTGTGTGGTGCATGACTAGTTGTAATCGTGATTGTTGATTTGATCACTAGCATGCATGGGAAGTTAGTTAGATACCCTCTCTTGTTCTTTTTGTGCATCCAAGTGGTATCTTGCTAACCATGTTGCTAAGGGTAAAATGAAAGGCGCACTTCGATTGGTATCACGCTTCAAAGGTCTATCTCTAATCCTTAGCATCATGTCATAGTTTGCTAGTGTTCACCCCTCCAAAAGTTCTATCTAAGCATGTGTGCAAAGCTTGATTCTCATTCATAAAAGTGCACACATGTAGGGAGAGTTAACACTATCAAACCAACTTAGAAATGATTGACCACCTTCTTTTCCCTCATACATTCCAAGTGGTATCAATCATTTCGGGTTGAAATCAAAATCATATTTCATATCATTTTATATGAGTTGTCATCAATTACCAAAAAGGGGGAGATTGAAAAATCTCTAGTGTTTTGGGTAATTGATGAAACCTAAGTACTAACCTAGCTCTAAGTGTGAGTAGGTTTAGTACACTATGAACAAGTGAGATTGACAAGTGGTGGATCATAGGAGGCTAAGGAGAAAACTATCAAGGTTCCACACTTGGAGAAGAAGAGAGAAGAGGAGGAAACCCTAAGCTATTAAGGCAAAGGTATTACTAGGGATTTCCATTTTGGTGATCAAGACACCTAGTGGGTGTGATCACATTTAGGATAGGTAACCGTACTATGAAGAGAGGAAAATAGTTAGTGGTTACACCTATCAAGTGCCATTAGGAGTTCATTACATGCATTGCATCTAATCCTAATCAACAATCCCTTGTAAACTTGATAAAATATGCCAACACACATGCACAAGTCAGTGAAACACTTGGCCATGGTGGCCTCACCGGCAGACGTCCCCGATCCAGGGGCCCACCGGCTAGCCTCGCGTCGAAGGAACTCGGACTTGTCGACACTCATCGCCACTAGAATCTGCACGAAGGGAGATATCAGAGAATCAACAAGAAAGGATAGGCAAAAACTCACGCTCGAACGGCCCCGCACGTTGTCACGATGGGAGAGGTCGTCGGAGAGCGCCGCAACCGCCCTCTGGATCAGCTCCACTCCGCACGCGACGAGGTGCTCGTGCACTCGACGGGAGGCCTTCACGATATTCCAGTGGTGGAGCTCGCGCCGGTCGTCGAGCACAAACACTGGCACTCCCAGGTTCTCCCGGTCAAGCTAGGCGATCCGCTCCTCATCCCCGAAGGAATGCCGGTCGGGATGAAGACGGCGCAGGGCCCCATGGGCGACGTCCCCCCGGCGTCACCTACCTCGCTCGGCGAGGTCGTGCTGGACTGGGAAGGAACAACCTTTGCCACGCGAGCGGCCGCCAGCTCTCCTCGGTAAATGACCGTGGAACAGCCTTGAAGAACTGTTCCATTTCTCAACTTCTCAAGGATATATGTTAGCCAATACCACATATCCCATTAGTATGACAAAATGTCTTGAGTGAATCTTTATGCTTGCTTTATACTTTGAATAGCATAGTCTTGTTATCTTTTAACCTTTACTCGAGGACGAGCAAAGAGGTAAGTATGGGGATCTTGTTGAAGGTAAATATGAGCTAATTTATCACCATCAAAATACCGTGAACATCCTCATATTCAAATGAAAACAAGCATAACCTGAACATATTGTGTCAAATAACTAGTTCCACATGTTCCATGACTATTTGTTGCAGGTAATGACAAATGGGGAGTTTTGGGAGCTAGTGGGCCCACTTAGGGGGGTCGGTCGACCACCCTCTGGGGCCACTAGACCTCCCAAGCCCCCATGATCCAAGAACCACCCTCTAGAACACTCTCTACCCCTTGGATCCAAGTGTGCCTCTTACCAACGGTCCAGATTCATATCACAAGGATCCATGGGCCCACATCAATGAAATCATCGTGACAAATCAACTCAGAACCGACATTCAACACATATGACAGGTGGGACCAGTAGCCAGAAGGCAGTGGTAGGCCATAGACCCCTATAGGGGGTCGACCGACCGCCCATGGGGCCCACCAAGCCCCCATGGGGTCCCTGACCAGTGGGGCACCACCTAGAAGGAGCAGAGGGGGCCCACAGGCCAGTAGGGCGGTCGGCCGACCGTCCCTATGGCGGTTTCAACACCCTCAACCGCCTCACTCACTCCCCACATGGTTGAAATCATCACCCTTCATCCTTAGGCGGTTTTGAAGTCGGTTGGATCCAACGATGGTTAACCGTCTTGCCTTAGTAGATCTCTTCATCTTAAGAATATCCTTCACGTTCCCCAAGCACATAAAAATCTTTGTTATGTTAACCGTCTTGCCAAAGATAATAATGTGTACCTTGAGTTTCATCCGGATCATTTCTTGATTAAGGAACAGGCAACGAGGAGAACCCTCCACAGAGGGCGATGTAGAGGAGGGCTCCACCAAATAAACAAGCCCTCGGCATCTCCAAGTTACCAGTGTCCTTATGGCATCATCACGTCTTCGCATGTTGTCCATCAAGTCTTAGATCGACAGAAGTTGTCCTTTGTTCAAGAGTCCAATAATGATAGGGTGTGTGATGCTTGTCAACAGGGGAAGAGTCATCAGTTACCTTATCCAAAGTCCACAAGTGTGTCGGCTGGTCCAATGGATCTAGTCTTTTCTGATGTATGGGGGCCAGCTCCTAGTTCTATTGGACGGTATTCGTATTATGTTAGCTTCATTGATGATCATAGTAAATTTACTTGGATTTATTTATTGCGGCATAAGTCTGAAGTTTTCTCTATTTTTCATGAATTTCAAAACCTTGTCGAGAGAAGGTTTGGCCGCAAGATACAATCCATCAAACCGATTGGGGTGGGGAGTATCAAGCTTTGCATTCCTTCTTCAAGCGTGTAGGCATTACTCACCAAGTATCTTGTCCCCATGCACACCAACAGAACGGATCTGCCGAGCGCAAACACCGCCACATAATCGAAATAGCCCTCACTCTTCTTGCTCACGCATCTATGCCACTAAAATTCTGGGATGAAGCGGTCTCTACCGCAGTCTATCTCATCAATAGACTTCCCTCCAAAGTCATCAAGGATGACTCTCCTTTTGAAAAATTGTTCAAAAAAACCCGACTATGATTTTCTTCGCACTTTTGGATGTGCGGAATGGCCAAATCTCAGGCCCTACAACACTCGGAAATTAGCCTTTCGCTCCAAGCAATGTGTTTTCATTGGCTATAGTCTCCTTCACAAAAGGCTACAAGTGCCTTAATCCTAAGGATGGGCGTGTGTATATATCTCGCGATGTGGTGTTTGATGAACATGTCTTTCCTTTTGCATCTCTTCATCCTAACGTCGGCGCTAGACTATGCAAAGAGATTGAGCTCTTGCCTGATTTGTTTTCTTCTCTGTCTACTAGCCTGGGGATGTAAATTCGCTACACCAATATATGCGTTCTCCTGCCTCTACTAACAGTTCTACAAGCTCTCTTGATACTACAGAACCTGCAGGAACAAATCTCAGCTCAAACGGTGGAGAACCGGGAGGGAACTCAACCATTCTACCGGGTCATTTATGTGTCCCCCGGCAGGAGTCAGCGCTCGGCTCAAGAACGATCTCCCTGCACCAGATTCGCCGCCAGGTGGCGCAGGCACATCTTCTCCGGGATCGGTGTCCACCAGCGCGCTGTCGGCTGCGCTGCCACTCGAGCCGTCCACGGGCGCCGGATCGTCTACGCCTTCCTCTGCGCCACATGTCTCTCTGCTGGACTCCACCGCGCCACAGACGGATCCCACTGGTGGAACATCTGCAACGACCGAGATCCCCGCTATGGGATCCACTGTGGCTCCTGCTCCTGCAACTGCTCCTGCGGTTGCCTCTGTGCAGCGCCCGTCTACACGCCTCTCTCAAGGTATCTCACAACCCAAGTCACGTACTGATGGCACAGTTCGATGGTGTATGCATGCCGGGGTTCCAACAGGTGAACCAACAACTGTAGATGAGGCGCTCAGTCATGCACATTGGGTTACTGCTATCGACGCAGAATACCAAGCCTTGATGAAGAATAAAACGTGGCATCTTGTACCATGTCCAAAAGGGAAAAACATTGTTGGTTGTAAGTGGGTCTATAAGATCAAGCGCAAAGCTGATGGCACTGTTGATCGCTACAAGGCGAGGTTAGTAGCAAAGGGGTTCAAGCAACAATATGGCATTGACTATGAAGAAACATTTAGTCCAGTGGTCAAAGCTGCAACCATTCGACTCATCCTCTCCATTGTTGTGTCCAAAGGATGGTCGCTTCGACAACTTGATGTACAGAATGCCTTTCTCCATGGTCTCTTGGAAGAGGAAGTCTACATGCAACAACCCCCAGGGTATGCAGACTCTAGTCATCCTATATATGTTTGCAAACTTGATAAGGCACTCTATGGTTTGAAGCAGGCTCCACGAGCTTGGTATGCTCGGTTGTGTCAAAAATTGGAATCACTTGGTTTTGTGGCGTCCAAAATTGGAATCACTTGGTTTTGTGGCGTGGTGGTCACAACATGTTTGTTCTTGTCTATGTGGATGATATTATTGTTGCTAGTTCTTCCTCTCAAGCAACTGAGGCTCTGCTCAAGAATCTGCAGCACGATTTTGCTCTCAAGGACTTAGGCAACTTGCACTATTTTTTGGGAATTGAAGTTAAACAAGTACCAGATGGGCTTGTTCTCTCTCAAGAGCGTTATGCGGCTGATGTGTTGTCCGCTCATGTATGGACAAAGCTAAGGCGGTTGACACACCCCTCTCTTCTACTGAGAAGCTAAGTCTTACTGTTGGTGATCCACTTGGTCCTGAGGACTCTACTCGGTATAGGAGTGTGGTTGGTGCCTTGCAGTATCTCACGCTTACCCGACCCGACATTGTGTTTGTTGTCAATAAGGTATGCCAGTACCTTCATGCCCCGACTACGGTTCACTGGAGTGCTGTTAAAAGAATCTTGAGGTATGTAAGTGGCACCATTAAGCTTGGGCTAAACATTAAGCGCTCCAACACTACACTGGTCAGTGCATTTTCTGATGCGGACTGGGCGGGGTGTGTGGATGATCGCCGGTCTATAGGAGGTTTTGCTGTCTTCTTGGGAAGTAATCTCATCTCATGGATGGCAAGGAAACAAGCGACAGTCTCACAATTTTTTCTTCTTAATATAATGAAGCGCAGTTCTCCTGCGTTTTCGAGAAAAAAAAACATCTTACATCTGGACCATGATTCAGCACTAGGACGCGCTGAGTGGAGAAAGGGCCAAATTATGGACCACCATGATGGGCCATGCGAGGCATAGTGCTAGGCCCTGGCTGGTAGCGACCTCAACCTGGGCGCCCCCAAGTGTGTATGCGGCCAAGGGAGGCGGGCACTACATCCCCTCCGGCCCCTCCCACCCAAAAGTTCGGATTAGATAAGAATTAGAATAGATTTGGATAAAATTGGTTATATATAGAAAATAAGATTGGTTTGTCATGAAAGGAAGTCCAAATCTCTAAGGACTCCTCTAGTTTTCTTGGGAATCCAGTCCCCTAGAGTCTAGAGATTATAAATATAGGGATCTTACAACCATTTGAATCTTAAGCAAGAATTGATCAGTTGCTCTTCCCTGTATACCTCTCCCTCTCTCCCTGGGCCTCCTCCCTCTCCAACCCCCCAGCTAGGTCCATCGCACAAAATTTTATGTGGATTTTACAAATATAAAATGAAATATCAAACCCCAATATTAATTGGTTCACCTGCACCAACCTGTGTACGGATTGTAAGTCATTTCCACTATTATGAAATAAGGCATACATTTTTCTGGACATTATATTAATTGTTTATGGCGGAGTCCTACAGGTCTGTTTAGGTTAAAATCAAAATAGACCTGGTATGGTATGGAGCCACTCAGCCACGTATTTTTCGAAACAGAAGGATATTATTCAGCTTGATGCCACATATGAGTCAAATTGCTTAATTTGCAGCTTCATGCCACATGTCGAAACAGAGGAATATTTTTCAAAAGTTGCCACTCACTGATTAAATTGGTGCAGTTTTTTTAAAAGGAAAAACACAACTGTAAAGATAAGGTCCCTATGTCCGCAATAAAAAGAGGAGAGCTATACAAGTGAGAGAAGAGCTAAAACCAGGGAGAGATTTCTGCTTCAGAGTCACATGCCAACAAACCACAAAGTATATAGTATAGGTAACTAAAAGCCTAAAATGGTTATAAGGAAATTGAGAAAAGTGACCTTTTTCTTCACAATCTTCATCATTTCCTCCAGTATATTGCGCTCTACAACTTGAAAATGTACATGATCCCCACAGTTCTTAATTAGAGTCTCTAATAGCTGTGCAGAAGTCTCAGAGGATTCACTCACATAAAATCAAACAAAAAATATTAAAAAGTTCTTTAAGCTTAGAAGCATACCGTCAAAGCAAGAAACTGAACATTTGCATTCTTGTGCTGAATACGTTTTTTCAAAGCTTTAATCACCTCTTTTCCTTGCCTGAAATTAGTATACTGTTTGCTTAGTGATTTTCTCTGGTAGGAAACATATAATAAGAAACTACATGCACAACTTTGTCATGCATTATCCCTTATAGATCCTCACATTTCAGAGAAATTTTAATTTTGTGTGGGTTTTGTGGGTGCACATCCCCACAACCCCCTTCATTGCTGTTTGGATTTTATGTAATTCTTCAAAACAAAAACATTCAGATGACATACTTTTTGTTTGATCTATTCCATATCTTGTTCCTGCAAAACCATGTTAGCTATTTGACCTATACTTCACAGCAAAATATTTGGTTAAATTTCTTAATTTTGTTAAATGCATGAACTTAGAAGTCAATGTATGATATTCAACATATCACCAAAGCCCCCTTTTCATCTAAAATCATATATAGCTCCTTTCATCGAAAAGTAGTGATGATAATTTAGAATGAGAACAAAGGGGAAAATGAAGAGAATCATGGTGCAGTTCAGACTTTTACAGCAGTACTATGCTAAGGAAAAGAATGTTATGCAGCACCAATCCATGGTACATTCTATTGTAGCATACTACTCTGAACAAGATTTTCTTAGGCTGCAGTACAGGAAAATACTGCGTAGCATACAAACAGAACAAACTGCGTAGTCATGAGAGCGGATTCCTAAGTTTGCCGCGGCATCTAGATACTTGATTGGAAAAAAGGCAGCCTTCGCTTACTCGATTGGATACTTTGATTGGATACTTTGTTGCGTCGGAACGGAACGTTTGTTTCAAAGAAAAAAAAATACAGTAATCATGAAAGCAAATACTAAATTTCAAGCCACGATGAAGTCTTGAAATGCTATCCTGCCAGCACTTTATTATATACTTTTTCACATAAAAAGGTTCGGCCTTATCCTCTAATGCGAAGGCGATTTAGAGAAAAATGGCATATATATTATGGCAATTACTTTTTAGAGGTTGCTGATACGAAGAGAGAAGATAAAAGGCAAATTGTCGAATCTGGAAAGAATCTATGTTTGCAATTTGCATGAATAACGCAGTCATTCGATGGTACTAGAACAGAGCAGAGCAACAATAGTTGTCCTATTACTGAATACTGATCAAAGGAATCGTGCCGAGAAACACGAACCGTTCGCTATTATTGCGGTGGCACAGGAACCAAGAATTCAAAACAGACGACCTCCCAGACGGAAAGACGTACCCGTGATCGGAGTTGACGGAGTCGCAGATATCGATGTTGAGGATCCAGTCGGGGCCCAGCAGCAGCTCGTTGGTGGCCTTGTCCACCTTGACCGCCGCCATGGCTGTAACGTTCGATCGACCTGTCGCGCTTCCTGCAAGGGTCACCGACGGGCGACGGCAACACGGAGGAGGAGGTGGAGGAGACGCGGAAAGGGCCCGGGGCGGCGGTATTCGTTGGACGGTGGGAGTGGAGAGTCCGATGGAGGGGATGGATCACTCGGGTGGTGGCGCGCGGTAAACAACAAAAACGGGCGGCCATTACTGGGCGGGCGCGACGCAACGCATATATGCTGCGCTTTCGGTCCATGCGAGGACGAGGCTCGGCCACCCGTGCGATGCGTCCACGCACACCTGCTGAAAGCGAAGCGAAAGAAGGCGGCGAGAAGCCAATGCAATCACTGAAGACCAATTAGTACGATTTCGCTTTCTAATTCTCTTGCTTCTTCGACTGTTTGTTTGATCACTGTTTTGTTGTGAGAGAAAAATATTATTTTTTATAGCTGACAAATAAAACGAGGACAAAATAGAGAGGAGTGAAAATCAATTCTGAAGTAATTCTTGTCAATGTCCTACCAAAATCTAATTGCATCTTAAGTGTTTAGAGTCTAATATAATCTGCTCCAAGAAAAGCCAGGAGCGGTGCTCTTTCAAACTGGCCCTGAATAATTAGGAGTAACTTCAAAAACCTTTTACCGATAGAAAAATAGAGATCTTGGAAAAGAATATTGTAACAGCTTTATTAATAAGATCTCTAAGTATTATAATTCTTTATTTTTGATTTCTCACCAGCTAAAATTCTGCACAATATGGTGAAACTATTGGCGGATGAAGGATAGAGGTAGCAATTTTTATATTCAAATAATTTAAAAGACGCTCGAAGTTTTCATACCTTGTGCTGAATTTTTGCTTCCGTTTTCCAACTAGGAGCGTATAAATTTGTCTTGCCCTTAAAATTGTTACCAAATTCCAAAAAAAATATCCTAAACTTGATACCAAAAAACATACACAAT
The DNA here is from genome assembly GCA_022036555.1 of Microstegium vimineum. Taxonomy (NCBI): domain Eukaryota; kingdom Viridiplantae; phylum Streptophyta; class Magnoliopsida; order Poales; family Poaceae; genus Microstegium; species Microstegium vimineum. The sequence goes on from CM039128.1 coordinate 29,627,425, forward strand.
TTACCTCTTAAAATTAGAAAAAAATACCTAAAATAGTTTATATATTTTTAAAATGGCTTTTCTAATCTGGCAAATATGGCAGAAGTGACATATGAGACATATATATGTCTCTGGGTTTTTTTAATCCATGTAATTTTTTATTAAATATTTGGACTCTTAAAATGATCTCAGTTGAAAATTTCAACTGAAAACTTTTAGATTTCACCAAGCACTGCAACTTTAATGTAGTTTGATTGTTCATCCGAGGTTTAGAAAAAAATCAAGAACTTGAATTTCAAAATCTAATAAGTTAAACAAACATTTAGGTCTCCAAAAAATCTCAAATAAAGAAGTTATCGAATACAAAGTTGTAGATCATGTTAAGAGCTATAAATTTGGTAGATCATATGTCAACATTTATGGTAATTTGAAAAATTCAAAATTTTAATACATAAATGAATATGAGCCTGTAAATGATCTTTTTTCGGGACAAGACTTCAAATGATCTCAAATAAAGAATTGTTAACTGCAAAGTTGTAGTTTGCATTAACAGCCACAACTTTTTTGTAGACCACATTAGCATCTGAAGTCATTTATATGAGGTTAAAATTATATTTCAAAATATGGTAACTTGAAATAAATATTTGGCTATCTAAACTTTCTTAAATGATGTGTCGACTACAAAGTTATTGATGTGAATTAGGGTTCCCGATCTTCCTTCAGTTCAAGATAACTATCGTTTGGTCGGAGAGAGACACACCGATCCGGCTTCAGATCACAAAGACCGAACCCTGCAACCTTAGCACAACGTCTCCTCTGGTTATCAACCAGTGTCACACGGTTGACCTCGCCAAGAAGGCTAATCCCTGCTGCGAATTGAACAATACAAACAAGAACAAGAAAGAATGCAACCAAATTGCAGATGTATGATTAATCTCACGAGTTGGGGTTTCACAAACCGATAAAACGGCGAAACAGTTCTAACGTGAGCGGGGGCTGTTGTTTATATGGTCTAAGGGGCATCCTAGGGCACCCACTCACGTCCCTAAGGTGTCCCAACATGTTACAAGGCCCAAACGGCCCAAAAACAGTGACACAACACCGGAGCAGATTCTGGACGTTGACTTGTTTCGACGTTTCCCGATGACTCAGAAGTCATTTGGACCTCAAACCAAAGTCATTGGTTTCCTTGTGAAATTATCTTTCCAACCATGGGTGGATCATCGAAAACGGAGTCTGGATGCATCCTGGGCGTCCGTTTTACTCTTTGCTGGTCCTGGACTCCGAAACAGACTCGAACTCGAATTGGATTGGGCCTCCAATTTAGGTTGGACGACCTTGCTGCCCTCCTAAGGTGGTGGCCAAGGAGGAGGACGTCTTCGACCATCTTTGGGCTGTTCTCCACATGTTTGGGATATGGTCCTACTTGGGCCAGGGTCCCAAGGTTGCATGACAAGCCCAAGACAACGTTGTAGCATCCTACAGAAAAAGTAGCTAAGTATTGTGATGATTTGAAGACCTTGCCGACGTGATATTGAGGTGAGACCAGATCTATTTGAAAGCTTATCAAATAAGCTTTCCATCAAGTCCTTATTGACCTCAATTGCACTCCGGATGGATGAGTTATGACCTTACCAATGAAGTGTTGTTGGGTTGCCAACAAACCAAATGTTGAACTTTGAAGACCTTGCACATTGAGACATGTTTGTATCTACAAACAATTATTTACATATACATGTGGAACCAAGTGAGTTGTACCAAGAATCATTGTGTAAATGTAGGAATGAGCTCACCTTATAATCTATGGTTATGGTTATATCCGAAGGTGTCATGTCCTCCTCAGTTATAGATGACATCGAGCTCTATAATTTTTATATATTAATTTTATTTATATCTAAGTTTCTATGATAAAGTTATGGATTTTCTATACAAGAGAGACCACTTGACATGTGGCTCCACTATTATGTCAACAAAATCACATAAGAAACCACTTTGAAATGACAAGTAAGTATTTTGTCATGTTTTAAAAGTTAAGGTGTATGGTGTGTGTTTTGAAGTTTATGATGTTTTTTACATTCAGCGATAAATTGAGGAGCAAAAAACAGACTTACTGTTCCTTTAACCATTCAAAATTATCAAAACTCTAGTAATATGGGCAGAGTAATTTCCAAACCAACGAAGCTACCCATTTGGATTTAACCTATAATCTATTCTTCCCATAGTAAATATGTCCTTGAAATTGAAATGCAAATAATTTTGTTAATCTTGATACCTACTAGCTCTGTCTTTTACGTGTGGTGAGAGTACATACTCCCCGTGTCCATAAATAAATAGGTTCCTATATTTGCCTTAAGTTAAACTTTTTGAACTTTGACCGAATATCTAGAAAAGAACATTAAGATTTATAATATAAAATTAATATCATTAGATTTATCATAGAAGATATTTTCACAAGGTGCTCATTTTATGTCATAGATGTTGTTACTTTTTTCTATAAAGTTAGTCAAACTTATAAAATTTTGATTAGCATAGATTCTAGAAATTGATTTATTTAGAGACGGAGGGAGCACATATTTGTGAGCATCAACATAAATACTGTGATTACAAAATCAAATGTTTTTCAAGATAAATCTATTTATATCATTATGATTTTTGTATTAAATCCAACAACCAAGATCAAATTACAAGTAATAAAGAACGCTAAAATAATTAACTCCACTGCTGTTCCAAATTCTAGGAGTGTCAAAGTCAATGTTGAAATCGAAGTCAGGTCCCATATCATGCATTACTTCCTTGGTCTTGAATTATAGGACATTTGACTTTTTACCTCAAATTTGATCACTCATTTTATTAAAAAAAATTATGCAAATATAATCAAATTTAAGTCAGTCTTAAAGGACTTTTATTAATAAACTAGGTAAAATGCCCGTGCGTTGCCATGACATAATAATTTAATCTAGAAAATGATCTCTTGCCAAACATTTCTAGAATCACAACTGATGTTCCCGTGAGTTAGAAGGCGACATAACTTTTTTTTGAGAATTAAACAGTACAACGCGACGCTCACACACGTACGCACACTCATCCATATGAACACACGTATGAAAACTCAACTCCTATGAGCACCTCCGAAGGACTGAGCACCCGGTAACTTTGCGGTGTATCAAAGAATCTTTTTTTGTAGAAAACCAACACAGAACTTGGATTGATCAAATAGAGGCAAACCTAATTAGTGCTAACACAAAATACCAAAACCCATGCACAACCTGACCCTGCCCGCACTAATGGTCTATTCTGGAACTACAGCTATATACAAAACATATATTCATAAGTCACAAAGGTATGACTTAGCCGTACATTATATGAGAAAATTCTAATAACTCCAAGTAATTAATAAAGAACAATTCTCAGGTACATGAAATAAATAATGACTACAAAAACAAAGTTGTACAGCCCACCATGCTTGCTCGCTTCATCAGATGGATATATTCATTGAAACAACTCTGATCGATAAAAGTAAACCTATTTGCAGCCCTCAAGGCCCAAACTTTGTAAAAAAAAATCCACAAACAACAATATTTGGTTCAAGTACCAATGCATAGCATTCGATGCCATCGTTGTAGTAGCGGAGTTACATTACAAAAGCACAAATTAATTAGTGAGATCTAATCAGGACAATGAAACATTAGAAATTTCAGAAGAACCATCAAGCATTCATATTTCATTCCAACTAAGAAATCTTTTCTGTCTTGTAAAATGGCAGGTATAAGGTATCATCCGTCTGAGTTTTTTTTCCGTAATGTTCCATGTGACACTACTATGAGCATGGCTAATTGATGACTTGTAATGTAGACATTGCAACCTATCTACTGCTCCTAATTATTATTTTACTGAAAAACTGCAGGTTATTAACATGTTGAGAGCAATATGTATCTTTCTTCCTTTTGTGCTTTTGTGCTCTTGTAATTACTCCCTCCATTCCAAACACAATTCATTACCCAGTAGATTTGACACATCATAAAGGGAGAAGAGCATAGGATGAGGAGCGCATGGGCTAGAAACATTCAGATCTGCATGCTCAAATGTAATTATATCTGATTAGAATACAATTTCACTCAGCATAAAGGGAAAAACTCAAGCCTAATTCAAGCGACCAGCAGACTTTTCATATGATTACACCATTTTTCATATAATTATGAAGTATCATATATATCTCTTTATGCCTACTCTGAAATGCCATGATGATTTCTGGAATATCATTATGATCGTACCAATGACAATCTGATGTTCTCAGTGAAGGAGAGCTGCTCTATAAGGGCAGACACGCACCCAGGGCAGCATAATACGCGGAAACTTGTACTGAAACATGATTTGGTGTACTTGTTAGCAGTCAACATCAACAACATCAACATCAACAAAGCCTGTAGTCCCAAGCAAGTTGGGGTAGGCTAGAGTTGAAACCCAACAAGATACCCAAGTCATGGTTCCGGCACTTCAATAGCTGCTTTCCAGGCAATCCTATCCAAACATAGATCTCTAGATATATCCCAAGCTTTTAAATCCCTATTCACCGCCTCCGCCCATGTCAACTTCGGCCTTCCTCTGCCTCTCCTTATATTATTAGCTTGGCTTGGGACTCCACAGCGCACTGGTGCATCTGGCGGTCTCCTCTGGACATGGCCAAACCATCTCAACCGATGTTGGACAAGCTTTTCTTCAATTGGTGCCACCCCTAGGCGATCACATATATCATCATTCCGAACTCGATCCATTCTTGTGTGACCACAGATCCAACGCAACATGCGCATTTCTGCAACACTCATTTGTTGAACATGTCGAGCCTTTGTGAGCCAACATTCGGCTCCATACAACATTGCAGGTCTAATTGGTGTCCTATAGAAATTGTCTTTTAGCTTTTGGGGTACCCTCTTGTCACATAGAATGCCAGAAGCTTGACGCCACTTGATCCACCCTGCTTTGATTCTATGGTTAACGTCTGCATCAATATCTCCATCCCTTTGTAGCATCGATCCCAGATATCGGAAGGTGTCCTTTTTAGGCACGACTTGACCTTCCAAACTCACATCTCCCTCATCCTGAGCCGTTGTGCCAAAGTTGCATTTTATATACTCGGTTTTAGTTCGACTTAGTCTAAAACCTTTAGACTCAAGGGTCTGCCGCCACAGCTCAAGTTTCCTATTTACTCCCGCTAAGCTTTCATCAACTAACACTACATCATCGGCGAAGAGCATGCACCAAGGGATGTCCCCTTGAATATCCCTTGTAATCTCGTCCATTACCAAGGCAAAGAGATATGGGCTCAAGGCTGACCCTTGATGAAGCCCAATTCTAATCGGGAAGTAATCAGTATTACCATCATTGGTTCGAACACTAGTCATAACATTGTTGTACATGTCCTTGATGAGGGTCACGTACTTTGTTAGGACTTTATGTCTATCCAAAGCCCACCACATAACATTTCTTGGTATCTTGTCATAAGCCTTCTCCAAGTCATTGAAAACCATATGTAGGTCCTTCTTCTGCTCTCTAAATCGCTCCATAACTTGTCTTAACAAGAAGATTGCTTCTGTGGTTGACCTTCCAGGCATGAAACCAAATTGGTTGGTAGATACTCGTGTCCTTCTTCGCAGGCGGTGCTCGATGACTCTCTCCCATAGCTTCATAGTGTGGCTCATCAACTTAATCCCACGATAGTTATTACAACTCTGGATGTCACCCTTGTTCTTGTAGATTGGTACCAAAGTGCTTCTTCTCCACTCCTCAGGCATCTTGTTCGATCGTAAGATATTATTGAACATCTTGGTTAGCCATACTATAGCTATATCCCCAAGGCATCTCCACACCTTGATTGGGATACCATCCGGGCCCATCGCTTTGCTCCCTTTCATCCTTTTCAACGCTTCTCTGACCTCTGATTCTTGAATCCTCCGCTCAAAGCGCCTATTGTTGTCATCAAACGAGTCGTCCAACTGAACAGGGGAGTTCTCATTCTCCCATTGAACAATTTGTCAAAATACTCTTGCCATCTTTGTCTGATCTCATCCTCTTTCACCAAGAGTTGCTCCCTCTCATCCTTAATGCACTTGACTTGAGTAAAGTCCCTCGTCTTCCTTTCACGAGTCCTAGCCATCCTATAGATGTCCTTTTCTCCTTCCTTCGTATCAAGACGCTTGTACAAATCTTCATAAGCCCGTCCCTTTGCCTCCGCCACTGCCCGTTTTGCAGCCTTCTTTGCCACCTTATACTTCTCTATGTTATCTGCACTCCGGTCCTAGAACAAGCTCTTATAGCCTTCCTTCTTCTCCTTAATTGCCTTTTGAACATCCTCATTCCACCACCAAGTGTCTTTCATAGCACATCCACTTCCTTTGGTCACACCTAGCACCTCTGCAACAACCTTTCGAACGTATGTCGCCATCTTCTCCCACATATTTTTGGCGTCACCTTCGTCCTTCCACGGGCCCTCTTCAATAACTCTTGCCTTGAAGATCTTTGATGTCTCCCCTTCTAAATTCCACCACTTTGTTCTTGCAATCTTGGCTTGTTTAGCCCTACAAGTTTGCATCAGAAAGCGGAAGTCAGCCACCACTAGCTTGTGCTGAGACACCACACATTCCCCAGGTATCACCTTACAATCCACGCAAGCACGTTTATCTCCCCTTCTTGCAAGGACGAAGTCAATCTGACTGCAGGACAAGCCACTACTAAAGGTCACTAAGTGGGACTCTCGCTTTTGGAAGAAAGTGTTTGCTACCATCATATCAAAAGCTGTAGCAAAGTCTAGGATATCCTCTCCCTCCTGGTTCCTTCTTCCGGAACCAAAACCTCCATGTGCTGCCTCGTAACCTGTACTAGATGCTCCTACATGGCCATTAAGGTCCCCTCCAATGAAGAGCTTCTCGCTACTTGGTACAACCCTGACTATGCCATCCAAATCCTCCCAAAATTGCCTCTTAGCACACTCATCAAGGCCTACTTGGGGAGCATACGCACTAATAACGTTTAAGACTAAATCACTAATGACAAGTTTAACTAAGATAATCCTATCTCCTTGCCTTTTCACCTCCACCACACCACCTTGGAGGCTCTTATCGATCAAAACTCCGACTCCATTTCTACTTGTTAGTAGTCTTGATATAATTTCTAAATCAACTAATAATCCTTGTTTCTGTTCAACGAAGTACAACTAAATATATCATGATTTGGTTCTGCTTCCCTTTTCCATCTTCATCCATCAGACTCTCACTTATAAAGCACATGTACTTAATTAGATCAGATCAGAATTAGTGTGCATATCATGACACTTAATCCATTAGCACGTGTACTTAATTAGATCACATCAGATTACAAATTCACACTACATAAAGGAAACAAAGGTGTGGGCATGTATACCTGTTGGTTGGTCGTCGAAGATGTAGCGAAGGGTCTGACAAAGACTCGAGCAGCTGACGTTCAACGGTGTCGGCAGCGTCGTGGCGGCCTGCCGTGGGGTGGCGGCGTCGGGGACGGGGTGGCCTACGCCGGCACGACGCCCCTGCGGCGACGTGGCAGCGCAGCGGCGACGTTGGGGACGGGGTGTCCTGCGGCGCGGTGCGGCGACAGCGTTGGGGACGGGGTGGTGTCGTGGCGGCCTCCGGCGGGGCGGCGACGTCGGGGGCGGGGTAGCATGCGGCGGGGCGGTGGCGTTGTGGACGGGGTGGCGTCATGGAGGCGGTTGGTGGGGGCGGGATTGAAAGTGCTAGGCGTCGTGCGCAGACCACGGGAGGTGAGCTGGGCGTCATGCTCGGGTGACGGTTTCGCGTCGGTACAGAGCCGGGAGATACTGGGAGCGGGGCGGGTATTAGCGTGGGGCTGGGTGATTAGGAGGGGAGCGGTCCCATTAGTTGTGTGATGACGATGTCATTTGGTTCTTTTTAGCTGTAGAGATGGGCAAGTGGTTAAGACAAGTGGTTAAGCCTAAGATGAAAGAAGTCAAAAGTCTTTTTATTCTGGGATGGAGGAACTAGTAAACTAAAAGAAATCAAGGCCTGTAGTCAGTTAATTACAGATGTCAGTTTTGAGATCAGAAGAGAGTGCAATGTAGTTGCTCATTACTTAGCTCAATCGGTAAAGAGAAAAATCAGAGTGGAGCTGTGTTACTGAGCTAATGACATCTGAACGTAAACATAATGATCCATTCGTATAAGCAGTCTTTTCAAAAAAGGAAAAACCCCTACCAATAGTAAGAACGGACTTTTGGTTCGAAACTTTAGTCCCGACTATTTTTTAGCCAAGAACTAAAGAAAGTTTTTATTCCGGTTGGATATACTAACTGGGAGTAAAGTCCTCTGCCCAATAGCTAGGGACGTAACTTTTGCAAAAGGGGTGCAGGAGAAGACCTTTAGTCTCGACTGGTGGCTTAAAACGGGACCAAAGGTCACCCTTCAGTCCCGGTTTGAGCCACCAGCCACGGCTAAACCTTTAATACTAGTTGATGACTTCAACCGGGATTAGAAGTACACTTGTAATCCGGGTTTAAACCACTACTAACTGGGACTACAGATCCTACCATATATACTTTTTCTCTCCTTCTTCCTCCCCCAGCCCGAGTCATTTCAAAATCTCTCCATTTTTGCCCATCTCTTAGTATTCTTGCTCGTCATCGGCTGCAATTTCAAACACTTCATTCTATTCCTCCATATTCAGATCTAGAAGGTTAGCAGCTTCATCCTCTCCAGTTTCATCAGTAAGCTCATTTCATGGTCGAATAGAGAAATTTAGGATTGTTTAGATTGTGAATGATGACGGATCTTTTATTTATATACCATTTGAGCTCGAAATCACTTGATAGTTTGAATATGAAGATGAAGGAAGCTTATAGTAGTTCATCAAAACTAGTATGCACCTTTCATTGCCTCATTTCATGGTCTTGAAATAGAGAATTGTGGTTTTCTAGATTGGAATTAATGGTGGATATTTTTTATTTATACAACATCTAAGCTTAAAAACCACTTGACAGTTTGCATATGTAGATGAAGAAATCTTATATTAGCTCATGAAAACTAGTATGCAACTTTTATTGCCTCTTTGCATGGTTTAGAAATAGTAAGATTTAAATTTTTTAGAATACAAATCATTTAGTTTCATGATTCAAAAAATGATAAATTTCTAATAGTTGATGAAATGAGTATAAAAAGTCATAGATAGCAACTGCTTCTGGGTCTCGGCCTCGCATGAGGTTCCTAAGGGATGACTGAGGTCGGACCTCCCCCTTATTGAGTGTGACAAGTGTGACCAGATGATTGTGAGGAGTATATGGTGAAGAAGAGGGGTCACAACAATGGGCACATCTTCTACATGTATCTGGATTACGATGTAAGTTCTTTTTTATGTTTTTTTTGAATGCCTTGTAGCCGTTCTCATGATGATTTTGATTAAAGTTCTTGATTTGGTGTTGTAGTTTCAGTGGGATTGCAGTGGATCATGTGACAGTTGGTATTGGGAGGAAGAGTATGTTGAGCACATCTAAAAATCACTTGTAAAGACGGCTGATGCGACTAATGAGAGTGCACCTGTGGATATTGAGACAGTGAACCAGCAGAAGAATTATATTTTTTTAGTGGAAATTGGTCTTGAAATCCTTTTTCTGCTAAAATGTATTGTAGGCTTAGTTTGTTTAGTGATATTTGAGATTGTTTACATTATATCAAGGCTTTAATAAATTCATGTTTGTTTTGCATTTGTTTAGTCTTATTTGGGATATTAATTAACCATGTTGATTGATGGATATTTTGGATTTTTAATTAACTACTAACCATGCATGTTGTATAATATGGGTCATTACAAGTTTCTATGAGGTGAACAAATCAAAGGAATTTAAGAGGCATTGTCAAGATTTATTTTGCACCAAATCATAGATTCCAAGGACACGTACTATGACCCTAAAGAATTAATACCTAGTAGCCAAACGATGACAAAAGATTAATCTCAATGGCAGACATGAGGAGTACAACATTTTTTGACTTATTATGTACATATTTCATATGCATGCACAACCTCTTTATAACATTTGTATATATTTAGTTTCATACATTTATATGAGTTATTTATGTAGCGTACGTAGAATTCATATATGAAAAGAAACCAAAAAAATTGAATTAAAAAGAAACAATAAAAAAACCTTTAGTATGGGATGAAAATATTAACAGGGATAAAATGTGTCATATGTTGTAATGTCTAATGGCACATTTAGTTGGTAGTAGAAATAGACTTTAAAGGTTCACTTTCAGTCTCAATTCTGGTACTGAGACTAAAGGGGGCTTTAGTCATGAATTTGCAAATCTCGGCTGGGCAAGCGATACTAAAGAGGATTTCAACCGACTTTGTTATCCATTCCTGCACTAGCATACTCTCCTGCTGTGACGTAAGATATGATACCCTAGAGCACCAGTGGTTAGTGCATCATGCACGAAAAACAGTGTTGGCCTGTGTCAGTTTGGCACCAGTGACTGAGCAAAATGGTGGATGCATGACTGCATGGCATATCAACGTCTCTTTCCATGAAAATCATGGATGCCTAGTTAGATTTGCACTAGCTACCACCGCCCAGCACTGCTGCGCGGCCTTACCCAAGTCGTTGTCGCCACATCATCTACTCCACTACCTGTAGTAGCAAAGGAAGAAAGCCGACATGCATGGTGGGTTGAGGAACGCGCGCGTTGATGATTCAGCCGTTTGACTTTGAGCCAATTTATTACTTGTTGATTCACTTATCAAACTAGGTTTATCATCTTTCTTAGTAAGAAAATATTTTAGAACCGCATGATCAGTGTAAACAATTACTTTAGCTCCCACTAAGTAAGATCTAAATTTATCAATAGCATAAACAACAACTAGGAGCTCTTTTTCAGTAGTTGCATAAATAAGTTGTGCTCCTGTCATAGTTTTACTAGCATAGGAAATTTTGCATGATGCTTCTTATCTTTAGTTTGTCCCAAAACTTACCCCACAACATAATCAGTAGCATCACACATAATTTCAAAAGGCAAAGACCAATCAGGGGGGTTGAATGAGTGGTGCAGAAATAAGTGCTTCTTTAAGAATACTAAAAGATTTCAAACATGTACCATCAAATTCAAAAGGAACATCCTTAGCTACTAAACTAGTTACTGGTCTAGCAATATGTGAAAATATTTTATAAATCGACGATAAATACCACAGTGACCAAGAAAACTTCGGATCCCTTTTATATTCACAGGTGGAAGTAGTTGTTCAATAACCTCAATTTTAGCTCTATCTACATATGTACCACTTTCAGACACTAAGTGTCCAAGCACTATTCCTTCTCTAACCATAAAATGATATTTTTCTCAATTAAGGACTATATTCTTTTCTTAACATCTTTGCAAAACCTTATCTAGATTTTCAAGACAGTCATCAAAAGTTTTTCCATAAACAGAAAAATCATTCATAAAAACTTCCATGATTTATTCAATCATATAAGAAAATATAGACATCATACATCTTTGAAAAGAGGAAGGTGCATTACATAATACAAAAGACATTCTTTGATAAGCATAGGTTTCATATGGACATGTAAAAGTGGTTTTGCTTTGATCATCAGGGGAATAGGAATTTGGTGGTATCCAGAGTAACCATCAAGAAAACAAAAGAACGAGTGGTTAGCCAAGCGATCTAACATTTCATCAATGAAAGGGCAGTGGAAAATAATCTTTCTTTGTAGCTTTATTTAATTTCTATAATCTATGAACATACGCGAACCCATGACAATTCTCTGAGGAATTAATTCATTTCTTTCATTTTTAACAACAGTCATACCCCCTTTCTTAGGAACAACTTGAATATGACTTACCCACTCACTATGTGGCATAGGATAAATGATCCCAGCATGGAACAACTTCAAAAGCTCTTTCTTAACAACTTCTCTCATTGCATTATTAAGGCTACGTTGGGGCTCTCTACAAGGTGTAATATATGGATTAGTTGGGATACTATGGGTTTAAAGAATAGGGCTAGTGCCTTTAATGTCTTGGAGTGAATATCGAAAAGCAGCACACTGCTTTTCTAAAAAAGTTATTAAGCGCAAAGATTCTTCTTGAGAGAGTTTATTACTTATGATCACTGGAGAATCCTGATCATTATTAAGAAAAGCATATTTAAGACCAGCAGTCAAAGGTTTAAGTTCAATACAGGGCTTAGGTGGCTCTAGTAATTCATCGAGTGGTTCAGGATTAATGGGATCCTCATCCTCTTCATCAATGAAGAACTTGGCATCATCATTATCTAGGTTTGGTTCATTTATTTCTTCAAAACATATGACTTTAACTTCCTCTATTGGGTCTAGAATAGGAAACAACTCCTCCTTGGTCTGGAATAGGAAACAACTCCCCTAATCTAACATTTAATTTTCCTGTTTGGCCTTCTTGAATAAGTCTCCCTATTGGTAATTGTTGGCACTAAGAATGGTACACTTTCACATGACTAAAATGCTGCCAACAAACTCAGGATCAAGGACAAAACAATCATATCATGTGCAATTTTTAGAAAATAACAAGTTCAACATGTCCATGAGCATTTGATTGCAGAAATGAAGAAATGGAGCAAAGGAGAGCCAGCGGGACCCACATAGGGGGTCGGTCGACCTCTCTGTGGGCCCACCAGCTCTCCTCCCTGGCCATGATCCAGGAGAAGCACCCCAGAGTGAATTCCAACCCTGGGATTAGTTTGTGATTTCTCCCAACGGAACACATACAAAGCACATGGATCCATGGGCCCAAACCAAGGAGATCAACGTGACGTGAAAATCACCACAAAACAAATAACAATCACCAATGAAAAGTGGGATCAACACCTAGAAGGACGAGGTGGGCCTGAGACCTCAAGGGGGGTCGACCGACCTCCCTATGGGCCCACCTGTCCCCCACTTGGTCCCTTACCAGTGGGGCTGCATCTAGAAGACCGAAGGATGGCCCATAGGCCATAGGGGGGTCGACCGACCTCCCCCTAGGTCAGTTCAGCACCTGCCAACCGCCATACTCACTACCACATGTTGGAAATCAACGCCATCCATCTTAAGGCGGTTCAGAGTCGGTTGGATCCAAGGGTGGAGAATTGAAGCCTTCTGGATCGCTGGCGTGGCGCTGGAGTAGCCCCTACTCCACCTCCCACTATAAATAGAGGCTCATACCACCCTCTCTAGTCATGATGTAATCCATATAAGCCACTCTTGTTCTGAAGTGGAGATTAGTCTAGTGGTGTTCTCTAGTGTGGGAGTTAGAGTTGAGTTGAGCTTTGCTCGGGCTTTCCAGAGTTGTCTTCCTAGAGGATCTGATATAAGCTCCTGTATCTTTTCTCTTTTGTAAGACTTTACTTATTTAATACAATATTCCTTCTTTACTTTACTTAGTCTTTACTTTGTGCAATATTATACTTGTTATAGTATTGTTGTGGTTTATCTTGTCAATTAGTTGTTATAAACTAGATTGAGATCCTTGTGGCCTTTCCTGTATGCGATCATCGCCTGTCATAGGGTGCTCTAGTTATCGTATACACGATTAGAGTAGTGAGAATAGGTGTAAGCGTGGTGCTCATACTTAATCTTGCCTTTGGTTATCGCTTGTTGCACGGATTGTTTGTGCTAGCTAGGAAGAGAGTGACATCCTTGTCTAGTCTTTGTATTCCACCACGTGTTCTTAGGCAAGTTCTTAAAATATAAGGCCCCATAAGAAGAAAGCGCGGTCCGGTAGGAGTTTTTTCCTCCTACTGATCTATCCTCTCGCCTAGCATACTTGTATTGAGGAATCAATTGATGTTTGTATCAATTGAGTGCCATAGTTAAATTCACAAAGGTAGAGTTGGAATCACAGGAGTCCTTTTACTCTCTCGTTGTCCCCCCACATAGTTATACCCACTAGTCATCTCTTTCTTATCTTTACCGTTTTGTTACATCATCACCTTCCTATCATTATTCGATTACCCCCTTACACTAGTTGATACTAAATTGAGGTGATCTCTAGGATCTCTCTTTTATTATTATTTCTAGCTCCGCTTTCCCTTGGGAGAATATAAATTACGATACCCCGGAATACTCCTCGGTGAAGTGCTACGACGGTATAATCTGTGCGCTTGCAGATTTATCTAATAGTCATAAGAAATACCAACAAGTATTTCTGGCGCCGTTGCCGGGGAAAGTGTTGGGGATATAACCTCGGCATATCCCCAGGGACCTTATTGGGCCTGCCGACCAGGAGACGGCCCAGCCTACGAGGCCTTGCGGCACGCAACCAGCCCGTCGTGCTCGCTAAGGACTCCTAAGAAGACTTGCTCGCCAAGGAAGATCCTAGTAGATAGACTCAGATCCCTTGCCATAGGGAACCGATCGTAATCGGTTAGGATATGGAAATTATAACCTTGCTCCCCGACTATATAAGGAGAGCAAGGAACCCCCTCAAAAACTCTCAGACAACCTCTCTCAGATCATCTACAGATCTTGTAACCTGATATACGAGATCAATCTAGCCACCAGAACACAGGACGTAGGGTATTACGGCGGTTTGCCGGCCCAAACCTATATAAACCGTCGTGTCTACGCTCTCTGTGTTACGCTTGATCGTCGTCGCCACACCTCCGCCTAACAATCTACTACCATGGGGTACCCCCTAGGTAGACTGCGATGCATATTTCGTCGACAGTTGGCACGCCAGGTAGGGGGTGTGTGTGCATCGACTCCATGGCTCATCAAGCGGTCACCTTCCTCGGATCCATGGTTATCCCCACAGGCGGCGCCACCCTCCAGATTGGATCTATGATCTGGACCATCCATGGCACCGTCTCCGTCACCGAAACGTTGGAATCAACGCAGCTTCTCACGCCGAACTCTCCTCCAATCGAAGACCCGTTCACTAAGGCGGTTCAAAACACCACTGACCGTACTACCTGTGATGACTGTGCGAGCGCCGTCGACCAGGTTGATGAAGACCTCGCCGAATGCATGAGCCTCATCAGCATCGCCCGTCGCCGACTTTGTTCACACGCATTGGCCTCACGAAAGACCAAATCCGAAGCACCACTGCAGCACTCGGCGCCGGACCTCGTCGGCCACGCCACTGGGCGAAAGCGCCGACGTGGTAACGGGTACAAAGAGATCCTCGACGGTCCCTGCCCTCTTCATGGACAGGGAAAACACACCACGTGAGAGTGCATCGCCCTTAAGGAGGCTTTCCAGAGCAAGGCAGACTCAAAGCGATCTGACAGTACTCCAGCAAAGGGATATCTAACGGAGACTCCGACTACCGGCTTCATGAAGGCCGCGCGCATCTTCCCCATATTCGGCGGGCACCCAGGTGATAATGGTAAGCGTCGCCGCTCCTTTTACAACTGCAACAACGTTCATGTTCCTTCTCCAGATTGGACAAAGTAGCGGATTGACTTTTGGAGGGACGACCACCAAGTACGTCACCACTACCCTGGTCGCTTTCCCCTGGTCGTCGGCGTGGCTATCTCAACCGGTCTCTTCAAGAAGATACTTATCGACAGCGGCAGCTTCATCAACGTCATATTTCCAAACACCCTCCAGCGGCTTGAGTATCGTGAAAGCAATCTCCGACCTGTGAACTTCTCCCTTCACGGCATCATCCCTGGTGAAAAGTCGTCACTGTTTGGAAAAATCCCTCTCCCGGTGCGATTTGATTCCGACAGACTAACCCGCGAGGAGCCGGTCGACTTTGTGGTTGCCGACATTGATACTCCATATGACGCCATCCTTGGACGACCCGCACTCTCAAAGCTTATGGCGATACCACATTATACGGATTTACTGCTCAAGATGCCGACACCGCAGGGCATCATCAGCATCCGCTCCGATCTACAAACTGCCTACAAGTGTGAACAAGAGGCGATCGAAAATGCGACCAGTCACGAACATCTACATGGCACCCAGATCTGCCTGTCCGATACGGCCAAGTACCTAGAAGGCGTTCGACGATACTACAACCGCAACGTCAATAACAGATCATTCACCGCCGGAGACCTCGTACTCAAGAGGAAACTCAAGACTGAAGGCATGCACAAACTCTCGTCACATTGGGAAGGCCCCTACATTGTCAAAGAGGTAACCCGACCAGGTCTTACCGACTCGCTGACCAGGAAGGCATCGACGTACCTAACTCATGGAGCATAGAACACCTCAGACGTTTCTACGCTTGAATACTTGTATAGTTTCTCCCACCGATATCAATAAAGTTCGACGATCCCGCCCATACACGTTCTGCCTTTTTTGTCACCTATTTCGCGACACACAGCGCCCGGCGACCACTACAAAACGCATATGGCGATCGACGACTCCCCCAAAACACTCCACAGTATTCGACGACCTCTCTAAACGCATCGCGACGTTCTCCAAACAGACTGGCCATAACCAGAAAGCCCCCGAAGCTGGTCTGCCAACGGGTCATAGAGAATAGAAGTAGCTACCCTACTCGTTACGACCACGGTGACAGAACTCCCAAAAGATATTTCCCCATAAACCGGGCGGTATCATTTGGGTCGGAAGCCATGAGGTTATGCGCCTCGAATCTGTATACAACCACGGAACAGTCGACGACTCTACAAGCAGCATGACTTTGCGCCCAGCATTTGCAGGAACGGTCTCCACAGGCCCTGGTCACGTCGCGATAGAGCCTCTCAGAAAGGGCCCTGACTTTGGTATCATTCAAAGCGTGCATGAGTTGTTCGCCCTCTGCGCCGCGGATTTCCAGCAGCGTGCCTCCTTGGGAGTCCTTATGTATCCTACGCGTGAAGTGGCGATAGCCCTACGACCTAGACCATTTGAGACCCAAGGCAGAATGCTTGATTCACTACGGCTCACGACTCAGTACACATGAAGGGACATACAAGTGAAATAAAACCTCACCGCCCGGATAAAGAAAAGCTTTGACACATTTCACTTACATGTCCATACCAACCCCCCATCACATACAACAACAACTATCTAGTAGCAAAAAACTCCATATCGCGAAGCAAATCCTTAGCTACCACGTCGGCTTCCCTCTCCAAACGACTAATATCATAGTCTGAAATACCGGCCGCATAACCAGTCTCCAACCTTCGAAGACTGACGCGCGGGTAATGCGACTGCAACATCGATAACTCATGGGAAAGCATCTACTGCGCCGCCAAAGTCACAAAAGTCTTGAAGCGACCACAAAAGCCTTTCACCTTCGCCACAATGTCACCAACAATATCATCCGACGCAGGAGTGAAGCAAAGGCAACATCGTCCACACAGGCCACCACCGGGCCTACCTCTTCAATCACATCCCAAAACCGACGACGCGAGGCAACAACTTGATCCGCAAGTTCTACAAACGACAAAAGGTGTAAGTACAAAAGCAACAACTAGAGGAACTCCATAGACCACTATGAGCCAACCATTCTTCACCTGTGAAAGACGATCGATGTCACGATCCTTCTCCAACAGAGCCCTCTCCAATTCATGCATCCACGCACGAGATTCCCGCAAAGATTTCTCCAAAGACGAAACGCGAAGCTTACGTTCCCGACCAGTTCTCAGCAACGCCTATGAAACAAGGATAAGCATGCGGCCAGTTCATGATGAAAACAAGATGGCGACTCACCTCCATGCCACTCAAGATGCTCCGACCAGAATCAGAGTCTTCATCACCGACAATACCCTCCGGCGGGGGAGACACTTTCACAAAATCATCTTCAATTATAACAGAAGCCCGCTTCCTCCTCTTCGAACGATGGGTAAACTCCAGTGGCACATCGTCATCATCAATTTCTGTGGCAAAACCGGAAGGTATCTCGGCCCCCCCTGAAGAAGCAAGTCCACTACCAAGTCCCGGGGGATCTGCAGCCCAGGGCTTCGACCTCAAAGTCTCCGGATCGACAACAGTTGCCCCAACGCCGGGAAGCTCTTCACCGACAAGGCCCTCATCATCAATCCCCTTAGAACGACCAGACCCAGCCGGCTGACCAAAACCCGCTAAGGGTGTACAAAACTCTGGCAACAGACCAGGGGTCGGCAAGATGGCAAAATAGTGAGCACGGTCTTCACCCCAAACTTGCATAACAGAAGCACATAAGTACACTACTAGCTACAATGACACAATGCAGAGCAAGATATAGATCAAAACCTGAGGAGGAGGAGGATGACGAAGAGAAAAAGCCTCCCTCGAACTCGATGGTCGCGAACGCTTCGACAGGTCAAAGACGTAGTTTAGACGCTTTTCATCAACAGTGCTCTCAATATTCTCTGGCGCTTCGCGGGTACCATCAACAATCCCAGCATAATCAAATGCTGGATGCGCCCTGTCCTTGCAGGGCTGACATCGCCTGGCAATAAAACTACAAGCTACCACCACCCCATCAAGAGTGCGGTGGTCGAGCAGCTCCAAAAGTAAATTCACGGTATCCAAATTAGCCTTGTCCTCTTGGATAACGTGAACTTACTTTGATTTGTTCCGGTACTTCTTTCGTTTGAAGATAAATGGAGCAAGTTGGTTGGTGTTATTAGTTTAGTTTACCTTCAACTCAGAGACGATATGGCTAGGGAATACGTCTCGATGCCGCTGCATTCCAAATTTGCTGGACACAAGTCGAGGTGGTTTTATATTCATCAGGAGGAACCCTTTGCGCCATGTGATCCTTCGCTAGTGCCAACTGTTTTGGAGACCTGGTCGGACCTGCCGACTGGGTCCAACTGGGATAATGTGAACTTACTTTTGGAGCTGCTCGACCGTCGCACTCTTGATGGGGTGGTGGTAGCTTGTAGTTTTATTGCCAGGCGATGTCAGCCCTGAAAGGACAGGGCGCATCCAGCTTTTGAGTATGCTGGGATTGTTGACGGTACGCGCGAAGCGCCGGAGAATATTGAGAGCATTGTTGGTGAAAAGCGTCTAAATTACATCTTTGACTTATCGAGGGAGGCTTTTTCTCTTCGTCCTCCTCCTCCTCCTCCTCAGGTTTTGATTTATATCTTGCTCTGCATTGTGTCATTGTAGCTAGTGGTGTACTTATGTGCCTCTGTTATGCAGGTTTGTGGTGAAGACCGTGCTCACTATTTTGCCATCTTGCCGACCCCTGGTCTGTTGCCAGAGTTTTGTACGCCCTTGGCGGGTTCTGGTCAGCCGGCTGGGTCTGGTCGTTGTGAGGGGATTGATGATGAGGGGCTTGTCGGCGAAGAGCTTCCGGGCATTGGGACAACTGT
The DNA here is from genome assembly GCA_022036555.1 of Microstegium vimineum. Classification (NCBI taxonomy): domain Eukaryota; kingdom Viridiplantae; phylum Streptophyta; class Magnoliopsida; order Poales; family Poaceae; genus Microstegium; species Microstegium vimineum. The sequence goes on from CM039128.1 coordinate 29,646,652, forward strand.
TGTCGATCCGGAGCCTTTGAGGTCGGAGCCCTGGGCTGCAAATCCCCCGGGGCTTGATAGTGGACTTGCTTCTTTGGGGAGTCTAGAGATACCTTCCGGTTTTGCCGCCGAAGTTGATGATGATGATGTGCCACTGGCGTTTACGCATCCTTCGAAGAGGAGGAAGCGGGCTTCTGTTATGATTGAAGATGATTTTGTGGGAGTGTCTCCCCCGCCGGAGGGTATTATCGGTGATGAAGACTCTGATTCTGGTCGGAGCATCTTGAGTGGTGTGGAGGTGAGTCGTCAGCTTGTTTTCATCATGAACTGGCCGCGTGCTTATCCTTGTTTCGTAGGCGTTGTTGAGAACTGGTCGGGAACGTAAGCTTCGCGTTGCGTCTTTGGAGAAATCTTTGCGGGAATCTCGTGCACGGATGCATAAATTGGAGAGGGCTCTTCTGGAGAAGGATAGTGACATCGATCGTCTTTCACGGGCGAAGAAAGGTTGGCTCATAGTGGTCTATGGAGTTCCTCTAGTTGTTGCTTTTGTACTTACACCTTTTGTTGTTTGTAGAACTGGCGGATCAAGTCGTTGCTTGGCGTCGTCGGTTTTGGGATGTGATTGAAGAGGTAGGCCCGGTGGTGGCCTGTGTGGACGATGTTGCCTTCGCTTCCGCTCCTACGTCGGATGATATTGTTGGTGAATTTGTGGCGAAGGTGCATGGCTTCTGTGGTCGCTTCAAGACGATTGTGACTTTGGCGGCGCAGGTGATGCTTTCCCATGGGTTATCGATGTTGCAGTCGCATTACCCGCGCGTCAATCTTTGAAGGTTGGAGACTGGTTATGCGGCCGGTATTCCGGACTCTGATATTAGTCGTTTGGAGGGGGAAGCCGACGTGGTAGCTAAGGATTTGCTTCGCGATATGGAGTTTTTTTCTACTAGATAGCTGTTGTTGTATGTGATGGGGGGTTGGTATGGACGTGTAAGTGAAATGTGTCAAAGCTTTTGTTTATCCGGGCCGTGAGCTTTTATTTCACTTGTATGTCCCTTCATGCCTACTGAGTCGTGAGCCGTAGCGAATCAAGCGTTCTACCTTGGGTTGGAAGGGATCGAGCATATCCAAACCCCAACAAGCGAAGGGCCAAGAAGCTGGTATTATTTGTAATTCCTGGGCAGAACGGTGAGTTTGTTTGGCGAAGAATTGGCACCCCTTGTAGGTTCGCACCGTTTGCTCTGTGTCGGCGACCGCCATCGGCCAGCAGAAGCCTGCTCGGAAAGCTTTTCGTACTAGTGTATTTGCGGCGGCATGATTCCCACAGGTGCCGACGTGGATGTCTTGCAGGATCACTACGCCCTCCTCTTTGGAGATGCATTTTTGTAGCACTTCCATCTTGGAGTTTTTCCTCATCAGCCTGCCGTCCACTAGGACATAGTTGTGAGCTCGGCGGGTCAATCGTTCTGCTTCTGTCTCGTCTGATGGCACTGCGTTGTTGGAGAGCTACTGGACGAAGTCATCTCGCCAGTCGAATGGCCGGCTGGTGTTTGCGACGGTGAGTACGCTGGCCTGCGGTTGTGGTACTTCCTCGGGTGGAGCTGCGCGCTCGTCGGTGATTAACGGTTCATGTAGGTCTTGGATAAAGACTCCCGCCGGGATGGGGGATCGTGCCGATCCTAACTTGGACATTTCATTTGCAGCCTGGTTTCGGTCTCGCAGAACATGGTGGTATTTGATTCCGAAGAACTTGCCTTCTAGCTTTCAAATTGCGGCGCAGTATGCGTCCATCTTCTCATTGGAGCACTTCCAGTCTTTGTTGAGTTGGTTGATTACTAGGGCTGAATCGCCGTTGACAATGATGCACTTTATGCCGAGTTTGTTTGCGATTCTGAGCCCATGAAGGGCTGCTTCGTATTCAGCGGCGTTGTTGGAGGCTGGAAACAGTAGCCGTAGGATGTATCGTAGCTTATCGCCGGATGGTGATACGAAAAACAGGCTGGCGCCAGCCCCGTGGATGGATAGTGACCCGTCAAAGAATATGGTCCGGTGTTCAGGGACGTTGGTGCTTATAGGGACCTGTATATCGGTCCATTCGGCGATGAAATCAGCGAGTGCTTGTGATTTGATCGTATGCCTCCCCTGGAAGGCTATGTTGAAGGTTCCCAGTTCCATCGCCCATTTGATTATTCGCATAGTGGCGTTCTTGTTACGTAGTATGTCGCCTAACGGGAACTCGGTGATGACTGTCACCGTGGTTAATCGTTTGAAATAATGTCGGAGCTTGCGTGCGGTTATGAGGACTGCGTATAGTAGCTTCTAGACCTTGGGGTATCTCATTTTTGATTCTTTCAGTACCTCGCTTACAAAATAGCACGACCGTTGGACCGGGTATACACGTCCGCTTTCGTTGCGCTCGACCACCATGACAGTGTTGACGACTCGATTTGTGGCGGCGATGTAAAGCAACATTGGCTCATCTTTCTTTGGTGCGACCAGGACTGGTGGCTCAGTTAGGTACCGCTTAAGATTTTTGAATGCGCGGTTTGCTTCGTCGTTCCACTCGAACCTTTGTCCGCCCTTCAAGAGTCCGAAGAACGGAAGTCATTTTTCTCCCGAGCGAGAGATGAAGCGGTTGAGGGCAGCCATGCACCCTGCGAGTTTTTGTACGTCCTTTGCGTTGGATGGAGGTTTCATTTGGAGAACTGTGGCGGTTTTTCCCGGGTTGGGTCGAATGCCGGACTGACTGACGATGTTGCCTAGGAGGTTCCCTGAAGGTACCCCGAAAATGCACTTCTTTGGGTTTAGCTTCCATCTGAACTCGTTGAGGGCCTTGAAGGTTTCCTCTATGTCGACGATCAATGTTTCAACGGAGTGTGTTTTTACGACTACGTCGTCTATGTAGGCCTCGACTTTTCGTGGAATGAGGTCTTTCAAGCACTCTTGTATGGCACGTTGGTACGTGGCGCCGGCGTTTTTTTTAGCCCGAAGGACATTGTCGTGTAACAGTAGGCGCCGAAAGGCGTTATAAACGATGTTTTGATCTGATCTTCGACCTTCAAGGCTATTTGGTGGTAACCGGAATAACAGTCGAGGAAGGAGAGGAGTTCGCATCCCATAGTAGAGTCGACAACTTCATCTATTCGCAGCAGAGGAAAGGGGTCAGGGGGGCAATGCTTGTTGAGACTCGTATAATCAACACACATTCTCCATTCATTATTCTTTTTTTGTACAAGGACTGGATTGGCCAGCCAGTCTGGATGATTTACTTCTCTAATAAATCCCACGGCTAGGAGCCGGGCTGTTTTGGCTTTTATGGCTTCCTTGCGATCCAGTGCGAACCTTCTAAGCTTTTGTCGAGTCGGTTTGGCTCCTTCAACCACGTTCAACGAGTGCTCGGCGAGGTCCCGGGGGACACCTGGCATATCGTCCGGTTTCCAGGCGGAGATGTTGATGTTGCGCCGTAGGAAGCTGACGAGCGCGCTTTCTTGTTCGGGGGCGAGGCCGGCGCCGATCACATCGGTCTTCTCTGGGTCATCGTCGACCAGGGCCACAGTCTTTGTTTCCCTGGACTTTTTCGAGGCGCGTGTAGTTGGAGGTTCTGGGATGTCGAAATCCCCTGCGTGAGGTTTGGCCGCATCGGACCGGCAGATCTGGGTGCCGTGTAGATGTTCGCGACTGGTCGCGTTTTCGATCGCCTCTTGTTCACATTCATAGGCAGTTTGTAGATCGGAGCGGATGCTGATGACGCCCTGCGGTGTCGGCATCTTGAGCAGTAAATACATATAATGTGGTATCGCCATGAGCTTTGAGAGTGTGGGCCGTCCGAGGATGGCGTCATATGATATGGAGTATCAATGTCGGCGACCACAAAGTCGACGGGCTCCTCGCGGGTTAGTCTGTCGGAATCAAATCGCACCGGGAGAGTGATTTGTCCGAACAGTGACGACTTCTCACCAGGGATGATGCCGTGAAGGGAGAAGTTCACAGGTCGGAGATTGCTTTCACGATACTCAAGCCGCTGGAGGGTCTTTGGAAACATGACATTGATAGAGCTGCCGCTGTCAACAAGTATCTTTTTGAAGAGACGGTTGAGATAGCCACGCCGACAACCAGGGGGAAGCGACCAGGGTAGTGGTGACGTACTTGGTGGTCGTCCCTCGAAAAGTCGATCCGCTGCTTTGTCCAATCTGGGGAAGGGACATGAACACTGTTGCAGTTGTAAAAGGAGCGACGACGCTTACCGTTATCACCCGGGTGCCCGCCAAATATGGGGAAGATGCGCACGGCCTTCATGAAGCCGGTAGTCGGAGTCTTCGTTAGATCTCCCTTTGCTGGAGTACTGTCAGATCGCTTTGAGTCCGCCTTGCTCTGGAAAGCCTCCTTAAGGGCAATGCACTCTCGCATGGTGTGCTTTCCCTGTCCATGAAGAGGGCTGGGACCGTCGAGGATCTCTTTGTACCCGTTACCACGTCGGTGCCTTCGCCCGATGTTGTGGCTGACGAGGTCGGGCGCCAAGTGCTGCAGTGGTGCTTCGGATTTGGTCTTTCGTGAAGCCAATGCGTGTGAACGAAATCGGTGACGAGCGATGCTAATGAGGCTGATGCATTCGGCGAGGTCTTCATCAACCTGGTCGTCGGCGCTCGCACAGTCATCACGGGTAGTATGGTCAGGGGTGCTTTGAACCGCCTTAGCGACCGGGTCTTCGATTAGATGAGAGTTCGGCGTGAGAAGCTGCATTGATTCCAACATTTCGGTGACGGAGACGGTGACATGGATGGTCCAGATCATAGATCCAATCTAGAGGGTGGCACCGCCTCTAGGGATAACCATGGATCCGGGGAAGGTGATAGCTTGATGAGCCATGGAGTCGATGCACACACACCCTACCTGGCGCGCCAACTGTCGATGAAATATGCGTCCCAGTCTACCTAGGGGGTACCCCACGGTATTAGATTGTTAGGCGGAGGTGTGGCGACGACGATCAAGTGTAACACAAAGAGCGTAGACACGGCGATTTAGACAGGTTCGGGCTGGCAAACCGCCGTAATACCCTACGTCCTGTGTTCTGGTGGCTAGATTGATCTCGTATATCGGGTTACAAGATCTGTAGATGATCTGGGAGAGGTTATCTGGGGATTTTTGAGGGGGGGTCCCTGCTCGCCTTATATAGCCGGGGAGCAGGGTTACAATTTCTATATCCTAACCGATTACAATCGGTTCCCTATGGCAAGGGATCCGAGTCTATCTACTAGGATCTTCCTTAGCGAGCAAGTCTTCTTAGGAGTCCTTAGCGAGCACGATGGGTTGGTCGCGTGCCGCAAGGCCTCGTAGGCTGGGTCGTCTCCTGGTCGGTAGGCCCAATGAGGTCCCTGGGGATATGCCGAGGTTATATCCCCAATAGATCTTGTTGGCACTAAGAATGGTACACTTTCACGTGACTAAAATGTTGCCAACAAACTCAAGATCAAGGAAAAAACAATCATATCATGAGCAATTTTTATAAAATAACAAGTTCCACATGTCCATGAGTATTTGATTGCAGAAATGAAGAAATGGAGCAAAGGAGAGCTAGTGGGACCCACATAGAGGGTCGGTCGACCTCCCTATGGGCCCACTAGCTCTCTTCCCTGGCCATGATCCAGGAAAAGCACCCCATAGTGAATTCCAACCCTTGGATCACTCAGTGCTTTCTCCCAACGGCTCACATACAAAGCACATGGATCTATGGGTCCACACCAAGGAGATCAACGTGACAATCACCACAGACTAAATAATAATCACCAATGACAAGTGGGACCAGCACTTGGAAGGACGAGGTGGGCTAGAGACCCCAAGGGGGGTCGGACGACCTCCCTATGGGCCCACCTGGCCCCCACTTGGTCCCTGACCAGTGGGGCTGCATCTAGAAGACCAAAGGATGGCCCACAGGACATAGGGGGGTCAACCGACCTCCCCCTAGGCCGATTCAGCACCTGCCAACCGCCATACTCACTAACACATGTTGGAAATGAACACCATCCATCTTAAGGAGGTTCAAAGTCGGTTGGATCCAAGGGTGGAGAATTGAAGCGCTAGAGTAGCCCTACTCCACCTCCCACTATAAATAGAGGCTCATACCTTCCTCTCTAGTCATGATGTAATCCATACAAGCCACTCTTGTTCTCAAGTGGAGATTAGTCTAGTGGTGTTCTCTAGTGTGGGAGTTAGAGTTGAGTTGAGCTTTGCTCGGGGTTTCCAGAGTTGTCTTCCTGGAGGATCTGATATAAGCCCCTGTATCTTTTCTCTTTTGTAAGACTTTACTTATTTAATGCAATATTCCTTCTTTACTTTACTTAGTCTTTACTTTGTGCAATATTATACTTGTTATAGTATTGTTGTGGTTTATCTTGTCAATTAGTTGTTATAAACTAGATTGAGATCCTTGTGGCCTTTCCTGTATGCGATCATCGCCTGTCATAAGGTGCTCTAGTTGTCGTATACATGATTAGAGTAGTGAGAATAGGTGTAAGCGTGGTGCTTATACTTAATCTTGCATTTGGTTAGCGCTTGTTGCACGGATTGTTTGTGGTAGCTAGCAAGAGAGTGACAACCTTGTCTAGTCTTGGTATTCCACCACGTGTTCTTAGGCAAGTTCTTAAAAGATAAGACCCCATAAGAAGAGAGCGTGGTCCGGTAGGATTTTTGTCCTCCTACTGATCTATCCTCTGGCCTAGCATACTTGTATTGAGGAATCAATCGATGTTTGTATCAATTGAGTGTCATAGTTAAATTCACAAAGGTAGAGTTGGAATCATAGGAGTCTTTTTACTCTTTCATTGTCCTCCCACATAGTTATATCCACTAGTCATCTCTTACATATCTTTACCGGTTTGTTACATCAACACCTTCCTATCATTATTCGATTACCCCCTTACACTAGTTGATACTAAATTGAGGTGATCTCTAGGATCTCTCTTTTATCATTATTTATAGCTCCGCTTTCCCTTGGGAGAATATAAATTATGATACCCCGGAATACTCCTAGGTGAAGTGCTACAACAGTATAATTTGTGCGCTTGCGGATTTATCCAATAGTCATAAGAAATACCAACAGTAATCCTATCAACACGTCAAACTCCCAAACATCAAAGATGTAGAAATTGAATAGGACTTGAACTCCATTAACATAAATAGGAAAGGCACATATTATCCCTAAACTAGGAATAATGTGTCCTAAAAAACTTTCAACATTTTAGTTGTAGGAATTAATGACATGTCTTTCAAAAATCTTTTTTCAAATGTAACAAACATGATATTAACACTCACAATAGGATTATAAAGAGTATCAAAAGGATATTTATTAATCTAACATTTAATAGTAACAGAGGGAGAATCTAAATGAATAAGATCATATGAAAGTTCTGATTCTTCTAACCACTTAGAACTCAAAACAAAGACTAACTCTTTTGTTGTCTCTTTAAAGAACTTTACCTCATCAGGATGGATCAGATTTATATCTTTAGAATTATTATATCCTTGCGGTTTCATAATTACTTGATAGTTTAAGGTATTTCCATAATCATCAAAAAGTTCACCCTCAAAATCAAGCATAAAATTAGGAAGTGGAGTTATCTCCTCTTCTTTGGATAGTTCAGGCTTTATACTGGCTAAAGGTTGAGATGATTCACACAAAAGATTAGTTTTAGCTAGCTGGATTTCTACTTCTATCAACTCTTCTTTTTTTCAGGAAGATCATTTAAGATATTCATAAGAATGGTTTTTGCATGTGTAGTAGTAATATCCATAAAAGCTCCTCGTGCGGCTAAATTAAGATATTCTCTAGTTCTTTCATTAAGGCCTAAAAAGAAATGTTGCAAAAGCATAGGTTCTAGCAAAGCAAGACTAGGACATGAATTTACAAAACTGTCAAAACGTTCCACGCCTTACCTAGATATTTGTTATCTAATTGTTTAAAGCGTATAATTTCAAAATGAAGTTTAGCGACTCTATCTATAGGGAAAAATTAAGACAAAAGCTAGAACATAACGTTTCCCAATCTCCTTAACTACTCCCAACATGACGTTTATACCAATGTTTAGCCTTCCTTAATGAAAACAGAAAGAGCTTCCACCTTAATATTTCATCATTCACGCCTTTAATCTAAAGACATGGACAAGTCTCTTCAAAATCATTTAAATGAGAATAGGGATTTTTGATAGAATTACTAGAAAAAGTGTGTTCCTGAACTAAATGAATTAACCCCGAGCGTAGTTCATAGCCAGATGATGTGATAGGTTTAGAAGATTCTAATGGCTACAAACTTAAACACGATGGTGCTCCATATTGATATAAAAGTTGAGGTGCAGATTCCATAATAAAAAGGTAAAACAAAATTGAAAGATAAGTGGTAAAACAAAAGATAAAAGTATAATACAAGATTAAGATAAACTTAAAGTTAATCTCAAAGAAAAACAACTGTTCCCCGACAACAGCAGAAATGCTTGTTGGTATAAATTAGATGCCCACGAGTAATTTAATTATCCGCGAGCGCACAGATATATTACCGACCCACCGACGCTAGAAATGCTTGGTATAAATTAGATGCACACAAGTAAGTTAATTATCTGCAAGCGCACAAATATAATACCGATGTAGCACTTCACCGAGAGTAACTCAGTTTTAATATCAAACCCAAAGAATAGTGTTGTGAGGAAGACTAAGTCTATAAACTTAACCCAAATACACAATCAAGCTAGAAACTAACGATATGTGGAGAAAAACCAAGGACTATCTAATCTGATCACTACTAAGCTATGTCTTCTATCGATCTTCAGAGGCGATGACTTAAATAAGAGCAGAAAACAGAGTTCTCTCCTACCAAGCACCGATAAGCCAGCCAAACTTATTACTGGAAACGGACTACAGAGGGTTCAACGAAGCTATAAAGTCACCTTCGCGAGCTATTGTTATCCATAAAATTAGAGGACATTCACAAGTAAACCTACCTAGGTACCATGCCTACACTACGAATTACTACCTCAAGCAAGAAGCTATCAAGATCAAAGTACACAAAAAGAGTTGCAAACACGAAGAACAATATGAACAATGTTGCTTACTTGAACCAGAAGTTGACTACCAGGTTATCTCAGAATGAAAATCTTGGGTGAGAGGACTTGATCTCGAAGAATACAACGATGAAGAAGCACCGACAGGCCGGAACTCCTCCATAACTCTACTCTCCAACTCTATATCTCTAATCTCTAAACAAAACTAGCTCTAGATTGAACTAATCTCTCTTGATTACTCGCCTGGATCTACTAGATAGGAAATTAGGGCTTCATGCTCTTCAGATCTTGATCTGGCTCTCCTCCATGGGATACAGGGTCCTATTTATACCCTGGTGGGTTGGACGTCAGCCGTTGGATCAAAGCAACATCACGTAGGGCCAAGATGCCTCCTTGGAGGCGATTTAGGAACACTCGAGAAGGGGGGGGGAGAGTTCCCCCTAGGTGGCTGACTGACCACAGGTGGGGTCGGCGGCCCCACATGTTGGCCACATGGGATCTCCTTTTTTTGGGTGTCTTCTAGACCCTTCCTGAGTCCTCTAGCGTAATTTCTGAATAACTTCTACAAACTTACCATATTGCTCATACATTTTGGGTATCTATCTTTTGCATGGAAATATTAAGATAGTGGTGTCATTGAAGTCTTGTTGTAACTCTTTAGCAACTTCTTCAACTTCATCATCTTTCTTCTCTTCTTCTAGAATTATCACTGGGTCTACCAGTGTTGGTTCTTCTGGAGTTATCACTAGTTCTACTGGCACCCTTCTTCTTGATCCTTGTGGATATGGTGGATCACGAGTGGATATACCACCTATCATGATCATAGACTTAATCTGCTCATGGTTAGGGGCAATAAACAAAATAGCAAATAACTGGGATAATTGATTTTCTATTTTTCTATTAAAGGCAAGTTGACTCTGTATAGCATAAGAAAGGTTTCCATTTTAGCATTTATAATTTCTAGGGTCTTATCAGTAGAAGCAATTCTATGCAATAGCATCATTAATTTTAGCTTGTTCTAAGATTAGATCCCTCAAGGATGGTTGTCTAGGATTGGAATTATAATTGCTTGAATACTTACTTGAATAAGTAGATTGTTGATTCCATCCTTGCTTCTTTTGTCGAGGTGTAATAGTGACAAAATGTTAGCATCTCCTATTGATTCTAGAAATTGAATTCCTAGATACTCTTCAAATGTTGTTTGAACATTGAGAGCATCTTGTATAGCCTGATGGTCCTACTTGTAGTTGGCTCGTTGATCAAGCCAATCTAGTAGAGTGTCTAGCTTGGTTGATGGTGCACACACTTCTCTTGGAATTGCTTCGTTCTTATTGCATTGTTGAATAAGGCTTTCAGTCTAGCCTTGATTAGAGTAATATTGCTCATAATGCATTCTTATTTCCCAAGAGTAGTGGACATAAATGATCCTCCAGTAGTTGCATCAAGTTGATCACGGGTTCCTAGGTTAACCCATAGTAGAATCCTTGCATAAGTAACCAATCTTTCATTCCACGGCGAGGACAATCTTGGATATATCCTTCAAAATGTTCCCAGGCTTCTTGAATAGTTTCTCCTTGTTGTTGCTAAAAACTAGTAATCTTTCCTCTTAAGGCATTGGTCTTGCCTATAGGGAAGAATATTTATAGAAAAGCATTTGAACACTTAACCCAAGTGTCAATATTGTCCTTGTTGAATCACTGCCTCACTCTTCCTTCTAGTGAGAATGGAAACAAACGAAGTAGTATCACATCTTGAGTAATGTCCTTAATGATGAGTGTACTTGCCACCTCTAGGAAAAATCTCGTAGATGATCATTTGCATCTTCTTGTGCTTTTCCACTGAATAGAGTAGATAGCACCAGATTAATGAGACTTGGCTTGATTTCGAAGTTAGTGTCTTCATTGACTTCAAGTGTTGGTCTAGTACAAACATTCTCCATGCTTGGAGCAGAAAACTATCATAGTGACTATTGAACCATGGCTCTAGAAACTGATGTGGAGCTCCTCCTTGGTTGGATTGCTGATGATTTGATAATTGATGTATAGATCCAAACCTATATATACCCTATATATGATATAGATAAAAACAAGACAAGGGTAAGACTGTGAAAGAAAGTTTAAATATACTCTTAAGTGATAGTGTTAAATCTCTAACCAATTCCTCTATTCCGTTTACCTCTCCTAAGCTATGGAAAACTTTCTAAGCTTATGAAACTTCCCTGGCAACGGCACCCTTTGCTAAGTTGTCATCCCTAACAACAATGCTAAGAGTATGGTAGAAAACTATGCCCCTAGAAATATGTTAATAGTTATCTACAAGTGCACAGATAGAATACTGATTTAGCACTTCACTCAAATAAGGTTCCAAGTATCATTATTTATTTTATACCAAGGGAATTGGGAAAAGGAGATGGTCTTAGAGATCACTACACTAAGAATATACCCTCTTATATAGGGGTAGTTAATAGATAATGATAAATAAAGCTAGGATTCCAAAGAACTCAACACAGATAGTGTCTAAAATAATAGCAACTTAAATATTAACTCTTGGATCACTTAATATGAATGAGCTAATAGAAAACCTTCACTAATCATTCCCACTTATAATACTATGACTACACATTCAATGACATAAGGGGCATTCTAGAAAGAAAGATTGCTCTCTAACTTACGAACCTGGTCTTTCTTGGACCTATAAACATGAGGTGGACTATAGATGATTCAATGGGTCTATATAAGTCACACCCATGAGCTACCACACGTTATAGAATATAGGGTACATCCGTAGACAAAACAAAGTATAAGATGCGACTAATGAAAGATTAGCTTTAAAAAGAGAGCTAAGAGCTTTATTAATTTTAGCAATGTAAAAGGATGGATAAGGTGCTTCAAAGAAATACCTAAGTTGGATTATGTCAAACTCATATTTGGATTTGAAATCTAAATTGAAAACTAAAGTAGAAATTTATTCATATTTTATGTATAAAGTGAATTACATAGGTAAGGGAAGGGAAGAAGGGGACTTCCCGGTCGGGTACAGTGCCGTCGGCGGGGTCACTCTATTGATTGTGATTAAGAGATCACTAATGTAGTTGAAACATGTGGTTCAGAGCATGATTCACATGGGAAATAACATGGGGAGAGAGAGGATGTTACGCAAACTCACCTAGAGAAACGGTGAAGACCGGAGGTGGACGGTGATGGCGGATGGCAAGCACAAAGGGTGGTGAGCCTCCCTGCATCAACGTCGAGTTGGGGTGAGCAAAAATGATGGAGAGAGAGAGGGGGGAAAGGAGTTTTGAGATTTTGGGAACCCAACCCCGAACCTGTCGACGTGCTCACAAAAATAGCAAAGCAGCGAGCGGGCTTAGCAATGTCGAGCTTCGTGGCGGCAAGCTCCAAGCGGCCAGCTAGGGCACAAGGCTCTAGTCAAGGTGGCGGCCGCTCCTAGATGCAAAAGGGAGGGCACATATAGGGGCTCCCTTTCATAGAAGCGCTTGGCGAGGAGATTGAGACGAATCCCATGTAAATTAGGATCGAGTGGTGGAGTCAGACTCTGCAACGGAAGCAAAGCCCAGTCCAGGGAAGGGAGAAGAGAGAGCTGCCATGTGGGGCCACATAGACAGTGAGGGAAGAGTGGGAAGGGAGGGCTCTAGGTGAGCTAGGCTAAGTACTAGGCAACGGGGGAATTCTGAGGGAGAGGGGGTGTAAGCGTGGTCCAAGGAAAAAGGGTCAGCTCATGTGGTGTTGTCCCAGAAAGACGATGAGCACCCATGGGCCTCAGCCTCCTAGTGGGCTAAGCGAGAGGAAAAAGAGGGAGTGCGCGCGTGGGCTAGGGCGAACAGGCCCATGCGATAGAGACAAGGTCTGCAGCTGGGTGTAACGACATGGGCCTTGGGCCATGTAATAGGATTAGGAGTGCGTGTGTTTGGGCTGTAAGCCTTGTCTGTTATAACCTGTTCCGTTTATGTAGAACCATGTCTAAGTGAATGAGAATATCGAATATGAACAAATCAATTATTATCTCCTATCTCTATTGTCTTTCTCCTTGATCCTCTACTTAGACGGCACCGTCGTTCGTATTCGTCGGCAAAACCCTCTAATTATTCCAGGATCGTGACATTTGGTAGCAGAGCTTGGATCCGTCCGTGGTTAGGTCTTCTGGATTTGGGGAAATTGACGCGCCTTGCTTAATCCTCCCCGATTCTGTTGCCCCAGCACGGTTGGTCCGGCGAAGTATTCCACTTCCAGATCACCTCCACCAGCCCCACCTCCGTCCTACATCGCTGGAGCGGGGACCTACCCTCACTGCCCGCATGGCCACTGTTGAAGAAAAGCTCGATGGAATCGCTGCACAAATGAAGTGCATGATTCAGATGATGGAGGAAGCAAACGCGGGGATGTGAGACCCTCGCATCTGCGACACAGTCGGCCGCGCCCTCGTCTTCGTCCACTTCACCGGCGTCCTCGACTCCGACTGCTGCACCGGCAGTTGCGACACCACCGTCCACCCCCGTACGAACTGCAGCGCCTACTCTGACCACCACCATGCTCGATGCCATCGACCAGTGCGCAATCACGTGGTCCGCTTCCGCCTGCTGCAATCACACCACGACGTCACTCGCATACACCGCTCCGACCACTTCGCTGATTGTATCCACCGCTGCATCGATCGAGCCCACCACTGCACCAACCTCCGGACTGACACCTACTGCTCTGATTACAGCTTTGACAACCCACCCCCAAACCAAACTCGCAAGGTACAGAGGACAACCCGGCCATCGCCCCGCCCACCAGGTGTTCGACAGATTGCCTCCGTCGTGACACCAACATGCTGACGCCTGGGAGCAGCAACACCACCATCGTTTGCACTACTCACTGGATGAGTATTTCTATGATTGGGATTTCCACCAAAGTTCCAGAGGTCCTTGTGGTGATTGAGAAAGTGCCTGAGCAAACTTCAGAGGTATTATGGCCACCTCCCTTTATGACCTGCTACACTTCTCTACTTGTGTGTTCTCCTAGTTCCTGTGTGTTTGACTGTGGGAAGAGTAGAAGGGGCAAGTGGACAGTGACTGCCAATGTTCAGGAGGCCATTAAAGTGTTTGCTGGAATGACCAATATGAGTCCAGAGATGTTAGCACCATTATCTGCTACCTCGGTTGACAAGGAACCTTGGCCACCTCCTCTGAAAGACAGTAACTCCTTGCTCACAGACTCCTACTTGTTATACTTACATTCAGGGCAACCCTTTAGTAGTGGTCAGATAGACGTGCTATTGAGGCAGCCAAAGCCACCACCTCTGTTGTGTCACCTGATGGGTTCTGATGTTCTTCTCAAGTCAACACCATGGCCATCTTTCTGTGAGTCTACAGCTGCTGTGCATTTGCAAAATTCATCGGCATTGGTGCTTGTTATTCCCTTGATAGCAGTACAAACATTACTGGTCTGGCAAGAAGGGGGTGGTAGGGCTCTAGACTCCACAAATCCATTGCCGACTTTGTGCTCCAGCACTGGCGAAGGTTTATATCAATTGAAAATTATGATATCATACACACACAGTCCTGTGCTGCTATGCATTTTCAGACAGTATGCTTCTCTATTGTTATATTCTAGTCAGTAGTGCTTCGGTCAGTTATGGAAGCCACCATGGCCATGTCAAGGTCATGTACTGACCAATTGTAGTGAAAGTGTGATCCAAGTGTTCTTGTGGCCACTGCCTGTGCATGTGTTTCTAGTTGTTACCAAGAAACATTTGTTGGTTTCAGTACTGAGATGTCAACACAAGTGTGATGGTACTGTAAAATGGAATGATTACCTTCTCTCGGATGGGGATCTTATTATTAATTGGAGCACAACCAGAGAGAGGAGGGCTGCCAACTATATGAGGCATGGTGACTGCTGCTATTGTGTGGTTCGTGGTGGCCCTATTATTTTGGGTTCTGTATCAGCATCAGGACATTTACATGGGGGTGAAACACTGCAGCTCAAGATTTGGCTACTCCAGAAGTTACAGCATTCACACAATCCTGCAGATGCAACTTTTCCCATATACCTGATTGGTCTCAATGCTGTTTTGGCCTTCAATGGCCGTGGCAATAACCACCAGTGTGCTTCTGAGTTTTATTCCATGTTGATGCAGCCATACCATAGTTGGTTATCTTTGAGTGAAAGAAAATGTGCGGGGGGAAACTCAGTGACGCTACAATTCTCAGCGGCTACTTGCACGATACTTTCACATGTGAATTACACCAACAGCAAAAATGGAAATGTCTTTCACCGGTGGTTGATATTTGTGCCAGTTCTTGAGCTTCTTCAACTCCCATGTTCCAAGCCACGTTTTAGTACAGGGAACCTACTTATTGTTTTGGCTGACTCATATGTTATCCAGAAAAGCTCCAACATGCAAGTACTCTACCTGGTTAATCCTACTGAACATCATGGCATCGTTGTGGTAGTCACTCTACAGTTTCAGAGAATGGACAGTCACGTCGGATTTCGATGCCAACGTTACTTGGCTGTGTGACTCTAAAGTGAGCAAGTCACCTGGAGTAAATCTGCTATCTGCCAAGATGATTTTGCACTGGGCTGAATACACTAAGTACCATGTTTTCCTATTTGGGAGTCAGCATATTTCCTTGGTTACCTCTTACTGGAGCACTAAAAACAGATTTCAGATAACCCTGTGCATGGAGTATTTTTGTTGCCGCTCTCTGGGATCATGCCACATACAGATCACAGATCAACAAGGAGCTGGAGATAAGGATTACTCGTGTACTCAATCTGCACTATCACATCACATTGTCATCAAGCGTGTGGAGTGCACAAGTGCAAGTTCAAGGATAATTACAGGCATCATTCTTCACTGTGTGATAGCTGTACTCAAATCTGCTATTCCATTTGTGCTACCAAAGGTTCCTCTCATTCCTTTTAGCGCATCTACAAGTCAACACTTCAAAACTATGCGAGTCATCACCTACAAGACAATGGCTGGCTGTGACATCCTCGAGCTCCGGTTCTATCACCTGATGATTGAAGACCCTTGAAGGCTTTGTTTGGTCTCCACAACGTGAATCCATGTCACCTCTGTTATACAAGACAATGACAATGCTTAGACGGTGATTGAAACATCCACGGCTTGAGGGCAAGCTGTTGCTTAAGCAGAGGGGAATGTCACGACATAGGCCTTGGGCCATGTAATAGGATTAGAAGTGCGTCTGTTATCGGTTCAGCAGAACCTGTCCCGTATATGTAGAACCATGTCTAAGTGAATGGGGATATCGAATATGAACAAATCAATTATTATCTCCTATCTCTACTGTCTTCCTCCTTGATCCTCTACTTGAGACGGCACTGCCGTGCTCTCCGCCGTGCGTATTCGCCGGCAAAACCCTCTAGTTATCCCAGGATCGTGACACTGGGCCAGAAGGATAGAGAGGGAAGATAGGAGGGAGTTTTCCTTTTGCTTCCTTTTTATTTTATTTTGTTTTTCTTTCTTATCCTTTTTATTTTCTTTTGTTTGAAAACCTTTTCAAAACATTTTCAAATACCCATTTTGAATTTAAATTTGATTTTGCTAAGACCACTCAAAACAAATGAAGGACGTGCAAAGGCATGAATGCTCAAACAAGTTGCTAGCTTCCAATAATTTTTAATTTGATAAAATTTTTATTATCCTACATTTTCATGAGCACAAAAGTCATTATTAAGTTACTTTTAAACCTATTTTCAAGAAAGCAAAATTTAGGGTGTGTCGATCCAAGGGCTGCGGTTGATCCCATCGGACTATAAATAAAGGGGTAGACCCCCCCCCCCCCTCAAGGCACTAGTATCTATCTATAGAGCAAAAGTTAGGGTTTTTCAACTCTCCATCCAAGTAGAAGTAGAGATTCCTCTAGATGTCTTTTAGTTCAACTAGTTGTCTAGTTTTTCTAGTTCATTTAGATCTAGTTCTTCTAGTTCATCCAGTTCTAGTTCATCGAGTTGTAAATTAGAGGTGAGAGAGGAGGAGAAAGCTAAGGAGGAGCCAGATCTATCACATCTTCCTCAACATTATACTTTTGCAGAATCTGGTTCGTCTTGAGCAATCTCCAGGTTCTTTATTTACTATTTCTAAGTGTTTTATTCAATTTTAGCCTTTCCTTTATTTTATTTAGAGGATCTCCGCTCGTATTGAGTGCTCTAGTTCTAACGTGGAATTAGAGTAGTGAAGAATCATGACCCTATTGGTTTCGATGATTAATGTCAATTAGCGATTATTATGGCTAACGTGTGTTTTGCAGAGGCTATGCGTAGCTTAGCCATAGTGATTAACATGAACGAGGTACTCAGGCGGACCATCCTTCCCAGGGTTGGTGCTCGCGAGACTATCACACAGCTACAGCTTTGGCTACTTGCACACCTGGTCCGGAAAGAGAAGTTTGACTTATGGGATTTGATCGTCAGTGAGATGGAAGATATTATAGCATCAGGTTTCAGGGGTCATTGGCAGCTGCAGTATGCGCACTAGATTTGTTTTCTGCTAGTGTCTCGTGGAGGCTTCCCTAGCCAGTTGGTCACTCTTACCCGCTCAGACACACTGTTTCCTGAGTATAACATGAGTCAGCTGGTGAGCCACAGTGGCCGAGGCCGGTTGAGACGTCAGGATCCTCACACCAGACAGACAGGTGTACCACTTGAGCCAGCAGGACAGCAGGAGACAGTCATTCCTAGTTTGACAGATGATGATCTTGTAGAGCTCAATGCTCAGATTGATGCTGCTGCCGATGATGCGTATATTGATGATCTACCCTCAGATAGCTCAGATGATGACTACCGGCCAGTTCTAGAGTACGCTCCTAGGTCTCACGACTACGAGGCCGGTGGGTCCGGTGCAGCGTCAGGCACCTCAGAGGCTACCATCCTCTCTCTTCTGACCAACATGCAGCATGAGCAGGTCAGACAGGCAGAGGAGCAGAGAAGACATGCAAAGGAGCAGAGGAGACAGGCTGAGGATGTCAGGAGACTCATCGCTCAGCAGCTTGCAGCACAGGCTGAGGCCCAGGCTCGTCAGGATGAGTTCCAGTGCCAGTTTCTATCATATCAGATGCAGCAGGCTGAAATTCAGAAGACTCAGACCATGCTTCTTAAGCGCCTCCTTAGCTCGAGCTCCGGTCAGACCGTCACTCCTCAGCTACAGTTGCCTGGGGTCTCACAGCAGCAGCAGTTCATCTCACAGCCACAACAGGCACCAGTGTCAGTGATGCTGACTCCAACATTACCGTCCGGAGGACAACAGAGTTAGGCACCCATTGCTCCACCCTTTCAGGCACCGGTTTCCCCAGAGTGTCAGTCTCCGAGGACCCAGGTGTCCTCTTGGTTAGTTTCTCCCGGCGAGCTTCAGACGGGTTTCACACCTATTCGGGGAACTACCATAGCAGAGGCCTCTCGTGACTTTTCAGCCTCCTATTTTGAGATCATAGGAGAGGGCTCCCCAGGTGCAGCTCTGTTAGCCACACCTACTCCAGAGGTTGAGGTACCCCCTCCGGCGACAGGCACACACTTGTCCTCAGTCGCTTCGTTGGAGGTCGCACCAGACTGCTCTACATAGACGGTGACCACTCCACCTCTTACTGTTGTTCAGACAGATGCTACATCAGTCGCAATTGAGGAAGTTGAGCCAGAGGAACCTGTCTAGGCACAGGAGCAGGCTGAGGTAGTCACAGTTGCAGTATCTTCACCGCCTCAGTCCCAGCCAGCAGAGCTCGTTGCAGCTGTATCACTTGTGGCTCTGGTAGTGACCACTCCTCCTCCACCTCTTGTTTTCACTCGTCGGGCTCATAGACCCGCTACTACAGAGGCTGGACAGTCTGAGGCCCCAGTTCAGGATGACACCCCCTCAGAGCCTCAGGGGAAGCTAGGAGAGACAACGATAGCTTCTGAGACCGCACCTATAGAGGACACCCCAGCTGAGCCTACACCTGCAGAGGCCGAGCCAGATGTTGAGTCAGACGAGTGAGATCTTCAGGACTTCATCATGCTCGATCGCAAGGCTGAAACTTCTTCAGCTCCACCCCAGCTCCAGATGCTTAGTTTTTGGTGCTCGACGCCAAGGGGGAGAGAGGGTCGAGTATTAGAGATAGGGGGAGGGATTTGTTTCTTTGATGTGTTTTTATTTCCCCGCTCTCATGCATCATGTCTACTTTATTGCACTTGTGTATATTTGTGTGCTGGATGATGATTGTGAAACTTTCCTGTGATGTGGTTGCGTGTGACAAACTCTTGATATTCACTAATACATGTTGTGAGTTGTCACTTGTTTCATGATATATCTCTTTGGTCTAATGGTAATTGAGCTTTCGCGCCATACTCCGATACGTTTGTGAGAATATCATGAGGTACTCTAATTCTATTTCATATTCATGAGTACTTTGTTTGTGATTTGGTTTGGGTGAGCAAGTATGCTTCATTTCTATTCACTAACCCTTGCTAAACCAATCCAAGCCACTTGAAACCCTAACCTTTCAATCTTATATCCATACTCGAGGAGTTATTGTCGTCAATCACCAAAAAGGGGGAGATTGAAGAATCATGGCCCTATTGGTTTTGGTGATTAACGTCAATTACGATTATTATGGTAACGTGTGTTTTTGCAAGGCTATGCGTAGCTTAGCCATAGTGATCAAACATGAATGGGCCATCATGGTTCACACTGAAATCTTGATTAAGAGCTTATGGTGACCTAAGATAGCCTAGATAGAAGCTTCATTTATTATGACAAAAGAAGTTGAGGAGCTGTTTTGAAGTCTGTGGACCTGATAGCCAAGCAGCTAGTGACGTAAGATAGCTAGGGCTTTTTTATGAGAGCAAGTAGGACGTGTTTAACGTGACGCATGTCCGTGCGCTGACCTGAGAAGATCGTCCGGGTACGGCTCGAGAGTCAGTCCGGACTCCGTCGACGGTGTGCGTCGGATTTTTCCCAGAAACCCGAGAGCAGTCAGTTGGCGCCGGACGCTGAGGCGCAGCGTTCGTCGCCAAGCGTCGGAGGGTCCGGCGCCTGCTGATGTGCACAGTAACTAGCCATTGGGGCATGCGACGGAGTGTCCGTCGACAACTTAAATGCAGAGCGTTTTCCAGCCCGAGGCAGTTTTGTGTGTGGGCTATTTATAGCCCCACCCTGTCTCCCCTACCTTGCCTTTGCTCACTTCAGTTGCTGAAGTTCTTGAGAAGGTTGGGAAGAGAGCAGGAGCCCTAGAGAGAGAGTGATTCGCGAATCCATCCATCCTCTCCTCTAGTTCATCCAAGAGTTCAAGTGTGCATACACTAGTTGTGAAGCTTGAGTGAGTCAAGCGAAGATCGAGGCTTGTTACTCTTAGTGATCGACATCACCTGGACGGTCCAGTGGTGCTTGGAGGAAGGTGATCGCCGGGGAGATTGTCGGCGGCCCTTCTTCATTGACTTTTGATCGGTTGTGGGTGGTTCACCGAGCCGTAGTGGCGAAGAACCAGCCCGTAGAGAGCACTCATCCCTTGCGCGAGATTGAGGGGGAGCTATACCTTGCGAGGTGCTCCAACGAGGACTAGGGGGGGAGTGTCGACTCCTCGATACCTCGGCAAAACATCGTCGTGTGAAGCATCTCTTTCCCTAGCTCTTTCATACCGCATTACTTTCCGTACTTGTCTTTCTTTTCACAATAGAATTGTGTAGGAAGTTTTCGCTTTCAATTGTCTTGCTACCGCTTTCTAGCTAGGACACACTAACGGTAGGCACTAGGGGGTTAATTGACTCTTTCTAGGTTTAATTCTTGTTTAGAAATTTAAAAGAGCCCAATTCACCCCCTCTTGGGCATCTTGATCCTTTCAAGTAGTAAGCGTTAGTGTATATGTGGTGTCTGGACTAGGGTTTACCTGAGTTTGCGCCCAATCCCACGGATAGTTGTGGTAGCGCTAGAGGTGACAGCTCTGTTAGGCCTTTGTAGTCCACCACATTCGGGTTGGTATTTTTGTAAAGATTTTGGCAGCCTCTCCCGACTACCTTTTCCTAGACTTTTTTGAGAATCGGGAAGGTATGGTTGCTCCAAAGTAAGTAAAGTATATTAAACCTTTAATTAAATAGAACCACTTAGAAAACTCTAAAATCTCTCTCTATCTATTTAATCACTCTTTCCTTGGATGTTCTTAGTTCTCTAGTACACTTCATGTTCCCAGTGGAAATTGATACTCTGGAATACTCCCGGATGACAGCTACTTCGGTATCCGTGCGCTTTAGGATTTCTCTATGTGCGTTAACTTGTACCAATAGGGTGTTAAAAATCTACCCCCCTTAAGATGAATCTTGTCCTGAGATTTGGAGAGACTGGTAAGAAAGATAATGATGTCTTCCGAGAAACAAAGATTACATATGCTTTTGAGAGAAAACTTTAATATTAGAGCACAACTAATCTTCAAGATACAGAGATTACAATTGACTTGGAACAAAACTTTGATCTAGGGAACACAAGTGAATCTTCATATGGCATCTTGAGAGTTCTGACGCTGCTTGGATGGGAAATCTGCATAAGCTTGATCATCTATTGCATTGAGCTCTTCCAAAGGTGCTAGTTCATAAACATTAACATCCGAGAACTCATATTCCGCTTTACTATCTTATATGTTCCTATTTTATAGTAGGTCATCCTCATATTCCTCAGGTTTAGGTTGCATCCCTTGATACTCAATTCTTTTTTCTGTCGGTGTCATTAGAAATACCAAATGTTGGGCATAATTAATATCTCCTTTACAAGCAAAGAAATATCCCCTTCCAAGGATAACATCATGACCCATGAAGTTTAAAACAATAAGATTTGTCTTGAAGTTTTCTCCCTTTATGTGAATACTAACTTTTGGGCATATATTAGTTGCCTTCACTGTACCTCCAATAGTATTAACCATCATCGGTTTTCTTATTGGAAGCATTGTTATCTTATGATCTTGCACATATGTGCTAGAGATAAACAAATGTGTAGCTTTGGGGTCAAACAACGGTAAGGCAGGATATGAGTTTACTGAAATGTAACCATACTCGACCTCCTTAGCTCCACATGTGGTACACATATTGCTCATCATTCCTTGAATGTATTTCCTTTTTACTTTTATTTTTTGATCCTGCTTTTTCTGATCATTCAATTTCGGTTCCTGTTGTTGTTGGTTCTAGCGTTGATTGTTCTCAACAAACTTCTCAAGACAGTTGTTCTCATAAGGTTCAATCTCACCATGATCATAACCTTCCTCACTAGTAGAAGTGTTGGCCTTTATCAAAGAGATAGCAGGTGGTGATAGACATGGACCTTGTGAGTTGGGGTGTGGTACTTCATCATTGGATTATTTATCCTGCACTTGATCTGTATTCCTAAGAAGATTCACATACTATGATTGAAATTCTATTTGTGTAGCAAAATAGGGATGAGTGTCTCATAGCTGGTGTTGAAGACCACACTTTCTCCTCTTATTTTTCATCTTTTTCATTTGTTCTCAATTGCAATTACTCTATCCATGAACACTTGAAAATTGCCATATGCAATGGTCATTAATTAGTTGTTGCTGCAAACTATCAATCCTTTCAGAAAGCATTTCTGTCTCTTAGCATCACTATCCACTTCTCTTGGGGCATAACGAGACAACTGCATGAACCGATCACGATACGCACACACTGACATTGAACCTTGCTTCAAGTTATAAAACTCCTCACTCTTAATTGCCACCGAACTAGCTGAAACATCATAAGATCAAAAAGCAGTCTTGAACTCTTTCCAACCAATCTGATTTACTTCTCATTGACCAAACTCTGATTCCCAGCAATCTAAAATAATTCCTTGAAGTTGACCGAAAGCATAAATCACTTTCTCATGGTCATTACACTAGGCTATGTCAATATGTTGCTCTATAGCTCTAAGCTAGTCATCTGCTTCTAGTGGGTCACTTGCATGCAAGAAAGTCGGTGGATGTCCTTTCATAAATTCACCATGTTTATCAATAGGTGTTGTTTGATGCAGAGAATTTTGAACAAGAAACATGAGTAGTTGAGTCTGCGTCATCAAAGCTTGCTCTATAGTTGAAGGATTTGATGGTGGTGGATTAGGATTGGGAACATTTCTTCTCGCGTCTGGTGAAGTGCTTTTCCTTATAGTATCCATCTATTTGGAACATGTATGCATTAAAATTTAGTCATTCATAGTTTCCTTAGATGCAGCTTCATGTGATGTCAAAATATAGCATGAGAAACTAGAGAAATTTGGATCATAATGATAAATAAAACATTCAATCTAGACACTAGAATGTATGCGACTTCCATATTGCAACTTCTTCAACTTGGCTACCCCCATAAGAAACATTCGACTAGGGGATTCCAAAGCATTGATTTCATCTTGTTCTGAGTGAATTTAACATCATTATGTCCTTCTCATACTCCTGAAAACTTGTGTGTAGGTGCAGAAACAAATAATTCAAAATTTCCTCGCTAGATGAAAAACAACAGCTTCATAAAACAGCCATAACTAGAGTTTTGTTAATCCAATGGATTTGAATTTTTAAACCATTGGAAAGGTTATACAATTATATACAACTTACTTATAGCACACTTCTCTAGATTTTGTCCTCAAGGTAGTCGAAAATAGTACCCAACCAAAATTGTTATGGGTTCTAGACATCACAGATGTGTCTCCTTGTGATTTTCATAACTCACAAACCTTAATAACTATGAAGATGATTCTTGTTGTCAAATAAAGATATGGAAGTCTACTTTTGTTCATAATTTTCTTCCTCAGTTTTAGAGAACACCAGTATTTTATTAAAATCATATTATAGGTGACTCTGGAATTTCCTAGACGAAGTTCTCAGACGGCACTACAGTAACATGGCCATATATCAAGTTATAGACATACAAATAAATTGATTCATGACTTTCTGGAAAGACCTCAAAATTCTCTACAACTTTGTTTTAGACATCAATCCCAAATTCAGACTTTAGATTTGTGAAAAACAGCAGAGAACATAATATGTTCCAAATTCTAGACTGCGCAGAAACCTCGATTTACAAGACGTATATGTCTCAAAAGAAAACAACTATAATGGTGATTCTAGTTGGACATGAACCAAGGGTAAGTCTAGTTGTTCCTAGAAAATTTTCATCATAGACTACTCTAGAAAGACATGATAGAGAACACAGGAGATAAACGAAACCCAACTATTTATTGCATTAAACCTTAAACTTATAAACTAAATGATGGTGTGGGAAAATACCACAAGATCATTACACTCATTACAAAGATTCAACTCAAGCATTGACATAAAGATAAATCAATCAAACACTAAAGATTCACACGACACACATAAAGACTGCTAACTTGACTCAACTTTGGCTACTAGCGTTTTATTACATAAGGGCATGAATTCCTATTTCTTAAACATTGTGTGACTACATCGACATCCCGGGTAGCATCTCTTGCATGGAGTTGAGTGGAACACATCTTCCAATACATTGATCTTGGGTAACCCAACAAGACTTCTTCAATCATCAATCTCATCAAGGGCTTCCTCATAGTGTTGCCTTATTGCCTTACTTCCAACAACACTAGTTGACTATCTTCCAGCTTTTGGTGAAAAGATTGGATGGTCAAAGCCATCTCCTTACTTGTTCATTTGGTTCTGAATGAGGGTCAGTCATCACACACTGGGAATTGCCTAGTAGACATCAAGGAAAGTACTTCTGCTTGTCATCATTCATGACTTTAGATTGTTTTCCATGGTATAGCAAAAGAGCTTGATGAGCATCATCAGATATGCCAGCGTGCATGTTGAAACAATCTGTAAGAGATGTGTGAATGGATTCCACCACTCGTGAATCCGTAATCAGATTACACCTTGTGATATGTGCTTCTATGCTCCAATGGTTCTCATACTTAGGATGAGTCTAATTAGTGCATTTATACTCCACTCTGGCTTGTTGATTAGGATAACGGTCTTGCAACACTTGCATGAGTCGAAGGTGGAAGAAAGATTCGCTGCTATAAAATGTTGTAACATGCTCCTTGTGCCAACAAGTTTGTTGAATCGGTGGTTCCGCTAAGGCATGACTTCCTCCATTGAGACACGGTTTTCTAGAGCTTATGCGAGCGGTCTTCTCATTGTGAACCATCTATTCAAGTAGAGAGAGAAGCATTAAAATTGAAACAACATTTTTACAACAGAAGAGAGATAGAAGTTAGCATAGCTTTAAAAAAATATCAAGGTTAGAGAGAAAGCAAGAACTAGGCAAGGTTAAGAGCTTACTAAAATGAGCAGTTCTATCTAGGCTTGCGTCGTATAGTTAGTATTACTTTGATACCAATCTGTCACACCTGATTTTAAGAACAAAACTAGATATACACCATATGTGAGCCTAGAAAGTCAAATCTCATATATAGCCACAGAAGAAGGTAATACCAAAAGATAACACTTAAATATAAAACATATAAGGTCCAAGGATAACCTTAGGCAGCAAACAACGAGAAGACAATTCCAATCTTTGGGTGAAGACTCCAATTCACAAGGACCAACTAAATGGTTGACCAAAAACCTAACTTCTCCAATCTCTTGCAATCTAGTACCCATCCGATATTTTTATCCAAAATATTAAAAATAAAACAAGCATAAGTACATCTCATCCTCAGCAAGATAACAGGGGGTTATGAGGCTCAAAAAGGTTGACACGGGTTTAACTGCATTAGCTTTTAATAAGTCATAGTTTTAGCAGATGAGTAGCATCAAGTTTAACCATTGCGCCAATTAATCACATGAAACTGATAACATGAATAGCATTTAAAAATATCATCAACCATTCATCAATATACCATAAGTTTAATCATTAATCTGTAAGGATCTAAGGCCACTCGTAACCATGAGCATGGCTATTACAACAATTTACACTCTGCATAGGTTGTACATCTTTACCCACAAGTCGTGAATCGCCCTTTCGCTCGAAGTGATCAGCCTCTAACCCACTTCCAATGAAGGTTGGCAGGGTTCACTACAAGAACATTCACGGGTTCCACTAATAGGTAGCAACCCACTGCAAGTTTCCTCAATGAGAAGTAAGAAATGCCCCCATAGGTCACCGCATAATGACATAGTGCACCTCCATGGCAGGCCAAGACCCACTATCTCAAAGCCCCTCTTGCGCCCTTTTGGGTAAGTTGCCACAAACTAATGAAAGTCTAATACTGAGTCAAGCCAGAGCCATATAGCTTGTGGTAGTACTATAAGTCCCAGATTTTCCATTACATGTAAGTTCTTAATTGGAGAAAAACTAGAGCATCACAAAAACAACCCAATGCTCTAGCCCTCTCGAATCATATTGTTGAAAAGCATATTTTAATTCTCGTTGCATATTCCATTAGTCAAGTTACCGTTCATGATCATAATCAATTGAGTTATAGCATTGACTACCCATATGCAAATCCTCAAAGGTGACAAGGTACAAGATATCAAATCTAGGTAATCCTCACGGGAACCAAGAAGGACACATGCATATGAATTAAGTGACAATTTAAGTGTATAGGTGACACAGAAGGTCCCACGTTATACTTGCCTTAAACTCATATTATTCTTCAAGTTCTAGACTACAAAGATCTTTTCTCTTATCAACTTCTTGAAGACCAAATCTTCAAACAGTCTTCTGAAGCACCACTCTTGATCACCAATGTAACACTCACCGATTGGACAAGATCACAAACACCACTCAAGCACCTAACCAAATAGTCATAGCATACGAACATATCTATTTAGAACAATACATCAATCAATGAAAAAGGGTTTAAAAAGATAACTATGCTTACGATCACAAAGTTGTGAAGAACACGCTAAACTGAGCTACAGGGACTAAGATGCGACTAATGAAAGATTAGCTTTAAAAAGATAACTAAGAGATTTGTTAATGTTAGCTATGCAAAAGGATGGGTAAGGTACTTCAAAGAAATACCTAAGTTGTATTAAGTCAAACTCATATTTGATATTTGAAAACTAAATTGAAAACTAAAGTAGAAAGCTATTCATATTTCATGTATAAAGTGAATTACATAGTCTTTAATCAAGTTAAGAGTTACCCACGAAATTACAGAGCTATTAATATGTCACTAATTAACACTAAACTGTAGTTTATGTTGTTACGAAACTAACACAACTTGAACGGGTCAAAACAGATCTAAAACGTAGAAGACACGATTTAAACAAGATTTTAGAGATTAAAACACATATGTTAAGCCATTAAATAAATAAATATTTTTCAAAGTTTCAAAACAGAGTTGATTAGAGCTTCATCATGTAAGATTACATCGCTACGAATATAACGCAAATTGAACGGATCAAATCAGAGTTAAAACGAAGTTTATAAGGCTAAAACAAAATCAGTGGCATTTTTTGTAGTTTGCTGAAAGCGTATTTAGAGTTAATAGAGGAAGTTTACACTTTCTGTAAACAGAAAGCGTATTTGGGGAAGGCGCCAAGGGACGCTGGGTTCATACATTAAAAAGCTGAAGGTCTCTTTTGCAAGTGTGACAGGCGAAGGGGTACCGAGTGATCCTGATCGTTAGATTGAGATTCGATGGCTGGCATAACACAGGGAAGGGAAGAGAGGGGACTTCTTGGTCGGGTACAGTGTCGCCGGCGTGGTCACTCTGTTTATTCTGATGAAGAACTCATCGACGTAGATGAAATAGGTGGATCGAAGCATGATTCGCAAGGGAAATAACACGGGTGAAAGCCCATGTTTGGTTTTGAGTAATTGATGAAACCTATGAACTAACTCTTGAACTAAGTGTATGATCAAGATAGTGTGGTTCACCTTGAGACATGGAGCTAGATGAAGGATCATGATGGATCAAGTGCTCTATGGCTAAGGAAAAGAAGAAAGAGAAAAACCAAAATGGACCCAAGGCAAAGGTATATCATAGGGCCAGTTTTAGTTTAGTGATCAAGACACTATAGAGAGTGTGATCATATTTAGGATAGATAGTCGTACTATCAAGAAGGGAAAAGTCATGTCGATTGCGGTTATCATGTGCCACTAGGTTTGCATTGCATATCCATATAAAACAAACCTAAGTGACACAAACATAATCTAAAATCCAAGAAATATATTGTAAAGGCTAACACAGGTGAACAAAGGTTTGGATCACAAGGTGTTAGCACATGGAAGCTTGGAGAAGAAGAGGCGGCTCGATCTGGAACTCAGAAGGGCTCCGGACGCAGGGTCCAGACGCAGGAAAGATGTCATCCGGACCATTGGTCATGCGTCCGAAAGCATACCCTCAGGCTCGGCCTCTCTGGACAGAAGGTCCGGACGCTAATGTTAGTCCGAACGCAAGACTCCGGTCGTGAGTCCGGATATTTGGAGCTCTATGGAACCTCTCTGCTGAGGGTCCGGACGCAAGGTCGTGTCCAGACACAGGACTCCGGTCGCAAGTCCGGAGACTTGGTGCTCTCTGGACTCTCTCTGGATTGGCTCTGGACGCGAGCGAAAAGAGGATCCGGATGCTACTGTGTTGTGTGTCTGGAGGTGGCGTGGCAGCAGCAGGGCAAGGCGCGAACAACAGAATTCAAATGGAGGAGGGTCCGAACGGATGCGCATTGGTTCAGACCCCCTATGCAACAACGTTGGAGTCACGCAGGAAAGCAAGGATGAGGGGCAAAACGGCTAGTTGCTTGGTGATGACTATAAATATGTTTTGGCCGGCTCCTAGGGCTCTCTCTTGCACCTCCCATTCATTTGACATACTTCTGCTTGCTTGAGATAGCCCCCAACTCACTCTCTTCACCCTTGTTGCATACTTGTGAGAGTTTGAGTGATCCAAGTGCTTTGATCATTGCATTGCATCTTAGTGGCACTTGGTCATCGTCATCTCCGTGAAGTTTCTTGTTATTTTTGGTGTTTGCCAACACCTAGAAGGCTTGGGCGATTGAGGAATCTTCGACACAATTAGTGATTGTTTGCGGTCGGCTTCGACGTTTGTGAGAGGGCTTGTACCCACCTCGGTGGAGCGCCAAAGGGTAACTCTAGTGGATTGCTCGTGTCATTGAGTTACTCTCATTTGGTTGGATTCTTGTGGCGCCCGAGTTAGTGGGCTAGGCTTGTGAAACGCCTATTAGCCACCAAATCACCACTTGAGCAGTCGACACAACGTGGACTAGCTTGGTGGCAACCAAGTGAACCTCGGGAGAAAAATCGATTGTCAACTTGTCTCTCGGCTACTCTTTGATATTCATTGTGATTGATTCTCTACATTGACATTCATATATCACAAGGCATCGGTATATCAATCACCTCCTCTCTTGCATTTATATTAATTCATATCTTGTCTAGTTAGCTTGCTAGTTAGCTTCTTTAGTAGTTGTTCTTGCTAGCTTGTGCTAAGTGCTTTAGGTTCTTGCTATTGATTGGTAAGCACTTAGTTAAATATATTTGCATTGGATAGGTGGCTTTGCACCCCAAGTAGAGCTAGAGCAAAAAGCTTCGCTTAAGTGTTATTTAACCTTTTGCTCTAGTGATTTGTAGAATTTTATTAGGCTATTCACCCCCCTCTAGCCATCTAGGACCTTTCAAGTGGTATCGGAGCCGTGATCACCGCTATTATCAAGGCTTAACAACCTTCGGTGTTAGTGATGGCTCAAATATCATTCAACCATTTGGGAAGCAAACCGCCAATGTTTGATGGCACCTCATTTGATTATTGGAAGAGGAAGATCAAGATGCATCTAGGCTCAATACATGAGAAGGTTTAGAGTGTGACAGAACATGACTTTGTCATTCTTGATGAAGCCGCTCCCACACCTAAAGAGCAAGAGAACCGGCAATGCAACACTATGGCTCTCAATGTGATCTACAATGGAATTGACTCAAAAGTGTTTGAGCAAATCAAAGATCTTGAGAAGGCAAGTGAAGTGTGGAAGAGACTAGAAGATACCTATGAAGGCACTTCAATGGTAAAGAATGCCAAGTTGTACATGCTCAAGGACAAGCTATCTCACTTCAAGATGAAGGTGTAGGGTTATGAGGTTGCTACGCTAGCCAGAAAACAAAATTTTTCTACCCCATAAACCAGGAACTAGTGCTAGTTATAGATCACGGGGTTACCACTAGACGCGCAGGTGAAGCGGAAGTGACTTGATGTAGTCATGCGCGTCGCAGCAGTGTCGTGCAGTTGCCAGGTCGTCCGTCTCAATGTCTCTTACTCGCGGTTCGTCCTTGTGCTCTAGATGCAGCACCTCCGAGGAATCCCACACGTGCAGGGAAGAAGCGTCACGCCTCTGGACTGCTAGGTCCGCGAGGAGTACTAGGCGCGAGCGTGGGGAGGGCGACGGCGGCTGCCAAAGGACCTGAGTATCTCGCCCCGCGCCCACCCCTTGCTTATATAGGCGTCCTAATGAGCTCCCACGTTGGAGGCCCATTAGCAACCCTAAACCTAGTCTAATTCGGGTCCAACCCGAATTAGGCTTCCAGCCCCTTAAGCGTGCGACCCTATGGGCTCACGCACACATAGACATGGCCCAAGTACTCTTACTCGACCAATAGTTGATAGGGGCCTCTAGCAAGGCGTGTCAACTCCTATGCATACTCTATGATCATATCAGACGAACCACCACAATTCAATATACATGTTATTCCTTTGCCTCATGATATTTGGTTCAACTCGTGGGTTAACACTTAACCCAAGCACGGCCATGCATTTCATGATCTAATCATTTGATTGATCCAGTGATATCTCTCTCTCATATGGAGAGTGGAAAATTCCATCTTGATTGACTATGTCTCACAACATGTTTCCTGAAAAGCCCAAAAGCTACCTTTATAACTACCCAGTCACGGAGTAGCGTTTGGTAGTCCTAGGGTAGGTCGTTTCACATCTTGAGTACATACGACAATCTCAGGTCTAAGGACATAACATACACGATGTGTATAGAGACAATCTCATGTCGGGTCTGTCCAGCACCATGTCCTACATGTGCCCACATTATTAGTTTGACATCTCATGTCCATGACTTGTGAAACATAGTCATCAACTAATAATGTGCTGATCTAATATTCATGCACATTCTAGCACGAACTCCGATCAGGGACAACTTTAGAATAACCATACAAGTAAATGCGTTTCACAAACAATTCACATAATTGTTTATCGATACAAGTTGTCTTTAATGGATATTCATTGAACTCATAACATGTCATGGATACAAGGAAATACAATCATCTCTATGATTACCTCTAGGGCATATTCCCAACAGAAGGATGATGAGTCCATCCCGAAGATGTTTCATAGGCTCCAAGTGATCATCAATGATCTCAAGAGTTTGGGTGAGAAGGTCAAGGATGAGGACTTCTCAAACTGATTTCTTGGTTGTTTGCCCAGGAAATAAAATACCTTGAGGCAAATAATTAGGAGAGATGGTTTGGACAAGATCACTCTCAATGAAGTTCTTGGTGAGATCATGACCGAAGAGCAATATAATGAAGAAAGTGAAGAAGAAGAGGTCAAGGAAGGAAAGAAGGAAAAGAAGAGCTTAGCATTCAAGGCTTCATCATCCAAGAGCAAGGGCAAAGCAAAGAAGCAAGAATCAAGTGATGATGAAGATGCTAGTGATTTTGATGATGAGATGATGGCTCTCTTTGTGCGCAAGTTTGGAAAGTTCATGAATAAGAAGGGCTATGGTTCTAGAAAGAGAAGAGATGACTTCAAGGGCAAAGAATATGAGAAGAGATGCTACAAGTGCAAGAGCACCGGTCACATGATTGCGGATTGTCCCAATGATAGTGATGATGATGAGAAGAAGAAGAACAAGTATGAGGAGAAGGATAAGAATCTCTCATTCACCAAGAAGAAGAAGGGTGAATCATACATGGTGACTTGGGATAGTAGTGATTCTTCCGATGATGAGTCTAGTGATGATGAAAGGAAGAAGACCAAGAAGAAGGCTTTGGCAAGCATTGCTATCAACAACGAGCCATCCATCTCCGACACTCCATCATGCTTCATGGCTAAGCCAACTAAGGTACAATCTCATGATGATAGTGATAGTGATGATGATAGTAGTGATGATGAGGAGGAGTACTCCAAGGAGGAACTAGTTGATATGATGAAGCAAACTTATGATTGCTTTGAGACAAAGAGGAAGGAGTGCAAAGAATTGAACAAGAAGCTTAAGGCTCTTGAACAATCCTTTGATAAGCTCAATGGCTCTCATGAGAGGCTAATGGAAGCCCATGATAAGCTTGAGAGGACTCACCACAAGCTTGAAAAGGCTCACTCCTCTCCCCTTAATTAAAACAAGGATAAGGTTGTTGCATCATGTAACATTGGAGTAACTTGTGATATTCTAGATGAATTATTTTTCACTCTTATCATTCTTGCACCAACCGAGACACATTGTAGCACCTCCACTTGCGCATCTACTTGTGATAGCTCAAAGGATGATGCTACACTAGTGATTGAAAATGAAAAATTGAAAAATGATGTTAATGAACTCACTCATGCTTTGGGTAAGGCATATGGTGGAGATGCATGCTTGCTAAAATGCTTGGGTAGCCAAAGATTTTCCCACTACAAAGAGGGATTGGGCTATACCCCAAGAAGGGCAAGTCGGCCTTTGTAACTCCAAAGCCTAGCTTTGTGAGAAGCAATGGTCGGTTTTGCACAAAATGCAAGCAAGTGGTCGGGGCATGTGGACCAATATTGCAAACTTAACATGAGTCAAACCAAGTTTGCTAAAGCTACCTCTATGCACTTTGATTCTTGTTATATGCTTACCAAAAGTTCTAAAGGTATCATGGATAAGTATGTTGGCACACCTAGTGTTGGCCCAAAGAAGAAGGCTATTTGGGTGCCAAAGTCCTTGGTCACTAACTTTGGAGGACCCAAACAAGTATGGGTACCTAAGAGGAACTAATTTGTTTTGTAGGTAAATTACAAAGCCGAAGGAAGGCATTGAGTGCTTGATAGTGGGTGCACTCAACACATGACCAGGGATTCTAGAATGTTCAAATCAATCAACTCCAACACCAATGATGGCATTGATAGTATTACATTTGGTGATAATGGCAAGGGAAAGGTCAAGGGACTTGGTAAGATTGCAATATCTAATGACTTTAGCATATCCAATGTTTTGCTAGTTGAGAGCTTGAACTTCAATTTGCTATCGGTAGCTCAATTGTGTGATCTTGGATTCAAGTGCATATTCGGAATAGATCATGTTGAGATCATTAGTGTAGATGGTTCAAACTTGATCTTCAAATGCTTTAGATATGAGAACCTCTACCTATTTGATTTCAATACTAGTGAATCACAATTGTCTACTTGCTTGCTCTCCAAATCAAGTATGGGTTGGTTGTGGCATAGAAGGCTTGGTAATGTTGGGATGAAGCAATTGAATAGATTGATCAAACATGACTTGGTAAGAGGCTTGAACGATGTTGTTTTTGAGAAGGACAAACTTTGTAGCTCTTGTCAAGCCGGCAAACAAGTTGGTAACACCCATCCTAAGAAGAGCATGATGAGTACTAGTAGAGCATTTGAGTTGTTGCATATGGACTTGTTTGGTCCAACAACTTACACTAGTATTGGAGGGAACAAGTATTGTTTTGTCATAGTGGATGATCTCACAAGATATACTTGGGTATTCTTTCTCAATGACAAGAGTGATACATTTGCCACTTTCAAATCTTTTGTCAAGAGATGTCATAATGAGTTTGAAACTACAATCAAGAAAGTGAGAAGTGACAATGGAAGTGAATTCAAGAATACAAGAGTTGAGGAGCTATGTGATGAATTGGGAATCAAACATCAACTCTCGGCCAAGTACACTCCACAATCAAATGGACTTGTCGAGAGGAAGAATAGAACTTTGATTTACATGGCAAGATTTATGCTTAGTGAGTACAATGTGAGTCAATCCTTTTGGGCTGAAGCTATCAACACCGCTTGCTACTCTAGCAATCGGTTATATTGTCACCCAATGATGGAGAAGACACCATATGAGTTATTGAATGGAAGAAAGCCCAACATTGCATACTTTAGAGTTTTTGGATGCAAATTCTATATTTTGAAGAAAGGCACAAGACTTGGGAAGTTTGACAAGAAGTGTGATGAAGGGTTCTTACTTGGTTACTCAACGACAAGCAAAGCTTATAGAGTCTGGAATTCGGCTAGTGGTATACTTGAGGAGGTTCATGATGTTGAATTTGATGAAACAAATGACTCCCAAGTTGATAATGAGAATCTTGAGGATGTGAGTGGATCTCAATTGGCCAATGCTATGAAGAGCATGATATTGGTGATATTCGACCTAGGCAAGTGATTGACATTGAAGATGATAAAGATCAAGTGCTCAACTCACCTATCAAGCAAGCTAGTGGTTCTCAAGCACAATATCAACAAGTTGCTAGTTCATCTCAACCAAGCTCAAGAAATCTAGTCCAACTCTCCAACCGACCAACATTGCAAGAGATCACCCTATTGATCAAATAGTTGGTGATATTACAAGTGGTGTTCAAACAAGATCAAGATTGGCATCCTTTTGTGAACACTACTCCTTTGTAACATCTATAGAGCCAACAAAGATTTATGAATCCCTACAAGATGTTGATTGGGTCAATGGTATGCATGAAGAGCTCAATAACTTCACTAGGAAACAAGTTTGAGAACTAGTTGAAAGACCCAAGAACTACAATGTGATTGGCACAAGATGGGTATTCAGAAACAAACAAGACCAAGATGGTATAGTTGTGAGGAACAAAGCAAGATTAGTAGCTCAAGGATACACTCAAGTTGAGGGTCTTGACTTTGGAGAAACCTATGCACCGGTTGCAAGATTAGAGGCAATTAGAATTCTATTAGCCTATGCATGTGCACACAACATCAAGCTATACCAAATGGATGTGAAGAGTGCTTTCTTGAATGGCTATATAATTGAGCTAGTCTATGTTGAGCAACCTCCTGGATTTGAAGATGACAAGAAACCCAACCATGTGTACAAGTTGAGGAAAGCTTTATATGACTGGAAGCAAGCACCTAGAGCATGGTATGAAAGATTAAGGGTGAATGCTAGTGTTGAAGAAGCACTTGCGGATCCGGATTGGGTGAATGTCATGCATGAAGAACTCAACAACTTTACCCGGAACCAAGTGTGGACACTTGAAGAGAGGCCAAAGGACACAAGAATCATTGGCACCAAGTGGGTGTTTAGGAAGAAGCAAGATGATCAAGGCGTCGTTGTGAGGAACAAGGCAAGATTGGTAGCAAAGGGGTTCTCTCAAGTAGAAGGACTTGATTTTGGAGAGACCTTTGCCCCGGTTGCAAGACTTGAAGCCATCCGTATCCTTTTGGCATATGCTTCACATCACAAAATGAAACTCTTTCAAATGGAAGTGAAGAGCGCCTTCTTAAATGGTTTCATCAATGAACTTGTCTATGTCTCACAACCTCTCGGGTTTGAAGACCCAAACTTGTCTAATCATGTTTATAGGTTGTCCAAGGCACTCTACGGATTGAAGCAAGCTCCAAGAGCTTGGTATGAGAGGCTAAGAGACTTCCTACTCAAGAAGGGCTTCAAGATCGGGATCGTCGACACAACACTATTCACCAAGAAGCTTAATGGAGAGATCTTTGTTTGCCAAGTATATGTCGATGACATTATATTTGGGTCAACAAACCAAGATCATTGCAAGGAGTTTGGTGACTTGATGTCCAAGGAATTTGAGATGTCAATGATTGGCGAGCTAACCTTCTTCCTTGGATTCCAAGTGAAGCAAATGAGAGAAGGAACCTGCATATCTCAAGAGAAGTACACTCATGACCTACTCAAGAAATTCAAGATGGAGGATTGCAAGCCAATCAAGACCCCCATGCCTACTAATGGACATCTCGACCTTGATGAGGGAGGTAAGCCAATTGATCAAACTCTCTATCGTTCGATGATCAGTAGTTTACTTTACCTCACCACATCTAGGCCGGATATCATGTTTAGTGTGTGTATGTGTGCTAGGTTTCAAGCAAGCCCAAAGGAGTCACATCTATGTGTGGTTAAAAGAATCCTTAGGTACATAAGGAACACACCTAGCATTGGTCTTTGGTATCCCAAAGGAGCACCCTTCCAACTAGTTGGCTATTCCGATTCGGATTATGCCAGGTGTAAGGTTGATAGGAAGAGTATCTCCAGCAGGTACCACATGCTAGGAAGATCACTTGTTTCTTGGTCCTCTAAGAAGCAAAATAGTGTGGCATTGTCTACCGCCGAGGCGGAATACATAGCCATGGGAGCAAGTTGTGCACAAATCTTATACATGACCCAAATACTTCTTGATTACGGCGTGGTTTCAAAAGATGTTCCAATCTTGTGTGATAATGAAAGCGCCGTAAAGCTTGCTAATAACCCGGTTCAACACTCTCGCACCAAGCACATAGATATTCGCCATCACTTTCTTAGAGATCATGCGGCTAGGAAAGACATTACACTAGTTGGAGTTAAGAGCGAAGAGCAATTGGCGGATATCTTCACTAAACCACTTGATGAAACAACCTTTTGTAGGTTGCAAAGTGAGTTAAATGTGCTTGATCACTCAAACTTCACTAAAAATGAGATTGTCTGAACCATGCATTCATATGTAAAATAACATGTTTAATCTATAGTAATGCACATAGGCTTGGCTAACGGAGTTGAGATAACCGCCCTCAAAGCGTGTGACAAAGCTTAACCGCGGTTTAAACTTGCAAGCAACCTAGATTCAAATTCCGTAATGCATAGCATTTGCATGAGTGTTGCTTCTTGCTTTCTTTTCGGTTAAGTTTGATCATCCTCTAGGTTCGTCACTTAGGGGGAGCATTCAAAGCTCTAGTTGTTACTAATACCCCTCTTGTGCCTCTATGGTGATCCTTGAGCTTTCTCGAACTATTTTCATATTATGAAAACTAATTCTAGCCTATGGCAAACTATTTGAAAAATTGAGGGTTTGAGAGATGGTTCTTATTCCAAGGCCAACAAGTGTTTCTCTCTACTTCTTTTGTGTTGGTACTTGGCTAGGAGAAAGATTGGAGAGAGAAACAGGAAAATTCAAAGAAAATCAAGCTCCGGACCACCCTCTGGACCTCTTTGTTGGCCTGACGCTAGTCCGGAGCCCTGTCCCTCCCCGCGTGAATTATTCCACATCAGAGAAAATCGTCGGACAACAAGTCTGATGCTCCTCCGGCTGTTCAGTCAACCATCCTCCGGACCAGCTCCGTTAGTCCGACGGCTACCTCCGGACTACTGGTCCGAAGCTAGAATGCTTACTGGATCTTTTTCGAAGAAAGCTTGTCATTCCGTCGGACCTCCCGTAGGACCACCTTCCGGACCATAGGAAGTGGTCCGACGCTCTGAAATTATGCGGTTAACCCCCGTAGGCAGTTCTGTTCTGGCAGTTTCTTTTGTCCACCGCCTGTACGCCGCGCTACCGCCCAAGATTCATCGTTCGCCTGCTCCTGCGTCCCCGCTCCTCTCACCGCCGGTGAGACCTCACCAAAGCGTCATCGTAGCACCACCGCTTCTCCCCTGCTCAGTAGAGCAGCAACGCCGTCTGCCTCCCACCGCCACTAGCTCGCTCCACCGCCGTTCGCCATCGAGACCCCTCTCGCCGGCGACCACACTATCTCTGCCCACTCCTCCTCCCTGCCAAAGACCTCCACCTGCTATGGTCTCACCCTTCTTCCTTTGCTAGCCTCAGAGAGATCCTCACCTTAGGGTTTGCCCAAACCCTAGGTGTTGGTTTTCGCCGTTTCGTCTCGTCGATTCCTCGATTCGGGCATCATCGACTTTGTTCTTCGCCCTATGGTATGGTTTCAACTTACGATTTGAGTTTTGTCAAGTCTAGGTTTCGATTATGCCTTAGGCCATTTCACTTGATCAATACCACTCTAGTTCTTTCTTTCAATTCACTTATCATTGCCAATTGTGATATGCAGTTGGTATTCACCCTTGAGGAGTGTGGTTTGGAGACTAGATTTCTTTGATTAGATACGCTCGCATACCTCAGGTACCATGGCAGATTTCATTATATGTCTTATCTAGACGCTTGCTTCTATACGGTATCTTATCTCTAGTGCTATACATATGCTTATATATACTATCTAATCTTTCCAGCAGCAGTCAGTGGCAGTTAAAACTCGGGGCAAAGCTCGCGAGTATGGATTGAGGCAAAGCCTCTTCAGTGATAGTCCAGTGGCTTGAAAGCCCCTTTGTCAGAGGTTGTTGCTTGCAGTGGTATTATTGGCAGTTATCAGTTGATCTTGGCAGAGGTTCTCTGGCAGTGGTTCTTGCAGTTTGTCAGTTGGGCAGTGGTTCTCATTGTTGATCAGCTATGGGTCATGGTACGCGTGTTAGTGGTTTGTAGATGATCCACCTCCCCCACCTCGTCCTTCCAAGTCCAAAGGGAAGGCCAAGGTGGTTGAGAAGCCGAAGAAGAAGAAGCGAAAGCTTACAGAGGCTCAGATAGCTTAGGCGATTGCAGACGCCATGGACCGCGCAAAGTGAGG
Source organism: Microstegium vimineum (assembly GCA_022036555.1). Lineage (NCBI taxonomy): Eukaryota > Viridiplantae > Streptophyta > Magnoliopsida > Poales > Poaceae > Microstegium > Microstegium vimineum. Next base: position 29,685,213 of record CM039128.1, read on the forward strand.
TGGTAGCCGGGGCTTAGTTCACATCGACTCTCCTCCGTGGGTTCTACCTACACCTCCAGCTCAGTCAGAGACAGAGGCAGTTCCAGCAGGGCAGTCAGAGCCTGCTGATGAGGCTCTTACAGTGTCGTTGGTTCCTCCACCTTGGGGGCGTGTCACTCGCTCTCAGGTTGCTCAGCCCACTTCCCGTGCTGAGAACCCGAGGCGTGGTGATACGTCACCCCAGGCCCCACCGACAGCTGCTTCTTTAGATGATTCAGCACCTCCAGTTCACCTCGATCTGAGGAATATCACAGCGAAGCAAGTTCGGAAGCTTTGATTCGTAGAGCTCGAGAAGTGGTGTCTAGATCAGCGGGATCCTCGAGCGTCTGAGGGTTGGCATACCCCGCTCATGGAAGATTTCTATCGTGCAGCTCAGCTCACCGGCATATAGATACGACCACACAGGGTTTGCTCACTTGAGAGTATATTGGCTATAGCTGGAGAGGAGATCTGCCCCTACCTCACGTACCTTCCGGAACTCGCCGACCTCCTTGGTCGATCTGGAAACTACATTGAGCGTTGGGTGCGTGAGTTATACGCATCGATATGGATTGATCCCTCTCACCGCTTCCTACAGTACACGTTGAGAGATAGCTGTTACAGAATCTACCTGACATAGATCAGAGAGACCCTTCACCTGACTACGTCCGACACCTGCTTGCACGATGAGTGCTACAGTGGAGTTTCACTACCCCGACGTGCTCGTGGTGGACGTACTCCTTCAGTTGAGTCAGTTGTCCACTGTTTAGGCCACCTTCTTAGCAGGGTCACATCGTACATTGGCCGAGCTCTGTCCTATTGTTCACCGACTAAATGATATTCTTCGGCATACCTTGTTGCCTCGCACAGGTTACAAGGATGGTTTGATGGACCTTCAACAGTTTTTGCTAAAGGCACTTGTGAGTTAGACAACGTTCGACCTTGCAGATTTCATAGTGTCTGAGATTGAGGATGTCGTGTCAGATGGGCTCCGAGCTCGCCGTCAGATGCCCTATGCGCATTGGATCGGTTCCATCATTGCTATGCGCCTTGTGGGCTCAAACCCGAGGATTTGTGATTTGCTTAAACAGTCACCGATAGTGTTCCAGAATACAAGAGCATCTCTTCTATGGATAGTCGGTTGGGCAACCAAGCCCTCTGCCAGGTCAGACTCAGGACAGCTCCAGCAGATATGGATGATGTTGATGCCCATGAAGGACCGAGAACCGCGACCAGAGGGGGAGGGGTGAATGGGAGCCAAATAAAAATTCCTTTCGGAAACTTCTATTGCTTGACCCTTGTCCCAAAATCACACCCAAAAAGCGAGCTCGGAAGAAACGACGCGCACACGACCTAACAAGTAGGTGGACACCTTAGGAAGACCCCTAGAGGTGCAGCGGAGCGGTCGGAGAAGATCGGTGAAAGATCGAAACCACGAACTCGAAACGCGACCCGAAAGAGGCGCTCTCAACCTCTAGAGAGAAGAGGCAAGAGCACACCCAAAAACCACTTGCGAGAACTGGTCTCAAAAGTGCCTCATCATGTTCCCTACGTGAATACGAATCCAACGCAACAAAGGGAACTTGATTCGGAGTCCAGATGAGTGAGATACAAGCAAAACAGTTCTGCAACTTTTGCGGACTGTCCGGGAGAGAACCGCGGACTGTCCGACCTTGCTGAAAAATGACCTGCGGACAGTCCGCAAATTGGCCCCAGACAGTGCGCCGTTAAGCCGAAAAATGTCCAACAGAATGTCCAGAATCAGTGTTGTTCGGCGGATTTGCACTGCGGACAGTCCGCGAAAAACCCCGGACAGTCCGTCGGCAAAACTCAGAAAATCACCCCGAGAAGCTGAGTTTCTGCCCCGACTCCCGGACTGTCCGGGAATAAACCCCGGATTGTCCGCGGTTAGCTGGACAGACGCGATTTGGGGGTGATTTTGAATCGCCTCTCCCCCAAATCTTCCCAAATCACTTCCAAATCTTCACCAATAGCCACCAAACTTTGTGGGCATGATCCCAAGGCTATGGAGGAGCTACCCCGAAGAAATCATCGCTCAATTTGGTGTGAGTAAACGGGAACAAAAGAATTTTGGGAAAAACTCCAAAACCGAAGAACACGAAATAGAAATTGCCCGATCTATGTGCTCAAGTGGTTTGGGGCAAAGCCCTTCGGTGCAAATCTTCTACTCGTGACCGAAGAGAAAACATCGCAAGAACTTAGAGGATTAAGAGGAGCAAAACACGATTAGCGAAGAACACAAGTAAAGGAGACACAATCACTAAATCAAAGCCGCCATGGCTTACGGAGGGTAAGGCCTCCGATTCCCAACAAAATCAAAGTGCAAATCCTTACACTAGGGACCTCATGAACTAGAGAGATAAACTAGAGAGAGAGGTGGTGCAAATGACTAGGGTTCAAGAGGTGGGGTGAGGGATACCCCTTCATCCCCTATTTAACGGGCTTTGGCTATTTCCCAAAGACCCCCTTAGAGACATGACCAAATTACCTAGCCCTAAGACATTGTAATCCAAGCCGATAACTCGTAGCCACTCGTTTGAATGGACGGCCCCGCTTCCTGCCGGGAGTTGCCGTCGCCTCGACGCAACCTCCAGGATTCCCCTACGTGCCATCCCGCTTCCTTGGAAGCTCCGCCTGGGTTTTGAGGCCCAAACCCGCGAAATCCGCCACCGGTAGCCTTCGGCTCAACTACCGAACCCCGAGTTTTGAGGCCCAAACTCGGAAACTGTCCACCGATGGTTTTGCGGCCCAAACCACCACACTCGAGCCACCGTGTCCTCGCCTGGTCGGACTCCGAGTCCTGTGAGCCTCCCGCTCGACCCGCTCGTCCACTGTCTTGACTTGGTCGACTCGGTCTACCTCCATGTCTTGTCGCACTCGCCGGTGCCAAGTACTAGCCACCACAGCTAGTCCGCCGGCGCCCATGGTCCCTCAGTCCGAGCCCCGCTTCCGCCCTTCACCGCTCTCAGTCAATCGGCACGGCATGCCTCTACTTGACCTTCTCCACGCCATTGACCACTGTCACTAGGCATAGCACCTGCACACCATAAGCCGATAGACAAACACACATTTGCTTTCGCAAAGAGGTTAGAAGTAAGCCACTCAAACTGAAACGCTTAAGTGTTGGGCAATCACTCATCACAAAACTAAACTACATGGGTACTTATCCACCATGTGTTCGTAGCCCAAGATGAGGCTATTCGAGCTGTTGAGCAGCAGGAGCTCCATGACCTTGACACTTAGGAGGCAGAGGGTACAACTGTTGACACCTCCTCTGATAGCTCCGACGCGGACTACTAGCCCATACCACATATGCCCGCTTGGGCACACAACACTGAGGCTGGTGGTTCTGCTTCAACTTCTGAGACATTGATGTTGAAGCTTCTCGACCGTATTCAGGAGCAGCAGGGCTCCCTTGTGTCTGCCGTCACCGAGGTCCAGCAGAGGCAGGACGAGATACAGAGACAGGCTCAGGAGAGTAAGGAGGAGCTGCAGCTACAGATTCAGCAGCGTCACCTGGAGGTACAGCAGTAGATGCTCGCCAAGCAGTTAAAGTCTCAGCGCTTCCAGCTCTAGACTCAGCAAATACAGGCACAAAATATGGCATTCATGGCACATATGATAAGGTGGACAGGTACACCACCACATGAGTTTCCTACAGCACCATAGATTCAGATAATGAGCCAGTCTTAGTCAGTTGGCCCCTCAGCGGCCCAGCTTCAGGCTTTAGGCCCTCTTGTTGGCTCTCAGCAGACAGCTGGCCCCTCAGTGGCTCCTTCAGTGTCAGCTAGACCGTCTATCACTTCCACCCCCGCCCTATAGTCTAGTGGACTTCAGGGTGCAGGATTGACCACCCTGTTCCAGTCACTGGCGACACAGGTCACCCAATGGTTGGACACTCTTGGACTGTCCCACAGTTCACTTCTCTCACTACCGGTTTCACACCGATGACAGCTACATTGGGATTGACTTCTCGTGACCTATTGTCGTCGTTCAGCGACATTAAAGGTCAGCCGTCCCCCACAGGAGAGCAGATAGTAGCAGAGCTTCAGACTGAGTTAGTCACTCCGACAGCGGATCAGCACCGCTCGTCAGTTGCTTCGTCTGAGGCTACTCACGACTGCTGAGTTCCAGCAGTGTCTACTCCACCTGGTGCTATCTTGACTGATGCCACAGTTGTTACCTCCACGCCTGTTCAGCCTGAGCAACCACTAGCAGTTGAGACTCGAGTTGAGTCAGTGCATGAGGCACAACCGGATTCCGTAGCTCCTGAGGCACCCGCAGCTACAGTGGCAGACACCTCTACTACTCCAGCCCCAGATTCACTTCCAGCTTCCTCAGAGGCAGAGTTAGCAGGCACCTCAGCTCCCTGTCCCCCAGACCGCTCCGCTTCCAGCTCCAGACACTCAGGGGGAGGACTCAGACGACGAGGCTTACTTGTCAGAGTTCCGAGTTCTTGACCGTACCGCGACTGCTTCCACTCCGCCTCTAGACGCTTAGACTTTGGTGCTTAGACGCCAAAGGGGGAGAGGGAGAGTCGAGTATGCTAGCTTCAGGGGGAGCTAGCAGGATTCATGTATTTTGGTTTGTAATATACTATATCATGCATCATGTTTACCGTCTTTCATGCATTGTGATATATGTGTGTCATGTTTGAGACTCTTGATGGTTGTGTGACATGTGTGTGAACTCTGTTATATATATCATGTCACTTGGTTATGCTATATTGCTTCCACGCTAACCTCTGATCTTTTGGCTATAGCATATCCTTTGAAATCAAGTACTATTCTCAATTCATATCTATTGCGCTTGTCATGGCTTGAATGGTTTAGGCATGTATATGTCTTTCTTATTACTAACCCATGCATATATTGTGTCAAGTCATGTTTTTCTTATCAAAACTCACTCATAGTCTATACTCGAGCTTGTATTGTCGTCAATCGCCTAAAAGGCGGAGATTGAAGAATCATGGTCCCTTGTGTTTAGGCGATTAACGACAATGCTAGGTCACTATGACTAACGTGTGTTTTGCAGAGGCAAAGTAATTTGAGTTAGGTCATATGTGATGCTAGATGAATGGGCTTAATGGATATTCATGCCCCCAAGATGGAAAACGTTTCGGTTTCAAAGGATGGAGATACAAGTTAAAGACTAGGCTAGATTTAGACTAGGACTTTGTTTTTCCTTTGACAGTACTATCAAGGAGGGTATGAGGTTAGTAGCTTGACCTAGGAGAGTTTGGGAATGTCGGTGTATGCACATTTGTCACAACTAGTCCTAGAGACCCTGCTAATAGCCCTTGAGATGGTAGGACAAAACCCTTTCAAAAGACTTAGTGAAATAAGGTGAAGAAGGGGTAGAAAGAAGCTCCGGACCAGTTTGCCTAGGAGGCTCCGGACCATTGGAAGTGGTCTGGTGGTCCTGCCTTAGGTAGATAGCTGTGGAAGAAGCTCCGGACCACCTGCCCGGAGGGCTCCGGACTAATGGTCATTGGTCTGGTGGCTAGTGGGATCTTGAGCGAGTCCAGAGAAGGGCTCTGGACTAGTCCGACGGGCTAGTCCGACGCTTCTCAGTCGTGATCAATTCGAGTACAGTAAGGACCAGGGCTCTGGACCAGAGGCTCCGGACCAACCTTCGGACCAATGCAGGTAGTCCGAAGGTGCCTGACATAGTAATTGTTGGAATTCATAAGTGAGCTCCGGACCAGGAGAAATGGTCGATGTGTGGGCTCCAGACTAGTCTGGTGCCTTCGTAGAAAAGAGAAAAAAGCAAGAAACGACTAGTTTTGAAGGTGGGGACTATTTATAGTTGCCCATTTCGTCTCAATTAGCTCTCTTGGCCTTTGTTTCAGCTGAAGGAACCTAGCATCCTTCTGTGCCATCTTAGAACGCAAGCCTAAGCAAGACTTGCACGCACCAAGTAAGTTAAGCCTAGCCTTCAGCTCACTGACCTCCTCAAGTAGAGTGCCATACTTGTCCTGGAGAGTGACAAGATCAGACATGTGAATGGCGCAAGCATCACACTCTACCTCCTCGATAACCACCACTGACGCCTTAGCAAAATCTAGCACATGAAGCGCGCTCAGGTACTTTGCCTTAAAGTCGTTACTCTCACAAGCGGCATGCTTGAGCAACGCATCTTGACTCATCAAGGTGTCGTTCAGAGACTCAATCTCAAGAGAGAGGGACTCGATGGTGGGTGGTACCTCGGGTGTGTCGGAGTCGTAGTTGTAGTCAGGGCCATCCTTGCGCTTACCGACCTTGCCTTCTTCAATCGCCATGGTGCAAAATCCACCGTGCTTAGCGTCAGCATAGAAGCATAGGCCGTTGAGCTTGTCCTCAACCTTTCCCTTCGACTCATCATCGCTTGAAGAAGCACCTCTGTCGGAGGAGGCATCGATGTCGCTGAGGGAGGCGAGGAAGGCTTGGTGCTTGACCTTCACCTTGTTGATCACCTTCCTTGAGGACCTTCGGTGGTAGCCGCCCTTGGGCTTGTGCTTGTCCTCGAAGTGGTGCTCGCGCTTGTCCTTGCGCTTGGTGAAGTCACCCGCAACTTTCTTGGGGCAGTTTGCGATGATGTGATCGTCATCACCGCAACGGTAGCACCCCTTGGCTGAGCCACCACACCGACGGTTCAAACGGTTGTTGTGAAACCGTGAGAACTTGGTGATGACCAAAGCCTCCACTTGATCCTCTGTCACCAGCTCAAGATATAGGCCTTTGCTCCCTTCATGGATGTAGTCCCTTCATATGACTCTTCTAGCTTCTTCCAAGCCTCATGAGCACTCTCCAAATTTTTGATTTGCTCAAAGACTTCCTTGGAGATTGCCTCATGTATTGCACTCAAGGCAATATCATTGTTGATTGATATCTTCCGGTTGATTGATTTGATATAGGTGGTCCTCATGGCCTTCCAATAGCTATAATTTGTGCCATCGAACTTAGGTGCCCTCCTGGTGTTGTTGATATGAGCCATTTTAACACCGTGGGATGTTAAGCCTTTAAGTACGGTGTACTAGCTCTGATACCACTTGAAAGGTCTAGGAATGGCTACATGGGGGTGAATAGCCTAATTAAAAATTCTACAACAACACTTAGCAAACTTGTTAGAATAAAACACGGCGTAAGCAAGTTTGCACTAGCTCTAAGGGTCGGCAAGCCACCTACCAATTCTAGTTACTAGCAAGAAGAATACTAAGTCACTTAACAAAACTAGCAACCTAGAAAGCTCTAACTAAGCTACACAAGCTAGAGAGCTACTCTACTTTGCAAGAATGAACAAAAGTAATGCAAAGCTAGAGTTAGGAGGGTTATACCGCCACGGAGAGAATACCAATGAAGAGCCAATCAATCAACAAGAGAAGTCCTCTAGAGACAAGTTTACATAAGATTTTTCTTCGAGGTTCACTTATTTGCCAACAAGCTAGTCCCTATTGTAGCGATACACCCACTTGGAGGTTCACGCGCTAATTGGCAATCAAAGCCAAACCCGTTCAAGGGTGCCGCACAACCAACACAAGATGAGGATCAACAAGCTACACGGATTCCACTAGAGATACCTTTCGCGAACTCCCGCGGGGTAGGTTCAAGAACCCCTCACAATCCACCGATTGGAGCCGGAGACAATCACCGTCCTCCGCTCAACGATCCTCGTCGCACCAAGCCATCTAGGAGGTGGCAACCTCCAAGAATAACAAGAGCTCCGCGATGACGATGATCACCAAGTGCCACTAGTATGCAATCAAAGAGCAATGCACTTGGATTCACTCAATCTCTCTAGAATATGTCAAATATGTTTAGAGGATGAGTGGTGGAAGCTTCTCAAGCAAGCACAAATGTGTGAGTGAATAGAATGTGCAATAGTTGCACCAAAGGGCCGGCCATACCACCTTATATAGCCCACACACAACACTAGCGTTTTGCCCTCAAAACAGGGCTTCTGCCTCCACTCCGGATGCACTTTTCACAGGGGGTCCGGACCATCAACAGCGTCCGGACCCTTCAACAGCACAGAGCCAACGACTCTATTTCCACCTTCGGACGCGGCCTCCGGTCGCGTGTCACACGCGGTCCGGACCAATCGCTTGTGTTCGGTCAGCCTCTGATTCAAATAACCGCTTTCCCGCCTGAGCCACAGCCTGCCATGTGGCTCCAGTCGGTTGCAGCAGTGCGCATCTGGACTCGACTGTTCACGGGTCCGGAAATATTTCTCCGCGCGCCCGAGAACACCCAAGAGCTGCCCCGAGCAGCCAACACCTACGAACCCATGTCTGGTTCACGGTCCGGACCATCAGCCTGCGTCCGGACCCTTTCACACAGAGAGCAACAAAGAGCGCCAGGCTCCGGACGCGTGTCCGGAGATCTGCGTCCGGACTTGCAACAGTGTCCGGACTGCTCCTCAGCCGAGCCAGCTAGGGTATGGCACCGGACGCATACGCGATGGTCCGGTCGGCCAGACCCCTAGCGTCCGGACCCTGCGTCCGGACTGCTTCCTGCCGCCCAAACACCTTCTCCAACTTCTCCAAGCTTCCAAGAGCCAACACTAAGTGATCCCAACACTTGTGCACTTGTGTTAGTTTTTAGTTCACAATTATCTTGGATTAAGTTGGTGTTTCACTTGGGTTAATTGATTTTAATGTAATGCATATGAACCTAGTGGCACATGATAACCGTAATCATACTTAAGAGCTCCCTCCTTGATAGTACGGCTATCTATCCTAAACGTGATCACATCCTCTATGATGTCTTGATCACTAAACCAAAAATGGTTCCTAGCAATCACATTTGCCTTCACACCATTTTCCTTTTCATCTCCTTCACCATGCTAGAGCTTGTGCCATCCTCACTTGATCCACCTTGCTCCATCACATGGTATGTACCAACCTATCTCATGATTCACACTTAGAGATCCAAGGTTAGTACCTAAGTAGGTTTCATCAATTACTCAAAACCAAAACACATGGGAGACTCTCATCCTTCCCACCTTGCCTTTGCTCATTTCAGTTGATGAGTTGCTTGAGAAGGTTAGGAAGAGAGCAAGAGCCCTAGAGAGAGAGAGTGATTCGCGAATCCATCCATCCTCTTCTCTAGTTCATCCAAGAGTTCAAGTGTGCATCCACTCTAGTCGTGAGGCTTTGATTGAGTCAAGTGAAGATCAAGGCTTGTTAGAGCATCTCCAACAATTTGCTATTTATCACTTGCCAAATCTTGTGTTTTAGCAAGTTGCTATAATAATTTACCATGTTGGAAAGAGGTCATCTCCAACAATTTGTTATTTCTCATTTTCCAAATCAAAAAAAGAGGAAGGAAACTTGCATGCGGGGGAAACTTGCATGCGGGAAACCTAGTGGAGGACTCGCGGGCGAGAGGATGGCAAGCCGATGCAATCTTTTGGCAAGCATGTAGAATTGGCAAGTCCAATTGACAAACTGTTGGAGATTGTTTTTTGATTGATTTGTCAAATTTTAAAGGATGACAAGTGATTTAGCAAACTATTGGAGATGCTCTCTCTTGGTGATCGACATCACCTAGACGGTCCGATGGTGCTCGGAGGAAGGTGATCGCCGGAGGATTGTCGACGGCCCTTCTCCATCGACTTGTGATCGGTTGTGGGCGGTTCACCGAGCCGTAGCGGCAAAGAACCAGCCCGTAAGGAGCACTCAACCCTTGCACGGGCTGAGGGGGAGCAATACCCTTGCGCGGGTGCTCCAACGAGGACTAGGGGGGAGTGTCGACTCCTCGATACCTCGGCAAAATGTCGTCGTGTCAAGTTTTCTCTCCCTAGCTCTTTCATACCGCTTTACTTACCGCATCGTCCTTACTTTCTTTGAATTGCTACCGCTTTCTAGTTAGGACACACTACTGGTAGGCACTAGGGGGTAATTGGCATTGCTAGGATTTCATATTGCTTTAGAAATTTGAAATAAACTCAATTCACACCCCCCACCACCACCACCTCTTGGGCATCTTAATCCTTTCAAGAGGGAATGGGCTGAGCATTAGGAATCTAGGTAGGATGTGGGAAGGGAGCCATGGAAATGATGGGAGGTCTCAAGAGAGCCGTCTCTCCTCTCTGTCTTTTCCTCAACTCAGTTACCATATTAGAAAAATTTCTTAGGTTGCACATTACTTCATGCTATAGAAAATTTCGAAGTGCCCTAGTACGTCAAATTGAATTACTCATCTAATTAAAATTTAGAGCTAATTAACTATCATCTAAAATAACTATTAACGCTAATAGATGCAAACAACTTAGCTAATAGTCTAAGTCTAGCTAACAAAAAAGTAGTTGCTTCAAATTGTATTTTATTTTAGTTTTATTAACTAATATAACTTTTGATATGTATTCAAATATGTACTATGTAGATATCTTCATTCTAAATTATAAAGTTATTTTAAAAAATCTTGAAGAGTCAAAACATTATCTGGAGGCTTATGATATTAAACAGGTATTACTATGAAAATATTGATAATAAAAGATCTAATAATACTTCGTTGGTATTATAAGTATATTATGTTATTGTATAAATTTAGTTAAATTTAAAATGTTTTAAAATGTTTTGATTATCTAAGATTTTTGAAATAATTTATAATTTAGAATAAAGGAAGTATTATACAAAGAGGTAAAACGATTTGTCACTTTGAATGGAACAGTAGTCGTCTAGCCAACAGAAAAATATTAGCCGTGTCTCTATATGGCTGCTATTAAAACGAATGAAGAACCAGACCCTAAAGAAAATTGAGGCCGAACTTTGTAAAACCATCTGTGCTTTAAGAAAGAATCTGGTCTGGTTTTTATAAGCACACGGTAAATGCTTGTTGGTTTTAGAAAGAAACGCTCTCAATCTTTGTGAAGTTTCATCTGCGCCATAGGTCATTTTTAGCTCGACTTTGAAGAAAACTTTCTACTGCTTACTACATCCAACATGTCGTAGATTTAACAAAATTAGAGGGCTTTTATGAAAAAGCGGCCACGGCGTGGGGGACGATCCTAGCCGTCGACGACGCAAATCAGACGGCCGAAAACTAGGGGGCGACGTGGCACAGCTCCCCTGCGGGGGTGTCATGTAGGGGGAGACGTCCTCCCGTCTGGAGCTACATGCCTAGCCTACGTAGAATGCTAGAGCTATGTGACTGAATTCAGGGAAAAGTATAGAAAGTAAAGTTTGCTCTTAACATATATATCCCATCGCATTATGAATTATTAAAATCGCTACAAAATAGGTGTACAGTAGTAGAGATGTATAATAGAAGAGATGGATAATCGTAATAGCGTATAGTGTATAGTAGAGACCGAAAGATTTCTTTTAGAAACCCACTTCACTTTAGACACGTATACATGTGCAAAACGCACCCTACAAGTAGGGATGAAAACGGTACGGATATTAATTCGACCGTCCGTCCGACCAAATTCGTTTAAAGGAGTTTAGACATGTCCGTATCCGAGTCTGAAGATTAACGTCTGATACCGTATCCGAATACTAAAATCAGTATATTTATGATGTCGATATCTAATCGTATTATATCCGACATTTCTGATACTATTCGTATTCGAATCCGAATCCGAACAGAAATATAAAAATAAATACAATATTATCGATATCTGTTCGTATCCGATCCATTTTCATCCTTACCTACAAGTACATACACGACTTTTATATGGTGAGCCTCTATGGCGAATGACCGCTGACCACAACTTCTCAGACAGAAAAATGGCAAGGCGAAGTGGAGCAACAGGCGGTCCATGGATACGGTTGGAACTCGAAAGTGTCTCGCCGGGTAGCTGGCGGTGGTCTCATCCGGTCGGAAGTGCCTCTCGGTCTCGGGTGCCAACTGCCGAGTGCGCATGCATACACGCGGCGGCAATACAGCATGGCCGGAGCACCAGCCCGTCCCCATGCCTATAGTAAATAGTAGTGCTGCTACCAGGTTCCCTCTCCGTCTCCTGGTCGGATAACTATGGTGTACTACGGGGCACACGCATATGGCATCTCTGCCCGGGGACATGCGCGCACGCGCACGCTCTCGCTCGACACGCACGTACGTGTCGCCCTCGCGAGGACTTGTGGGACACGCGTCGTGCCGCACGGGCGCCGAGGTACCCTGCATTTCGTCCGCGTCGGCGCACACACGTCTGGGCCCTGGCCTCTCGACGTGCCGCCTCTCCACTGGAGTACGTACTGGACGGCTATAAAAAGGCGGCGCCACCACCTGTTCCTCCATACCAGCATCACGCAAATAACAAGCAAGCCAGTATCACGCAAGCAAACCATCCTCACCGAGAGCTCGTGAGCTTCGTCGTTCGTTCGTCTGAGAACGGCGATGGCGTCCGGTCAGGAAAGCAGGGAGGAGCCAGACCGTTGTCCCCGGGGGTACCGGCGGCAAGACCCTCGAGGCGCAGGAGCACCTCGCCGAAGGTTTGTAACCTTTCCTCTTTTGATAATCTGTCTAGATTGCCTTCACTAGCTGGCTCTCTATACTGCTAGACCACATACTACTACTACTGCTGATGGCCAATAACGTAACTGTGTTCATCTGTTGATGTGTGCGCGCGTGCAGGGCGCAGCCGCGGCGGGCAGACACGAAGCGAGCAGCTGGGCCACGAGGGCTACAGCGAGATGGGCAGCAAGGGCAGGCAGACACGGAGCGAGCAGCTGGGTCACGAGGGCTACAGCGAGATGGGCAGAAAGGGCGGGCAGACGCGCAGCGAGCAGCTGGGGCACAAAGGGTACAGTGAGATGGGGAAGAAGGGCGGCCTGAGCACCAAGGAGGAGTCCGGAGGCGAGCGCGCCGCCCGGGAGGGCATCGAGATCGATGAGTCCAAGTTCAGGACAAAGTCCTCCTAGATCTGATCGATGCCTGTGTGTGCCCAGTAGCATGTAGTAGCTGCAGGAAGGTAGTGTATGCTAGTCGTAGCACGTGCCACTCCAGGTTTGCATTGGCACGTGTGTGTGTGCTGAATAATGTACGGCGTCAGTCGCATGTAGGAGGTCATATGTGTGCTGTCACAACTCCACACCGTCATCAAAGGTCATCAAGAAGCGACCCAGCACCCAAGGAGGAGCACTCGAGCCCTTCGTAAGAATGCTCAGGCTCTCGACCCACAATGGGTCTGTAATAGGTCATCAAGAGTCATCAAGAAGCGACCCAGCACCCAAGGAGGACCACTCGAGCCCGTCGTAAGAATGCTAAGGCTCTCGACCCACAATGAGTCTGTAATAGGTATGAGGTCCATGTTGGCAAGTAGATAAAGCAAGGCTTGTGGAAGAGGAAAGACAACTATGAACTGATTACACAAACTCTGAAGAGAAGTGATCCGGACCTCGTCGGTCTGTGGTTCGGCAACGAGCAAGCTCGATTCTGTTCGTCGGTAGTGTCGGTAGCTAAGATAGTGGTATCAGAGACTCTCCATCCGTGGCGTCGCGTCGTCCAGCTAGCCGTCCCACGGGCACTTCACCCGACTTCAGCGAGCGAAAGGATTGATGGATCCGGTCGTTTCTACGGCACTCGACGAGCTCCTGAAGCGGAGCGAGCGAAAGGATTGATGGATCCGGTCGTTTCTACGGCGCTCGACGAGCTCCTGAAGCGGTTCGAGGACTTCGACACCCGCTCTTCCGAGCATTGGGAGCGGCGCCTTGCGGAGCGCGATTCGACCGTCGACGGGCGCCTCGCCGATCTAGAAGGATTCGCGTCTTCTCAGTACTCCACCGTCGTCGCAGAAAACTTGGGCGCACACTTTGAGTCGCGCGTCGACACCCCGGAGCAACGCGTCGTCGAGGTCGAGCTCCATCGCGCCGCGGAGATCCACGACGAGCGCGATGCTCGCATCGCCGAGCTCGAGCAGGCCATGGATTTCGTCCAGTCCTAGCTTCCGGAGGTCGAGGCCTACCTCGATGACGTCCGCTACGACATCCGCCGCCACCTCAAGTCTATCTCGGATCCGCGTCGGCAACCCTTGCCGACGGCGCATCAGGAGTCGCCCGCCGCCCAGCTTCACCCTGGCGGATCTCTGTCCGACTGGCCCTACGGGCACCACGTCGCCATGACTCCACGGGTTCCGGCCTATGGTTCCTCAACCATAGAGCCGTGCCCGTCCAACGGTATGATGTTTCCTCCTCATCCCGACCCCCTTCCTTCTTCGTTCCAGTTCGATCCACGTCCACCACCGCGCCCCCTCGTCCATAGCCATACCACCCACCTACCCCATCACTTGGCCAGCTTCCTAAGATGCATTTTCCCAAATTCGATGGGGACGATCCCCAATACTAGATGACATGCGCACAGAATTACTTTGATCTATACGCGGTTGATCCTTCTATGTGGGTCAAATGCTCTACTATGCAGTTCGTCGGCGCTGCACACCGTTGGTTTCAGTCTGTCGAGCGTCAGCTCGTCGGCATCTCCTGGACTTCCTTTTGTAGCCTGATCCGCGAGCGTTTCTGCCGCGATCAGCATGAGCTCCTTCACCGTCAACTCAATCGTATCCAGCAACACACCACTGTCCAGGATTATGTCGATCGTTTCGTCGATCTCGTCGAACAACTGTCAGCTTACACCCAAAACACCGATACCCTTTCTCACATGACCAGATTCATTGACGGTGCTTCTGCCTCCACTCCGGATGCACTTTTCACAGGGGGTCCGGACCATCAACAGCGTCCAGACCCTTCAACAGCACAGAGCCAACGGCTCTGTTTCCACCTTCGGACGCGGCCTCCGGTCGCGTGTCACACGCGGTCCAGACCAATCGCTTGTGTCTGGTTAGCCTCTGATTCAAATAGGCGCTTTCCCGCCTGAGCCACAGCCTACCACGTGGCTCCGGTCGGTTGCAGTAGTGCGCGTCTGGACTCGACTGTTCACGGGTCCGGAAATATTTCTCCGCGCGCCCGAGAACACCCGAGAGCTGCCCCGAGCAGCCAGCACCTTCGGACCCAAGTCTGGTTCACGGTCTGGACCATCAGCCTGCGTCCGGACCCTTTCACACAGAGAGGAACAGAGAGCGCCAGGCTCCGGACGTGTGTTCGGAGATCTGCGTCCGGACTTGCAACAGCGTCCGGACTGCTCCTCAGCCGAGCCAGCTAGGGTATGCCACCGGACGCATACGCGATGGTCCGGTCGGCCAGACCCCTAGCGTCCGGACCCTGCATCCGGACTGCTTCCGGCTGCACAAACAACTCCTCCAAGCTTCCTAGAGCCAACACTAAGTGATCCTAACACTTATGCACGTGTGTTAGCTTTTAGTTCACAATTATCTTGGATTAAGTTGGTTGTTTCACTAGTTCAATTGATTTTAATGTAATGCATGTGAACCTAGTGGCACATGATAACCGTAATCATACTTAAGAGCTCTCTCCTTGATAGTACGGCTATCTATCCTAAACGTGATCACATCCTCTATGATGTCTTGATCACCAAACCGAAAATGGTTCCTAGCAATCAACTTTGCCTTCACACCATTTTCCTTTCCACCATCATGCTAGAGCTTGTGCCATCCACTTGATACACCTTGGTCCATCACATGGCATGTACCAACCTATCTCATGATTCACACTTAGAGATCCAAGGTTAGTACCTTAAATAGGTTTCATCAATTACTAAAAACCAAAACACATGGGAGACTCTCAAGGTTCATAGGAGGAAGAAGACGTACCACCGGGGCCAGAAACCAACGCCATAGATGGTTTTGACTGGTTTTCAAGCTTGGCCCGGGTCTGGTAGTCAATCTCTGAGGACTTGAGCTTGCTAAACAGCTCGTCCACGGTCAAGGCATCATAGCCTGGTGACTCCTGAATGGCAGCCACCTTCATCTCCCATACCTTCCGATCAAGAGCATGCAAAAGCTTGATAGCCATCTCATGATCATCATAAGGCAAGTTGGCTCGATTAGCACGCATCTTGTTGACGATAGATTGTAAGCGACTGAACATCCCGTCAACAGATTTGTTGTCCAACTGAGAAAAGTTCTCGTACTCTCTACGGTATGTGTCGAAGAGTCTGGACATGATCTGAGTGTTACCCTCATGATATCGCACAAGTGTTTGCCAGATCTCTCGTGCCGTAGTGAGACTCGAAACTCGCTCAAACTCAGGAAGAGACAAACTCGAGAAGAGAATTCTACGGGCTCTTGCGTTTGACGCATGTTGCGTGATTTGCAGCTCATTAATCCGAGCGCCAAGAACCACGTAGTCAGCACTCTCACAAATCTCCCAATACTTCGTATCAAGCCCTTGGAGGTAAGCGGACATGCGCACCTTCCAATAGGCGAAGTTTGTTCCATCGAAGAACAGAGGTTTGCCAGCACCTCGCTCCATGTCGCCTTCGCGGATCAAGAACCGTGTAAGGAGGATTGATCCTTAACCGACTCTGATACCAATTGAAGGATCGAGAACGGCGACCAGAGGGGGGGTGAATGGGAGCCTCAAATTTCTCTCGAAATATTCGGGCCACTCTTCCCAAAAGCCAAACCCGCCGGGGCCAGAAACCAACGCCATAGATTCAGACGAAATCGGAGAAATGAGAGCTCACCGGCAGTGGAGAGAAACTCACTGGAAACCCCAAAACACAGGTTCTCACCCCTAGGGAAAAGAGGCAAGAACCTAGGCAAAACAGGCGAAAACAGCCGCCAACAGGGAGCTCCGGACCAGTTCAGACAAGACCTCCGGACCAATGGAAGTGGTCCGAAGCCTTTGGTCCGGTGCTCACCCAAGCACCTTCGGACTAGTCCAATGGTCACTTTTGGAAGTCCGACGCCCACATCCAAAACATGCAGAGAGTGCCCAAGCTCCGGACTCTGGTCCGACGCTCACCGTCGAACTATGGACAGTTGTCCGATGCTCACTCCAGCCACTGAGCCAAACAAAAACAGTAAGCTCCCCTGCTCCGGACACTTGGTCTGACGCTCACCGTCGGAATAATGAGACTAGTCCGACGCGTGAGTGACACCCTCAGCAGAGCCACCAGAATACTCGCCTATGGTCCAGTGCTCAGAAGCTCGGTGGTCCGGAGGGTAGTCCGACGCTCCCACACAGAAACTCTGCACCCCGCGACAACGGTTTCCACTCCGCCAAATCTTCCCAAAACACAACCAAATGATCACCAACTGCAACCAAACTTTGTAGGCATGATCCTAGTGCAGTTGGGGAGCTATCCTGAAGAAATCATCGCTCAATTTGGCTTAGAGCAAAGGAAGGAGAAGAGATTTGGGGAAAGCTCAAGAACGAAGAACTCTGCAAAGAAATCGCCCGATCTACGCACTCGTGAGGTTTGAGGAGAATTCCTTCGGTGCAAAGAAGCTCCTCACAATTACGAACAACTTGGTTCAAACGGATTTGCATGAGCTACTTCCTACAAAGAGAAATCATCTCAGGAAAAAAGGGAGGAAAAGCAAAACGCGAAGAACACAAGAAAAACAGGGACACGATCAACAAATCGAAGCCACCATGGCTTACGGAGGTTACGGCCTTCGATTCCTTGCAGCAAAACCAAGTTCTTACAAAGGTTGGTGGAAACAACCTAGGGATCTCATGAACTAGAGAGAGAGGGAGGGCAAGTGATTAGGGTTCAAGAGATAGGATGAGGGATACCTCTTCACCCCCTACTTATCGGGCTTTGGCTATTTCCCAAAGACCCCCTAGATACATTGAGTGAACTACCTAGCCTAAGCATTGCAGTCCAAGCTTCGGAAAATATCTCCCGCATTTTGAATGGACGGCCCCGCTTCCTGATGGGAGTTGTCGTCGCCTCGACGCAACCTCCAGGATTCCGCCACGTGCCATCCCCGCTTTCTGGGAAGCTCCGCCTAGGTTTTGAGGCCCAAACCCAGGAAACCTGCCACCGGTAGCTTTGGGCTCAACTACCGAACCCCGAGTTTTGCGGCCCAAACTCAGAAACCGAGGCGCATGGTTTTGAGGCCAAAACCACCAAACCACTTAACGCGAGCCACCTTGTCTTCGCCCTGTCGGACTCTGAGTCCCTGAGCCTCCGATCACCTCGCGCGTCCACCGTCTTGACTCGGCCGACTCGGTCTACCTCCATGTCTTCTCGTACTCGCCGGTGCTAAGTACTAGCCACCAAAGCTAGTCCGCCGGCGCCCATGGTCCCTCAGTCCGAGCCCCGCTTCCGCCCTTCACCGCTCTTAGTCCATCGGCACGGCAAGCCTCTACTCGACCTTCTCCACGCCATTGACCACTGTCACTAGACATAGCACCTGCACACCACAAGCCGATAGAGAGGCACACATTTGCTTTTGCAAAGGGTTAGGGTAAGACACTCAAACTGAACCTCTCAAGTGTTGGGCAATCACTCATCACAAAACTGAACTACATGGGTACTTATCCACCATGTGTTCGCACTTTGGAAGTGGCATAGGAGATTGGGACATTTGAGTTTTGACTTGCCTGCAAGGCTTAGCTCAATGGACCTTATCCAAGGATTGCCAAAGCTGAAGTTTGAGAAGGATTTGGTCTGCCATCCTTGCAGGCATGGCAAGATGGTTGCCGCTGCACATCCTCCTGTGACTGAGATCATGACAACTCGACCCGGCGAGCTATTACACATGGACACAGTTGGTCCAGCTCGGGTCAGGTCAGAAGGAGGGAAGTGGTATGTGGTTGTAGTCGTTGATGACTACTCGAGATACTCTTGGGTGTTCTTTTTGGAGAGTAAGGATGAGGCGTTTCCACTTGTTCGAGATCTGATTTTGAGATTGCAAAATGAGCTACTTAAGAATGCCATGAGAGCTATCCGCAGTGACAATGGCACAGAATTCAAGAATGATCACTTTGCAACTCTTTGCTCTTCTTTGGATCTCGATCACCAGTTTTCCTCACCTCACACTCCCCAGCAGAACGGTGTTGTTGAGCGCAAGAATGGGAAGGAGATGTTTGGTTTTTCTCCTAACCCATTCTTTGGATCGTGGTGATCGCTATCCCTCTGTGGGGAAGGAGATGTTTGGTTTTTCTCCTAACCCATTCTTTGGGCAAATGGGACAACACTGGTATCCTTCACAGTTTACTAACCCCAATGTTGGTTCATTTGCTCACCCTATGTCTTTTTATTGATGTAGGAAGGAGGACTGGAGGAGACTTGGCTTGTGGATTCTGGATGCTCACGCCATATGACCGGAAGTGCCAAGTGGTTCTCCAGCCTTGACCCCATGCACCACACCGAGTATATCACATTCGGGGACAAGAGCAAAGGTAAGGTTGTCTCCCGAGGGTTGATACGAGTGAACTCTTCCTTTGTCCTCAAGGATGTTGCTTTGGTTGCGAATTTGCATTTTAACCTTCTTTCGGTTTCGCAACTCCTTGATGGCGGTTTTGAGGTGAGCTTTAAGTCAAACCTCTCTCGGATTTTGGACTCTCGTGGTGAGCTTGTTTGCCGGATTTTACACTTCGGGAAGGTTTTTCGTGCGGATTTTACTATCTCTTCAGGACCTTCTTGTTGTCTTCTTGCCGGTTCTTCTTCCGAGCTTTGGAAGTGGCATAGGAGATTGGGACATTTGAGTTTTGACTTGCTTGCAAGGCATAGCTCAATGGACATTATCCAAGGATTGCCAAAGCTAAAGTTCGAGAAGGATTTGGTTTTCCATCCTTGCAGGCATGGCAAGATGGTTGCCGCTTCCCATCCTCCTGTGACTGAGATCATGACCACTCGACCTGGTGAGCTCTTACACATGGACACAGTTGGTCCGGCTCAGGTCAGGTCGGAAGGAGGGAAGTGGTATGTGGTTGTAGTCGTTGATGACTACTCGAGATACTCTTGGGTGTTCTTTTTGGAGAGTAAGGATGAGGCTTTTCCACTTGTTTGAGATCTGATTTTGAGATTGTAAAATGAGCTACCTAAGAATGCCATGAGAGCTATCCGCAGTGATAATGGCACAGAATTCAAGAATGCTCACTTTGCAACTCTCTGCTCTTCTTTGGGTCTCGATCACCAGTTTTCCTCACCTCACACTCCCCAGCAGAACGGTGTTGTTGAGCGCAAAAATTGGACCCTTGTTGAGATGGCCAGGACGATGCTCGATGAGCATAGGACTCCTAGGCGGTATTGGGCCGAAGCACTCAGTTCTGCTTGCTATGTTTCCAATCGCATTTTTCTCTGAGCTTTAAAGAAAAAGACCTCTTATGAGCTGCGATTTGGGAGATCACCCAAGGTAAGTCACCTACGGGTGTTTGGGTGCAATTGTTTCATCCTCAAAAAGGGCGGTAAGTTGGACAAATTTGAATCACGGTCTTCTGACGGTATCTTGCTTGGTTATTCTACTCACTCTCGTGCTTATCGTGCACTTAACCTTGAAACTAACTGAGTGATGGAGACTTGTGAGATTACTTTCGATGAGACTATGCCCTGTGTTTCCACCGCTTTTGAGCTTATAGGTGATGATGAGATGAACACTAGCATCTTTGTGGAGGAGGAGTGGGACGATGCCGATTGGTGTGATCTCGATCCAACTCCACTGGCTGCCCCCGTCGACCCTGCGACGTCCACTTTGGCTCACGGTCCCAATCCAACTACTTCCTCTACATGGGCGCCGTTTGAGCAGCTTCCTCAGTCGGTGCCCGTTGCACCTGAGGGAGCTCCATCTGCTGTCGAGGGGGAGACCACTTCGTCCAGGTAGGCTCCCCGCCACATCTAGCGGCAGCACCCGCCAGAGAACATCATCGGCGACATCGACCGTCGAGTCACGTGGTCTAGGTTCTATCTCTCTCACTTTGCTCATTCGGCTTTTGTCACTTCTTTTGAGCCCCGGGATGTGGGACACACTTTGATGGATTCGGATTGGGTTAATGCCATGCATGAGGAGTTAGAAAACTTTGAGCGAAACCGTGTTTGGGTCTTAATTCCTCCACCACCTAGTTGCCACCCCATAGGTACCAAATGAGTTTTCAAAAATAAACAAAGTGAGGATGGGGTGGTAGTGTGCAACAAGGCTAGGTTGGTAGCTCAAGGTTTTTGTCAAAAGGAGGGAATAGACTATGAGGAAACCTTTGCTCCCATAGCTCGTTTAGAAGCCATTAGAATCCTTCTAGCTTTTGCGGCTTCTAAGGGTTTTAAAATTTTTCAAATGGACGTTAAAAGTGCTTTCTTAAACGGCTACATAGAGGAGGAAGTTTATGTTAAATAACCTCCCAGTTTCGAAAATCCCAAGTTTCCAAATCATGTTTTTAAACTTCACAAAGCTTTGTATGGTTTGAAACAAGCCCCTAGAGCATGGTATGATAGATTGCGAACCTTCTTGCTAGCTATAGGTTTTAAAATGGGATCGGTAGATAAGACGTTGTTTCTCCTCAAGCAAGGCAAAGACACTCTCCTAGTCCAAATATACGTGGATGATATCATCTTTGCTGGTTCTTCTCATGCTCTTGTTGTTGAGTTTGCAGATCTTATGAGCAGGTAATTTAAGATGAGCATGATGGGAGAGTTGACCTTCTTTCTCGGGTTGCAAATGAAGCAAACCCGGGAAGGGATGTTTGTGCACCAAGGCAAGTACACAAAGGACATCTTGAAGAAGTTTGACATGGGTGACGCGAAGCCTCTTTCGACGCCCATGTCGACTACGATTGGCTTGGATGTGGACGAGGAAGGAGATGCAGTGGACCAGACGGAGTACCGAAGCATGATCGGGTCGCTCTTATACCTGACAGCGACCCGGCTAGACATTCAGTTCGTCGTCTACTTGTGTGCACGCTTTCAGGCGTTCCCATGGACTTCGCACAAGCAGGCGGTGAAACGCATCATGAGGTACTTGTGCTTCACTCCCGAATTTGGTCTTTGGTTTTCCACCGCTTCCTCTCTTGTGCTTTGTGGTTATTCTGATGCCAATTTTGCCGGTTGCCGTCTTGATCGGAAGTCCACTTCTGGGACTTGCCAGTTTATCGGGTCTTCTATTGTGTCTTGGTCTTCTCGCAAACAGTCTAGCATGGCACAGTCGACGTGCGAAGCCGAGTACGTTGTCGCGGCTAGCTGTTGCTCGCGGTTGATTTGGATGATTGTCACTTTGAAGGATTTCAGTCTTGAGCTTACTAAGGTGCCTCTGCTTTGTGATAGCACGAGTGCAATTAGTGTGTCCAAAAATCCCGTGCTTCACTGTAAGACCAAGCACATTGAGGTCCGCTTTCAGTTCTTGCGTGATCACTACGAGAAGGGCGACATTGACCTCCAGCATGTCGAGACCCAAAACCAGCTTGCGGATATTCTCACAAAACCTTTGGATCAAGCTGCGTTTTCTCGTCTACGGGGCGAGTTGGGTGCTTGCTTCCCTTTTTAGTTGAGGGAAGCTCTTTGTGTATCATAGTTCTTTTTGGTTTTTATTTGTCTTTTGTTTCTTTTCTTTGGTGTCTTCTTAGTGTTAATTGGTGTAGATGCATTGTGCATCTCATTTGCATTTGGGACATAGTTCATTTTAAGCTTCATACATATAGCCAATATAATGGATCTATGCTCTGTTTAAGGTGCTTTATGTGTCTATGGTGTTGCCTAACTTAGACTCTTTTTGATCTTTAGATATGCAATAGAGCTAAGTTAGAAAAGCTTTAAAACTGAAATTAATTCCCCTTGTCACCTCTAAAATGGCACTAGCATGTGTAGGTTTTTGAAGATCCGTCTTGGCTACCTTGTATATAGCTTGTAACTATGGCTCTTCATTGCTTCATTCACTTCCATTGAGCACCATGATTAAATTGATCTAAAATGAAATTGATCTCTGAATTGTGAATTGGAAAGATCGAGTTGGGTCTACATTGTGAGCACTTCACCGTGTGTTCGAGACTGCTTCCCATATGGGTGGAACTTGAGCGGTGTCATGTATGACCGAAACCAGTGTGTGAAGTCCTTTGACTTCGCCCGGTTGATAAGTGGCATCACCTTGCTTACAACCACTCGCATACAACTTGTAATGTGCCTAAAACTGAAATTTGGTTGCAAAACTTTGAAGCTTGAAAAACTTATTCAGTTGGGTCATTGGCTTGTTGTATGAACTTTGCTAGGGATAGTTCTAGTTGCTATACATGAGATTTCTTTGAGATAGATCCCATCTTGTTTGCCATGTCTAGTTGTCTCTAGGAGGTGATACCCTTTCTCTGCTCTCACATGTAATGCTCTCTAAAATAGCTTCTAAAGTGAGCCTTGATGAGCTTTGATGACATTTTGCACTCATCTTGCATTTCATGGCATTTGTG
Source organism: Microstegium vimineum (assembly GCA_022036555.1). Classification (NCBI taxonomy): domain Eukaryota; kingdom Viridiplantae; phylum Streptophyta; class Magnoliopsida; order Poales; family Poaceae; genus Microstegium; species Microstegium vimineum. The sequence continues at coordinate 29,708,428 of CM039128.1, forward strand.
GCTATCTCTTTGAGTTTTGAGCCTTGATGAGCTGCATGTGTCACCAAGGGGGAGAAGATGTGCATTTCACTCCATTATCAGCCATCTACCCCAAAGGGGGAGAAATATGCATTTCATTCATATTCAACCAAGAAGAAGAAAATGGTGCATTTTCATACTTGCACTAGTCAAGGGGGAGAAAATGTGTTTTTGAGCTTTAAAGCCCTTCAATTGGTATCTCTTTTTACTTGGCTCTTTTCACCCTTTCTTGGTATTTTGAGTGTGCTTGTTCCCAGGGGGAGCTTTTGCTAGATGTGTTGAGCCTTTGCCTCTTTTGGAGGGTCTAGCTTGATTTGTTGGCTTCGACGGGTTTCGATGGCTTCTTGACCGTTAAGGTGTTTTAATTGGTATCTTTTGAGCTCCCTTAGTGTCTCAATTGGTGTTCTGAGCTTTGAGAGTTGTGATTGGTATCTTGGACTTGCTAGCGGTGTTGAGCCCATTTTCTGCCTCTTCGTGAGGGCTAGCTTTGTTTTGCTTGGTTGCATCGAGCCGTTGCCCATGTCTTTGGGAACCAAGTTTTGGACTCGTTTTGCTTCTCTCAAGTGACCCCGTTTTGGCTTTCTTAGCTTTTGGTCATTTGGAGAGCTTTACCTTGTGGCTCAAATTTGAAATGCACTTGTGTTGACAATACACTCATCAAGGGGAGATTGTGAACACATGGTGGATAAGTAACCATGTATGTTCAGCTTTGATGATGAGTGATTGACTAACACTTGAGTGTTTCAGTTTGAGCGATTTATTCTAACCCTTTGCGAAAGCAAATGTGTGTCTGTCTATCGGCTTGTGGTGTGCAGGTGTTATGCCTAGTGACAGTGGTCAATGGCATGGAGAAGGTTGAGTAGAGGATTGTCCTGCCGATGGACTGAGAGCGGTGAAGGGCGGAAGCGGAGCTCGGACTGAGGGACCATGGGCGCCGGCAGACTAGTTGTGGTGGCTAGTACTAGGCACCGGCAAGTGCGAGAAGACATAGAGGTGGACCGAGTTGACCAAGTCAAGACGGCGGACGCGCGGGTCGAGCGGAGGCTCATGGGACTCAGAGTCCGACTGGGCGAGTACAAGGTGGCTCGAGTCAAGCAGTTTGGTGGTGAAGGACCGAGAATGGCGACCATAGGGGGGGTGAATGGGAGCCAAATAAAAATTCCTTTCGGAAACTTCTATTGGTTGACCCTTGTCCCAAAATCACACCCAAAAAGCGAGCTCGGAAGAAATGACACGCACACGACCTAACAAGTAGGTGGACACCTTAGGAAGAATCCTAGAGGTGCAGCGGAGCGGTCGGAGAAGGTCGGTGAAAGATCAAAACCACGAACTCAAAACCGATACACCGAGAGAGGTACTCTCAACCTCTAGGGAGAAGAGGCAAGAGCACACCCAAAAATACTTATGAGAACTTGTCTTAAAAGTACCTAATCATGTTCCTTACGTGAATACGAATCCAACGCAACAAACGGAACTTGATTCGGAGTCCGGATGAGTGAGATACAAGCAAAACAGTTCTGCACCTTTTGTGGACTGTCCGAGAGAGAACCGCGGACTGTCCGCCCTTGCTGAAAAATGACTTGCGGATAGTCCGCTGTTAAGCCGAAAAATGCCCAGCAGAATGTCCAGAATCAGTGTTGTTCGGCGGATTTGAACTGCGGACAGTCCGCGAAAAATCCCGGACAATCTGCCGGCAAAACTCAGAAAAACACCCCGAGAAGCACCGGTTCTGCCCCAACTCCCGGACTGTCCGGGAATTAACCCCGGACTATCCGTGGTTGGCTAGATAGACGCGATTTGGGGACGATTTTGAATCGTCTCTTCCCCAAATCTTCCCAAATCACTACCAAATGTTCACCAATAGCAACCAAACTTTGTAGGCATGATCCTAGTGCTATGGAGGAGCTATCCCGAAGAAATCATCGCTCAATTTGGTGTGAGTAAACGGGAACAAAAGGATTTCGGGAAAACTCCAAAAACGAAGAACATGGAATAGAAATTTCCTGATCTATGTGCTCAAGATGTTTGGGACGAAGCCCTTCGGTGCAAATCTTCTATTCGTGATCCCGCACAACTTGGTTCAAACGGAATTGCAAAACTTGCTCTCAATCAAGAGAAATCATTGCATGAACTAAGAGGATTAAGAGGAGCAAAAACGCGATTAGCGAAGAACACAAGAAAAGGAGATACAATCACGAAATCAAAGCCACCATGGCTTACGGAGGGTAAGGCCTCCGATTCCCAACAAAATCAAAGTGCGAATCCTTACACTAGGGACCTCATGAACTAGAGAGACAAACTAGAGAGAGAGAGAGGTGGTGCAAATGACTAGGGTTCAAGAGGTGGGATGAGGGATACCCCTTCATCCCCTATTTAACGGGCTTTGGCTATTTCCCAAAGACCCCCTTAGATACAAGACCGATTTACCTAGCCCTAAGACATTGTAATCCAAGTCGGTAACTCTCAGCCACTCATTTGAATGGACGGCCCCGCTTCCTGCCGGGAGTTGCCGTCGCCTCGACGCAACCTCCGGGATACCGATGTAGCATTTTAACCAGGAGTATTCCATGTATCGTTATTTATATTTTTACCACTGGGAAGGGATACTAAGGAATAAATGAGGAATGAATAAAGATGATTAATGAGTATCACTGCATGTGTAATGGAGAGTTTTCATCTATCTCACTCAGTACAAGATAAGTGTCACATAATTTATAGATAATGAATGAATAGTGACAAAAGGTAAATACTGATCAACATATATGAAGCCACATAAGATAATATGATAAGCACCTCAACAGATATTATAGCAAGTCATTAGCATGGAAATAGGACAAACTACAAAGATATTCCCTAAGTCATTCTTAACTATACAGTCTAGCATACTATGATTAGTGCAATAACATATGGCAATCATGGCAAGATAAGAGATATTCATGTGTAGTGAGTATTACTAAGGAAGATGAGAAACATAGCAATCATTTCCCCGTAATAGAACTGCTCTGCCTGCCCTACAAACGGGAGGAGGACTACAAAGGACTCAACGGGACTGTCACTCCCGCGAACTACCTCACGATCCTGAATGTAAGGTAGAATCGCAGATAAATACGGTCTAGGCACCACGCCTACACAATATCTATCATTTACCCATAGTACTGGTGGATAAACACTATACGATCCTAAACATGGATATGATTCAGATCTAACTAAGCCAAGTATATAATCATAATAGACTAAGAACAATATAACTAAGAACATAGACGAATAGTGTAAAGTCATAAACAATATAATGAAGTAGAGCAAAGTCATATCCATAATATTGAAGAACAAATGAATAACAATGAAGAACTAGAGAGAGAATTACCAATAATCATCTTGACAGATCCAGAAACCAACCGAAGATTGACTCCTTCTAGTTCTAATCCTATATAGCTATGCTAAACTAGAGATCTAGTTGATGTGGTGGCTCTAGGGCTTGATCAGGGGCTTCTCCTCTTGAGATGGATGATGAATAATGAATTAGGTCAGAGAGGCTCTTCTCCTTAGGGTCAGGGGGGCGTTTTTTATATAGGCTCCCCAAATGAACGTCGGTCGTCGGATCAAACCGACCTTAATGGAGGGCTTAGATGCAACCTCAAAGGCTGTGGAGAGGTGGTCCCACAGGCAGAGGCACATTGGTCTTTGACCTAGGGAGACCGCCCCAAGGGGTAGGGCGGGCGACCTGCCCCTGGGCCCGCTCGGCCTCTAGTTCCTTCCCACGCCTTCTTGACTCTTCTAGAGTATTCTTGTTTGTACGAATGATGTTTATGTCTATGTAATCATGACATGTGGGCCTTTCCTCCATATTTTCAGATATCCCCCTGCAGAAATAGATATTCACCAAAACTTGTGCTAAGGGGTTTAAAATGGGATCGGTAGATAAGACTTTGTTTCTCCTCAAGCAAGGCAAAGACACTCTCCTTGTCCAAATATACGTGGATGATATCATCTTTGGTGGTTCTTCTCATGCTCTTGTTGCCAAGTTTGCAGATCTTATGAGCAGGGAATTTGAGATGAGCATGATGGAGAGTTGACTTTCTTTCTCGGGTTGCAAATCAAGCAAACCCGGGAAGGGACGTTTGTGCATCAAGGCAAGTACACAAAAGACATTTTGAAGAAGTTTGACATGGGTGAGGCAAAGCCTCTTCGACGCCCATGTCGACTACAAGTGCCTTGGATGCGGACGAGGAAGGAGATGCGGTGGACCAGATGGAGTACCGAAGCATGATCGGGTCGCTCTTGTACCTGACGGCGACCTGGCCGGACATTCAGTTCGTCGTCTGTTTGTGTGCACACTTTTAGGCGTCCCCACAGACTTCGCACAAGTAGGCGGTGAAACGCATCATGAGGTACTTATGCTTCACTCCCGAATTCGGTCTTTGGTTTTCCACCTCTTCCTCTCTTGTGCTTTGTGGTTATTCTGATGCTGACTTTGCCGGTTGTCGTCTTGATCGAAAGTCCACTTCTGGGACTTGCCAGTTTCTTGGGTCTTCTCTTGTGTCTTGATCTTCTCTCAAACAGTCTAGCGTGGCACAGTCAACACGCGAAGCTGAGAACGTTGCTGCGGCTAGCTGTTGCTCGCAGATCATTTGGATGATTGCAACTTTGAAGGATTTCGGTCTTGTGCTTACTAAGGTGCCTCTGCTTTGCGATAGCACGAGTGCAATTAGTGTGGACAAAAATCCCGTGCTTCACTCTATGACCAAGCACATTGATGTTCGCTTTCACTTCTTGCGAGATCATTATGAGAAGGGCGACATTGATCTCCGGCATGTCGAGACCCACAACCAGCTTGTAGATATTCTCACAAAGCCTTTGGATCAAGCTGCGTTTTCTCGCCTTCGGGGCGAGTTGGGTGTGTGTTTCCCTTTTTAGTTGAGGGAAACCTTTTGTGTATCATAGTTCTTTTTGGTTCTTATTTGACTTTTCTTTTTCTTTCTTTTGGTGTGTTTAGTTTTCAATTGGTGTCATTGCATTGTGCATCTCATTTGCATTTGTGACATAGTTCATTTTAAGCTTCATACTTATAGCCCATATAATGAATCTATGCTCTGTTTGAGGTGATTTATATGTCTATGGTGTTGCCTAACTTAGACTCTTTTTGATCTATAGATATGCAATAGAGCTAAGTTAGAAAAGCTTTAAAACTGAATTTAATTCCCCATGTCACCTCTGAAATGACACTAGCATGTGTAGCCTTTTGAAGATCCTTCTTGGCTGCCTTGTATATAGCTTGTAACTATGACTCTTCATTGCTTCATTCACTACCTTTGAGCACCATGATTAAAGTTAATAAAATGAAATTGCTCTTTGTTTTGTGAATTGGAAAAATCGAGTTGGGTCATTGGCTTGTTGTATGAACTTTGCTAGGGATAGTTTTACTAGCTATACATGAGGTTGCTTTGAGATAGGTCCTATCTTGTTTGCCATGTCTAGTTGTCTCTAGGAGGTGATACCCTTTTTCTGCTCTCACATGTAATGCTCTCTAAAATAGCTTCTAAAGTGATCTGAAGCTCAACTTGAATCTTTGTTGGGCACGTAGAGCTTTTCCTATTCTCACAAGATCACATCACTTAGAGCATCTATCCATTGTCTTAGCTCTATGTATGAAGCTTGTTTCACTCATTTTGCATTTCATGGCATTTGTGGCCGAAATCTTGAGTTTTGAGCTTTGATGAGCTACATGTGTCAACAAGGGGGAGAAATGTGCATTTCATTCATATTCAACCAAGGGGGAGAAAATGGTGCATTTTCATACTTGCACTAGTCAAGGGGGAGAATTTGTGGCTTTTGAGCTTTCTTCTTCAATTTGGTATCTCTTTGTCTATTGGCTCTTTTCACCCTTTCTTGGTATCTTGAGTGTGCATGTTCCCAGGGGGAGTTTTTGCTAGATGTGTTGAGCCGTTGCCTCTTCTGGAGGGTCTAGCTTACTTTGTTGGCTCCGACAAGTTTCGATTGGCTTTTTTAGCCTTATTTGGTTTAAATGGTATCTTTGACCTTCTCTTGTTGCTTCAATTGGTATTCTGAGATTTGAGAGTTGTGATTGGTATCTTGGACTTGCTAGCGGTGTTGAGCCCGTTTCTGCCTCTTCTTGAGGGCTAGCTTTGTTTTGCTTGGTTGCGTCGAGCCATTGCCCATGTCTTTGGGAACCAAGTTTTGGACTCGTTTTGCTTCTCTCAAGTGACCCTGTTTTTGGCTTTCTTAGCTTTTTGGTCATTTGGAGAGCTTTACCCTGTGGCTCAAATCTGAAATGCACTTGTGTTGACAATGCACTCATGAAGGGGGAGATTGCGAACACATGGTGGATAAGTACCCATGTAGTTCAGTTTTGTGATGAGTGATTGCCCAACACTTGAGCGTTTTAGTTTGAGTGGCTTACTTCTAACCTCTTGCGAAAGCAAATGTGTGTCTGTCTATCGGCTTGTGGTGTGCAGGTACTATGCCTAGTGACAGTGGTCAATGGCGTGGAGAAGGTCGAGTAGAGGCTTGCCGTGTTGATGGACTGAGAGCGGTGAAGGGCGGAAGCGGGGCTCGGACCGAGGGACCATGGGCGCCGGCGGACTAGCTGTGGTGGTTAGTAATTGGCACCGGCAAGTGCGAAAACACATGGAGGTAGACCGAGTCGACCGAGTCAAGACGGTGGATGAGCAGGTCGAGCAGAGGCTCATGGGACTCGGAGTCCGACCGGGCGAAGACAAGGTGGCTCGTGTTGAGCGGTTTGGTGGTTTGGGCCTCAAAACCATCCTAGGACGGTTTACGAGTTTGGGCCTCAAAACTCAAGGTTCGGTAGTTGAGTCGAAAGCTACCGGTGGCAGGTTTCCTGGGGTTGGGCCTCAAAACCTAGGCAGAGCTTCCGAGGAAGCGGGGATGGCATGTGGCAGAATCCTGGAGGTTGCGTCGAGGCGACGGCAACATCTGGCAGGAAGCGGGGTCGTCCATTCAAAATGCGGGAGATATTTTCCGGAGCTTGGACTGCAATGCTTAGGCTAGGTAGTTCACTCATGTATCTAGGGGGCTCTTTGGGAAATAGCCAAAGCCCTATTAAATAGGGGATGAAGGGGTATCCTCATCCCATCTCTTGAACCCTAATCAGTTTTGCCCCAAACTCTCTCTCTCTCTACCCTCTCTCTAGTTCATGAGATCCCTAGGTTGTTTTCACCAACCTCTATAAGAACTTGAGTTTGCGAGGAATCGGAGGTCGTAACCTCCGTAAGCCATGGTGGCTTCGATTTCTTGATCGTGTCCCCGTTTTGCTTGTGTTCTTCACATTTTGCTTTTGCTCCCTCTTTGTTCCCAAGATGATTTCTCTTTGTAGGGAGTAGCTCTTGCAAATCCGTTTGAACCAAGTTGTTCGTAATCGTGAGGAGCATCTTTGTACTGAAGGGTTTCTCCTCAAACCTCACGAGTACATAGATCGAGTGATTTCTTTGCAGAGTTCTTCGTTCTTGAGCTTTTCCCAAATATCGTTTCCCCCCGTTGCTCTAAGCCAAATTGAGCGATGATTTTTTGGGATAGCTCCCCAATTGTACTAGAATCATGCCTACAAAGTTTGGTTGCAGTTGGTAATCATTTGGTTGAGTTTTGGGAAGATTTGGCGGAGTGGAATTTGTTTTCATGGGCTTCAGCTTTTTCTGTTCGTGAGCTCCGGACCACCCTCCGGACTACTTGGCAGAAGCTCCGAACCATTACATCTGGTCCGGTGGTCTTGACCAGTAAGACAGCCAAGCAGCCGAAGGCATCGGACCAAGCTCCGGACTACCAGGCTTTAGGCTCCGGAACATTCTCCATTGGTCCGGTGGTCCTGCCCAGGTAAACAGCACAGCACCCCAAGGCACCGGACCACTTCCATTGGTCCGGAGGTAAGTGTCGAACCAGAGTCCGGAACTAGGGTGCTCCCTGCGTTGTTTTTGGCAAGGCTGACGAAAGCGTCGGACCAGGGAGTATAGTCCGACGGTGAGCGTCGGACCACCGTTCGGAGCTTCGGTACTCCCTGCGTGGTTTATGTGTGAGCGTCGGACCAGTCTGACGGTCTGCTGCAGAAGCGTCAGACCAAGGTTCCGGACCTTGTGCTATGGTTCGGAGGTCCTGACAAACTGGTCTAGAGCTCTCTATTGTTTGTTGTTTTCTCTGTTCGAGTTGTGGTTTGTTTCTCTGGCGTTGTGGTTAGCTCCGCTGTGTTCCTAGGACATCTCCTAGAACATCTACCCACTTGTGGGTCGTGATTCTAGTTCGTGCTTTGGGTCATGCTTGGGACAAGGGTCAAGATCTTCCGAAAGGAATTTTTATTTGGCTCCCATTCACCCAACCCCTCTGTCGCCGTTTCCAGTCCTTCACGTATCTGATGATCTCTAGGGCCGGATCACCTTCATTGCTTACCACTCTCACCCGGTCAGAGACTATTTTCCCAGAGTATCAGATGAGCCAGTTGGTCATTCATGGTAACCTTCCTCGCCCCAATCGCGCTCACCACCCAGACACTAGGCAGACATGAACTCCACTTCAGTCTACGGAGCAGCAGGACGCCACTATTGAGAGGCTGGCAGAGTCAGAGCTTGTAGACCTCGATGCTCAGATTGATACAGCTACTGACGACACCTACAGAGAGGACTTGACCTCTGACAGCTCAAATGATGACTACATGCCTATGCCAGAGTACGCACCTAGGTCTCACGACCACGAGGCTGGTGGGTCAGGTGCAACTTCAGCTCCAGCCTTAGGCACTTCCGAGGTTACTATACTGACTCTTCTGACGAACATGCAGCAGGAGCATATCAGACAGGCAGAGGAATAGAGGAGACAAGCAGAGGAGGTCAGGAGACTTACTGCACAACAGCTAGCAGCTCAGGCTCACGCTCAGGCTCAGGCCCCGTAGGATGAGTTCCAGATGCAGTTTCTGTTGTTCCAGAAGCAACAGGCTGAGTCTCAGCGTCAGACGACCGAGTTTCTCAGTCAGCTTCTCGGGTCGATCTCAGGACCGTCAGTCACTCCTTAGTTTCAGTTACAGCTTCCTGAGTCTTCCCAACAGCATCAGTTCACCTCCCAGACACAGACACCTCCATTGATTGTGTCGACTCCAACGTTACCGTCCTATGGACAGCAGAGTCAGGCACCAGGTTCACCATCTTGCCAGACCCCGTTGACTCTCATGTCATCCTGGTTAGCCTCCTCCGGAGAGTTTCAGATGGGATTTACACTGACCGGGGGAGCCACTATTGAGGAGGCCTCTCGTGACCTCACAGCGTCATACATAGAGCTTACTTGTGAGGATCCACCAGTTGGAGCACAGCTTGACGCTCCTGACACTCAGCTAGCAGAGGCTGAGATTCCACCTCTCACCTGTCATCAGTTGCCTCGTCGGAGATCGGATTGTTCTACTAAGACCGTCACCACACCTCCTCTCACTGCTGTCACTACCGATGCCACCACAATTGCAGTTGAGGCAGTCGAGTCAGCAGTCCCAGCACATCCAGAGGGTCAGTCAGCAGCCAATGCAGCCATCACAGTTGCAGTGTCACCACCCTTGCAGCTACAGGAGCAACCAACAGAGCTTCTTTCCGTAGTCACTTTGACAGCGCTGGCAGCGACTCCGTCTCCTCCGCCTCGTGTTTACTCTCATCGGGCCACTAGAGCCGCTACTTCAGAGGCAGGATCGTCTGAGGCTCCAGTTCAGACAGCTACCCTGTCTAAGCCTCAGGGGGAGTTAGGAGAGACAACCACAACTTCTCAGTCAGCAGCTCCAGCTCCAGAGGTCACCTTAGCTGAGCCTACACAGACCGAGTCAGTGCGAGACACTCAGGGTGCTGAGTTAAATGATTCAGATCTTCAGGACTTCATTCTTCTCGATCGCAAGGCTGCAGCGTCTTCGGCTCTATCCCCACCTCCAGATGCTTAGTTGTTGGTGCTAGACGCCAAAGGGGGAGAGAGTCGAGTACTAGAGATAGGGGGAGGGATTTGATCTTAATTGTGTGATTTATTTTCCCCACTCTCATCCATCATGTTTACCTTTATGCATTTGCCTAGTGTGATGATTGTGAGATACTCTTGTGATTGTGGTTCTGTGTGACAAACTCTTGATTTTCACTAATATATCTTGTGAGTTGTCACCATGTTCATGATATGTCTCTATTCACTATTGGTTGAGCTTCGGTGCCATACTTTGATATCTTAATGAGAATATCATGAGGTACTCTGTTTCTATTTCATATTCTTGAGTACTATGTTTTGTCGCTTGGCAAGGATGAGCAAGTATTGTTCAATCTTATACACTAACCCTTGCTCAACCATTCCAAGTCACTTGAAATCCTAACCTTTCAATCTTATATTCATACTCGATGAGTTATTGTCGTCAATCACCAAAAAGGGGGAGATTGAAGAGTCATGGCCCTATTGGTTTCGGTGATTAATGACAAATAGAGATTATTATGGCTAATGTGTGTTTTGCAGAGGCTATGCGTAGCTTAGCCATAGTGATCAAAGAGAATGGGATTTAATGGTTATCACTTATCCCCCAAGATGGATATCGCTTTGGAATTCAAAGAGTCATGATGAAGACCCTAGCGTGATAGGCTAAGTGCCATAAGGAGATGAAGGGCAATTAGTAGAAATAGGGCTTTGGTTTGATCTTTGACCGTACTATTAAGAGGGTTGAGATTAGTAGCTTGACTTAGGAAAGCTTCATGACTTAGGTGTAGTGCACACTTGTCTTCCTTAGATCTAAGCAAGCCTATGGTGACCGTAAGATAGCCTAGAACAACTTTCACATTCATTGCGAAGAAAAACAAAGTTGAGAGGGCTGAGTTCTGGGCGACGGACGCTGCAGACCGAGGCGTCAGACGCTGTCCGTCGCGCCAGACAAAGGTGTCGGACGCTGGGGTCCCAACTCCAGCGTGTCCGTCGGCCTACCCAAGAGCCCTGTCTCTGGCTGAGTAGATTTGAGTCTGTCGGACGCTGTCCATCGGATTGGCGTCGGACGCAGGCCGTCGGCCTTCTAGAGAGGGATGTTTTCAACCAGCCCCAGCTAGGGGCGTCGAACGCTGAGGAAAAGCGTCCGTCGCGTTGCGACGGAGCGTCCGTCGCCTTTTCTAGTGAACATAAACTAGCCGTTGGGCGTGGCGACGGATCGTTCGTCGCCTAGGCGATGGAGCGTCCATCGCCAACTTAAAGGCTGATTTTCTTCAGCCCGAGGCAGTTTCAGTGGGGGGCTATTTATAGCCCACCCCTTTCCTTTGAAAGGTCTAGGAATGGCTAGAGGGGGGTTGAATAGCCTAATTAAAAATTCTACAACAACACTTAGCAAACTTGTTAGAATAAAACACGATGTAAGCAAGTTTGCACTAGCTCTAAGGGTCGGCAAGCCACCTACCAATTCTAGTTACTAGCAAGATGAATACTAAGTCACACAACAAAGCTAGCAACCTAGAAAGCTCTAACTAAGCTACACAAGCTAGAGAGCTACTCTACTTTGCAAGAATGAACAAATGTCATGCAAAGCTAGAGTTAGGAGGGTTATACCGCCACGGAGAGAATACCAATGAAGAGCCAATCAATCAACAAGAGAAATCCTCGGTAGAGACAAGTTGACACAAGATTTTTCTTCGAGGTTCACTTGTTTGCCAACAAGCTAGCCCCTGTTGTAGCGATACACCCACTTGAAGGTTCACGCACTAATTGGCAATCAAAGCCAAACCCGTTCAAGGGTGCCGCACAACCAACACAAGATGGGGATCTGAAAGGACCTGATTGGCCTAGAGGGGGGGTGAATAGGCCTGTTTAAAAATCAACTCGAGACTTGCTATCAGTGGGAGGCCGGCACTGCCGGGGTGGCCGGCACTGCTGGGCTCAGAGCAGCAGTGCTGGTCACCTGAACAGAATTCAACACAATTCAAAATGTAAAGATTGAATGTAAATTGTGGCTGAATCAAAACCTTCCTAGAGGTGTAGGAAACCTCTAGCACCACTTGAAAGTGGTAGCAACACACCCTTGGAGTAGATCGAGTCCAAACCCTAGAAATCACCTTGCACACAATATATAACAAAGTAAAGTAACAAGCACACGGTGACACAAGGATTTATCCCGTGGTTCAGCTCGCCACCAAGGCTTGCCTACGTCCACGTTGTTGAGGTGCGCCACACAAGGCTCAAGCGCGCCACACAAGGCTAGCTCTTTCCTCGGTCTCAAGTCAAGAGAATGAACTCTTGAGATGAGGGGCAATGTATTATCAATGTGGTGGTTTTACAAACCTCCCTTGGCTGCCACACAAGTTGGCAAGCTCAAGGGCGACGCCTAGCCGGCTAGGAGCAAAGCTCCAAGAGTAACAAACTCAAACCACCGGCCACCACGCGAACCAAATGCTTGTAGGAGTTGGAGATCCGAGTGAGAAGCTTTTTCTCAAAGCTTGGGGGCTCAATCTCTCAAAAATGATTGGAATCAAAGTGAGAGAGAGGGAGAGAGCACCAAGGAAGAAGTGAGAGCAAGAAGGAGCTTCTCTTTCTGTTTCTGCGAAGTGTGAATGAGTGAGTGGCAGAATTAGCCGTTGGGAGTTGAGTGAGGGGTCTTTTAAATACCCCCTCACTGTCCTCTGGCTGAGTAAGTCACGGCAGTGCCAGCCTGTAGCCCGGCACTGCCGGCCTGGCAGAACCAGCAAGGAATGATCTTCAATATAGATGACTGATTTGCCTTCTATGTATGTGGAGGTGTGATGTTCAAAGATAGATGCATTTGGTTCACTTGTTGGCATGCGTGTTGAATCCCTCTTAATAGTACGGCATACCTAACTCAAATTTAAAGCATAAAAGAATTTAAAACTCCTTTGAGCTTGTTGTCATGCACTTTTATAATTGGAGGGGTCCACCAACCTGTTCATCAACCTCCTTAAGTTTAACCTGCTTGTCATACTTGTAAAGTCTCATTAGTTCTCTAATTGCGTTGTCGTGTCACCAAAACCCACTTAAGGCTTGATTGCACTTTCAATCTCCCCCTTTTTGGTGATTGATGACAACACACTTAGAGCTTACAAAAGTGAAGTATAATCTGAGACAATGCAAGTCATGGGTGTAGGAGCTCCCTCTAAATGTGTGAGTGAGAATTTGAATTTCCAACTGTGGCATAAAAGGGCCAAAATTCACACATTGGAGTGAAATAGGGCTCCCCCTACATCCATGGCTGCTGTGGGGTGCTGAAAAAGGTGTCACAAGAATATACGTGATGCATATGAACCCGTCTCAAAAGGAATCAGAGGGACTGCTGTTGAGCAGGCCGGCACTGCCGGCCTGGCTACAACCAGCAACTCTGCAGAAGCTTAAGCACGGCCACACAGCGAGATATAAATAAAACTTAAATGCACACTAAGACAAGCATGATATATATGAGAGAGTACATGTCCACAAATGACACAAATAAAGTACTTAAGTGACAATATTACAAAATAAAATAGTTTAGCATGTTGCTCTCTCATCTCTCAAACAAAAAAAAACTGAAAAACTAATATACTGCTCCTCCAAGACATCGAAGATTTGATTTGTTGTACCCCCTTCACTTAGTAATTCTCCCCCTTTGGCAACAAGTCACCAAAAAGAGAGAAGAACAAACAAGAAGAGAATACAAGCTAGTCATCCTCATCCATGTCATCCTCATCATCATCATTTGCATCTTCATCTTCCTCATCATCATCATCTGGAGCTGAAGAGAAGTGCACACCAGGAGTTGAGGCCCTCTTGCTCAATCTCCTAGTTTGGGGCTGCTGAATTTCCTCCTCCACATCATCCTCCTCATCCTCAGAGTCATCACCATCATAAGTAGACTCCTCACTGAGCTGTGGTGGTGGTGTAGGTGGAGGAATCTGACTGAGGCCCTGCTCCTGTCTAAGCTGCCTGATCTCCAGCCTAGTTTGGTAAGCATGGTCATTGGCATAGCAAATGCCAGCAAGAATCTTCTTTAACAACCTGCCAAGCTTACCCTTCTTCTTGCCTCTGCTAGCTGCTCTGCTAGAAGACTCAGGATAGTCTGGATCTGCCCTGGTGCTCTCTTTGGGGGGAGTGTTCACCTCCTGAACTACAGAGGAGTGAATGGCCTTCTCTGCCCTGAAAGGCTCATGAGCTGTATCCTTGTTGTAGATCCGGTCAGTCACCATCTCAATGATGAACATCAGATAGGGGGCATAAGGAAGCCCCTTTCTGGCATCCTCTGCTGCAATGCATATCTCATCCCACAGAAAGCGAGCCACTGAGAATGGTGGTGCTCCACCTCTTATTCTCCTAAGAACATTCTTGGAAGTAGCATAGAGATTTGAAGTAGATCCCATCTTAGGATAGAGAGTGGTCCTGAAGAGGTTGTTTAAGATATAATATTTACTCCTCAAACCCTTCACCAGACCATCTGCCTTATGAGGCTTAATGTAAAGCTGTGAGATCTCCTCATTGGTCAAACCTCTCTCATCATGAATGTTCATGCACTCCCTGTCATCCTGTCCAAAGCCTAGGAGACGGGAAAAAGTCATATAGTCCAACTTATAGTGCCTGCCCTCTGTCATCCAGTGCATCACAAAGTTCTCCCTATCAAGATAGTAAGTGGAGTAGAACTGGTAGATGATCTCGGTGTTCCAGCCATTCTGGAAACCCATCCAGTGATACATGCCAAGCTGCCTGCACTGGTCAATGACTCTGTCAAACATAGGATCCCTTTTGAGCTCCAAGTGTTCCCAATCAACATATTTCATCTTTATGATCTTGGGTTTATTAGCTTGAAGAAGGACTGTGGTGTAATAGTCAGAATGGAAAACATTCCAAAACCTGTAATCCACACTCATGTCCTTTGGCTCATTATAGGGATTGAAGGCCCTCTGCTCCTGGACTGTCCTCCACTGATTTTTTAAGATTGCTCAGACTCTGCCAGGAGTGTCCTGAGGGTCTCTGACTAGCACCTCCTCAGGATGCTCCACAAGATAAAAAGCATTGAAAAGACCCAAGTCTGGAGGTGTCATAGGACACACATCATCTCTGATTGTTCTCCCTGCCCGTTGCAAAGCCTCCTCTTGAGCTATCCTCTGCCTGGGATTTAACCCATCATCAGCCAAGGAAGTACGAGCCTTGGACCTTGGCCTCTTTCCTCCTCCACGACTCGATCCACCGGCGTCCATATATGCATTTAAAAGGAGAAAGGTTAAGTTGCTGCACTTAGACAGTGACAAGAAACTCTAGTGGAGAGATTGAACCAAAATCTAGGGTCAATAGACGATTGTAGGAGCAACTGCACAGGTGCTGTCACCAGGGGCACGGCACTGCCGGCCTGGTGCAGACAGCACCATGGCATGCTCCATCAATCCTCCATTGAAACTAGGTTTTGATCAAATCTAACTACTGGAGGTACATCACCATATATAATGCAACTACTAACAACCTAAAACTCATCTCAAACACCGTGCATTGCATAGATCGAACCAACCTAGGGTTTCATATTATTACCTTTGAAATAGAGGGAAGGAGATGAAGAAGGTCGGGCTTGAATGAAGCTTGACGTAGGGAGGAAGATCCTCCACACCTCCTCCAATGGCAGCACCTCCAAAGGGGCAGCACTGCTGGGGGGAAGAGAGGGACCTCCAGGCTCCCTAGGTCTCCTTAGGGTTGAGAGAAGAGAGGAAAAGGTGTTCTGTTGGGAGGGTATGACTTGGGATGGAGTCCCCTCGGGTTTGGGGTAGGAGATAAAGGAAAACCGAGAGGGAGGACTTGGGCCCGAAGGCTCGGGTCCCTTTAAGTCGTGGCACTGCCGGACCTAGGTCCGGCACTGCCGGCCTCTGGTCCGGCACTGCCGGCCTGGCCAGGCAGTGAGGCACTATGCCACTACCATACTCTATATTTATGCGAATGTGGACACATACCCCTTGCCATGTGCTGGTCAGTAAGCAAATCATCAATCATACAATGACCAACACATTCAAGTTTCTTTTGAAATTGGTTTTGAAACACATAATTGAAACTTTCAAGGTTTTGCCTAAGTCGCTAGATGGACAAACAAATGTGTGCTATAATTCAAACCACATTACGAGAGTCAAGTATATTCAGCTCACTACGCAAAGCACAAAACCTTGTCTCATCTAGAGGCTTAGTGAAGATATCAGCTAGTTGCTTTTCGGTGCTCACATGGCGAATTGTGATATCTCCTTTTAATTCGTGGTCTCTCAAGAAGTGATGATGGATGTCTATGTGTTTGGTTCTAGAGTGACTAACCGGGTTGTTTGCAAGTTTGATGGCACTCTCGTTATCACACAAGAGAGGCACCTTGGTGAATTGACATCCGAAATCTTTTAAGGTTTGCTTCATCCAAAGTAGTTGAGCACAACAAGCGCCGGCTGCAACATACTCGGCCTCGGCAGTGGAAAGGGCTACACAATTTTGCTTTTTAGAACTCCAAGACACTAGGGACCGTCCAAGGAATTGACACGTCCCTGAAGTGCTTTTTCGGTCTACCTTGCAACCGGCGTAATCGGAATCCGAATACCCAAGTAGATCGAACTTAGAGCCCTTAGGATACCATAAGCCAAGGTTAGGAGTGAAAACTAGATATCTCAAGATTCTCTTAACGGCCACTAAGTGGCACTCTTTCGGGTTAGCTTGAAATCTAGCACACATGCACACACTAAGAATTATGTCCGGCCTAGATGCACATAAGTAAAGGAGAGAGCCGATCATGGAGCGATATACCTTAATGTCCACGGATTTCCCTCCTTCATCGAGATCAAGATGTCCATTAGTTGGCATGGGAGTCTTGATTGGTTTAGCATTTGCCATGTCAAACTTTCTCAACATATCATGGGTGTACTTGGTTTGGCATAAGAAAGTCCCTTCCTTGAGTTGTTTGATTTGAAAACCAAGGAAGAACTTTAGCTCACCCATCATAGACATCTCAAATCTTTTAGTCATGATCCTACTAAACTCATCACAATAGGATTGGTTAGTACTACCAAATATTATGTCATCAACATATATTTGGCACAACAAAGATATTATTATTGACTTTATGAGTGAAGAGTGTAGGATCCGCTTTGCCTATTTCAAAGCTTTGTTTGATTAAGAATTCCTTAAGGCATTCATACCATGCTCTTGGTGCTTGCTTAAGCCCATAGAGCGCCTTATGGAGCTTGAAGACATGATGAGGGAACTTTGGATCTTCAAAACCCGGTGGCTGCTCAACATACACCAACTCTTGGATAGGACCGTTGAGAAATGCACTCTTGACATCCATTTGTTGAAGCTTGAAGTCATGATGGGCGGCATAGGCCAAAAGCATTCAAATTGCTTCAAGCCTAGCTACCGGTGCATATGTCTCTTCAAAGTCTAGGCCCTCCACTTGAGTGAAACCTTGAGCCACCAATCTTGCCTTGTTCCTTGTCACCACGCCTTGCTCATCTTGCTTGTTGTGGAAGACCCATTTGGTTCCAATCACATTGGTGTTTGGTCTTTCCACAAGTGACCAAACCTTGTTTCTTTCAAAGCTATTTAGCTCTTCTTGCATAGCCATCACCCAATCCGGATCATCAAGAGCTTGCTCAACCTTGAGGCGTTCCAAAGAGGAGACAAAAGAGTAAAATTGACAAAAATTTGCCATGAACGAGTAGTTACCCCCCTTCGGAGACTCCCAAGTATATTGTCGACGGGATGATCCTTTTGAATTGTTTGCCTCAATCTTGGGTGTTCTGTAACTTCTTGTTGGCTAGCTTGGTCATCATACTCATGCTCTTCAAATATTGGTTGTAGGTTCCTTGGAGTGGCAGAAGATGGGTTAGCTGCTGCCTGTCTACCTAGTCCGGCAGTGCTGGCCTCTGGCCCGGCAGTGCCAGCCTCTGGGTCAGAGCCCTGGCCAGAGAGCACTGCAAGCCCTTCTTCATCACGTCTTGGGGTAGTAGCTTCTTCTCCTTGAGGTTCCACACCTATGGCCTGAACTTCTTGTGGCCTAATGTCACCAATAGCCATATTCTTGATTGCTTCACATGGTGGTTCCTCATTTCCTACAATAACTTGATCAATTTGCTCTACTTGAGAGCCATTAGATTCGTCAAATGTCATGTCTATCGCGATTTCAATTTTCCCTAAGGTCTTGTTGAATACATGATAGGCATGCTCATTTGATCCATAACCAAGAAGAAAACCTTCATCAACTTTAGGTGCAAACTTAGAGGTTTTGGGTTTCTTATTAAGTATGAAACACTTGCACCCAAAAACTCTAAAGTAAGACACCTTTGGTTTGTTACCGGTTAGGAGTTCATACGAAGTCTTCTTCAAGATTTTGTGTAGATAGAGCCGGTTGATGGCATGGCAAGCGGTGTTGACGGCTTCGGCCCAAAAGATATCTGAAGTCTTGTACTCATCTAGCATTGTCCTTGCCATGTCAATGAGTGTCCGGTTCTTCCTCTCTACTACACCATTTTGTTGAGGAGTGTATGGAACTGAAAACTCATGCTTGATGCCCTCATCATCAAGAAACTCCTCCACTTGAGTGTTCTTGAATTCGGTTCCATTGTCACTACGAACTTTCTTGATTTGGAAACCAAATTCTCTTTGTGCTCTTCTAATGAAGGTTTTCACCTTATCTTGCACTTGTGCCTTATCATACATGAAAAACACCCAAGTGAAACGAGTAAAGTCATCAACAATAACTAAACCATGTTTGTTACCACCAATGCTTATGTAGGCCACCGGTCCAAAGAGATCCATGTGAATTAGCTCCAATGGTTGCTTGGTGGAAACAATGCTCTTTGGTGGGTGAGGTGCACCTACTTGCTTTCCGGCTTGGCAAGCGCTACAAATTCTATCCTTCTCAAAATGAACATTTGTTAGTCCAAGAATGTGTTCATCTTTTAGGAGTTTGGCCAAGTTCCTCATCCCAACATGAGCTAGTCGACGATGCCATAGCCAACCCATGCTAGATTTTGCCACTAAACAAGTCTCAAGCTTAGCCTTACTTTTGTTGAAATCAACTAGGTAAAGCTTGCCCTTCAAACGACCCATAAAGACAATAGAGGAATCCTCCCTCTTAAAGACGTCCACACCCTTATCCGTAAAGAGACAATTGAAGCCCATCTCACATAATTGAGAAACGGACAACAAATTGTAACTCAATAAATTCACATGTAATACATTTGAGATGGAATGTTCAAGAGTAATAGCAACTTTACCAAGTCCAATCACTTCCCCTTTGGAGTTGTCACCAAAGATGATATTCTCACTTGCATTTGAAGTTGGGGAATATGATGAGAACATACTCCTTTCTCCGGTCATATGATTTGTACATCCGCTATCAAGCACCCAACTTGATCCACCGGAGGAGTAAGCCTACAAAACAAATTAGTTTCTAGATTTAGGTCCCCAATCAATCTTGGGGCCTTGCATGTTAGTCACAACAATCTTTGGAACCCAAATATTCATGCTTCTCTTATCATGTTTCTCATCACCCACAAACTTTGCAATGACTTTACCACGGTCATTGCACTTCAACACGTAGCAAGAGGACAAACTTCCTTGAGGTGACCTTGTCTTGGGTTGATATGCAAACTTGTTTTTGGCCACCCACATTGAATCCTTGGGTTTCTGAGAAACCTGCTTTTGTTGTGACATCCTCTTGGCATGGACTTTGGTCTGAGTTTGATCAGGTGAAGCATTAGTAGCCTTCCCTTTCTTGGGGCGCGGCACTGCCGGCCTCAGGTCCGGCACTACCGGCCTATGGTCCAGCAGAGCTGCTGTCTGTGCAGGCTTTTCTGCACCAATGCTTCCCTTCTTCTCAAACTTGACACACTCAATGCCTTTGACCATTTTTCTACCATTGGTTTTTCCTCCTCGAGTGTGACCAAGCCCATCTTTGATTGATGGATGCCTCCCATTCTTGTATTGGATCTTCTTTGGCTCAACTTTGTCTTTGTCATTCTTCTTTGAAACTGAGATGACATTGTTGAGCCTTGCTATTTCTTTCTTCATAGCCTCCATGTTGGCAAGGTTAGTGGAATAAGCATTCATATCAACGTTATAACATTTTCCACAACCTTGACTAGTGGATGGAGAAGAGGCATCATTTGATTTAGGGAGATGTGAGTTGCCCTCCCAAAGAAGAGAGTATTGTGCCTCAAGCTCTTGATGCTTTTCAACTAAGCCACAATACTTTTGCTTGAGGTCACCACACTCCTTATTAGTGAGGGCATGATCTTCTCTTTCCTTGGCCAAAGCTTTGGTCAAAGAGCTCACCTCACTCCTTTCTAATTCAAGGGCTTCCTCACTAGCAATGTAAAGATCCTCTTGTTTAATAAGAGTTTTCTCTCTAGATGCTAGCTCGGCCTTTGTTGCCTCTAATTCATCCAATATGTTAGCAATAAATATCTTTGTCTTAGGATCCATTTTCTTAGTTATTTCATTTATCTCTTCATCACTAGATTCATCATCACTAGAGTAATCACTAGAATCACTACTAGAGATGTCTTTGGGGAGAGGAGTTATGGCTTTGGGTTTTGATTTTACCTTCTCACCCTTTTCCATAAGACAAGTGTGAGGGAAGCTTTCATCATCATCGGACATGTTGTTGAAGAGCCTTGTTGAAGTGGATGGCTTGTGAATAGCAATGGTGGCCATTTCTTCATCTTCACTATCGGTTGATTCATCCCAACCATGTCCAATGTGAGCTTCACCCATATATTTCTTCCCTTTCTTGTAGTCACCCTTGTCTTCTCTCTTGCCTTTGCCAAATTTGTTGTCTTTCTCTTTATTTGGGCAATCGGCAATGAAGTGTTCGGTGCTACCACACCTAAAGCAAGTTCTTGATTTCTTGATTGGAAACTTCCTCTTCATGAGCTTGTACCCATTCTTCTTTAGGCCCTTGTTGAATCTTCTTATGAATAGAGCCATGTCATCTATGTTCTCATCTTGTTCACTTTCACTTTCACCATCACTTGATGTTGGAGCTTTGGGTTGATGCTTGATGGCCTTGGTTTCTCGAGCTTTGCCTGAGGAGGGATGCTTGCTGTTTTTGGAACAGCTAGGGGCTGATTCCCTTGTGCTCTTGTGTGACGGAACCGCCCAGATTATAAGAGATCAAGTGCTAAAGTAGCTGACTGAACTACCATTTAAAACACTTGAGCCCATATAATCCCGGTAGTCCGGAAATCTCGAAGGATTTCTTACATCAACTCAGGATCGCGTACATTCAGGGATACACATTCGAACGAGCCACAAATCAACCGAAAATACTTAAAGTACAAAATAAAGTTATTACAACACTTTGTTCCAAATAAAAGTAGTACTTACGCCACTACACATGTGGCCGAATAAAACATTGTTTGAAACTGAACTGGAAGTTTTAAAAAAAAAGACAGGGGTGCCCACAATGTCAGGTCCGACAACAGCAAAAGATGAGCTTGTAGAAGACCTTGCCCAAGGCCTACTCCTCTTCTCCGTAGAAAGGATATAGACAGTGCTTACAATAGCCGATGTATACTTGGCCATCTGCAACAACGGGATAAACCCTGAGTACGGGAATGTACTCAGCTAGACTTACCCGTCCAACTGAAAATAAAGACTCCAAGGATATGCATGGCTGTATCTGGAGTTGGGTAAGCTTTACTTTGCGGAAATGCTTAAAATTAAAGGAGTTTACTTTAATGATACAATGAGCAGTCATCTTTTATCCTACTAATTATTTCTAGGTTATTGCATCTATACTAGAGCACACACTTGATCTACTCAAACAATATAATAACATATATCCAATTCCTTCATCAACATTTTAGTAGAACCATTAGATGTCACATGGAGTTGTACCGTGGTGAAGCTCGGCATAATCCCCCATATCCAGTGGGGGCGGCAATTCGAATCGATATACACCAGCTGGTAAGATTACCTTTAACACACGCCCATACTTTCCCCGTCGGGTCAGCATTAGGTTACCGCTCAACAAAGTCCAGGTGGTAATCGACGCGGGCTTGCATTGGTCCACCCCAATTGTAGAAAATAGATGGCCACCACGGGCAGATCATGCCTACAGTCTAGAGGGGTGCTCACAGCAGAGCGAGCTCCGGCCCGGACAGTGTTTACTCGACTTTGGGGTCGATACTCACAACGGCCCCTATGCGAAAGGGCGCATTCAAAGATGTAAGAGGGCCACCATCGTGTACAAACCTACACGATCCAACGGACGGACTGCCCCCAAGTCTTGACCACTTGGTGCACTTGCCTTCCAGTTGACCGTATTTTATTACTACCATAGGTTCTTTCCACGATAGCGAAAATAGCCAACCGTGATAGTATTACCCACAAGGGATAATACGAAACATAAAAAGAAAGGTAACCATTATTCTAAGCATGCTAAGCGGTTGCTTTTACTTTATTATTAACAGGGTAACAAGGTAGGTAAAACAAAGATCAAGGAAGTTAATGCATCAATTTGGGATTCAAACAACTCCTATCACCTAATGCATCACAATATAAAAGACTCAAGTAGATTAAATTGTAAAACTGGGAGGCTTAGGAATGCTCCGAGGCTTGCCTTGAGAGAAGGTGGAGGGTTGGTGGTCAGGGCACTCAGGAAGGTTAGTGTCGAGCTCTTGGTACTCCTCGTACAGCTCTTGTACCTCCTGGACTTCGGTCTCTGTGGGCTCCTGATGTTCCTCCACGGATCCTAAATGATTGCAATGCATAAATAAATAACTGAATGGTGCAGGGATGATGCTTGACAGGATTTAACACACTAACAGAGATTCTAAGCATACACCCAAGAGAACTACCACAAAGCTACTAAGGCTCGAGCTACTAGCTAGCAGGATAAACAGGCTATAACTTAAACTGAACAGAAGCTAGCAACAAGACTTTACCAACTCTAGACATAAACAAACAAGCAAGGCATACAACTGAAAACAGAATAGGAAATCATTTCGGGACGGGCTCGAGGCACGTCGAGGCAACAGACGGGCATGACTGTCGATTACTCGAGGATGACCCTCGATTACTCGAGGTCCAGCGACCATCGATCGAAAACAGAGAACGGCTGATCGACGTTTTCTCGCCGATGGTGAAGTCTTCGGCGGTGGGTTGGTTGTGCTAGGCTCGGGATGACTTACGCGCATCCGCTGGGGTGTTGGTTGAACTGGCGCGACCGTGAAGAGGGGTCGACGGTGCGCAGTGGTGGTGCAACACGGCGGTGTGATCATCGGCAAAGCGATCATCGGCAAAGCGATCATCGGCAAAGCGATCATTGGCAAAGCGATCATCGGCAAGCGATCATCGGCAAAGCGATCATCGGCAAAGCGATCATCGGCAAAGCGATCATCGGCAAAGCGATCATCGGCAAAGTGATCATCGGCAAAGCGAAGCTCGGCGCTGTGGTGCGTGAGCATCGTGGTGATGTGGTGCGTGCGGCTCGAGGGCTAGCTAAGCCAGAGAGGCTCTGTGAAAACCTGGCCACGTGCAAGCTCCGTGGCGGCGGCAAAGGCGCACGGCCAACGGTGCTGTGACGACACGGGTCGAACTGAAGCTAGAGGAACGGCGTTCTTACCTCGGTTAACTCCAGCGAAGCTTCCACGAAGATGGAGGCGTCGGAGGCGAGACGGTGAACGGCGAACGCGGGTTGATCGGTGCGGTGGCGACTCGGAGTCGAAGAACGGCGAGACGTTCCGGCGACTGGAGTCCACGGCTGGCGAAACAAAGGCGAGCAGCGTGGGTGCGGGGCAAAAGCGAAAGATAGAGCGAGAGGGATTGAGCAAAGGGGCTTGGGTGGTGGTGGATTGAAGAAGAAGAAGGCGATTGCGGTGCTTGGAGCTCTCGGCGCAACGAAGAACAGAGAACTGCGAGCGGTTGCGCGAGTGCGGATGAGTGTGGATGAGTGCGGGAGGTGGTGGAGATATAGGCGCTCCTCCTTGCTTGGTCATGGCCGACCGGCGCTGCTAGAGGGGACGTGACGCGATGTGCGGCGGTGGCAGCGGCACTGGCGTGCTTGCGGTGAGCGGCGCAGAGCGGATCACGACTTGGTCGACGCGCCGTTAGCGTGGATTCGCGCTTGAATGCGAAAGAGACAAGGCGGGGCGCTGATCGGACGCGGCACTGCGGCGACGTTATTGCGAAACGACGGCGCGGCGCGCGGCAGGGCGGCTAGCAGGTCTGCGGCGGCGAAGCAGGACGTCAGCGGCGGAAAAAAGCGGAGCCGACTTGGTCCTAGCGTCGTTAACTCGGATTTGAGTGAGACAGCGCGAGCGGCGACAGCGATGTCGGCGCAGAGCCGAAGCAGCGGCGATGGCGTGTTCCACTTCCGCAGTCAGGCATCTGCGGCCACGCGGCGGATGACTCCGACGTACGGCTCAGCTGCGGTCGGGTGAGTGCGCGTGGGCGTGCGCGACACGTGCGGGCGGTCGAGCGTGCGGGAGAGGGTCGATATCGAGGGTAGGGTCAATCGACTGATCGAGCCTCTGACTTGGTCGAGCCTTCCGTGCGGGGTCGTTCGTCCAAGCCTCGGTCCGTAACTTCGAGGGGTCGAAGTCGAGGGTAGCACTCGAGGGTGGGGCGTCGATAGACTGACTGGTCGATCGAGCCTCGGGTTCGGTCGAGCCTCTGGCCTGGGGTCGTTCGCTCGGACCCGGTCCGTCATCGAGCCTTCCGGGCGGGGGTCGAGATCGAGGGGTGGAGCTCGGCCTGTCTCAATTCTGATTTCCTTTTCCATTTTCTTTTATTTGACAAAACTAAGCAGGGTAACTAAACATAAACAAACCAATAAAGATTACTTGCGTGACCAAATTGTTATCAGTGCATCTCAACGACTGTGTCGGAGTGCTCTCACGAAAAGATTACTTTTTCCGAGCAATTATTATTATTATTATTATTATTATTATTATTATTATTATTATTATTATTATTATTATTATTATATTATTATTTATTTATTTATTTTTGCTTTGGGTCCTCACAGATCATTTGTGGCGGACCCAGGATTTTACTGGAGGGTATGCCAGATCAAATTTTCACATATACAATTGAGTAAAATATTTTACCAATTCGGTAAATAATTGCAAGACTTAAATTAATTTGATAAAAAATTGTAATAGTTATAACGTGATCCGTAGTATATGTTATATTAAATAGTAGTATGGTTTTTAAAGTTAAAGATTAAATTGAAGACGTCTACAAATTACCGTACAGAAGGAGTATGATTCCCTTTGTTCTGTTTGAACATCGGTACCAATTGCCCTTATCCTAGCAGGAGTAGATCAGCCTCTCGTAATCACTAATGAGAAATCATAGTTGAGTACGTGAATTGTATAAGAGAAAGAGAAAGAGAGGATCAATCATGCAAACGGCAATGACAAATTACCTCTGGCAGTCTGGTGGTCAGTACTCAGTACTCGGTCTCGCCTTCTCGGTCCTCGTCGGCATTGCTGGTCGGACGCCGAACGGCCAGGCGAGTCGCGGAGTCGATAGATGAGTCTAATTGACAGCATCCACGACATGGGCTCGACTCGCCGACGGGCGACGCGGACTTGAACTGCAGGTCCGCCACTGTTTGCAGGCACGCGAACCGCGTGTTTCTCTTCTCCGCATTTCCCTACAACAATCCGTTGCGTTAGTACGGGTATTAGTAGGGTAGATTGGCAGAAGAATAGAGCACATGTGCTAGTTCGTCAGCCCAATCAGCAGCAACAGGATCAATTACTGCTCCTCGAAACAGTGTAGGATGGCCACGGGAACAGGCGCACGCAACGGGAGCCAGGCTGGGAGGCCGGAGGGTGGCCCGAGCCTTGAGGTACAGAAGCTCGTGTTTGGTATGTTTGGCCCAGCAGTCGGCCTGTCTCTCCTCATACTTTTTTTCCCTCCCAGTCTGACTCCTGAGTGAAGCTACTCCCCACCGTTTTTTCTCAGCCTGGCTCATGCGAGCGTAGAAAGCTGG
Organism: Microstegium vimineum; assembly: GCA_022036555.1. Lineage (NCBI taxonomy): Eukaryota > Viridiplantae > Streptophyta > Magnoliopsida > Poales > Poaceae > Microstegium > Microstegium vimineum. Next base: position 29,734,385 of record CM039128.1, read on the forward strand.
TGGGTCAGATATGTCAGTGAGACAAGAGAGGGTTGCATGCAGTGAACCAAACATGTTCTCGACTTGGTCCGTCTCTGCTGCTACGTGCACCAAACACGATCACATGTTTCATTTAGCCCGGGCTCTAGCTGGCCATAGCCAGGCCAGCCGGCCAGGCCAGCTGGATGCAAGGCAGCAAACACGTCCTGTGTTTCCCCCCTCTGTACGGACAGGCAGGCCCCTCCCAGGTCTCGTCACGTCAGACGCCCCTTGGCTCCCCATCCCTTCCCACCACAAGCATTTCCCCCGCACCCGCCCTGCTCGACGGCCCCCAAAAGCGAAACCCGAGACCACCACCACCCTGCAGCCGCAGCAGAGCAGAGCGCGCAACGCTAGCGGCAGAGCCACACGCGCGGCGCGGCCATCATGGCGCCGGCACCACCCACCTCCTCCTCCAGGACCCTCCCACGCCGTCCTGTACCTCCTCCTCCTGCTCCTCCCGATCCTGTCCCTGCAGGTCGCCGCGGCCATGGACCCTGCGGAGCGGGAGACGCTGCTCCGCGTCATGGAGTCTGTCTCCTCCGACCGTGACTGGCTGGCGCGAGGTCTCCGGCGACGACCCCTGCGCCTCGCCGTGGCCGGGGCTCGAGTGCAGGCCTGGTCCCGGCGAAGCCGCCGCCGCGGCGAAAATGCACGTCGCGCGCCTCGACTTCGGTGTGCCGCCGAACCCGACGTGCAAGGACACGGCGACGTTCCCGGCCGCCGCGTTCGCGCTCCCGGAGCTCCGCCTCGCCCATGATTCAGATCCGCAGCCGAGAGCCTCCGGATTCATAGCACCCTTCAGCCACGGAGGAGGCGTGCCGTGGACACGGCTCGTGCAGTGGGTTTGCGTTTTTTTATCCCCGGTGAAATTGAGATGGAAAAAGTAGAGGACGTGGGATTCGATCCCTGTCCGCATAGGTGGTGCGGCGCGGCGTGGGATGAGTGAGGAAGGATCATACACACGATACTGGTCGTTAGATTTGAGTGAGTAAGGAGAGAGAATAGTCGTAAACAATCTGGATGGTTAATTTTAATAGAATCGTTTTTTTGGGTACATTTTTAGGTGTGTGTGAAGGAGAACCATCTCAGTGGGGGAGGTTTTCTGGATAGACATAGAAAAGGAAAAGATGGTGCATTAGTAGGGTTGATACAAGGAAGGAATTTGGCACCTTCACCTGTCCCAGATTTGTAGTTATAGTTAGTATGCGCGCGCAACGAAAAAAATTGGGTGAGCCCGGGGCTCATTGGCCCGGCTCTGCGCCCCTGCCTTGGATCTCCGACGCGTGGCAGGGAAAGAAATCAACGCACGCCTAATCAAGAGCGGGTGCACGCCTTCTTGGCTCACCAGCTCCGCTCTCGTTCATGGCTCCGCTCTCGCCGGCTCCGCTCTCGATCAGGCTTTCGCTCCGAGCGTAGCACCACGTCGAGTATCTTCTAGATACGAGCTGAGTCCACGATGTGAGGCAGTTGCTGGACTGATACGAGCAGAGTCAAAACAGATCAATAGGAATTGCACAATTTATTCTGTGGTGAACTAAACTGGTTGTGCGTCTAATGAGTTAAAGTTATTAAACATAGACTTTATTAATTTTATAAAATATTAAGTTTTACACTTTACAATTAGTTAATGATTGAACTTTGACTTTATAAATTTGAGATTATATGAATTTATTTTATTTTTAAATAGATTATGGATAATCAATAACTGATTAAAGATGTATTTTATATAATACAAAGTACGGATAAAGTATGAACAACTTTTATATTATTATTATTCTCAAAAAATAAATATAAATAAATATGCAATACTCCTGTGTGTTTTTAGTTAACGTCCAGTTTTTCTTCCGTTGCAACGAACGGACATATTTGCTAGTTTAAATAAATACATATATTATATTTTTTTTTGTGGCTCATGAGCCTAACGAGCTAGCTCGACCTCGTAAACGCACCGAGCCGAGCCGGGCTGACTTTCTGGCTCATTATGATAATGAGCCGAGATGAACTGACTCGTTATCTTAATGAGCTAGCTCGAGCTCGTAAACGTGCCGAGCCGAGCTGACTTTCTGGCTCATTACGATAACGAGCCGAGGCGAGCTGTCTCGTTATCTTAACGAGCCAGGACAAGCCGAGCTGGCTCGTTAGTCCAGCCTTAGAGCACCAACAGACTGACTAAATGTATTCGTAAAGCTATTTATAGCTATTGTGTTAAAAAACAACACTCTAACAGTTTGTGTATATCGTTTTCTATTTTACCCAACTGGCTATCTCATCATTCTCGTTGGCCATATTTAACTAGTGAGTCATATTTGCTACATGTGTTTTTCAATTTAGCTAGGTTGTTGTAAAACTCTACATTTTAGATTAGCTTTCTATTTTACATAATGACTAAATCTCATAATTTAGCATCTAATTTTAGCAAGTCTCTTGAAGTTGCTCTTAGCAGGGATGCAATTAGAAGATAGGATGGTGGACAAAATAATTTGAATTATTTGTTCATCTAAATTAGAAGAAAAACATAACTATATGAGTACAAAATAATAGAAGTCTAAAATATTATATAAATAATTAATTTGGATTAAAAATGAAGAAGAAGAAAAACTAGTGCCTGGACATAAACTGAAACAACCGAGCCAACCTAGTGATACTCGGCGTGGTGCTAAGATCATAGTGAGCCGCTGCACAGGCCAACTAGGAGTACGAGCCGTGAACCAGAGCGGAGCAAGCGAGCCAGGAAGCCATCCACGAGCGCCTCATATGCGTCCGTTGGATTTTTTCCTCTGCCACGCGTCCGAGATCGAAGGCAGGCGCATTGCCGGGTCAATGAGCCCCGGGCTCACCCAAATTTTTTCCGCGCGCAATGTATACAGCACGTCAGTAGAGTTTTGACATCTCTGTCTTATTTCTCCCGATTGAGTGCGTAAGCACATTGGAAGCAGAAGTACTAACCATGGACTTTGATCTGCTCGCTCTCCCATCTCACATAGTAATTGCTTTGAGACGCAAGTGTTGAAACCACACAGGGCAAAAGGCAAACTAGTCAATTACATCAAAGGAACTCGCTACACTACCGGCTGAATACATGGAGCCAGCTTTCCTGCTTTGTGAATGTGTATGTATGGTATGGCACCGCCGATTTATGCTCTTCATCAAACCTGAATGCTGTGAATTCGTTCGTTCCATCGTGGTTGGGCAATCAGCAACAGTCTGTCTGGACTCATCGTACAACAATATGGCCGTTACGCAAAACTGCTTGTTCAAAAACATTGCCAGTTCAGACGCTAACAATGGCACAATAACGATCTTACCGTGTACCTACTGGCCCTACTACAACATCCAACCATATTGCTCACTTTTCCTCCCGCCACATAACCCTTGCAAAATCGATCTGTGTTCTACAAGTAAAAGGACGTTCTATTCCTACCCTGAACACCTAGCTTATTGACCTGTCACCACACTTGGAACAGTTTGACTCTTTGGTAGCAGAACGGTTGCGGGTTCGGTTCAAGTTGGATGCTTTCATCAATGGCTGCTTGCCAGGGCCGTCACCAGTAGGCCGAACACGAAGAACGGCTGTGCGCTTGCCTATCAGCAAAGTAAGTTTGTCCAGGTCAGATTATGGTTACCTCAAGCTGTTACCTACTTGTAAGTTCTGACTAGCTAAGAGCTTCAGAACGGGAAGGGCTGGATCGAAAGTAGTAAAAGAATGGGAGAACCAGCTGAAGCACACCTGATATTTGACATCATACTTCACAGGGTCCTTCAGGAAGTACTGGAACTGCAGCAGGAAAATAAGAAGAATTAGAATGCTTTAAAACGGAAGTGGCACAACCCTGTTACCTCCTCCGCTACGTTGTTCATGTTTCAGATATGCAGTGTTCGATAAAAGAAATGTGCTTTATCTGCAATGTTTTATTTAACACAAACAAAACCTAAGTTCAAACAACTATTTAGTCTATATATAGACGCAAAAAAAAAACAAAAGTGGATATGTTAATGAATTAGGCAGCCCCCCTTGTTTCCTCCACTTTGTGTATTGTTCGTGTTTCCTTTATGCACTGTGGATAAAATCATAAAAATGCCCTCAATAGCAATGTTTCATTCAGCACAGAGAATATTCAATACTGTTTTCCGGAGGTAACCAAAAGATATGCAGAATTGCAGCTTACAGATAAAGCTATTTCTCATAAGTCAAAAAGTTTGAACCTAGTACCACGCAGGGAGAAAGAGACTTTGCTTCAAACATGAAAACATCTGGAACAAAAAAATCCCCAGACACAAAAAAGGCAACAAGAACAGTCTGGTATACCTGAAAGAACACCTGAGGAATTGTTAGCCCAAGCAACGCCAGGGCATAATACAGCTTACCAGTGTTTAATAGGTAACCTGAAAAGATGAAGAATTGAACGTTAATTTTACAATTTCCTACAAAATTCAACATAATAGCATCAAGCTATCTACTGGTAGAATATGGCACATGCAAGACTTGAAGAAAATATAGCTACAAAATCTCTGGCATAGTGTGCTGACATTTCAAATCTTTGGAATCTAAGCTGAAAAAGTTTCAATAAGCACATCTTGTTCAAGCTGTATTATCATGATAGAAGGGAACTTTAAATCTGATGCATCACCATGACAAATGCAGGGGATAATATTAGGCAATGCAGTACACTAGCAGGAGTAAGAAGCCGTGAACAGCATGACAACCAGAATATGGTATGCAGATCGAACTAGTACAGTAAGAATTAAAGTGAAGGTGGATCGTATAACAAAGGAAAAAGCAACAGATGCCTTGCCTGCAACAGATAATTGAGTGATATCAATTGCTCCAACACATATCCATTTTGCAGTTTCCATCCCAAAAGCAACAGGAAGTGACTACAAAATTTTGAACAGTTTTTTTTAAAAAAAAAACTGAAACAGTTATTGAGAAGCACATTAATGGTAAATATTTACACAAAAAAGGAGTATAACCTGAAGCCCCAGAGTTCTATCCCCTTCAATGCTCTTAAAATCATTTACAATAGCAATCCCTAGCTGCATAATCATAATCAAGAAAAAAGGTCAATCATCATGACATGTACGAATGTTCAAAAGAAAGCCAAACAGGATGTGGAGACGAAATACCCCAGCTATGCTGTACAAAGTAGTCAAGACAACGATATCTGGTGTAAGAGTTCCAAATAACGCCTGGCCAGCCCACCTGCAAAAAATATTTTATACCTTTAAATTCTTGTGAATAATGGTAGCATCAAAACCAACATTTTTTGCGCAACATGAAGAGAAATCAGCAATGTTGATCATACCAGGGCAAGCTGATGTAACTTGCACCCAGAGCGAAGTTCCCAATCCATCCATTCTGCTTGAGCTGAAATGATGAAGTTTACTGAGCATCTTTCAATCAAAAGGCATGTTGCGTCCCAAGAAAGTATTTTTGAGAGAAGAGAATCAGTAATAAAGAAGACACACTCAAGTACCTTGAGAGGTGGTGCTGAATATATGTAAGAAAGTAAGGAGCCACCCACAGCAAGATAAAACACAATAGGAAAATCGTGCCCTGCCTGAAATGGCAAAGTATTATAAGATGCATGAAAATTTCAATTTCACCAACCTGTTGGTGCACAAAAACAATTACTTAAGGACTTACCCACACATCTAACAAAGCGCCCAATCCAAGCCCTCCTAGCAATAGCACCCAGATCTGGGTTATTACCTGAAGTGAATAATTTTCATCAGTATTACAGGGAGTCAGGGATGGCATGATAACTTAGCCAGTTGGAGCTGGCAAAACCCTTGTAAATGATATCAGAATATCATTATCATCAAGAGTGAATTTCATTTCAAATGTTACACAGAAGCCAATACCATTACATGTGCCACAATGGAAAAACAAATCCATTCACAAATAGCAACAGAGCTACAACACCAAGCAAGATATCACATCTAACAACCAACCATATATATGACAAAGGATATAACAACAAAGTACTAGCACTATATATCAACCAAAGATTAAATGCAAGGCCAAACAGGATGGATAGATTGAAATTATAGGCTACCTAGATTTCATGTTTTGGAAAAACATGATGCCATTCAAAAGATGGCAACATTGCCAAGTTTATAGTTTGTTTATCCACCCCCATAGACACATGTGTCCAGGCAGAACTTTTGGTGCAAACCAGTAGTGCCTTTGTAAGACAAGCATGCCGGGTCCTCAAACTCAATCTCTTGTTTGCTGTATAAATATAGTATAAAACCCCAACACTTCAACTTGCAAAATAACATTCTGAAAAGGAAAGAAAGGAATGGCTCATTGATGGAAAAGAAATAACTGGTGTAAGAATGGGTTTTATTTTGTGCATTGCTGGCATCTCAAAAATGGCAAGGTTGGACTCATGTACCTACAAACTAGTCAATAGTTGATGAAACTAAGCATGCATATAATTACATATGCCAAAAAGGGATCCCATTTTCTCAAAATAGACATACCTCATTTTCTGATATAGCACCTGATGGAATAGGGCGATAAGGCTCATTAATTGCATCAATGTCTCGATCATACCAGTCATTAAGTGTCTACAAGCAAGAATGTTTGGCTGACATACTTATTAGTAGAAATAGTCTCCCACGCAGCATCTCTGAGGATATAAACGAAGGCCGACAAAGAAAATTTAAAAGTAAACCTGTGTATATCCTGTAAGACAGGGACCAGACATTATCATGCATACAATAGATTTTGCGACATCTTCAACTGTCCAGTGGAAATTTCCTGAATGTCACAGATTAGGGGAAAAACAACATAATCATACATACTAGTCATACGCCAAAAGGAATAGTGTTCATAAGCACAACAATTGGACACTGTACTCTGGTTCCTTTATCCTAAAAGCCAAGCCATGTGGATCAAAAGGAGTTTGATGTTGTTTTGTACTTCATCCATCCCAAATTGTAAGACGTTTGGCTTTTTTGACCCCAAGCTTGGCCACTTGTCTCATTCAAGACATTTGTGCAAACATAGTCAAATTTTAGTCATGCTTAAAGAAATTTTATTAATAAAGCAGGCCACAACAAAAGAAGTGATATTTTGTACAATTTTTTTAATAAGACAGATGGTCAAACTTGGGGTGAAAAAATTCAAATGTCTTATAATTTGGGGTGGAGGAAGTTGCTGGGATCGCAAGTTTGACTTCAACAGAAAAAAGGATGGGCCTATGGATCTTCTAGGCTACATTGTTTTTCCGTATAAGGATGCTATTATTGATTAGCAAAGTAGGAAGCCCTTAGGATGGTGGACAACCAAAAACATAGTAGCAATGCACTACTACATGTAATTACACAGGGAAAATGCAGTTCCCAAAATTCACAGGTTCGGTTGTTTTTTATGAAGTAGAGACACAAAAGCATTCAAGGAACATATATAAACCGTTATAGGCAGCAAAGCATACCAGAGGCAGCTGCTCCACAGAGAACTCCCCATACAAGCGGAGGCCATGTCACTGGCTTAGTAAGTTGAAGACGGATCTTCCATATGTCCTGTATCAACATATGAAAGAGAGCATTGGTGAATATTACATAGATTTCAGTTTCTAGACACAATGGCTAGATTGCAAAAGGTTAAAGATGTATTCATGTTATTAACTGCGGGAGACAGTAAACAATTAAAAATTACACACCTAGAAAAGGACATGCTCGTAAAGGTTTTCTAAAATGGGTCAGGTTCACTTTTTTGGCCACCAACTTACATGGCAGTTCAATTTTCAACCTAAACTATAAACCAGGTACCGGACGCCCTCCAAATGTCAAAATCGGACAAATTTAGTCATCTTGCTGGTTTCAAATGTGAATTTCTATTTTCTTCAAATAAAAAAATTGATTTGATCTCTAAAAAATCATAACTAATTTATTTTAAATCAGAAAAATACGAAACTAGTATCAATTGTTTTCTAATATGTAATCTATCTGTTCGTAATTTATTTGTAGTTATTTGGATCATGCTTCTAGTGTTTCATTAATAGGTGTGACTACAAGCAGTTAAACACTAGGAACATAAAGAAATATGATCCATATAACTCCAAATAGAGCACCAAGATATAGATAATATTTTTTATAAAAAAACCAGTATTATTTTCATATTTTTCTGATTTAAAATAAATTAGTTATAAATTTTTAGAGATGAAACCAGGTTTTTATTATTTTTGGGGAAATATAAAACCATCTTTGGAATGAGCAAGAGGACCAAATTTGTCTGGTTGCAACATTTGGAAGGTGTCCTATACCTAGTTTCATTGTTCAGAGCTGAAAATCAAACTGCTGTGCAAGTTGGATGATGAAAAAAGAAAAAATACAAAATAGACTTTACCCTAAAAAGTGGTGGCATGTCACTTGAAAATTATGTTGCGAGCTACGAATAGTACTCAGCTTTTCCATTGCATGAAAATCCTGGCTACGTGCAGGATGAATCATTTACTGAATGTAGGGCAAAGCATATCAAGCAATTCTACCAAAAAAAATTAACATATGCAACCTAGTCAAATGCTTAGCTGTTAGAGAGAAGTAACATGGTAGCATGCACAGAAGGCAAAGCTTAATTTCCAAGAACCAAATTAGTTCTTTGTTTGTGGATCTAAGCCGCTGCTATATTAGTTGTTTGTACATACCCACATTCACCAATTAGCAAACACAATGGTGAACCAACAAGCCGACAATGTTCCAACGTGTAACTGTGTAAGAGAAAGACCAGAGCCCGCATTCAAATTAATTTAATTTCACGGCAATAGCAATTTAGAGTCTGCCACATGGCATTTTTGGGCTTTCTCATTGTGAAGGCTAGCGGATGGAAATTTGGAAATCATGTAGTTCTAAGTTTTGTGCTCCTATTTAATACCCAATTATCCACAAAACCGGGCCAAAGCCACCCAGTGCAATATATAACCAATGCACGGGAAGAGGTTGAGGGAAGACTCACGCTCTCCTGCTTGGCACCCTTGATGCCAAGCAGCTGGTTGAAGCTGGAGCCGCCCGCTGCGGGTGCCTTCTCAGGGGCCTTGGCGTTCGCCTTCGCTGTGCAACCAATCAATCACGCGTCAAAGAGTTAGAGTTAGAGAGCAAGGGAAAACCGCAGAACAGCGCACGGAAGGGCCGAGACAAGCACGCACCGTCTTTGGCGTCGGTCTCAGCCGCACGTACCACCGGGAACGGCCGCCTCCCTGCGAATGGAACCGACATGCATCAGGAGATCAGTCAAACTTCTCTCGACAGTGTGCTGTTGCGTAGGCTGGAGAGAGACTACGGCCGTACCAGTACGGTTGAAGCGGAGATGTGGTGGATGCAGTGGTGTGCGGAGGCGGAGAGGAGAGCGGAAGGCGGTGGAGGAGGATGAGGCGGCGGCGGAGGCAGCGAGGAGGTGGGCGGCGGCCATGTTGACTAGCCGAAGCGGGGAGTGAGGCCGGGAGAGCCTGAGAGGGGAACCGATAAGGTGGCGCTCATGTTGACTAGCCGAAGCGGGGAGTGAGGCCGGGAGAGCCTGAGAGGGGAACCGATAAGGTGGCGCTCGTATGTCGCCACTCGCGACGAAGAAAAAAGTTTTAAAAACAAAGGAATGTTGGCAACAAGCAGAGTGGAAACGAGGCCCAGCAACGGCCTGTTACCATTCAGCCGGACACCGCCCTCTACGTTTTCATCTCTCTCTCTCTCTCTCTCATTTGTTTTTCTCAATCAGAAAATAAGATTTGTATCCTTTAAACAAGAAAGTCTATTCATTTTTCTCAATCCAAAAATAAGATTTTAGACTACTCTAAATCGTGAAATAATATGTCTAGACGGTTTTAAAAGCAGTTTTTGATGATATGGAGCCACGTCAACCATCCTATGAAACGCTAGCTAGTCGCAAGGAAGGTAGAAACAGATTTACGATAGTTTAGGAGGTCGATTAGAATTTGTAGGAAAATATAGTAATTATTCTTAAAAACTATTTGAAAATTATTCAATATTTTTTGAAAATTATTTCTACAATTTTTTTATAGTCTAATTGACCTCCATGAAGTATGGCAAAAGTCCTATTTACCTTTCTCGTGGTTGACGTAACACCATGTAGAACAACTTAAGTGGCACCATGTAAGCTAAAACCGCTTTCAAAATTGCTCAGAAAAGTAAAATCGGATAGTTTCAACAATTTAGAGTCTAAAAATTCATATCCCAAATTGAGGAAGGTAGATCAAACTCATATAATAGTTGAGAGAGATCAGATAAACTTCTCCTCCTCTTATATTAGATTCCTCCTTTTTGCTACTACAATATCGCATCCCTCCGTCAAATGGTGCTTAGTCTGGTTGGTTAAGTCACTCGAGCGGCACCCCACAGGTCCTGAGTTCGATTCCCCGTGGGAGCGAATTTCAGGCTGTAGGCGACGTCCCCGTCGACAGCGAGGCGCTGAGTTCGATTCCCCGTGGGAGCGAATTTCAGGCCGTAGGCGACGTCCCCGTCGACGTTGTAACTGTGTAATTCTAAAAAAATATCGCATCCCTCCTTGTATCACCCCACAACCCATATCCCCTATCGGTGTGTGTGGAACAGGCCTGGCCTTGGGACGTCACTAGAGGATCAATGGCGAGATCCAAATGCAACCTATGTTAAGTTTAATACCATATAGTTTGTATATGTTTCTAATTATTTTTATTGTTCTTCGTGTTAGAGCCTATTGCACCACGGTTATGCTATTATTTATTAGAAAAATTCTCTATATCACAATAAAAAATGCGGCTTTCCTATGCGCTACTAAAAAAGTTTATATATCCCTTATATCGCACTAGATTTCTTGTTTTAACACTTCTATGAATATTCCACCATGTTGAGATGGGCATTTAAAATATGTAGTACATCCTTGTTTGACTTATGTAGCACATATCTCATTATTTCTTCGGTTAAGAGGGCTTAAATTCTCGAAGTGCCAGATACTACCTCCGTTCCAAAAAGAATACAACTACGATATACATGTCCATTAAAGTGCTTTATATTTGACCAGATTTCTAGTAAATAGTATTTACATTTATAGCTATAAATTGATTTATTATGAACATATATTTTGAAATTAATCCAATGATATTTGTTTGATATTATAAATATTTATATTTTTTTTATCTATAATTGATCAAATTTGATATACAAAACCATGCCATTGTTCCATAATTGTATTCTTTTAGAGACGGACCGAGTATATATTTATCTAGATTAATACTAAAATATTTGCTCTATTCTATAAGTTTTATGCTAGAGTTGTCGCATTTTAATAGACTAGATAGATCAGATGAATCTTTTTACTCAGTCGTCCCTACTGAGCCCACTTTATCTTTATCTAGTTTGTATCCGGTGTTGCGCTACGCCATTACTCTTTATTGCTAACCCATAATATTCAATACACGACCGTAAGAGACAGCACTTACATTTTATTCTAGCGAGGCTATGTGTAATTATTCTTACAGCGTAAAGCATTCTAAGAATTACTTTGCTACTCTCTCCGTTTCAATTTATAATTCATTTGATTTTTTTGATAAAAAAAATTGACCACTCGTCTTATTCAAAAAATTTGTACAAACATAGTCAAATTTAAGTTATTTATGTAGACTATTTATTAAATAAGTAAGGCACACTAAAAAAAATAATATTTTACACAAAAATTTGAATAAAACGAGGGGTCAAACTTAGGGTTGAAAAAGTCAAACGAACTATAATTTGAAACGAATTAAGTAGGTACTAGCATTGATGTTTGAGAGTGTATTGAACGCAAAATGATGCTGATGGTGGTGGTATTTAATTCCTAATGGTTACGTATGCGAATTACAGTAGTAACAGGTTGTTGACAGAAATAAATAATTAATATCATGGACTAATTATTACGGAGGCAATGGTGCCGTTTATTTCTAACGAGCATCAAAATAATAAACATGTACTAGCAGATTGTTAATAATCTACGTGCATATTTAAAGAAGAGTAGTAAAATTGGCCATGATAATCACAGGCATCCGGTCTGCAATCAGGTTACTTTTTATTACTAATAATATCATTTGGGTCTATAAATAATTCAGTATGAAACTATGAGTAGTAAAATTGATGATGATAATCACCACGGTCAAGGCATATTTTATTACTAATAGTATTATTTGTAGCTATAAATAATTCAGTCCATACTAGTAAGTAGTAAAATTGATGGTGATAATCATCACGGCGTTCAGTCTCTATGTAGGGTATGTTTTTATTACTAATATTATATAAAAAATTCATTTTAGATCCATGAGTAATAAAAATTGGTGGTGATAATCACCAACATCTGGTCTTCGCCTAGAGTACCTTCTATTACTAACAATATTATTTGCTTCTATTAATAATTCTGTTCGGCACGTGGAAAGTAAAATTAACTATGATATTTTCTTCTCGACACATGATCATTTATTTCTATATAAGTTTTTTTCTTGATACTATTTGCTTCAATAAATAATTCTAGTCGGACCAGGTGCGTTGAACCCCCTGACGTCTAATCTTTATTAGAAATTATTTTAATTATTATTTGCTTTAATAAATAATTTTGAAGGAGCTTTTGTGCAGTAAAGATGAATGTGATAATTTTAACACTCTTAATATCATTTGCTTCTATAAATAACTTTGTCTAGACGTGTGAGAATATATATTTTGATATTACTGTTGGTATTATTTTCTTCTATAAAACAATTCTGGACAAGACTTTGTTGTGCTACTAACCAAGGTGTCCTATCTCTGATTTATAATATTTTTTATTACTAATATTATCATGTACTGCGATAAATGATTCTAGATCAGCCCATGCGCAATAATCTTGGCTGTGACACTCATCACTCACGGAGGTATCTGGTATTTTTATTACTAATATTATCATTTGCTTCAATAATAAAGCAATACATGCCAATTTTCATGAGTAAATTATCCATGAGCCCACACCAGGCGGTAAAATACAAATGGAATTATATATTTAAATTGAAAAGATTTTAATTTTATCTATGCAAGCGTACGTATTTGAGTCTGAAAATAATTCAAACTGGCACCATGCACAATAAAAATTAGCTAAGCTAATTACATAGCACTACTACATAACAAACCTTTGATCCCAGGCCCTCAAGGGCCTTTAGTTCCGGTTATGGAGCCGGGAAGAAAATCAGGACTAAAAGTTCCACCTTTAGTCCCAGCTCCGTGGCCCGGGACTAAAAGTCGACCTTTAATCTTGGTTGGTAATACCAACCAAGATTAAAAGGTCTGCCAGCAGCCTCTTTTAGTCCCGGTTGGTACGAGGGTTGAAGGTGTTTTTTTTTTTTTTTCCATTTTATTTTATTATTTGTTTTGGTTTTAGGGTTTACATTATGTTTTCAAATACATATTCATCGTTGCAAATATATGTATACGTATCAAACACAGTTATAGTACGAAACTATATATATATACACACAAGGCTAGTATTCAATAGAAATTCGCTACAATTATATGGAGAGTGGCAATCTTATTGTGCAGTAGTTCAATGATGCATTGAGCTTTCTTGCCTTATTAATTCGGTGAAGTCTAGGTCACGATCTTGTAACAAAAAATCTCATCGAGGGAGGGTAGCATATTAAATAGTGCACTCTCTGTTGCTTCACAACTACGAGTACATGGTGTACTAACAACGGTTAACGGTGCTCGAGTTGTTGGCGGGTCACCATTCTTAGTCGCAATCAACTTTGTCTGAAATCCTTGTATAGTTAGTGTTGGCTCTTCCTCAGCATATTTCCCCTCATAACCCAATCCATCTATTGCTTCGTTCAGAATGGCTTCAAAACTACACCCTGCGTAGGTCATGTCATACTCCTCTACCTGTAAGTATTGACAGAAAATAAGATTAATTATGGGAGAAATATTGAGAACATACAACAACAACTTTAGGTATAAGCTATGAATTTGACTTAGACTTACCATTTATACGTTCTGAGCCGTTCGTGCACAGAAACCCCGAAGATCATGAGACATGTTGTGATTGATAGCTTGAGTCTTCACCGAGAACAGAGTAGGAAGGGTGATCTCACTTTTTGAGAGCGTAGTTGCATATGCCATGACAACATACTTAATAGCAACACCTATTGGGGTGCCTTTATCCCCACCTCTGAGATTTGTACCACATTGCGACCACCACCGCGGCCACGACCATGACCCATCCTAACGGCAATTGAAAATGAAATACAACATTGGAGTAGTGGACCATTATCTACATGATAAACCTGAACATCCACATTGTCAACCCTGAAATAGACGATTGTTACTTTAAGCCAAACAGTTGGATCAATTATTTACAGTACATATAAGACATGTTATACTTGAATGATTCACCGGTACATATCAAACATATATTAATTAACTTACTATGCTTGGATAAATACTGCATCGAAACCCATCCAAGTACAATAACCATTGAAAGCAATGACTTCCGATGGTGGGAGAATGTTGATATTTGTTAACGCAAACAGAGAAATCACTTAGAAGTAATCCACAAGCGCACGGATACCGGTGAGCACTTCACTCGGGAGGTTATCCAGAGTATCGTAATTTATATTTCCATAGGGAGAAAGAGTGCATCTGACTAACCAATCTATGTTATTAACCTTCAGGCTATTAACAAGGTGATCTTGATATGGGCGATTAGAGAAGATTGCGACTATAGTCTCTTTGTAGTATAGATAAGATATGTGTTATTATTCTATTGGGGAGAATCGTAGTGATAAGAGACACCTCAGAGAATGCTTACCATGCGGCCTATAAACCCTACTAGTCCTTCTAACGGGATTGTGGGTTCCAAAGGTATCTACGGAATTGTCACTTTCCGAGCTACTACCACAGATCCGGCTAGACAGGGGATATCTATGAGTATCCTAGCCCAAACACCATGTTTACTCTAGAGACGATTACCCTACTCTCTACGTGAAGAGAATAAAGTAAACTCACAAACCAAAGAATTAATAAACAGGGAACTTACTAGAATTAGAAGTCGAATTACCGAAAAAATCCTAGGAGCAAGCCTCGGGTTAGGAGTCTTGATTCCATCGATTCAAACTGAAGAAGAGACACCGACAGGCCGGGCTTCCTCCAATCCACACCTCCACTCTAACTCTCTCAATATAATCTCACTTGTATGCTAAGCCATAGAGAATAGATCCATAAGGGATCCTCTCTGGCGAATCCTCTCTGGAAAATATGTAAATGAATAATGGATTGCTCTTTGCCAGGGGGCATGGGTCCTCCTTATATAGCCCCCTCAAATGACCGTCAACCGTTGGATCAAACAGACCTTAATGGAGGGTTTAGATTAAACCTCAAAGGCGGTGGAACCCTAATCCACGAAGTGGGCCATGATTGGCCACTGGCCTTGGGCGGCCGCCCTAGGGGGGAGGGCGCCCGCCCTACCCTGCTGACAGGTGGGCCCCTCCTTCCAGGGGGTTGGTTCTGGAGTCTTCTAGATTGATCTTTTTCGTACGGAGGTGTTATGTGTCTATGTAATCCTTACTTGTGGGCCTCTTTTGCTCTTTTACAGTTGTCTCCCTGTAGAAACAGATAAACACCAAAACTCGTAGAATTCTGTCAGTTAAAACCCTATGTCTAGGTAGTGTGTTGCAAATATATCATTTCTTCTGCTTAGTTGACGCTTAGAATTGATACTTAAGAGGTGTCAACAAGCTCCCCCATACTTAGGCTTTTACTCGTCCTCGAGAAAAGGATGGTGAAAACATAAGCTTAAGGTTTAGACATCAATAGTAGAAAGTTCCTTTTTATACCTGCATTGCGGGAGTTCTCAGTAGAGTCACCATAAAACTGAGTAATTGAGGAATAAAGTATCTAGAAGTAGAGACCCTTCATCTATCAATCTTGTCACTTGGAGTTTTTGCATGTTTAGCTTACTTCTTTCCTCTTACTTGTGCTCTCAGATCACTTATGAATTTCGAAAAAGGTAGATGTGGCATACTTACCTTGCATGTATTGCCTGGTCAAACCGGGATCCGAGGAGAATAATGTCATACTCTTAGATCAAGACTTGTTGATCAAATTTTATTATAATATCATCTCTTGCTGGTGCATTGCTATTAGAGGAACCATGGGTTATCTTTGTATATATGTTTTTTTGAGTGGGTGCATGAAGTACCCCTAATTCTACTATGAGGTTGTCGGACTTTTTGCCCATTTTTATTTCCTTGAATTTATTTATTTTTGCATAGCCCATGCCTCTAATGCAACACTACTTCTGAAGAGAGAATCTTTTGTGTTTGTAAAGTATGAATGAAGCCTTGACCTTCGAAGTATGATAAAATTCTAACAAGGATCCACACGATTCGAACAAACTCAATACAAAGTAAGTAGCCTTTTGGCTTTTGATTGGTAGGTGTAAAGCATATAGGAGATGATAGTTATTTATTTTAAAGAAATTCTCTAAGTGACAGAGATTATCAAGAATTTAGTTCTCATATTCTACCATCTTATATTCCACAACAACTTAAGCAACACGGAGACTCTAACTTAATTCCCAACATTAGCAGGACTCTTAGGAAACTTCATATATAGAGTCTATCCCATGAAGATGTTTTAAGGAAACATTTTATCATTTTAATTTATCATGTTTAGAGCATTTATTTATGGAAACTCAGTGCATGAATTGAAATTTAGAGATGTGCATGAAAAAATGTAACGTGCAGGGTACAAACCTGACCGTGGGCGCCCTGGGTAGTGGGGCGGCCGCCCAGCTGGGGTGGCCCCTCAGCCTCTGCTTCGGCGTGTGTGGTTGTTGCTCTGTTTGTTTCCGAGTTTTGTGTTCGTTGCGGTTGAATTTGTTCGTCTCGTCATCGGGGGTCTCCCCCATACTTGTTTCCTATTTTCTTAGATAATAACAGTGGAGACAAGCAAGGCACAATAATAAAAGAAAGATGATCTTTATTATTTAGTTTGAGGCATGCATACAAAGGGAAATGAAACAAACTAAACTCTAGCTAATGGATCTACTCATGCCTCAAGAACTGCCTGATTCGCTAAAGCATCTAGCGACGTTCTAAAAACTTCATCTTCTTTTTAAGCTCATCTACATCGCGCCTAAGGTCACCTACTGTGGTGTTTAGGTTTGTGACCTGCCTAGTGTAGAAGTCTAGAGAGCTTTGTAGATTGATGATCGTGTCATCTCTAGCATGGAAGTCTTTTTCTAAATCTGCTACGGTCTTGCGGTGTTTGGGAGGTGACTCGAAGGAATTGAGGGAATGCTTCGGAGCTTCCTTTGGCGGCACGAATTTGACTTTGGGTGCCCGGATTCCCTCGAAGTAGGGACGTTCCTCCTCGGTGGTGTACTTGATGTGGTCGAGCTCTCCATTTCGATGGGTCTTCACTCCTACGACCCTCTCCTTGGTTCTTGGTGGAAGAACCTTGGTGCCGGCAGGTACCTTGATGATAGGCTCTTCCTTTGGCCCTTTGAGCAAGAGCGGTTGCGGTGGTGCAACGAGGACTGGCTGCGCGTAGAAAGATTTGCTATAGCGATGCTGCTCTGGTGGAAAGATGGCTAGCGGAAGCTCATCGTGGACTAGGACTAAGGCCTTGGAATCTGGATCTTCCTTGGGGAGCTGGTTGGGGATGGATCCGTAGGGGACCATCCTCCTATCAGTGTTGTTGTTGCTGGCCATTGGAGCAAAGGGATCTAGCAAGCGAGAGCTAAAGGAATGATTGAATGATGATGATGATGATGGCTGCCGTCAGGGGTTCTTTATATAGGGGTGGAAAAAGGCATCTAGAAGCATCTACAGAGCAAATCTCGCGGAGAAATGGTTGGATAAGTGTTCTGCAAGGTTTATCGGATAAGAGAGGATAGAAGGTTCGGGAGTGCAAAAGGCGGCGGCGAGAGGCGATAGGGGTGGGGCGGCCTCCCTACACCCTAGGGAGCCCGCCCGGCTATGTGGGCTCTGCCGGGCTCCTTCTGCGCACTCGTTTCTAGAAGGTTCTCTATACCGAAAAACATATGCATGGCCCAGAAATGTAAAGATAAAGTGATTGGGCCTTAAAATTCACTTAAAAGGTAAAAATTAATTACGTCTATTTCTTCTAATTCTTCATTAGGCTCTAGAAATATTTCGAGACGTTGACCATTTACCTTGAATAACGTACCTTCGTCATTTTGAAGTGTGATTGCTCCGTGGGATGATGAATTGATTAGCTTATATGGTCCTGCCCATTTGCTTTGTTGCTTTCCGTGTCCGAAGAGCTTCACCCTGGAATTAAAAAGTAATACCTTATCTCTGAGTGTGAACTCCTTCTTGATCTTCTTGTCATGCCATCGTTTGACTCTTTCTTTGTAGATCTTCGAATTGTGGTATGCTTTTTCTCTCCACTCCTCCAACTCTGATAATTGCATTTGTCGATTCTCTCCAGCGGTATCAAAGTCCATATTCCATCTTTTTATAGCCCAATGTGCCTTGAACTCTAGTTCAACAGGTAGGTGACACGTCTTCCCATATACGAGTTGATATGGAGACATTCCAATTGTGGTTTTGTATGCAGTCCGATATGCCCAGAGTGCATCGGATAACTTGTCCTTCCATGCTGTTCCCATTTCATTTACTATTTTCTAAAGAATATTCTTTATCTGTTTGTTTGAGGTTTCTGCTTGGCCACTTGTCTGAGGATGATAAGGTGTAGCGACGTTGTGGCGGATCCCATGCCTCGCTAGATACTGTTCAAATCATTTGTCGATGAAATATGATCCTCCATCACTTATCACTATTCTGGGGACTCCAAATCTTGGAAAGATAGTTTCTTCAAACATCCTCTTTGAGTTCACGTTGTCGGCATGTTTGCAAGGTAATGCTTCCACCCACTTGGAGACGTAGTCAACCGCCACCAAGATATACTCACAATTCTTTGATGGGGGGAACGGTCCCATATAGTTGATTCCCCAAACATCAAAGAGCTCTATCTACAAATTGCTGATGAGTGGCATGGCATCTCTTGAGTTTATGTTGCCGTGTCTTTGACATGGCCCGCATCTTCTGATAAATTCTCTAGTGTCTTCGTACATTGCTGGCCAATAGAATCCACACTACCAAATTTTTGCATGTGTGCGGAATGCTCCATAATGACCTCCATATGGTGATGAGTGACATCTTTCAATGATCTTCATTCCTTCTTCAATAGTTACACATCTCCTGAGTAAGCCATCAGAGCATACTCGGAAGAGGTATGACTCATCCTATATGTGTGAACGACTCTCTTGAATAAGCTTTATTTTGTTTACTCCTGGTGGTACATATCCTGAAACCATAAATTAACAATATCTGCATACCAGGGGTCGGATCTGTTGATTCCGTAGAGCATGTCGTCCCAGAGTGAATCATCAATGGGTAGTTCCTGCGGATTCTCAAAATACATTCTAGACAAGTGATCTCCAACAGATTTATCTACTCCCCTTTTATCTTTAATTTCTAAGTCAAACTCTTGGAGCAGCAGGATCCATCTTATTAAAGGAGGTTTAACATCTTTTTTAGTGAGCAGATATTTTAAAGCAACATGATCAGAATAAACAATTACTTTGGCTCCTACTAAATAAGATCTAAATTTGTCTATAGCAAAAACAACAGTCAGGAACTCTTTTTCAGTGGTTGTATAATTAAGTTGAGGTCATGTCAAAGTTTTACTAGCATAAGCTATTGCATGATGGATCCCAAAACTGCCCCCACAGCATAATCACTAGCATCACACATAATTTCAAAAGGTAAAGACCAATCAGGGGGTTGAATGATTGGTGAAGAGATGAGCGTTGTTTTCAATAATTCAAAAGCTCTTAAACAAGCGTCATCAAATATGAAAGGAGCATCCTTGGCTAGCAAAAGAGTTAGTGGTCTAGCAATAAATGAAAAATCTTTTATGAATCTTTGATAAAAACCAGCATAACCAAGAAAGCTTCTTATTCCTTTCACATTTATAGGCGGAGGTAACCATTCAATTACTTCAATTTTAGCTTTGTCTACCTCAATGCCTCTTTCAGATATTAGGTGTCCTAGAATTATTCCTTCTTTGACCATAAAATGACATTTTTCCCAATTAAGGACTAAATGCTTTTCTTCACATCTTTGCAAAACCATGTCTAAATTTTCAAGACAACTATCGAAAGTTTTTCCATAAAAAGAGAAATCATTCATGAAAACTTCCATAATATCTTCAATCATATCAGAAAATATAGACATCATGCATCTTTGAAAAGAGGCTGGAGCATTACATAGCCCAAAAGACATTCTAAGATAAGCATACGTTCCATAGGGGCATGTAAAGGTGGTTTTGCTTTGGTCATCAGGATGGATCGGGATTTGGTGATACCCTGAATATCCATCTAAGAAACAGAAGAACGAGTGGTTGGCTAACCGCTCTAGCATCTCATCTATAAAAGCTAAAGGAAAGTGATCCTTTATTGTAGCTTTGTTCAACTTTCTATAATCTATACACAGCCGCCATCCTGTGACAGTGCGTTGCGGAATCAACTCATTCTTTTCATTTGTGACAATAGTCATGCCTCCCTTCTTAGGCACAACTTGCACTGGACTTACCTGATGAGGACATCAACACCACACCAACACCATCTCCAGCACCACTTGGTCCTATTACTCGTGCTCGTGCCCATGAACTCAATCATCAAGTAAGTTTATTCTCAAACTCTTGCCCATTATATTTAGACAATGGAGACACGTGCACTCTTGTTTTGCTCAGGAACAATGGAGAGGATCAGCGGGACACGGGATGGGCGCTAGCTGGATTTGGACTGCAGGACAGCACCAACTTGTGATGGATGTTTATCAAGTTACTTTCCAACGGATCCAGAAGCATGGCTATACCTTATCAGATGCGTCTAGAGTCATCGTTTTTGTACCGAGACCTTTTCTGTCCACCGGTGCTGCGTCACCTTATTTTGGGCCTGTGGCCCATGTATCAAGTTGGGTCCATTAGGGATGCGTCCTAGGGTTGGAGAACGACCCCAACACCCTTGTGGTCGTCCTCCCAACTCCTTATAAGTCTTTAGAGCCGCCACAAACAGTTTAGGTTTTGTTTCGTCGAGTTAGCTATTGCTACCGCCTTTCAGCGCGCGTGTTGGATCAACCGTCCGTCTGATTGTCATCAGAACCTCACCATATTGTGTTCTCAGATTGAAACCTTCATATTCATCTTGCAATTGAGTGCTTGTTCATCTTGTTCTTGTTGGTTCTTCGATTGCTTGCAGGACGGGAGCCCTAGTGGCTGGTTGTCGCGCCGCAAGATCACGGCAGCCATCGGAGGTGGTGTATCGGTTGCTAAGGCGCAGCGTCCTTGGACGGTTGTAGTCGAGCCGTGAACGTCATCTCCATTCACCAATCGAGTTATCCACCAACTCTCATCGAAAGATCGGACTGCGAACCCTACGGGTCGTCATCATTACCCACTCACTATGCGGCACAAGATATATAATCCCTGCATGCAACAACTTTAAAACTTCTTTTTTAACTACCTCTCTCATCGTGTTGTTGAGTCTTCGTTGGGGCTCTCGAGAAGGTGAAATAGAAGGATCTGTTGGAATGCGATGAGTGCATATTATAGGACTGATTCCATTGAGATCTTGGAGTGAGTAACCAAAGGCTGAATGATGTCTTTCTAGAACAACCATCAAGCGTAGAGTTTGCTCCTGAGTGAGTTTATCACTTATGATTACAGGAGACTCTAGATCATTATGGAGGAAAGCATAAGTAAGACCAGGTGGTAGAGGTTTAAGCTCTACAGGAGGTCTAGGCGTTTCTGCAAACTCGTCTAAGGGTTCAGGTTCAGAAGGATCAACTTCTTCTTCTATGAAGAAAGGAGCATCTTCTTCCAAATCTGGTTCATTGAAAAGCTCTAGAGAAGCAGTTTTTACTTCCTCCATAGGATCAGGTAAAAGATATGATTCAGTTTTATTGTTCAAAGAATGAGAGATTGTCATTGGGATTTGAAAACTCTTTCCAAAGGAAATGTTTATTTTCCCATTTTGACCTTCATAAACAAGTCTTCTAAAAGGTTGTCCTAGCAAAAGGTCGTGGTCCCATGTATCAAAGATATAAAAGTTCAAATGAACCATGACACCATCTACCATAATGGGTAAGTGTAGGGTCGAGATGTCGGACTAGAGGGGGGTGAATAGTCTTTTCTAAAACTTAATCGCTTTGGCTAACCGAAACAAATGCGGAATTAAAACTATCGGTCGAGCCAAGACTACACCCCTCTATCTATTACTCTAGCACCTAGCAAAGATGTCTATTATGCTAATTAAGGTGCCAAGCTAGGAAGCTCACCTAAACAAGTCTAGGTTGCAAGGTCACACAAACCTAAGAAACTAGTACTCTAAGCACACCGGGAGCTCCTACACATAATAGTAAGCAAAGCACAAAGCACTTAAGCTCACTAGCAATGCTCTCTAGCAAGACTACACAAGTCAACTAGAGAGCTCAACTTACTTAGCTACACAAACTAAGCAATGTGACTAACAAGGCTACACAAGCCAATTAGCCACTCAAGAGCTACTTCTATGCTACACAAGCTAGAAGGTAACTAGGCAAGCTACACAAGCTAAACTAGTTACAAGAGCAACTACTAACCACTAGCACAAGTATGAATAAATAAATACAAGCTAGTGATTTGGAGAATGCAAACCACCGAGAAGATGTAGAAGGTTGACACGGTGATTTTTCTCCCGAGGTTCACTTGGTCGCCACCAAGCTAGTCCCCGTTGTATCGGCTCACTCACTTGGAGGTTTATGACTTTTTACATGCCTCACTACCTAACCTGCGAACACATGGTTGATATGTGCCCATGATGTTCAGTTTTGTGATGGGTGATTGATCAACACTTGGGTGTTTCAGTTTGAGCGGTTATCACTAATCCTTTGCGAAAGAAAATGTGTGCCTGTCTATCGGCTTGTGGTGTGCAGGTACTATGCATAGTGACAGTGGTCAATGGCGTGGAGAAGGTCGAGTAGAGGCTTGCCATGCCGATGGACTGAGAGTGGTGAAGGGTGGAAGCGGGGCTCGGACTGAGGGACCATGGGCGCCGGCGGACTAGCTGTGGTGGCTAGTGCCTGGTACCGGCGAGTGCGAGAAGACATGGAGGTAGACCGAGTCGACCGAGTCAAGACGCCGGACGAGCGGGTCGAGCGGAGGCTCAGGGGACTCGGAGTCCGACCGGGCGAGGACAAGGTGGCTCAAGTCGAGCGGTTTGGTGGTTTGGGCCGCAAAACCACTGGAGGACGGTTTCCGAGTTTGGGCCTCAAAACTCGGGGTTCGGTAGTTGAGCCGAAAGCTACCGGTGGCGGGTTTCGCGGGTTTGGGCCTCAAAACCCGGGCGGAGCTTCCGAGGAAGCGGGGATGGCACGTGGTGGAATCCTGGAGGTTGCGTCGAGGCGACGACAACTCCTGGCAGGAAGTGGGCCGTCCATTCAAATCAAGGAAGATATTTTTCGAAGCTTGGACTGCAATGCTTAGGCTAGGTAGTTCACTCATGTATCTAGGGGGGTCTTTGGGAAATAGCCAAAGCCCTGTTAAATAGGGGATGAAGGGGTATGCTCATCCTATCTCTTGAACCCTAATTATTTTGCCCCAACTCTCTCTCTCTCTACCCTTTCTCTAGTTCATGAGATCCCTAGGTTGATTTCACCAAGCTCTGTAAGAACTTGAGTTTGTTGTGAGGAATCGGAGGCTGTAACCTCCGTAAGCCATGGTGGCTTCGACTTCTTGATCGTGTCCCCGTTTTGCTTGTGTTCTTCGTGTTTTGCTTTTGCTCCCTCTTTTTCCCGAGATGATTTCTCTTTGTAGGGAGTAGTTCTTGCAAATCCGTTTGAACCAAGTTGTTCGTATTCGTGAGGAGCATATTTGCACCGAAGGAATTCCCCTCAAACCTCATGAGTGCGTAGATCGGGTGATTTCTTTGCGGTGTTCTTTGTTCTTGCCCCTTTTCCCCCAAATCCTCGTTTCCCTTTAATTCTCACCAAATTGAGTGATGATTTCTTAGGATTAGCTCCCCAACTGTACAAGGATCATGCCTACAAAGTTTGGTTGCAGTTGGAGTTCATTTGGTTGAGTTTTGGGAAGAATTGGAGGAGAGAAAACGATTTTCGGGATCGTTGTGCAGATTTTGGGGGCATAGGATGCTCCAGAGTTTGGCGTCGGACGGTCCGTCGGAGGCGTCGGACGCTACGTAGTGCTGACGACAGCGTCCGTCGCGATCGTCCGTCGCTGGGGCTGTTTTTGGGCTGTTTTTTGAGCGTCGGACGCTCCTGACAGAGCAGCGTCCGTCGCCCGTCGAACTCAGTCCGTCGCCCTCAGCATCGTCCGTCGCCAGCGTCCGTCGCCCTTCCAGCAAGGTTTTTCTGGATTTTCTTCGTCAATGTTTTGGTCATTTCTCTCTTGCCCGGACTCCGAATCAAGTTTTGTTTGTTGCGTTGGATTCGTATTCACGTAAGGAACCTGATTAGGTACTTTTGAGACCGTTTCTCATAAGTATTTTTGGGTGTGCTCTTTCCTCTTCTCTCTAGGGGTTGAGAGTACCGCTCTCGGTGTATCGGTTTTGAGTTCGTGGCTGTGATCGTTCTCCATCTTCTCCGACCGCTCCGCTGCACCTTTAGGGGTCTTCCTAAGGTGTCCACCTACTTGTTAGGTCGTGTGCGAGTCGGTTTCTTCCAAGGTCAAGTTTTGGGTGCGAGTTTGGGACAAGATACAAGTCTTTGAGTTGAATTTTATTTGGCTCCCATTCACCCCCCCTCTAGTCGCCGTTCTCGGTCCTTCAATTGGTATTATAGCCGGTTAAGGATCATTCCACCTTAAACGGTTCTTGATCCGCGAAGGCGACATGGAGCGAGGTGTTGGCAAACTTCTGTTTTTCGATGGAACGAACTTCTCCTACTGGAAGGTGCGCATGTCCGCCTATCTACAAGGAGTTGATTCGAACATATGGGAGATCTATGAGAATGAGGGCTATCGTGTTCTTGCGGCTCGTGTTGACCAACTCCAAATCACTCAACACAATGTAAACAATCGAGCACGGAGTATCCTCTTCTCGAGTTTGTCACTTCCTGAGTTTGAGCTAGTCTCGAATCTCACTACGGCGCGAGAGATCTGGCAAACACTTGTGCGATATCATGAGGGTAATCCTCAGATCAAGTCCATACTCTTCGACACATACCGTAGGGAGTACGAGAACTTCGTACAGTTGGTCGGGGAATCTATTGATGGGATGTTCACTCGCTTCCAATCTATCGTCAACAAGATGCGTGCTAATCGAGCCAACTTGACCTATGATGATCATGAGATGGCTATCAAGCTTTTGCATGCTCTTGATCGGAGGGTGTGGGAGATGAAGGTGGCTGCCATTCAGGAGTCACCGGGCTATGATGCCCTGACCGTGGACGAGCTGTTCAGCAAGCTCAAGTCCTCGGAGATTGACCAACAGACCCGGGCCAAGCTTGAGAACCCATCGAACCCATCCATGGCGTTGGTTTTCGGCCCCGACGGTGTGTCTTCTTCTTCCTTTAATCCTTCACACTCTTCGTTCGCTTTGTCTTTGATCTCTGTGACAGAGGAACAAGTGGAGGCGCTTGGAGATGATGAGCTGGCCTTGGTCATCACTAAGTTCTCACGGTTTCACAACAACCGTTTGAACCGACGATGTGGTGGCACGGCCAAGGGGTGCTACCGTTGCGGTGATGAGGATCACTTCATCGAAAACTGCCCCAAGAAAGCTGCGGGTGACTTCAACAAGCGCAAGGACAAGCGCGAGCACTGTGTCGAGGACAAGCACAAGGACAAGGGCGGCTACAACCGAAGGTCCTCCAAGAAGGTGATCGACAAGGTGAAGGCCAAGCACCGAGCCTTCCTCGCCTCCCTCAGCGACATCGATGCCTCCTCCGATGCAGGCTCTTCCTCGAGCGACGATGAGTCGAAGGGAAAGGTTGAGGACAAGCTCAAAGGCCTCTGCTTCTATGTCGACGCCAAGCACGGTGGCTTTTGCACCATGGCGATTGAAGAAGGCAAGGTCGGGAAGCGCAAGGATGGCCCCGACTACGACTACGACTCCGACACACCCGAGGTATCACCCACCATCGAATCCCTCTCTCTCGAGCTTGAGTCTCTGAACGATACCTTGCTTAGTCAGGATGCTTTGCTCAAGCGTGCTACTTGTGAGAGGAACGAATTCAAGGCGAAGTACCTTAGCACGATTCATGAGCTAGAGTTTGCTAAGGCACAAGTGGTGGTTACCGAGGAGGTGGAGTGTGATGCTTGCGCCATTCACATGTCTGATCTTGTCACTCTCCAGGACAAGTATAGCACTCTACTTGAGGAGGTCAGTGAGCTGAAGGCTAGGCCTAGCTTACTTGGTGCGTGCAAGTCTTGCTTAGGCTTGCGTTCTGAGCTGGCACAGAAGGATGCTAGGATCGCTGTGTTAGAGAAGGTCAGCTCAGATAGCACTAGAGAGTCAGATCGCTTTGAGGCTTTGGAGCTTGAGATCGCGTCGTGCAGACACGACAAGATGCGTACCGAGGAAGAAAACACATACCTTCGGTCCATCTTGAGCTAGGTGTCTTGCCGAGAGCCGCAGTTGGGGATGATTCTTAGCCAATGCAAAAGGGCTGGCAACACAGGAGTAGGCTTTGCTATAGGTGGAAAGGACGATAGCTTGTTCGGTAAGATCGGTGAGTGCAGTGGTTTGAGCGAGAATGAGAAACCCACCACAACATCCAAGCTTACCAAGATCACTCCACCTAAGCCTACCGACCCCTCCAAGTTTCCTGTGAGAGATGGGGTGTTTGAAGAGCCACCCAAAACCACTCCACAGAAGCAAGTGTGGATTGCCAAACCGAACCATCTTCGCAACCCACTTGCCAACCCCTATGTCTTTTTATTGATGTAGGAAGGAGGACTAAAGGAGACTTGGCTTGTGGATTCCGGATGTTCACGCCATATGACCAGAAGTGCCAAGTGGTTCTCCAGCCTCGACCCCGTGCACCACACTGAGTACATCACTTTCGGGGACAAGAGTAAAGGTAAGGTTGTCTCCCGGGGGTCCATCCGAGTCAATTCGTCTTTTGTCCTCAAGGATGTTGCTTTGGTTGCGAATTTGCATTTTAACCTTCTATCGGTTTCACAACTCCTTGAAGACGGTTTTGAGGTGAGTTTTAAGCCAAACTTGTCTCGGATTTTGGACTCTCGTGGTGATCTTGTTTGCTGGATTTTACCCTTCGGGAAGGTTTTTCGTGCCGATTTTTCTATCTCTTCCGGACCTTCTCGTTGCCTTCTTGCCGGTTCTTCCTCCGATTTTTGGAAGTTGCATAGGAGATTGGGACATTTGAGTTTTGACTTGCTTGCAAGGCTTAGCTCAATGGACCTTATCCAAGGATTGCCAAAGCTAAAGTTCGAGAAGGATTTGGTTTGCCATCCTTGCAGACATGGCAAGATGGTTGCTGCTTCCCATCCTCCCGTAACTCAAATTATGACCTCACAACCCGGCGAGCTCTTACACATGGACATAGTTGGTCCAGCTCGGGTTAGGTCGGAAGGAGGAAAGTGGTATGTGGTTGTAGTCGTTGATGACTACTCGAGATACTCTTGGGTGTTCTTTTTGGAGAGTAAGGATGAGGCTTTTATGCATGTGCGTGATCTGATTTTGAGATTGCAAAATGAGCTACCTAAGAATGCCATGAGAGCTATCCACAGTGGCAATGGCACAGAATTCAAGAATGCTCACTTTGCAACTCTCTGCTCTTCTTTGGGTCTCGATTACCAGTTTTCCTTACCTCACACTCCCCAGCAGAATGGTGTTGTTGAGCGCAAGAATCGGACCCTTATTGAGATGGCCAGGACGATGCTCGATGAGCATAGGACTCCTAGGCGGTATTGGGCCGAAGCACTCAGTTCTGCTTGCTATGTTCCCAATCGCATTTTTCTCTGAGCTTTCAAGAAAAAGACCTCTTATGAGCTGCGATTTGGGAGACCACCCAAGGTAAGTCACCTACGGGTGTTTGGGTGCAGGTGTTTCATCCTCAAAAAGGGCGGTAAGTTGGATAAATTTAAATCACGGTCTTCTGACGGTATCTTTCTTGGTTATTCTACTCACTCTCGTGCTTATCGTGCACTTAACCTAGAAACTAACCGAGTGATGGAGACTTGTGAGATTACATTCGATGAAACTATGCCCTGTGTTTCCACTGCTTTTGATCTTGCAGGTGATGATGAGGTGAACACTAGCATTTTTGTGGAGGAGGAGCAGGATGATGCCGATTGGGGTCATCCCGAGCCAACTCCACTGGCTGCCCCCGTCGACCCTGCGACATCCACTTCGGCTCACGGTCCCGATCCGACTACTTCCTCTACATGGGGCCGTTCGAGCAGCTTCCTCAGTCGATGCCCGTTGCACCTGAGGGAGCTCCAGCTGCTGTCGAGGGGGAGGCCACTTCATCCAGGCAGGCTCCCCGCCACATCCAGCGGCAGCACCCACCGGAGAACATCATCAGCGACATTGACCGTCGAGTCACGCGGTCTAGGTCCTATATCTCTCACTTTGCTCATTCGGCTTTTGTCGCTTCTTTTGAGCCCCGAGATGTTGGACACGCTTTGATGG
The DNA here is from genome assembly GCA_022036555.1 of Microstegium vimineum. Taxonomy (NCBI): domain Eukaryota; kingdom Viridiplantae; phylum Streptophyta; class Magnoliopsida; order Poales; family Poaceae; genus Microstegium; species Microstegium vimineum. The sequence goes on from CM039128.1 coordinate 29,763,072, forward strand.
ATCCGGATTGGGTTAATGCCTTGCATGAGGAGTTAGAAAACTTTGAGCGAAATCATGTTTGGGTCTTAGTGCCACCACCACCAAGTTGCCACCCTATAGGAATCAAGTAGGTTTTCAAGAACAAACAAAGTGAGGATGGGGTGGTAGTGTGTAACAAGGCTAGGTTGGTAGCGCAAGGTTTTTGTCAAAAGGAGGCAATAGATTATGAGGAAACCTTTGCTCCTGTAGCTCATTTAGAAGCCATTAGAATCCTTCTAGCTTTTGCGGCTTCTATGGGTTTTAAACTTTTTCAAATGGATATTACAAGTGCTTTCCTAAACGGCTACATAGAGGAGGAAGTGTATGTTAGACAACCTCTCGGTTTCGAAAATCCCAAGTTTCCAAACCATGTTTTTAAACTTCACAAAGCTTTATATGGTTTGAAACAAACCCCTAGAGCATGGTATGATAGGTTGAAAATGTTTTTGCTTGCTAAGGGTTTTAAAATTGGATCGGTAGATAAGACGTTGTTTCTCCTCAAGCAAGGCAAAGACACTCTCCTTGTCCAAATTTACGTGGATGATATCATCTTTGGTGGTTCTTCTCATGCTCTTGTTGCCAAGTTTGCAGATCTTACGAGCAGGGAATTTGAGATGAGCATGATGGGAGAGTTAACTTTCTTTCTCGGGTTGCAAATCAACCAAACCCGAGAAGGGACGTTTGTGCACTAAGGCAAGTACACGAAGGATATCTTGAAGAAGTTTGACATGGGCGAGGCAAAGCCCCTCTCAACGCCTATGTCAACTACTACTGCCTTGGATGCGGATGAGGAAGGAGAAGCGGTGGACCAGACGGAGTACCGCAGCATGATCGGGTCGCTTCTGTACCTGACGGCGACCCGGCCAGACATTCAGTTCGCCGTCTGCCTGTGTGCTCGCTTTCAGGCGTCCCCACGGACATCACACAAGTAGGCAGTGAAACACATCATGAGGTATTTGCGCTTCACTCCCGAATTTGATCTTTGGTTTTCTGCCTCCTCCTCTCTTGTGCTTTGTGGTTATTCTGATGCCGACTTTGCCGGTTGCCGTCTTGATCGGAAGTCCACTTCAGGGACTTGCCAGTTTCTCGGGTCTTCTCTTGTGTCTTGGTCTTCTCGCAAATAGTCTAGCGTGGCTCAGTCGACTTGTGAAGCTGAGTATGTTGCTGCAGCTAGCTGTTGCTCACAGTTGCTTTGGATGATTGCGACTTTGAAGGATTTCGGTCTTGAACTTACTAAGGTGCCTCTGCTTTGCGATAGCACGAGTGCAATTAGTGTGGCCAAAAATCCTGTGCTTCATTCTAAGACCAAGCACATTGAGGTCCGCTTTCACTTCTTGCGAGATCATTATGAGAAGGGCGACATTGACCTCCGGCATGTCGAGACCCAAAACCAGCTTGCGGATATTCTCACAAAACCTCTTGATCAAGCTGCGTTTTCTCGTCTTCGGGGCGAGTTGGGTGTTTGCTTTCCTTTGTAGAGGAGGAAAGCTTTGTGTATCCTAGTTCCTTTGTTTCTTATTTGCATTTTCTTTTCCTTTCTTTTGGTGTGTTTAGCTTTCAATTGGTGTCATTGCATTTTGCATCTCATTTGCATTTGTGACATAGATCATTTTGAGCTTCATACTTATAGCCGATATAATGAATCTATGCTCTGTTTGAGGTGTTTTATGTGTCTATGGTGTTGCCTAACTTAGACTCTCTTTGATCTCTTGATATGCAATAGAGCTAAGTTAGAAAAGCTTTAAAACTGAATTTAATTCCCCATGTCACCTCCGAAATGACACTAGCATGTGTAGGTTTTTGAAGATCCTTCTTGGCTGCCTTATATATAGCTTGTAACTATGGCTCTTCTTTGTTTCATTCACTTCCATTGAGCACCATGCTTAAAATTGATCTAAAATGAAATTGCTCTCTGTTTTGTGAATTGGAAAGATCAAGTTGGGTTTGCATTGTGAGCACTTCACCGTGTGCTCGAGACTGCTTCCCATATGGGTTGATACTTGAGCGGTGTCATGTATGACCAAAACCGGTGTGTTAAGTCCTTTGACTTTGCCCGGTTGGTAAGCAATGGCATCACTTTGCTTACAACCACTCGCATACAACTTAAATGTGCCTAAAACTGAATTTTGACTGCGAAACTCTGAAATTTGAAAAATTCTTTCAGTTGGGTCATTGGATTGTTGTATGAACTTTGCTAGGGATAGTTTTACTTGCTATACATGAGATTGCTTTGAGATAGATCATATCTTATTTGCCATGTCTAGTTGTCTCTAGGAGGTGATACCCATTCCTTGCTCACACATGTAATCTTCTTTTTAGCTTCTAAAGTGATCTTTAGCTCAACCTGAGTCTTTGTTGGGCACGTAGAGCTTTTCCTATTCTCTCAGGATCACATCACTTAGAGCATCTCTTCATTGTCTTAGCTCTATGTATGAAGCCTGTTGCACTCATTTTGCATATCATGGCATTTGTGGTCGGTTCTTGAGTTTTGAGCTTTGATGAGATTCATGTGTCAACAAGGGGGAGAGATGTGCATGTCACTCCATCTACACTTTAAGGGGGAGAGTTGTGCATTGTGGGAAGAAAGCATGGGGGAGATATATGTGTTCAAGGGGAAATTGTGACTCTTTTCACCTTTTCTTGGTATCTTGTGTATGCTTTCGCCCAGGGGGAGCTTTTGCTAGATGTGTTGAGCCTTTGCCTCCTGAGTTTTATGTGTTTTAATTGGTATCTTGAAGAGGTTCTTGCCGTAAGGCGTTTTGTTTCTTTGGCTTGCTAGCGGTGTTGAGCCCGTTTCTGCCTCTTCTTGAGGGCTAGCTTTGTTTTGCTTGGTTGTGTCGAGTTGTTGCCCATGTCTTTGGGAACCAAGTTTTGGATGCGATTTGCTTCTCTCAAGTGACCCCGTTTTGGCTTTCTTAGTTTTTGGTCATTTGGAGAGCTTTACATTGTTGGCTCAAATCTGAAATGCACTTGTGTTGACAATGCACTCATCAAGGGGGAGATTGCGAACACATGGTTGATATGTGCCCATGATGTTCAGTTTTGTGATGGGTGATTGATCAACACTTGGGTGTTTCAGTTTGAGCGGTTATCACTAATCCTTTGCGAAAGCAAATGTGTGCCTGTCTATCGGCTTGTGGTGTGCAGGTACTATGCCTAGTGATAGTGGTCAATGGCGTGGAGAAGGTCGAGTAGAGGCTTTCCGTGCCGATGGACTGAGAGCGGTGAAGGGCGGAAGCGGGGCTCAGACTGAGGGACCATGGGCGCCGACGGACTAGCTGTGGTGGCTAGTGCCTGGTATTGGCGAGTGCGAGAAGACATGGAGGTAGACCGAGTCGACTGAGTCAAGACGGCGGACGAGCGGGTCGGGCGGAGGCTCAGGGGACTTGGAGTCCGACCGGGCGAGGACAAGGTGGCTCGAGACGAGCGGTTTGGTGGTTTGGGCCGCAAAACCACTGGAGGACGGTTTCCGAGTTTAGGCCTCAAAACTCGGGGTTCGGTAGTTGAGCCAAAAGCTACCGAGGAAGCAGGGATGGAACGTGGCGGAATCCTGGAGGTTGCGTCGAGGCGACGGCAACTCCTGGCAGGAAGCGGGGCCGTCCATTCAAATCGAGGAAGATATTTTTCGGTGCTTGGACTGCAATGCTTAGGCTAGGCAGTTCACTCATTTATCTAGGGGGGTCTTTGGGAAATAGCCAAAGCCCTGTTAAATAGGGGATGAAGGGGTATCCTCATCCTATCTCTTGAACCCTAATTATTTTGCCCCAACTCTCTCTCTCTCTACCCTTTCTCTAGTTCATGAGATCCCTAGGTTGATTTCACCAACCTCTGTAAGAACTTGAGTTTGTTGCGAGGAATCGGAGGCCGTAACCTCCGTAAGCCATGGTGGCTTCGACTTCTTGATCGTGTCCCCGTTTTGCTTGTATTCTTCGCGTTTTGCTTTTGCTCCCTCTTTTTCCCGAGATGATTTCTCTTTGTAGGGAGTAGCTCTTGCAAATCCGTTTGAACCAAATTGTTCGTATTCGTGAGGAGAATCTTTGCACCGAATCAGTCCGTCGCCCTCAGCAGCGTCCGTCGCCAGCGTCCGTCGCCCTTCCAGCAAGGTTTTTCAGGATTTTCTTTTCACTGTTTCGGCCGTTTCTCTCTCGTCCGGACTCCGAATCAAGTTCTGTTTGTTGCGTTGGATTCGTATTCACATAAGGAAACTGATTAGGTACTTTTGAGACCAGTTCTCATAAGTATTTTTGGGTGTGCTCTTGCCTCTTCTCTCTAGGGATTGAGAGTACCGCTCTCGGTGTATCGGTTTCGAGTTCGTGGCTGTGATCGTTCTCCATCTTCTCCGACCGCTCCGCTGCACCTTTATGGGTCTTCCTAAGGTGTCCACCTACTTGTTAGGTCGTGTGCGAGTCGGTTTCTTCCGAGGTCAAGTTTTGGGTGTGAGTTTGGGACAAGGGCCAAGTCTTTGAGTTGAATTTTATTTGGCTCTCATTCACCCCCCCCCCTCTGGTCGCCGTTCTCAGTCCTTCATAACCCCGTCAAGGGTTGCCGCCTAACCAACACAAGATAAGGGCACTCAACGATACCTTCAACTAGAGTTGCTCTTTGCGATATCCCGCGGGGCGAGCACAACACCCCTCACAAAGCTCTTTTTCGGAGCCACGCACAATCTTCTTGCGTGCTTCGACGGAGCCACAAACCACCAAGTCGTCTAGGAGGTGGCAACCTCCAAGAGTAACAAGCACCGCGAGCTTGCAAGACGATCACCTAGTGCCACACGTAGCTATCTCTCAAAGCAACGCACTAGAGATCACTCACTCGCAATTAGATCACACTATTGCTTGCACAAGTGAGTTAGAGGGCTCCTTCACCAAGCCCACTAGAGGCAACAAATGCCCAAGGTGCTCAACCAGCCTCAAGGGTCGGCCAAGGGCTACAAATATCCATCCCCACAAAACTAGCCGTTTTGCCTCATCACTGGGCTACAAATATCCATCCCCACTCAACGGTGCGGGTCCGGACCATGCAACTTGCATCTGGACTCCTGTCCGTTTAAACCGACCGTTGGTGCCCTGCGCCGATCGCTGCCACGCGTCTCCGGACGCGTGCAACAGTCCGCCTCCGGACCAATGCACGCTGCGTCCGGACTCTAACAGAGAGCTCCCCGAGAGCACAAACCAGTCTGGACTGCATCTGGATCCTTGTGTTCGGACCGCATACAGCGTCCGGACCTTCACTCCGAGCGGTTACACAGAGCTCAAACCTCCGGACGCTGCGTCCGGAGTTCACCATCCGGACGACGAACAGCGTCCGGATCACCTCTGTCAGCACATCAGAGTCAGTGGGGTTGGCGTCTGGACGCAAAGCCAATGGTCCAGACCGCCAATGCCCCTTGCGTCCGGAGTCAGCAGACTCAGCCGAACCTAGGGTTTGGCTCCGAACCCAAGCAATGGTCCGGACCCCCATACCCCTAGCGTCCGGAGTCCATTTCTCAACTGAGACTCCTCTGCTTTTTTCCTTTGCTTCTCATGTGCTAACACAAATGTGATCTCCACCTTGTGCAAGTGTGTTATCATTTTCACAATCATTTTCAAAGCATTTTCACCTGCTCTTACCGCGCCACTCGATCCTAATGTATCACAAAGTTAGATTGCTCACGGTGGCATTAGGTAACCGATATGCAAACAAGTTTGCTCCTCTTGATAGTACGGCTATCTATCCTAAACCTAGTCATATACTTCTCTACACACTTGTGACCGGTGAAATGAAATGCCCTATGGTTATACCATTGCCTTGCGCATTCCATTCCATTCCATCTCCTTCTCCAATGTTCATGCAACACATGCACCAACCACTTGTCAAATGATATGATCCACTCCATATCATCACATGACCGTATTGGTTCTTCGACCTTGACCTCACTTGCTCTTCACCGTTGCGTTGGTCCATTGGCGCCAAGCATCACCCGCTTGACCTTCACACTTGCAACCGGTCTATCAAGCCAAGCCTCATCTTGATCTTCTCCACCTTGATCATATGACTCCATGTCATGTCTCATATGCAATAAGCTCCTTCATCACACAATCACATATGAACTAATCTCTTGTGTATATATCACTTAAACACATATTAGTTCACCTAGGTTATCACTCAATTACCAAAATCAAATAGGAACTCTCAATCTCCCCCTTTTTGGTAATTGATGACAACTCTACAAAGATATGAAAATTAAGATCATTTTGGACATTATGTCATTTATCCATCATTTAAGCTCTATACCATGATTTGGATAAATGCCACAAAATCCTACTTGGTAGTGATAGCTCCCCCTACATGTGTGCTCAACAAGATTTGTTTTAAGCTGTGCACACATACATGAATAGGAATTTTGGGAGTGCTAGCACTACTAAGTGATGCTAAGGGATATAGGATAAACCTTTGAAGATACCCATTGTAGTTGCACTTTGAAGTTCATCCTTAGCACCATGGTTAGTTAGATACCACAAAAACACTAGAAACCCCGTGAGATCATCATTATAAGCACAGTTTCTAGATACCAATTGAAGGAACATATATGTAGTTTACCAACTGTTGGTATTTCTTATGACTATTGGATAAATCCGTAAGCGCACAGATTATACCGCTGCAGCACTTCACCAAGGAGTATTCCAAGGTATCGTAATTTATATTATCCTAAAAGAAAGCCTTGCTAGAAATGATAATTGAAAAGAGATCCTAGAGAGTATCTCAACTTAGTATCAACTAGTATAGAGGGGTAAACGATATATGTGATAGGAAGGGGTTGATGAATGAAGAAGCTACGGTAAAGGATACTTAGAACGGACCTTAGAGACTGTAGGGTCGAGATGGCAGACTAGAGGGGGGTGAATAGTCTTTTCTAAAAACTTAAGCGCAACGGCTAACCGAAATAAATGCGGAATTAAAACTATCGGTCTAGCCAAGACTACACCCCTCTATCTATTACTTTAGCACCTAGCAAAGATGTCTAATATGCTAATTAAGGTTCCAAGCTAGGAGGCTCACCTAAACAAGTCTAGGTTGCAAGGTCACACAAACCTAAGCAACTAGTACTCTAATCAAATCGGGGAGCTCCTACACATACTAGTAAGCAAAGCACAAAGCACCTAAGCTCACTAGCAACACTCAATAGCAAGGCTACACAAGCCTAACTAGAGAGCTCAACTTACTTAGCTACACAAACCAAGCAATGTGACTAACAAGGCTACTCAAGCCAATTAGTCACTCAAGATCTTACTTCTAAGTTACACAAGCTAGAAGGTAACTAGGCAAGTCACACAAGCTAAATTAGATACACGAGCAACAACTACTCACTAGCACAAGTATATGAAAGTAAATACAAGCTAGTGATTTGGAGAATGAAAACCACTGAAAAGATGTACAAGGTTGACACGGTGATTTTTCTCCCGAGGTTCACTTGGTCGCCACCAAGCTAGTCCCCGTTGTATCGGCTCACTCACTTGGAGGTTTACGACTTTTTACAGGCCTCACTGCCTAAACCCCGCAAGGGTTGCCGCCTAACCAACACAAGATGAGGGCACTCAATGATACCTTCAACTAGAGTTGCTCTTCGCGATCTCCCGCGGGGCGAGCACAACACCCCTCACAAGCTCTTCTCCGGAGCACCGCACAATCTTCTTGCGCGCTTCGACAGAGCCACAAGCGACCAAGCCGTCTAGGAGGTGTCAACCTCCAAGAGTAACTAGCACCACAGGCTTGCAAGTCGATCACCTAGTGCCACACGAAGCTATCTCTCAAAGCAACGCACTAGTAATTGCTCTCTCACACAATCGGATGAACTCTATCAAGTGTGTGTGAGTTAGAGGGCTCCCAACCAAGCACAACTAAGGGTAACACAACCCCAAGGTGCTCAACCAGCCCCAAGGGCCGGTAAAGGGCTATAAATAGCCACTCCATCGAAACTAGCCTTTTCCCCCTCTCTAACGGCTCTCTGGATGGCTCCGGACGCAAGCTACAGTAGAGGTCCGGACCAATACAGACGCGTCCGGACCTTTAGAGATGCTGCGTCCGGATCTTTAGAGACGCTGCGTCCGGACTGCACAGTGCGTCCGGAACAACACAGCTCGTACTGAAACGTCCGTATCTCTTAGCTCCGAACTCCGATTTCGATGATCTTGGACTTTTTGGAAAGCTAACTCAGAGGGCTACACAACCCTTAAGTCCATTTGATCCATATCATAATGAATCAAAGCAGTATTTTATTCCAAGATTTTCTCTTTGGCGCGCTCGTCGATCTCTGCCACGTGCCTCCGGACGCGCACAACAGTGCCACTCCGGACCAACACTCTGTGTCCGGATAAAACCACCAGAGAAGTACAGAGAGCTCCAACCTCCGGACGCAGGGTCTGGAGTTCACCGTCCGGACAACGAACAACGTCCGGACCTCCTCGGTTAGCTCAGCACAGTCACGGGGCAGGCGACCGGATGCACAACCAATGGTTCAGACCGCCCAGGCGCCAGCGTCCGGATTAGCGTCCGGACTCCACTTCCACGCCGAGACCTAGGGTTAGGTTCCGGACCCAAACAATGGTCCGGACCCCCATGGCCCTGCGTCCGAAGCTCGGTTTTCAGCCGAGACTCCTCCGCACTTCTTCCTTTGCTTCTCATGTGCTAACATAAATGTGTTCATCACCTTGTGCATGTGTGTTAGCATTTTTACAATCATTTTCAAAGCATTTTCACTTGCTCTCACAACGCCACTCGATCCTAATGCATCGCAAAGTTAGATCGCTCACAGTGGCACTAGATAACTGATATGCAAACAAGTTTTCTCCTCTTGATAGTACGGCTATCTATCTTAAACCCGGTCATAATCTTCTCTACACACCTATGACCGATGAAATGAAATGCCCTATGGTTATACCTTTGCCTTGCGCATTCTATTCCATCTCCTTCTCCAATGTTGATGCAACACATGCACCAACCATTTGTCAAATGATATGATTCACTCCATATCATCACATGACCGTGTTGGTTCATCGATCTTGACATCACTTGCTCTTCACCGTTGCCTTGGTCCATCGGCGCCAAGCATCACCCGCTTGCCCTTCACACTTGCAACCGGTCCATCAAGCCAAGCCTCGTCTTGATCTTTTCCACCTTGATCACATGACTCCATGTCATGTCTCATGTGCAATAAGCTCCTTCATCACACAATCACATGTGAACTAATCTCCTATGTATATATCACTTGAACACATATTAGTTCACCTAGGTTGTCCCTCAATTACCAAAATCACATAGAGACTCTCAGAGACTAGCTAGGTGGGAGGACAACGAGAAGAGAACAGGGACTCCTATGTACTTTACTCTACTTCAATATACTTAGCTAATTAACTAGTCTAGACACTATAGTTTGTCTCCTCAGTACAAGTATGTTAGGCGAGGGGATAGATCAGTAGGAGGAAAGAACTCCTACCAGACCGCGCCCTCTTCTTACGGGGGCCTTACCTTTTAAGAACTTGCCTATAAACACATGGTGGAATACAACGACTAGACAAGGCTGTCATCTCTTGCTAGCTACACAAACAATCCGTGCAGCAAACGATAACCAAGGATAAGATGATGTATAAGCACTACGCTTACACACAACTTACTACTTTGACTACGATCAAATAATCAAAGCACCCTATTACAGGCAATGATCGCATACGGGAAAGGTCACAAGGATCACAGACTATTGATGTAAAGGCTATTAAAGAGCAAAAGCATATGCAAGACTATATCTAGTATAGAAATGCTCAAAGTAAATACTAAGTAAAGTAAAGAGAAAGATATATATTGAATCAAGTAAAGTCTTACAAAGAAGGAAAGATACAAGAGCTATACCAGACTCTCCAGAAGACAACTTCGGAAATCCCGAGCACAGCTCGACTCAACTCTAACTCCCACTCTAGACTAACTCCTAGAACAATCTAAGGAATAGAGCTTGTAGGCTTCTTCTTCATGTGTAGAGAGGGGGTGTGACCCTCTATTTATAGTGGGGGTGGAGTAGGGGCTACTCCAGCGCCACGTCAACGATCCAGGGCCTTCCATCCTCCACCCTTGGATCAACCGACCTAGGGGTGGATCGGCCGATCCCCCCTATGGCCAGTGGGCCCTCCTCTGTCCTCCTGGAGGTGGCCCCACTGGTCAGGGGCCAAGTGGGGGCCTGGTGGGCCCAGGTGTGGATCGGCCGACCCCCCCTTGGGGTGTTTAGCCCACCTCGGCCTCCCAGGTGCTGGTCCCACTTGTCATACATGTTGGTTGTTGGTCCTGAGGTGTTTTTCACGTTTATCTTCTTGGTGTGGGTCCATGAATCCATGTGCTATTCTTGTGAACCGTTGAGAGGAAACACAGAGTGATCCAATGGATGGATTTCACTCTAGAGTGTCTCTCTTGGATCATGGCCGAGAGGGGAGAGCATGGTGGGCCCATAGGGTGATCGGTCGACCCCCTATGTGGGTCCCACTGGCTCTCCTTTGCTCTATTTCTTCATTCCTGTACTCAAACACTCATGGACATGTGAAACTAGTTATTTGATAAATTATGCTCATGATGTGTTTGTTTATCCTTGATCTTGAGTTTGGTGGCAATATTTTAGGTATGTAAAAGTTGGTCATAATTTGTGCCAACAAGATCCCCCAAGATTAACCTTTGCTCGTCCCGAGCAAATAATCAAACTTAGCTTGATGGATCAAGAGTTGCTACTATGCTTCATATTTCAAGAGTACTAGATCTACAACAATCATACTTCTCTTTTGAATGGAAAAAATAGCAATAAAGACTCACCCATATTACCTTAGTCCTTCATGGGGCTTATAGCTTGATCCTTTGTCTTGAGAGGTTGAGAGATAGAACAACTTGACTTGAGCACTGGTTTTCTCATTCTTTCACAAGTTTCATATCGGAGGTTTTTTCAAGATTTTGTAAACGAAAGACTTAGTGTTCCTCAAAATGGTACTCTCAAGTCGCTCATAAGGTGTATGATTCCTCACCAAGACATATAGCAAAGTTTGTCTTCTTTCATCCTATCTCTAAAGCTTATGTGGAGCTGTAGGTAGGGATCAACATGTCCAGCCCTGCCGGCGGAGGACTCGCCCGCCCCCTGCGCGGTAGCTCCCGGCGAGCCCCGTCCCCGCGCTGAGGGAGCTCCCTCCCCTGCATGCACGGCGGCGGCGGGTGAGCCCCTCCCCTGTGCCGCGGAGCCCGGCCAGCCCCAGCGCGCAGCGTCCGTCCCCTGTACTGGAGCGTGAGCACCTGCCACAGCTCGAAGTGGAAGAACTGTTTGAATAATTCCAGAGCCCGCTAATTGTGGTAGCTAGAATAGGCAAGTAGTGCTATTAGCAGTAAGTCTAGAACTCGGCATGTCCCAGGGTGTTGGGATGGCAACAACCGATCACGAGCATGCCGTGATTATCTCTGTTATTTATTTCTTTGTATTGCAGTTTTATTCTCTTTATATAGCAATGACAAATCAATGGAAAAGCTGCCGCTTTGCAGCCCAAACTCTGTGTCCAGTGTTTTCGCGTGCGTGTGTTCTTCTTCCTCTCTCGTAGAGCTCGGAATTCTAACAAGAACCTCCACCACGCCGGGGCGCGGGCGTCGGGACCCTGCCGGTTGCACTGCCTGTCGCGCTCCAGCACGTACACGCCCTGCACAAGGCTTGCCATGACAGATCGCCGGTGGTGAGGGCAGTTCCTGGTCGGAGCACAGCCGATAAATACAGGTGAGCAATTCATATGACACATCTTGCTCGCTAAAGGAAAACATGACATATTCCTATTTCGTAACGACAGAAATCAGTAGCATATCACATAGAACATCGTCTGACAAAAGAGTAGGAGATAGATCTAAATTTTGTAGGTTCCAGTTTTACTGGCGATCTCAGACTTGTTCATTCAGGATTCAAGAATTATCAGAGAGTAAAATACTCTATTCGTATGCAGACAGACAGGCCATATTCTTTCAAGCAGAAGTAGAAATTTAAGCTGATGCTGCTCACTACAGTAGTTGTTTTGCCTTTCAGCTTGAAGGCAAAAGATCATTTGAGGTTCAACAAAAAAAAAGGGTAAGTAACTCACCAGTTCAAGTATGTCAAATACGTTGGCCCGGAAACACCAAAGAGATCCTTCTATGACGTCATTTTGGTTCTTCTTTCTTGTTCTGAACCTTCTGTGAAAGAAAGATGAGAAATGAATTGTTTGTAAAGCATGCTGGGATCTCTTTGAACAAATTTGCATTTACTTACTAAATAAGAAATCAATCAGCATGCAGTTTTGCAATTTAGACGATATAGAGAAGTTCAGGCATAACCAGAGCAAAAAAAGGCTCTGAACCCACTGTAATCTTAAGAGTTCTTTCAGAAACACAGATGGATAAATCAAACCCACATTCCAACAAGATTTCGAAATACCCCTAACCCCTTACACCTTGATGCTTCATCCTACTGCTGACCTTGCCTTTATATACGCATCAATACTGTTTTTTGTTCTCATCGGACATTCTAAAACAATCCATTAATCTTCACCATATCCACAGAGCTTGAGACACAAACCATAGATTCAAGATGCAGCAATCACATTTCTGAAGATTCAGCAGAGGGAAACAAATTAAAATGAACTAGGAAATTACCAGAGATATGCCTTCTTCAGCCGTGGAGCATCCTCCTCATTCCAGTATGGACTCTGCTAATCTCGTACCTTGCCGCAGTGCTGTAGCTGAATATGTGGGCAATGAGTTTCAAGTCAACGAAAGGACAATATTGTTTTAAAGCCATGATGAAAGAGTTGAGGACAATAACTTAAGATCCTCTGGCACGACAGAACAGAGCACCATACCAATGGGGAGATGCGCCACTACAAATTAGTTAAACTTTGCAAAAATAAATTAGTTGTTTTTTATAGCATTCCCTAATAAAGCCGTAGCGTTAGCACGGGCAAATATACTAGTACTGAGTAGGAGATCGGGCTAGGAGCTTACCCCAACTACTTGTCACCTTCCCGAAGATGGTCCGTGATTTTCGGATCGGAGGTTTCCTGGCGATTGTGAGTGCGACACCGCCCCCGACCCTGATCTAAGATTACCAAGTCGGTAATCTCGATCTGCTGCGCCGACGGCCGCTCCGGTCACGGCGCCCACGCCCCGACACCGACCTGAAGTTGGTGCCGGACAAACAAAAATCGACGGTTAGCCGTTCCAGCGCCGTCGACCACATATTCCCCTAGGTTTGCCGCTTAGGAACCCTGGGTCGGGAAGCGTTTGTGGTTGTGCTGATCTACGCACAGGTCCAGCATTTTTGCCCTCAAATTCCGTTTGTATGGCGGCGATGCTAGGTGGCAGCTCGGGAGGAGGGGATGATGCCCTGAACCCTAATGTGACGGACCTTCTGCAACGACTTAATCTGACGTCAGAAGAAGAGGCCGTGGCGGACTTTACTGATGATGAAGAACTGGAGGAGCCGACGCCAGTGGAATTGGTGCTCGTTGGGAAGGTACTCTCGCCGACGCCAATCCATGTGAACACTGTGCGATCGGCAATGAAGCCCGCGTGGGGCAACCCGGTGGCGCTCAAATTCCGGACGATTGGAGAGCTAGGCGATAATCTATTCGTGGCGGAGTTTGGCTGCAGCATCGACTTGGAGCGGGTGCTAGAAAAAACGCCATGGATGGTAGGAAGGTATGCAGTGATTCTAAAACCCTATGATGAGAAACTCAGTGCATCGGAGATTATTTTCGATCGGATGGAAATCTGGTGTGCGTATTTTGAATCTACCACTCCGATGGATGAACCAAAACCGAGGTTTCCGTGCCATGAGTTTGATTGGGCGAGTAGTGAAGCTGGACGTGGATGAAGATGGCAAGGCTAGTGGGTCCTTCCTGCGTGCGTGTGTTGCCATTGATATTAACAAGCCGGTGCAGCGTGGGGTGCTTTTGCGCATGAGTAAGACAAAAGACCCACGTTGGTTCTAGGCTCAGTATGAAAAACTTCCATATGTTTGCTTTGGATGTGGAGTGATCGGGCACTCGGAGGTGGAATGCCCGCATCCAGTGGCACGTGATAAACATGGCAAGCTACCGTATGATGTCCAACTCGGAGCACCAGAAGAGAGGAAGAGACGCGTGCAATCTTTCGCAGATGCTGCAGCTGAATCCTATGGCAGTGGCTCTTCCTCGGCGTCTAAGCCTCCCAGGGCAAGGCACCACAAGTCTGGGGATGGTCGTTCGTCCTTAGGCGACGAGGGATCACACCACTCATCTGGTGTTGAGGAGCCGAAAGAAAATCAGGAAGAGCTAGAAGTGCAATCACCGCTGAAGCAGTCAGTGGGAGCTGCTAAAGAGAAGGGGAAAGTTGGTTCGGGGCTAGCAGACAGCTTGATATGCAGTTTGCTGAACCAAGTCAGAAACCAAGGAAGAGGAAATCAAAAGGGATAAACCCGGGGACACAAACACCGGATCTCAACGTCCCATTGGACGGGGTGAATGCCATTGTTCCGGTCGGCTTAGTGAATTCCCGATTGAACCAGTTGGATGTGAGTGCGGACAATACTAGCGATGGGAGTATGATCGGGACTCTAAAGAAGCAAAGGAGAGGTAGTACCCAAAATGCACGATCGGCGGCGGCTGTGAGCGACAGCCCCTGCTGGGCACAATGAAAATCCTATGTTTGAACTGCCGAGGACTAGGGCGGCCTGCGACAGTTCAAGAACTTCGTAGCTTGTGTGAGCTACATCGCCCATGGGTGGTTTTTTTTATCGGAGACTCGCTTTTTTGACGATAGGGTGGAGTCTTTGGTGAGATATCTTGGTTTGGAAGGGGGTGTTGGTGTTGGCAGTTTCGGAAGAGGGGGAGGGTTGGCGCTCCTTTGGAGCCGAGATGGTTATAGTTAAGCTCGAAACCTATGACAAACTCCACATTGACGTGACAGTTCAGTCAGCAATAAACATGTCGATGCCTTGGAGATTTACTGGGTTCTATGGGGAGTCAAGGCGGGAACTCAGGTACAGGAGTTGGGAGCTACTAAATGCGAACACATGGTGGATAAGTACCCATGTATGTTCAGTTTTGTGATGAGTGATTGCCCAACACTTGAGCATTTCAGTTTGAGCGGCTTACACTAATCCTTTGTGAAAGCAAATGTGTGCTTGTCTATCGGCTTGTGGTGTGCAGGTGCTATGCCCGGAGATAGTGGTCAATGGCGTGGAGAAGGTCGAATAGAGGCTTGCCGTGCCGATGGACTGAGAGCGGTGAAGGGCGGAAGCGGGGCTCGGACTGAGGGACCATGGGCGCCAACGGACTAGCTGTGGTGGTTAGTACTTGGCACCAGCGAGCGCGAGAAGACACGGAGATAGACCGAGTCGACTGAGTCAAGACGGCGGACGAGCGGGTCGAGCAGAGGCTCATGGGACTCAGAGTCCGACCGAGCGAGGACGAGGTGGCTCGAGTCGAGCGGTTTGGTGGTTTGGGCCGTAAAACCACGGTGGACGGTTTCCGAGTTTGGGCCTCAAAACTCGGGGTTCGGTGGTTGAGCCAAAAGCCACCTGTGGCGGGTTTACGGGTTTGAGCCTCAAAACCCGGGCGGAGGTTCCGAGGCTGGAACGGGGCGGCACGTGGCGGAATCACGAAGGTTGCGTCGAGGCGAAGCAAATTCGTGAAGGAAGCGGAGCCGTTCGATCGACTGAAAAAGAGTTGTACCATAATGCCCCTCGGGCTAGATGGTTCGCTCTAAAATATTTAGAGACAAAATAGGAATTTGTGGTAGACTCTAAATAATAGAGGGACACCCTAGAGCTCTCTCTCTGTTCTCTCCTGTCGCCCTCCCCCTTCCTCTTTTTTCGTTTTTTCCTTTCTCTCTCTAGGGTTAGGTCTTTCATGTGAGGGAAAAATCTGAGAAAAATTCGTGTATACTCTGTCTGAGATTTGGAGTGGGAATGGAGGCCTGAATCCTCCTCGTGCCCTCTGGGTTTCATCACTTGTCTCTTGTGATTTTCGTGTGATTTTGTCTGTCCAGTTTTCCTTTTTCGTGCTTGCTTCGATCTCGAGTTCCCGGAGTTTGGGTTAATCCTAGGCGATGATTTTTGGGGAATAGCTTTGAGCTAGGTCGAATTGTTTGTGTGCAAAGTTTGGGATCGGATCATGAAGTTTCAGTCGAGATCCTCTTGAGTTTTGGTGTCGCTTCCCATCCGCTCTGTGTCTGTTCGTCGTTTGTCTCTGATCTTGTGGCACGTCGGTGAGCATCCCCTCGATCTGTGCGTGTTTTTCTTTCTCTGTTTACTGGATGCAGGTTTCCTAGCAGCTGGACGGATTGGTGAGCAGCGGTGCTGTCAGCTCGGTGGCGTGCAGACCCGCTCCGCAGCTCTCTTCTTGCCTGTGCTGTTCCCTTTTCATTTTCGTGTGAGTTCCAGCAGCAGCAGGAGATGCAGTTCAGCTCTGCCAGCAAAAGCGCAGGTACTTTCAGTAATTGTGTCTCAACAGGTAGCTGCTCCTAGTCCGTCATTTTCATTCAGCTCTTGCAGGAGCTTGTGCAACCGTAGCTTTCAAGCAATAGTGTGGAATCTATTTTAATATTCAAACTAATCCATGCAATGATTAGTCCATTTCCTATTGCTTGATCATGAGCTCTCGGTAGTATTCAGGTTACCTTCAATTGGTCCTGTGTTTTGCTGGTTCTGTCGCTCTATCTCTGGTGTTCACATTGCAGCAAGAAGCAGGAGCAGAACATCTCGTGAATTGTTTTTCTCTAGCTTTAGGAGCTGTCTCAATCAAGCAATAGCAATTAGAATATTTATCCTTGCTTGCAGTGGTATTCTCGGTTGCTTGTCTCTTTGGTCAGTACTTGGTCACTGTGAGCAGCACCGAGCAATATTTCTCTCCTTGTGCGCTGTAGCTTTTTAGCTTTGTTATTTGTAGCTCCGATCAGTGTTCCAATTCTTGTGTGGTGTCCCGCTGTGTTCCTTGGGAACATCCACCCTCTTGTTAGGGTCGTGGACATCACGGTGTTTACTTCGTGTTTTTGACGGTGAATTTGGGACAGTGGCCAAATTATTTTGTGAGAAATTTTGAGGCTCCTATTCACCCCCCTTCTAGTCGCCATTTCCGGTCCTTCACTAAATATTCTAAGATCCCGGAGTACACTGCCCTGGCTGTGTGCTGGTGATTTTAATGAGTGCCTTGTCGCAAGTGAGCAGATAGAAGGACAGGTGAGGCCAGAGAGGCAGATGGATGGTTTCCGTGATGCACTGTTTGTCTGTGGTTTCATGGATCTTGGTTTTGTCGGCCTTCCCTATACCTGGGATAACCGACAACCAGAAGACCGCAATGTGAAGGTTTGGCTGGATAGGGGTTTGGCCAACGCTGGGTTCCTAAATCTTTTTAACTCTGCAAAAGTGTGGCATGTGCAAACAACGGAATCAGATCACTGTTGTCTGATTTTAGAATGTTCAAATGTGGTACAAAGAAGAAATAGGAAGAAACGTCAGTTTCGCTATGAGAATATGTGGAGGAGGGACTCCTCATATACGCAGATGGTGGAGTCAGCTTGGGGTGCGCTTGATACCCCGTCAAGTCTACACCAACTTGCTGTGAATGCTGGCCAAGTATCGCAGGTGATGCAGGAGCACTCCTTTGGATCTGTCCGGCACGAGCTAGCAAGAATGTGTTGCGAGCTGGAGAATGTGCGGCGTCAGTCATTGCGTTCTAGACCATCGAGGCAAGAAAAGCAACTGATGGCGAAAATGTCTGAATTACTGTCCAGAGAAGAATGCATGGAAAAACAGCGGTCCCGAATTGATTAGCTCAAGGAGGGCGATCGTAACACAGCTTTTTTCCAAGCAAAGTCAAAGGAGAGGGCAAAAAACAACCGAATTACGACTCTTAGAAGAGAAGATGGTTCGGTGGTGTCTACTCAGGAAGAGTTAGAGGTAACGGCCATGGAATTTTATACAAATCTTTTTACTCGGCAAGAGGTGCTTGACCCAGGCCCGATCCTTAGTTGTGTTCCTACAAAAGTTACCGGAGACATGAATGACTTTCTGTTGAGACCGTTCTCAGCGGAAGAGGTGCGGGAAGCGCTGTTCATGATGGGTGCAAACAAAGCTCCCGGACCGGATGGTCTAACAGCTGGCTTCTTTCAGTTCCACTCGGAAACGTTGGGACCTAGCGTTACAGGAGCTGTACTGAATTTCCTGAATGGTGGTTTAATGCCAGAGTCTGTTAATAGCACTACTATAGTGCTCATTCCTAAGATCAAGAATCCGCAGGAGATGAAACAGTTTAGGCCAATTTCTCTCTGCAATGTGATTTATAAGATCTGCTCAAAAGTCTTGGCCAATAGACTGAGGTTTTGCCTGGATGATATAATCTCGGAGGAACAGAGTGCCTTTGTTCCTGGGCGCTTAATTACAGATAATGTGCTAGTGGCTTATGAGTGTACTCATTACCTGAGGCGCAAGAAAGGGAAAGCTGGTGCTTGTGCAGTAAAGCTGGATATGGCCAAGGCATACGATCGTGTGGAATGGGAGTATCTCAATAATATTATGTTGAAGTTGGGTTTTCATGTCAGCTTTGTGGCTCTAATCATGAAATGTGTGACGTCTGTTTCCTTTTCAGTTAAGGTTAATGGGCATCTGTCAGATGTTTTCAGGCCTTCTAGGGGGATTCGGCAGGGGGATCCAATCTCCCCTTATTTGTTTCTGCTATGTGCTGAAGGACTGTCAAGTCTACTGAAATCGGTTGGCCCAATGCATCTCTCCAGGGGTGTTCGCGTGGGAATCCATGCTCCCTGGGTTTCGCATCTTCTTTTTGCGGATGATTGTATCGTCTTTTCAGAAGCGTCGCAAAGAGGGGCAGCTCGATTACATGATATCTTGGATACCTATAATCGGGGGTCTGGTCAGATGGTGAATAAGGATAAATCGGTCATATTCTTCAGTTCAAACTGCAATGAGCAGGTGAAGCAAGAGTTTAGGCAGGAGCTGCATATTGAAACAGAAGCTCTGTCTGATAAATATTTGGGGTTACCAACTGCGATTGGGACTTCATCTACTGAGGCTTTTGATTTCATGGCAACAAGAATAAAAAATCTGGTTGGCACCTGGAGTGGGAGACAAGCAAGCTGTGCTGGCCGGGAGGTTCTTCTGAAATCCGTGGCTCAGGCAGTCCCTACTTACTCTATGAGTTGTTTTCTTCTCCCCAAGACGACGTGTAAAAAGATGATAGCAACAATGGCAAACTACTGGTGGGGGAGCTCAGCTGATAATAGACATATGCATTGGATGAGTTGGGATCTTTTAACTCATCACAAATCAGTAGGAGGTATGGGTTTCCGAGACTTACATCTCTTCAATAAAGCAATGTTGGGAAAACAAGGTTGGCGATTGGTGACACGACCTGATAGCTTGTGTGCACGGGTGCTAAAGGGGAGGTACTACCATGATGGTGTCTTTCTGAACAATACTAGGAGAAGCCGAGCAAGCCATACATGGCGGGCAATTCAGGCAGGAAGGGAAGTGCTGCAAAAAGGATTGATCAAGAGGATTGGGAATGGCGAGCAAACCAATATTTGGAGGGACAGGTGGATACCGGCACATTTTGATGCTCGTCCGATCACTCCTGAAGATGGACAGGAGCTATCCTTGGTGTCTGAACTCATGACTGAGTCTGGGGCTTGGAACGAGGTGCTCATTAATGAGATTTTTCTGCCGATCGATGCAAGAGCTATCCTCAAAATTCCTATTCGTCAACAAGATGAGGATTGGTGGGCGTGGGAGCTTGAGAAACATGGTAACTACTCAGTCAAGTCGGCCTATCGAAAGCTGTATGCGATGAATGGTCGAGGAGATGAGGAGTTGCCGAGTGGCTCGGGTGATGAGTCCTGGAAGAAGATCTGGAAATTACAGGTACCTCCGAAAGTCAAGGTTTTCTGGTGGAGAGTTCTACACGAATTTCTTCCAGCAAAGGAGATCTTACATCGGAGACATATTGAACCAATAGCTTTTTGTGATTTATGTGGTGCTGTAAGGGAATCAATCAAGCACATACTTACTGAGTGCACTGTGGCAAAGTTGTTCTGGCGACAGGTGAAATCAATTACAGGGGTGAAGTTGATGAGCCTTCATCCGGTTTCCTGGGCAGGCGACCTGCTGATGGATGTTGTGTGTAAGGACAAGGACCGGGCTATATTCATCATTGGCATGTATTCACTTTGGATGCAACGGAATCAGCGAAGACATGGCAACGATCAGAAACCAATCAGCTCAGCGGTTCGGTGGTCGCTTGATACAGCTCTGGATTTATGGAATATGAACAAGATGTTGAAACCAGTGAAGGAGAGACAGTGTGTGCAGCGTTGGCGCGCGCCACCAATAGGTTGGGTCAAATGTAACACAGATGGGGCTTTTTACCCAATTCAGGGGCAAGGTGCGTCCGGGGTAGTCCTTCGCAGCGATGCAGGTCTCTTTGTTGGAGGACAGGCGAGGTGGTACTCTTATGGCCTTGATGCATTGACCATGGAAGCTTTGGCGTGTCGGGATGGCGCTGCTCTAGCTCGGGGCAATGGAGTGCAACGACTCATTCTAGAGACTGACAGCCAGGAGTTTGTGAAGCTTTGGAAGGATGGCGCCAATCAACGTTCACGGATTGCATCTATCATCAGAGAAACTCGAGAAATTAGCTCTATTTTTACTGTTTTTCTTGTGGTTTTCACAAGCCGTTCTTGTAACCGAGTAGCTCATGAACTAGCTAAACAAGTTTCAGGTGATAATAGGTTGGGCGAGTGGCAGCTAGCCCCAACCTGTGTAGATCATCTGTTAGCTTCAGACTGTAGCCCCGATTGATCAATGAATGAAATGAAAGTCGCAAAAAAAAAAAAGAGTAGGAGATAGGGCTCGGGGACGGGCCAATACGGTCGGCTGGTTGCCTGCAATGCAACCCTCCTCGCACGGACGCAACACACGGCGCCGCTGGCCCGCCGCATTGGCCTCCCCCCATATCCTTGCACGAATGCACACACGCAGGGCCGGCCGCCGCTCCACGCTGCCTAGGCTACTGGTATTGGCATTCCACCTGCAGCAATTGCCGAAAGTAAGTAATCCTACTTACCAAATAAAATCGGAAACTACATGAAATTTAGGCAAAGCATGGAGTATTTAAAACCCAGACTTTAGAATAATCATTTTAGACTTTATGCATGCATGGAGTGATGGTGAGTATCACTCGTGGCAAAATAAATGAGGTCTCCACAATTCCTAATTATATACTTCCTCCGTCTCTGAATTGTGTTGTTTTCATCCCCCGAAAAAATAACTTTGATTCAATATATATTAAAAGAATTAATATTTATGATATATAATTAGTATCATTGATATATATTTGAATCTAGTTTTTTGATAAATTTATTTGGTGATACAAATATTGTTCGTATTTTCTATAAACAAAGTTAAATTTAGTGACACGTAATCGTTAACAATAGAGGGACTAATTAATTAGTGGATCATCTGATAAGGTTTTAGCAGCAATAATGCCGCGAGGACGGCTGTCGTTTTGCTTGTATTTATTTCTGTCTAGGAGGATTCGCCTCGTCAGGCACACACTCAGACACGAGCACAACGCGCTGGTCCTATCTCTCATCCACGGGAAAGCGACCGCGAGGGCGAGGGCGACGGCAATGGTGACGGCGATGGCCATAACATCGTTTAAAAATTACTCTGAATAATTTTTCCCTACTCCGTACTGTCACCGGGGCAACAACCGGTTGGCGCATGCATGCTGAAAAACAGTACAACACGCAGTGGCCGGACTACCCGGCCTGGCTCCCGTGAGTCCGTGACATATGATGATCTTTCCCATGGGGCGTTGCTGTCACTCCCGGCTGCCCCAATTATAGGAGTGATATTTTAGGTACACTTGCACCGGCGCACGAGGAACACGTGCACAAGGTACCGCCAACATTCCTGGTACAACACCAAATTAAATTTCCAAACAACAAGGACCCACAAGGCCACAGCATCCGGAAAGGGAATAAAGCGTGCAACAGTAGGTGAGCAAAAAAATCGCGAATCAGAGCATATATCATTGAAATATATCAATTGAAAGGGAAGCACGAGCCCTACGAGCGGTTTATACAAGGACAAAGATAACGTGCTACATTCTTGTCTAAATAATACAGATACGTTTATCAAAAAAAGATAACGTGCGACAAACCGTCATCTTTGCGGCGCACCCAACCTTCCACTCCACGCCTATCATCTCCACCTCCCACCTCGCGTCCCCGTGGCCCACCCCCATGAGCTCCGCCATTATCGTCCTCGCGCTCACCGCGGGTGCACTAGGGTTCTCCAGAACTCCGACGCGCTAGGGTTGTCTTATCGCGCGGGAACTCTGGCAAACCCTAGCTCGCCCACGGTAGCCGCCTTCATCCCCTCCTTCCTCTCGCAGTAGCTTCGCCATGGCGATGCTCGCCGACGACGCTGAGATGTATTCACTTCTCTTTGGCTATCCTCTTTTGTTGCCGTCAGGGACCCAAACCGTCGGACCTCCTTCCCCACTGCATAGTTGGCCTACCTCCCCTTGGTCGGCCCCTTCTAAGCCCGATGGGGGATTGAAGATGGAGGTCGCTGGAACCCTAGCCGTCAATGTCATCTTCTTTTACTCTGGTGCGAAGCCCTATGTGTCACAAATAGCAATGCATAAGTGATGCAACTAGTCGTTCAGTAAACCAAATGACTATTCTAGAACTCGGTTAGGGAGATAGACAAAAAAGAATGCTTGTATCCACAATATAGATAGACCATTTATTCACTTTTGTTGGATTTTACCTTCTTCGTGTTTTTCTATTATTACAAAAGCAATTTTAGAGAGGTACCTCGGCCTCTTTCTTTTAGAGATGGCTCTATCAATAACCTTCTCTAAAATAGTTCCCGAGACAACTTGCCTCTAGGATATAAACGCTGCATTTCTCTAGATATTGAATTCTAGACGTGGCTAGCAAAAAAAAGTATAACTTTTCTAATTAAGTTAAGTGAAGACAAACTTTATATTAATAGATCTTAGAGAGATCTATAAATTTATAATTGATAACTTTTACATTTGAGATCATTTAGAGTCTTAAAATTATACTTTCAGTTCAGATTTTGAAATTCCATTTTTTGAATTTTCCAAATGAACTTAGATGGAGATAAACCTAAACCAAAGTCGTAGTGCTCGACAAGATCTAAAATTTCCAGTTGAACTTCTTCATAATTGTTTATGGACCAAAATATTCAACACAAGATTGCATACTACACTGATCGGTCACACAAGTCATTGAGGTGAGTGGTAGGACAACCTCTAGTGAGGCTAGAGGTCTCTATTTTGATCCCTGAACCCATATGCACACGCATTTGACATAAAAAAAAACATCTGACTTGCTTGTGCCTTGCAATGTTGCTATCGTGCTGCTACATCCAGGGTTAAAAGATGTTTTTTTTTTGCTATTTTTTCACCACCTCTAAAATTGTTTTCTAGGTATGGTTAAGTTCTGCCCTGCCGAAAATATCAATTAATATATTTTTAGAGACATTTGAATAGAGTAGTTTTTTCTATCCGCATCTACGAACCCAAATTCAACTGCCTCTAAAAAAAAGGCTTCTGTCATAGACTCATAGTATTATGGTATTTTTCGTTTTATATGTAAATGTATTAAGTATGATGTACGTGTACGTATGTGGCTGGCTTCATATGTTATGCTAATTTTTTTTTATCTCGGCTTCATTTTTTTCCTTGATAATGAGTGGGTAATAGGCTAATAGAGGAACAAGTATAAGGATATTTTAGGCTATTTTTTTTCATTGTGATAGTGATGAGTAATTTATAAGGGCTAATTTGGAAGAAGGAAAAGCCACACCTAGAGAGAAAACCCTTCCACAACAGGCCTATTGTTGTTGCCGACTATTTACCTGTCGCGGTAATCTATACGAGCGTCACAAAGATTCAGTTTTGAGATTTGGAGCTTTTCACAACGTAAATATAATTTAGATGAAAATCACTTTCTGGATATATCTAGTGACCCAGAGAACTTGTAACATGTTGATGAACCCAACTATTATATAATTATAATTTTTCTTTCAAAAAATCTAAAATGATATTTAAATAGGCAACGTATCAAGTGCAAACCACAACCTTTGTAAAAACCCATGCAAACTATGGCAAAAAATTCGTCTAAATTCACCAAAAAATCACACATGTAGATGATCTGATGATACACAATTTTGTAAAATATCTTGTTCAAATTCGACTTCATTTGTGAGATATAAAAATAAGAAATTTCAAGACAGAAAGATGTCCAGATGATTTGTTAGAATTTTGTTATTCTTATATCTAACAAACAAAGTTGAGTTTGAACAAGATATTTTACAAGATTATGTATCATCGTATCATCTATATGTATGATTTTTTTTTGTGAATTTAGATAACTTTTTTGCCATGGTTTATATGGGTTTTCACGAAGTTGTGGTTTGCACATAATACGTGCCCATTTAAATAATACCTTGGAAAAAATCATGGATTTTATGAGGATTTGAGTTTCCAAAAGGAGCCAATGTGTCTATGGACACTTTGATTTTATTTTGTTTGATTAATGTGGTAATTTATATAGGCCTTGAAAATTTAACGTGGAGACCCTTTATGTTGGCTAAACAGTAAACACTAGCTAAGTAAAGGCCATAGATATGGTGAACTGGATGGAGTATTATTCTCTTGCTGCTGCTTTGTTTTTTCCATGTATAGTAGCATACTGCTATGTCATTATACCTCTGAAAATTTCGCTATCACCATTATTTGTACAAATCGAGCGGCGTCGCCTTCTGAGCACAAGCCAGCAAGCGAAATTCCCCCTCCACCACCAGCGTTTTATGTGGCAGCTAGCTGCGGATGCCTACCCTGCAAATAAGATAGGTTCTCCAGGTCTGTAGTCACGGACGGCCGGGTCCCTTTCTCACCCTCGGGCCACAGCCACCACACCAAGCAGGAGGATATTTGCGTTGCAAGCAAGAGCCAAGAGGCCCGAAGAGGGACGAGGAGGACTGGACTGCCATGCCGAATGGACCGGAGCATGTCGGGTGGATACCGGCGAACACACAATGCATCATTGTGATTCCACACGAAACACGGAGGGGGCCATGCACCATGCAGTAGCAGTAGCTTGATTGCATGCGCGATGCGCCCACCGGGAGGCCGACATCTTTATCTAACCCACATGGCACTGGTCAGTGATGAAAAGTCGGTAAAGAGGTGGTTGGATTGGGCGTTTGTGCTGAAGGTTTTCTGGGACTAGTGGAAGGACCTAACCAGATCCAAGTGTGGCATTGTTGGGTCCCTTTTAGACAAAGTGATTGATCTGCTGCAGCAGTAATCCGGTAATAATACTAGGGAGTAAGGTGGTGGCAATGTCATGCAACATAAAAGCGTGTTCAGCAGTCTAGGCACGTTAAACAGGAAAAGGCCGCCTGATTGGAAGATTGAAAAAAGCGACCGATCAGGAAAATAAATTTGCAACATGTTGATGGCGAATACTCATTCATTTATCATATATATATATATACATATATATATTCGACTTTCTAAAAAAGAGCATTGTTGGTATAAACTAACGCACACAAAAAAATCCGTAAACGCACGGATACCGAAGTAGCTTTCACCCGGGAGTATTTTAGAGTATCGATTTCCAGGGAAACGTGAAGTTACCATGCTCTAGGGGCTTGTTTCAAACCATACAAAGCTTTGTAGAGTTTAAAAACATGGTTTAGAAATTTGGGATTCTCAAAACCTGGGGGTTGTCTAACATAGACCTCTTCCTCTTTATACCCGTTCAAAAAGGCACTCTTGACATCCATCTGAAACAACTTGAACCCCTTAGAAGTCGCAAAAGATAAAAGGATCCTAATGGTCTCTAAACGAGTAACAAGGGCAAAGGTCTCCTCATAATCTATATCCTCTTTCTGACCAAACCCTTGGGCTACCAATCTAGCTTTGTTCCTCACTACCACCCCATCCTCACTCTGTTTGTTTTTGAAAACCCATTTTGTACCTATGGGGTGGCAATCTGGTGTCTCGCCAGTCAATGTTGCCAATGATGTTCTCTGGCGGCTGCTACTGCTGAACATGTCAAGGTGCTCATCTAGAAGAAGTAGCCTCCCCCTCGACTGCAGCTGGTGCTCCCTCATGTGCAACGGGCAATGACCGAGGAAGCTACTCGAACGACCCCCAAGTGATGGAAGTAGACGGGTCAGGGCCATGAGCGGAAGTCGTCATCGCAGGGTTGAAGGGGGCAGCCTGTTCGAACACATGGTCAATATGTACCCATGGTGTTTAGTTTTGATGATGAGTGATTGAGCAACATTTGAGTGTTTTAGTTTAACTGGTTCTACTAATCTTGCTACGAAAGTAGAAAACTTGTGCCTGTCATCGGCTTGTGGTGTGCAGGTGCTAGGCCCGGAGACAGTGGCCAATAGCATGGTGAAGGTCGAGTAGAGGCTTGTCGTGCCGATGGACTGAGAGCGGTGAAGGGCGGAAGCGGGGCTCGGGCCGATGGACCGGAGGGTCGGCGGACTAGCTGTGGTGGCTAGTACTTGGCATTGGCGAGCGTGAGAAGACATGGAGGTAGACCGTGTTGATCAAGTCAAGACGGTCGGCAAGCGAGTCGAGCAGGATGCTCAGGGGACTCGAAGCCGCGCCGGGCGAGGACAAGGTGGCACGCGTCGAGCGGTTTGATGGTTTGGGCCTCAAAACCATCGACGGACGGTTTCCGGGTTTGGGCCTCAAAACTCGGGGTTCGGTAGTTAAGCCGAAAGCTACCGGTGACGGGTTTCACGGGTTTGGGCCTCACAACCAGGGCGAAGCTTCCGAGGAAGCGGGGGCGGCACGTGGCGGAATCCTGGAGGTTGTGTCGAGGCAACGACAAGTCTAGGCAGGAAGCGGGGATTTCCGATCAATTCGAAGAAAATATTTCTGAGGAGTTGGGTCACAATACTTAGGCTAGGTGGTTCTCTCTATGTATCGAGGGGCTAAGTGTAAATGAGCACTTAGACCTCCTTATCTAGGGGATGAAGGGTTGTCCTCATCCCATCTCTTGCATTTGCCTCTTCCACCTCCCACCTCCTAGGTCCTCCCCTACCTCTAGGTGTTCTTGTTTGAGATCCACGAAGTCTCCCGTATAAACTGAGATTTTGGTAAGGAAAGGAGGTCGTAATCTCCTTGTATCCTTCGGGATTCAATTTCAAAATCGCTTGTTCTTGAGTTCATCTTTTGGTGTTTTCGTTCTTGCAATCTCGACCCCGATCTCTCCTCTCGGTGTTGTAGGGCCGAGATGGCGGACTAGAGGGGGGTGAATAGTCCTTTCTAAAACTTAAGCGTTTCGGCTAACCGAATCAAATGCGGAATTAAAACTATCAGTCTAGTCAAGACTACACCCCTCTATATATTACTTTAGCACCTAGCAAAGTATGTCTCTTATGCTAAGTAAGGTGCCAAGCTAGGAAGCTCACCTAAACAAATCTAGGTTGCAAGGTCACACAAACCTAAGAAACTAGTACTCTAAGCAAACCAGGAGCTCCTACACATACTAGTAAGCAAAGCACAAAGCACCTACTCACTAGCAATGCTCTCTAGCAAGACTACACAAGTCAACTAGAGAGCTCAACTTACTTAGCTACACAAACCAAGCAATGTGACTAACAAGGCTACTCAAGCCAATTAGCCACTCAAGAGCTACTTCTAAGCTACACAAGCTAGAAGGTAACTAAGCAAGCTACACAAGATAAACTAGTTACAAGAGAAACAACTAATCACTAGCACAAGTAAAATAAACTAAATACAAGCTAGTGATTTGGAGAATGCAAACCACCGAGAAGATGTACACAAGGTTGACACGGTAATTTTTCTCTTGAGGTTCACTTGGTCGCCACCAAGCTAGTCCCTGTTGTGTCGACCACACACTTGGTGATTCGGCGGCTAATAGGCATTCACAAGCCTAGCCCAACACTTGGGCGCCGCAAGAACTCCCCACAAGTGAGGGTAGCTCAATGACATGCTTAACTAGAGTTTCTCTTCGCAATCCCCGCGGGGTGAGCACAACACCCCTCACAAAGCTCTTCTCCGGAGCCACGCACAAACTTCTTGCGTGCTTCGACGGAGCCATGATCACCAAGCCGTCTAGGAGGTGGCAACCTCCAAGAGTAACAAGCACCACCGGCTTGCAACACGATCACCTAGTGCCACTCGATGCAAACTTGCAATGCAACGCACTAGAATCACTCTCTCACACAATCGGATGATCACTATCATGTAAGTGTGAGTTAGAGGGCTCCCAAGCACACCAACACAAGCCACGAAGGCCCAAGGGTGCTCAGCAACCGGCCAAGGGCAGCCACCATACCTATATATAGAGAGGGAAACAAACTAGTCGTTTTTCCCAACTCTGCGCATGTCCGGACGGTACCACCACGTTGGATCCGGACCATTGCTCATGCGTCCGTACACACTAAACATTTGAATAGAGTCGTTGGCGCGCTCTTCTCAACTGAAAACAGCCTCCGGACGCTAGCTATAGTAGAGCTCTGGACCATTGCTCATTGCGTCCGGACCCTATGCAGAGACAAACCCGAGAGCAGATTTTACTTCGGACGATGTCCGGACCAACACCTCCGGACGCTAGTTAGTGTCCGGACCTCACAGAGCATCCCCAAGAGCATTTTCAGAGCTTCGAACGCATGTTCGGACGCTACGGTTCGGACTAAAGCCCACCCGTCCGGACCTTTAGAGACGCAGAAAATGCAATTCAGGACACTAGGTCCGGACTACTACAGTGCTCGGTCCGGACTAATATTCGCGTCTGGACCAGCACAGTCCCCACTAAAATGTATGTATCTCTTAGCTCCGAACTCCGATTTCAATGATCTTAGATTTTTTGGAAAGCTAACTCAGAGGGCTACACATCCCTCATATGAATTTGATACATATCAAAATGAATCAAAGCAGTATTCCATTCCAAGAGCCACTCTAGTGTTAGCAGCATACTGAAAAACATTTTTCTTCTCCGAGTTGATTCAATTCAACTCCAACACCTTCTCCTTTGCAAATGTGCCAACACCACCAAGTGTACAACACATCCCTCATATGAATTTGATACATATCAAAATGAATCAAAGCAGTATTCCATTCCAAGAGCCACTCTAGTGTTAGCAGCATACCGAAAAACATTTTTCTCTTCTCCGAGTTGATTCAATTCAACTCCAACACCTTCTCCTTTGCAAATGTGCCAACACCACCCAGTGTACAACACCATTTGCATGTGTTTAGAATTTTCACAAACATTTAAAAGGATTTTCACTTGCTCTCACCACGCCACTCGATCCTAATGCATCGTAATGTTAGATCACTTATGTGGCACTAGATGACCGATATGCAAACAAGTTTGCCCCTCTTGATAGTACGAACATCTATCCTAAACCCGGTCATATACTTGTCTACACACCTATGACCGGTGAAATGAAATGCCCTACAATTATACCTTTGCCTTGTGCATTCCATTCCATCTCCTTCTCCAATATTGATGCAACACATGCATTAACTTATCACCAAATGATATGATCCACTTCATATCATCACATGACCATGTTGGTTCATCGATCTTGACCTCACTTGCTCTTCACCGTTGCGTCGGTCCATCGGCGCCAAGCATCACATGCTTGCCCTTCACACTTGCAACCGGTCCATCAAGCCAAGACTCATCTTGATCTTCTCCATCTTGATCACATGACTCCATGTCATGTATCATGTGCAATAAGCTCCTTCATCAAACAATCACATGTGAACTAATCTCATGTGTATATATCACTCAAACACATATTAGTTCACCTAAGTTGTCACTCAATTACCAAAACCACATAGGGACCTTTTAGGTTCTTTGTTTGCAAATCTATTTGAATCAAAATTTGATCCCTCCCCTTATGAAGTAATCCACCGAAGGAATCAAATTGGAACGGGGTGAGCAAGGAGATCGAAGCATTTTCGTGCCCGATTCATTTTTCCCCATTTTGATCTTTCCTGAGTTGATTTTGGCATTTGTGTGGGAAGGAAGCTTCAGATGTGATTTTGAGATTGCAAAATGAGCTACCCAAGCATGCCATGAGAGCGATACACAGTGACAATGATACCGAATTCAAGAATGCTCAATTTGCAACTCTTTGCTCTTCTTTGGGTCTCGACCACTAGTTTTCATCCCCTTACACTCCCCAGCAGAATGGTGTTGTTGAAAGCAAGAATCAAACCCTTGTTGAGATGGCTAGGACAATGCTCGATGAGCATAGGACTCCTAGGAGGTATTGGGCCGAAGTGATAAATTCTTCTTGCTATGTTTCCAATCACATTTTTCTTCGAGCTTTCAAGAAGACTTCTTATGAGTTGCGATTTGGGAGACCACCCAAGGTAAGTCACCTAAGGTGTTTTGGTGTAAGTGTTTCATCCTCAAGAAGGGTAAGTTGGACGAATTTGAGTCACAGTCTTTAGACGATATCTTTCTTGGTTATGCATTACATTCTCGTGCTTATCGTGTACTTAACCTTGAGACTAACCGACTGATGGAGACTTGTGAGGTGACTTTCGATGAGACTATGCCTTGTGTTTCGACTACTTTTGAGCTTGCAGGTGAGGATGATTTGCACACTAGCATTTTCGTGGAGGAGTAGGACGATGTTGATTGGGGTGATCCCGAGCCGACTCCACCGGCTGCCCCCGTCGACCGTGTGACGTCCACTTTGGCTCACGGCCCTGACCCGTCTACTTCCTCTACATGGGGCATTCGAGCAGCTTCCTCAATCTGTGCCTGTTGCACCTAAGGGAGCTCTAGCTACTGTCGAGGGGTAGGCTACTTCTTTTAGGCAAGCTCCCCGCTACATCCAGCAGCAGCACCCACCGGAGAACATCATCAGCGACATGGACCGTTGAGTCACGCGGTCCAGGTCCTATCTCTCTCACTTTGCTCATTCGGCTTTTGTCGCGTGTTTTGAGCCCCGAGATGTTGGACACGCTTTGATAGATCCGGATTGGGTCAATGCCATACATGAGGAGTTGGAAAACTTTGAGCAAAATTGTGTTTGGGTCTTAGTACCACCACCACCAAGTTGCCACCCTAAAGGAATAAAGTGGGTTTTCAAAAACAAACAAAGTGAGGACGGGGTGGTAGTGCGAAACAAGGCTAGGTTGGTAGCACAAGGCTTTTTTCAAAAGGTGGGCATAGATTATGAGGAAACCTTTGCTCCCGTAGCTCGTTTAGAAGCCATTAGAATCCTTTTAGCTTTTGCGGCTTCTAAGGGTTTTAAACTTTTTCAAATCGAAGTTAAACGTGCTTTCTTAAACGGCTACATAGAGGAGGAAGTGTATGTTAGACAACCTCCCGGTTTCGAAAATCCTAAGTTTCCAAACCATGTTTTTAAACTCCACAAAGCTTTGTATGGTTTGAAACAAGCTCCTAGAGCATGGTATGATAGATTGAAAACTCTCTTGCTAGCTAAGGGTTTTAAAATGGGATCGATAGATAAGACACTTTTTCTCCTCAAACAAGGCAAAGACACTCTCCTAGTCCAAATATACGTGGATGATATCATCTTTGGTGGTTCTTCTCATGCTCTTGTTGCCAAGTTTGTAGATCTTATGAGCAGGGAATTTGAGATGACCATGATGGGAGAGTTGACGTTCTTCCTCGGGTTGCAAATCAAGCAAACCCGGGAAGGGACGTTTGTGCACCAAGGCAAGTACACAAAGGATATTCTAAAGAAATTCGACATGGGTGCAAAGCCTCTTTCGACGCCCATGTCGACCATGACTGCCTTGGATGCGGACGAGGAAGGAGAGCCGGTTGACCAGACGGAGTACCAAAGCATGATCGGGTCGCTTTTATAATGACTGTGACCCGGCCGGACATCCAATTCGCCATCTTCTTGTGTGCGCGCTTTCAGACGTCGCCACGCACTTTGCACAAGCAGGCGGTGAAATGTATCATGAGATACTTGCGCTTCACTCCCGAATTTGGTCTTTGGTTTTTGGCCTCCTCCTCTCTTGTGCTTTGTGGCTATTCCGATGAAGATTTCGCCGGTTGTCGTCTTGATCGGAAGTCCACTTCGGGGACTTACCAATTTTTTGGGTCTTCTCTCATGTCTTGGTATTCTAGCAAACAGTCTAGCGTTGCTCAGTCTACCACAGAGGCTGAGTTTGTGGCTGCCACTAGCTGTTTCTCGCGGTTGATTTGGATGATTGTGACTTTGAAGGATTTTGGTTTAGTGTTTACTCGAGTGGCTTTGCTTTGTGATAGCACGAGTGCCATCAATGTAGCCAAAAATCCCATGCTTCACTCTAAGACCAAGCACATTGACGTTCGGTTTCATTTTCTGAGAGATCACTACGAGAAGGGCGACATTGACCTCCGGCATGTCGATACCCAAAACCAGCTTGCGAATGTGTTTTCCTGCTTGAGAGGGGAATTGGGTGTGTACTTTCCTTTTTAGGTGATGGGAGCTTTTGTATAATATTTCTTCTTTTGGTTTTTATTTGACTTTTCTTTTGCTTCTTAGCTTGTATGCATTGCATTTTGCATCTCATTGCATTTGCGACGTAGTTCATTTTGAGCTTCATATATATAGCATGTTTAATGAAACTATGCTCTATTTGAGGTGCTTTATGTGCTTACGGTGATGCCTAGCTTATACTCTCTTTGATCTCTAGATGCATAATAGAGCTAAGCTAGAAAGCTTTTAAAATTGAACTTAAATTTCTTATTCACCTCTGTTTTGGCAGAAGCATGTGTAGGACTCCTTATTGAGATCCCTTTACTGCTTTATGTATGCTTTGTCACCAATGAAAAAAATAGCGCGCTATAGCGCCGAAATAATGCGCTAATAGCATCCAGAAGCAGCTAGCGCAACGCTCATTAGGGCGCTATAGCGCGCTATAGCATTTTGGCCAAGCTTTCGCTAATTTCTATAGCCCGCCATTTAAAACCTTGTTTGACACTATGGCTCTTACACTGTTTCATTCACTACCTTAGAGCACCATGTTTAAATCTTGATCCAAAATGAAAGTAGCTCTATGAATAGTGAATTGATAAGATCGAGTTGTGTTTGCATAAGTGAGCACTTCACCGTATCGAGATGGCTTCCCTTTGCACATTGGGTTGAACTTGAGCGGTGTCGTGTATGAATGAAACCGGTGCCTTAAGCTCTTTGGCTTCGCCCGGTTGATAAGTGGCTTCACTATGCTTACAACGACTCTCATACACATGTTCTTGACTGAATCATGACTTTTGGTGCAAAACTCTGAAAATTTACAAATTGGTTCAGTTTTGGGTCTTTGGCATGTTGTATGAACTTTGCTATGGATAGTTGACTCGGTATACATAAGACAGTTTTAGGTTGATCTTATTTTGTACCATTGCTAGTTGTTCAACTCAGTGGTGATACCCTTTCTTTGCTCACACATGATACTTTCAAGTTTTGGCTTCTTGAGTGATCTTTAGCTCAATTTAAGTCTTTGCTATGCACATACAACTTACATGCTTTCTCACAGGATCACATCACTTAGAGCATCTTTTCATTGAATTAGCTCTATGTATGAAGCTTATGCATTCATATTGCATTCATGGCATTTGTGGCCAAAGAGCTTGTATTTTGGGTTGATGAGGTGCATATATCAACAAGGGGGAGAAACTTGTGCATTTCATTCATTTTAGCCATCTACCTACAAGGGGGAGTTTTTAGAATGCATGTCCATCCGAGAGGGAGCGTGTGACTTTGAATTGGTATCATCTCGGTTTTGTGCTTCCTTGCCGTAAGGTGTTCAATTGGTATCTTGCTTCTTGCTCCTTCCGAGTTGGTATTTCAATTGGTATCTAGCTCTTTGTGCCTCTTTGCCGACTTTGTAAGGATCTCGAATAGGTATATTGTGAGGGGAGCTTGTGCTAGATGTGTTGAGCCTTTGCCTCTTCTGGAGGGTCTGGCTTGCGTTGTTGGCTCCGATAAGTTTCGATTGGCATTTTGAGCTTTGATAGTTTTGTTTGGTATCTTGAGCTTTGCTAGCGGTGTTGAGCCCTTTCTGCCTCTTCTTGAGGGCTAGCTTTGTTTTGGTTGGTTGCATCGAGCCGTTGCCCATGTCTTTGGGAACCAAGTTTTGGATGCGTTTTGCTTCTCTCAAGTGACCTTGTTTGGCTTTGTTTAGCTTCTGGTCATTTGAAGAGCTTTACCATGTTGTCTCAAATCTTAAATGCACTTGTGTTGACAATGCACTCATCAAGGGGGAGATTGCGAACACATGGTTGATATGTACCCATGGTGTTTAATTTTGATGATGAGTGATTGATCAACATTTGAGTGTTTTAGTTTGAGTGGTTCTAC
Source organism: Microstegium vimineum (assembly GCA_022036555.1). Taxonomy (NCBI): domain Eukaryota; kingdom Viridiplantae; phylum Streptophyta; class Magnoliopsida; order Poales; family Poaceae; genus Microstegium; species Microstegium vimineum. The sequence goes on from CM039128.1 coordinate 29,797,537, forward strand.
TAATCTTGCTACGAAAGCAGAAAACATGTGCACATCTATTGGCTTGTGGTGTGCAGGTGCTAGGCCCGGAGACAGTGGTCAATGGAGTGGTGAAGGTCAAGTAGAGGCTTGCCGTGCCAATGGACAAAGAGCGGTGAAGGGTGGAAGTGAGGCTCGGACCGATGGACCGAAGGGCCGGCGGACTAGCTATGGTGGCTAGTACTTGGCATCGGCGAGCGCTAGAAGACATGGAGGTAGACCGTGTTGACCAAGTCAAGACGACTGGCGAGCGATTCGAGCAGGAGGCTCAAGGGACTCGGAGCCGTGCCGGGCGAGGACGAGGTGGAACGTGTCGAGCGGTTTGATGGTTTGGGCCTCAAAACCATCGGCGGATAGTTTCCGAGTTTGGGCCTCAAAACTTGGGGTTCGGTAGGTTAGCCGAAAGCTACCGGTGGCGGGTTTCGTGGGTTTGGGCCTCAAAACCCGGGTGGAGCTTCCGAGGAAGCGGGGGCTAAGCCTTGGCAAAATACCCGATACCCATTACCCAAATCTGAATTACCCGAACCCGAACCTGAATTACCAGAACCCGAGGTACCCGATCTAAGTTTGGATAGTGATTTTGATTACCCGAAATTAGTTTGGGTAATTCAGGTAATATCTCCAGGTACCCAAACTACCTGAACTACCCAAAGTTTTGTACGTGTCTTTATATTTATCATATATTATTAGTTGAACACTTAAACTTGTCACTTTATTAAAATATAATCCTCTCTTCTTGAACAAATGACTATAATATATTATTATCTGTAAATTGTTATTGGAATTCTATATATTTGGTGCTCAAATTATTTATAAATTGTTATTAAATTTCTATCTAGTTTGTTGATTTCTATAAATTTGGGTAAAGCGGGTAATACCCGAACCCGAACCCGAATTATCGAGTACCCGAAATTGCAGGTAGTGTTTTTTTTGGGACTAATATCGGGTAACAGTTTTCATTACCCGAATTACCCGACTCGAAAAGATCGGGTAACCCGAACGCCTAGGCTTAGTGGGGGCGGCACGTGGCGAAATCCTGGAGGTTGCATCGAGGCGACGACAAGTCCAGGCGGAAAGCGAGGCTGTACGATCAATTTGAAGAAAATATCTCTGAGTAGTTGGGTCACAATGCTTAGGCTAGGTGGTTATCTCTATGTATCGAGGGGTTGTGTAAATCAGCACTTAGACCTCCTTATCTAGGGGATGAAGGGTTATCCTCATCCCATCTGTTCCATTTGCCTCTTCCACCTCCCACCTCCTAGGTCCTCCCCTACCTCTAGGTGTTCTTGCTTGAGATCCACGAAGTCTCCTGTGTAAACTGAGATTTTGGTAAGGAAAGGAGGCCATAACCTCCTTGTCTCTTCCGGGATTCAATTTCGAAATCGCTTGTTCTTGAGTTCATCTTTTGGCGTTTTTGTTCTTTCAACCTCGACCCTAATCTCTCCTCTCAGTGCTTTGTTTGCAAATCTATTTGAATCAAAAGTTGCTCCATCCCCTTGTGAAGTAATCAACCGAAGGAATCGGATTGGAATGGGGTGAGCAAGAAGATAGAAGAATTTTTGTGCCCGGTTCGTTTTTCCCCGTTTTGATCTTTCCCAAGTTGATTTTGGCATTTGTGTGGTAAGGAATGTTTAGATATTCATAGAGTAGAGCCATCTCTACCTAAGAAAACTACCCACAAAGACTAAAATCAATCAATTGGAGTTGGATAGATCGAGTTGCGCTGCTTTTCCCATTTTCTGCGCAGTTTTTCGGGGTAACGGACGCGGCCATCAGACGCTGTTCATCAAGTCGGAGCGTCCGTTGGGTTGTGGCATTTGCGTGTTTTCCATCGGACGCTGGCATTGGACGCTGACATCACCATGAGCCAGAGTCCAATGGGTTGATCGCTAGAGTAGTTGAGTATGCGTTGGATGCTGCAGAGCGTCTATTGCAAGTGCATCGGACGCGTCCGTCACACCAAGGAGCTTACTGTTGTCTCGAGTTTCAGTTTATTTTGCATCGAACGCTGTCGAGCATCCGTTGGACGTCCATCGGACTCGTCCGTCGCTCACAGGTGCTCTCGGGTTCCTTTCTATACTAGCACCGGACGCTAGGCGTCGGAGCATCCGTCGCCCCTGTTTGCGTGTCCGTTGGTGACAGAGTGTGCCCATTTTCCTTGGGTTCTTGCCTCTTTTCCTAGGAGTTGAAAACTTGATTATTGGGGGTTTCAGTGATATTTTCTCCACTGCTGGTGAGCTCTCAATTCTTCGATTTCGTCTGAATCCCTGCTTGCGATGCTCAGGGGAGGTTGAGCACCCATCAACTGGGTTGTGTTTTTGGGAAGAGTGGCACGAATATTTCTTTGAAAAATTTGAGGCTCCCATTCACCCCCTTTTGGTCACCATTCTCGGTCCTTCAGCCAGTGGAGTCGGCTTGGGATCACCCCAATCGACATCATCCTATTCCTCCTCCATGAATATGCTAGTGCCCAAATCATCCTCACCTGCATGCTCAAAAGTAGTCAAAATACAAGGCATAGTCTCATCGAAAGTCACCTCACAAGTCTCCATCACTCGGTTAGTCTCAAGGTTAAGTACACGATAAGCACGAGAGTGAGATGCATAACCAAGAAAAATACCGTAAAAAGATCGCGACTCAAACATGTCCAACTTACCTTGCTTGAGGATGAAACACTTGCACCCAAACACACTTAGGTAACTTACCTTGGGTGGCCTCCCAAATCGCAACTCGTAAGAAGTCTTTTTCTTGGAAGCCCGAAGAAAAATGTGATTGGAGACATAGTAAGCAGATTTGATTGCTTTGGCACAATACATCCTAGGAGTCCTATGCTCATCGAGCATCATCCTAGCCATCTCAACAAGGGTCCGATTTTTGTGTTCAACAACACCCTTATACTGAGGAGTGTGAGGAGAGGAAAACTGATGGTCGGGACCCAAGAAGAGCAAAGGTTGGAAAATTGAGCATTCTTGAATTTTGTGTCATTTTTCACTGCATATCACTCTCATGGCATGCTTAGGTAGCTCATTTTGCAACCTCCAAATCAGATCTCGAACATGGGAAAAAGCCTCATCCTTACTCTCCAAAAAGAACACCCAAGAGTATCTCGAGTAGTCATCAACGACTACAACCACATAGCACTTCCCTCTCTTCGACCTAACTAGAGTTGGACCTACTATGTCCATGTGTAAGAGCTCGCTAGGTTGTTTGGTCATGATCTGAGTTATAGGAGGATGGGAAGGGCAACCATCTTGTCGTGCCTGCAAGGATGGCAAACAAAGTCTTTCTCGAACTTTAGCTTAGGAAATCCTTGGATAAGGTCCATTGAGCTAAGTCTTGCAAGCAAGTCGAAACTCAGATGTCCTAGTCTCCTATGCCACTTCCAAAGATCGTAGGAATACCCAACAAGAAGACAACAAGAGGGTCCGGAAGAGATAGAAAAATGTGCATGAAAGACCCTCCCAAAAGGCATGATCCGACAAACAAGATCACCCCATGGGTCAAGAATATCAGAAAAGCCCAATTTGAAAAGAACCTCGAAACCATCCTCCAAGAGTTGCGAAACCTAGAGAAGGTTAAAATGCAAATTTGCAATGAGTGCAACATCTTTGAGGATGAAAGACAAATTGACACGAATCAACCTGTGAGAGACAATATTACCTCTACTCTTGTCCCCGAATGTGATGTACTCGGTCTGGCTCATGGGGTTGAGGCTAGAGAACCACTTGGCACTCTCGGTCATATGGCGTGAACATCTAGAATCCACAAGCCAAGTGTTCTCCAACCCTCCATCCTACATCAATAAAAATACATGGGGTGAGAAAACGAAGCAACGCTGGGGTTAGTAAACTGTGAAGGATACCAGTGTTGGTTCATTTGCCCCTGAAAAGTGTTAGGAAACACCAAACATCCCATGCCCCATGAGGGGGTAGCGATCACCACGATAGGGAAAACGTGGTCCGCTAAAGCTGTCGGGAGTGAAGCCACCGCCATGAGGTCCATAGCCGTATGGGTCACGACCGGTACCTGGTCGGGCATGACCAACTTGTGGTCTCACCTCCTGAGTCCTAGTACCTTGAGGTGTTGCACCTCTTGGCCTAGCAATGTGCCTCGGAATAAATGGTTCATGTACGCCAACTGGTGGACGGTACATGTCTCGGTTGTTCAACTCAAATTGACGCCTCTCATCTCTCTTTCTCCTAAAACAAAACTCAGCCAAGTGCCCATCCCTCCCACAATACTCGCAATAGTACCTCACCTCTCTCTTGGGTGGCACTCTCTTGTTGGGTTGGGTGGATCTAGTTGTCTTGTTCTTAGGAAGGGGATCACTAGAGATGTTGGGCAAAGTGTCAAGTGGGTTCCAAAGGTGGTTTGGTTTGGGAATCCACACATGCATTTGTGGAGAGGCTTTGGGAGGTTCCCCAAACACTCCATATCTCACAAGTGACTCAGTAGGCTTAGGTGGGGTGATCTTGGTAAGCTTGGGAGTTATGGTGGGTTTCTCATTGGTGCTCAAACCACTTCACTTACCGATCTTACCAAACATGATATCGTCCTTCTCATCTAATGCAAAGCCTACTCCTGGACCGCCAGTTCCCCGCCTACACTGGCTAAGCAACATCCCCAACTGCGGCTCTCGGCAAGCCACTCCGCTCAAGATGGTCTGAAGGAATGTGTTTACCTCCTCGGTATGCATCTTGTCGTGTCTGCAAGACTCGATCTCAAGCTCCAAAACCTCAAAGCGATCTGACTCTCGCATCTGAGCTGGACTTCTCTAGCACAACAATCCTCATATCCTTCTATGCCAACTCGGATCGCAAGCCTACACAAGACTTGCACGCACCAAGCAAAGTAGGCCTAGCCTTTGTTGACACAAATTGTGGCACAAAGGATAAACCGCAAGCACACGGCTATCAAGGTAGTTTTCACCCAAGAGTATTCCAGGGGCATCGAATCCACAGGGAACGTGAAGTGTACTTAACAAAGAACTAAGTTCGTCCTATGATGACACAATGGGTTTATAATAGGTTGGGTAGAGAGGATCTTCTATGGTTATGAAACTAGCGAGGTAAGGTAAGATACAAAGGTTGTTCACTTCGGACCACTAGGCTGCTTAGCAACAGAAAGGGATGAGAAGGGTGCTAAACCGCCTAGCACAAGAAGGCCTACATTTTAAGAACTTGGCCGAACGTGGTGGGATCAAAGTCTAGATAGGACTGTCACCCCTACTAGGTACCACAAACAAACCGTTGGACAAGCCGTAGACACAGGCAAGCGTATAGCCTAGACACCACGTCTACACTATATATTACTACTCTAATCCGGATCCCGGTGAAATTGATTAGAGTACTGGGTTAAGGGCGGTGAACCAATGAACAACTAAAGTAATTACTTTACCAGAACTGAAGATCAATTGCCATAAAAGAATCTCAAATGCAGACTTACAAAAGAGAAGACCGCATCTGTAGAGGTACAGCTAGGAGAAGACACTAGACAGGCCCGGCTCCTCTCCAGGTATAGCTCGGAGAAGACGCCAGACAGGCCCGGCTCTTCTCCAGACTCTCATCACTCTCTCCCAATTTTCTATGCTACTACTAGAGTAGGGCTTTGCCTATGTGTAGAGAGGTAGCTCCTCCTTGGTGTGTCTTGAATGAGAGGGAGTTAGGGGGTATTTATAGTGGAGAGGTGGAGTAGGGGCTACTCCACCGCCACGTCATCGATCCGCGTGATGGGGTGATGAGAGCCCTTGGATCCCAACCGCCTTTAGATCAAGGGTGGAGAATAATTGAGCATGTGCTTCTTTGCATGGCGGCATGCAAAGGAGGTGGGCACCCCCTAGGCCTTAGGGGGGGTCGGCCAACCCCCCTATGGGTGGTGGGACCTCCCCTGGCCTTCTAGAAGGTGGCCCACATGTCATGGAGTGGGTGTGCACAGGTTGGACCACTTCTGGACGTCGGTTTGTACTCTTGTGGGCCCATGGATCCATGTGAATTGAATATGAGCCATTTAAGTTGATCCAACGGTGGAGGATCACTTGGGAGTGCTTCTCTTGGATCATGACCAGCGTGGGAGAGAGAAATGGCCGCCAAGTCACCTTGGGGGGGGGTCGGTCGACCCCCCTATGACATGTGGACCACTGCCAACCTTCTAGAAGCATGACCCACATGTCATGGAGTGGCTAGAGATCTTGGTGGGTGCCATTTATAGGTCGGCCGACCTACATTAGAGGGGTAGTGACCCCCTTACTATGACAGGTGGGCCCTCCTATCATGTGGAGTGCTTGGGATGGCTGGTGGGCCCCATAGGGTGGTCGGCCGACCCCCCTATAGTGGGTCCCACTAACTCATTTCTCTCCATTTCCTGTAGACCTGCAAGAAATACTCCATGGACATGTGGAACTGTTTATTTGATAAAATAATTATGTCTTTTCTTGCTAGCTCCTAGAAAAGGTATTTTGTTGACGGTTTTGATGGTATAAAAACATGGTGAAATTACCGTCAACAGCCTTCAACTCACTATGCTCTTATAGTAGAGTGCTATACTTGTCCCGAAGAGAGACAAGACTAGACATATGCAACGCACAAGCATCACACTCTACCTCCTTGGTAACCACCACCGTCGACTTATATTAGAAAACTCAAGGTCCTCTAGTACTTTCACATACTTGGCCTTAAACTCGTTTCTCTCACAACCCGCGCGCTTGAGAAAAACATCCTGACTAAGCAAAGTGAGGTTCAAAGACTCGACCTCAGTGGAGAGAGACTCAATGGTGGGTGGTACCTCGGGTGTGTTAGAGTCATCGATCGTGTCCTCCTCCTCGTCGGTCTCCTCGGCTCCAAGTGCCATGGTGCAGAAGCCACCATGCTTGGCATCGGCGTAGAAGCAGAGACAATTGAGCTTGTCCTCAATATTCCCCTTTGACTCATCATCATCGCTCGAAGAAGCACGCTCGTCGCAGGATTCATCGAGGTTGCTGAGGGAGGCGAGGAAGGCTCGCTGCTGGGCCTTCACCTTGTGGAGCACCTTCTTCTTGACCACTCTCTTGTCGAAGCCGCCCTTGGCTTTGTTCGTTCGAAGAAGTGGTACTCGCGCTTGTCCTTGCTCTTGGTGAAGTCACCCTTGGTCTTCTTAGGGCAGTTGGCGATGAAGTTATCCAAATCACCACAACTATAGCACCCTTGGGCCACACCACCACATCATCGGTTCAAACGGTTGTTGTGAAACCGTGAAAACCTAGTGATGATCAAGGCCAGCTCATCATCTCCAATCGCCTCCACTTGCACCTCTGTCACAGAAAACAAAGAAGACAAAGCAAACAAAGCTTCTGAAGGGTTAGAGGACGAAGTCGAACCACCAGGGCCAGTAATCAATGCCATAGTTAGAGTCGACGGGTTTTCAAGCTTGGCACGAGTCTGGTGGTCGATCTCCGAGGACTTGAGCTTGCTGAATAGCTTGTCCATGGTGAGGGTATCATACCCCGGTGACTCTTGGATATCAGCCACCTTCATCTCCCAAACCCTCCGATCAAGAGCATGCAAAAGCTTGATAGCCATCCCATGGTCATCATAGGGCGAATTCGCACGATTAGCGCGCATCTTGTTGACGATGGATTGAAAGCGAGAGAACATCGCGTCAACGGATTCGCCACTAAATTGGACGAAATTCTCGTACTCCCTCCGATACGTGTTGAAGAATCTAGACTTGATTTGGGGATTACCCTCGTGAAACCTCTCAAGTGTTTGTCAGATCTTCCCGTCGTATGGAGGTTCGAGACTCGCTCAAACTCAGGAAGTGAAAGGATCGAAAAGAGAATACTATGAGCTCTGATGTTCACGTTGTCTTGAGTGATTTGGAGTTGGTCAACGCGAGCAGCAAGAACATAGTAGTTTTCATTCTTGCAAATGTCCCACACGATCGATTCAACTCCCTGAAGATAAGCGGACATGAAAATCTTCTAGTATGAGTAATTTGTTCCATCAAAGAACGATGGTTTGCCGCACCACGCTCCATGTCGCCTTCGCGGATCAAGAACCGTCTAAGGTGGATTGATCCTTAACCTGCTTTGATACCAATTGAAGGACCGATAACGTTGACTAGAGTGGGATGAATGAGAGCCTCAAATTTCACTCAGAAATGTTCGGGCCACTCTTCTCAAAAACAACCCCAACAAGAAAACTTACCCACACAGTAAGATCATGACCCTAGAGAGGGTGTATACCTTTAGTGTTGACCAAGAGGTACAACGGATCTACCAGAAACCAAAAACTCAAACCAATACACCAATAGTGAAGCTCTCAAACCCTAGAGAAAGGAGATAAGAGCTCACCCAAAAATACTCATGATAACTGGTCTCAAAAGTACTTCATCAAGTTCCCTGCGTGATTACTAAACCAACACAACAAACGAAACTCAATTCAGAGTCCGAACGAGAGAGAAACAAAAGAAATAGTGAGCACCAAATGCTGACTGAGTAAGCATAGGACTCTCCGATGCAGAGTCCGATGCTAGCATAGGACGTGTCTGATGATAGAGTCCAATGCCACTCTAGAGAGCTACAGAGAGCGCCTGGAATCATAGGACGCGTCCGATGCTACCCCAACGAACGCACAGTGAGTCCGATGCTCACAAAACAAGTGAGAAACAACCCAAGCATCGGACGCTAGGCCATGGGGATGACCGAGTCTGATGCTAGAGTCCGATGCAACACCAGAGAGCTACAGAGAGTACCTGGGAGCATAGGACGCATCCGATGCTAACCCATAGGATGCACCGTGAGTCCGATGCCCTTGAAAACTATGCGAAACACACGAGAATCGCCAAAATTTGTTCGTTTTAACTTCGATTGAATCCAAACTTTGTGGGGAGGTTTATTATGTAGATGTGACTCTACTCCATGAAGATCTTGATCTACCTACCCTTACAAAATTCAGAGTCAAAAGAAAACCGATGAACGGAGCCGAAACAAGGCAAGACATGAAAACGGATCGATCTCTTTGCTCGCTCCAATCCAACCCGAATCCTTCAATGGATTACCTCATAGGAGATAAAGCAACCATCCCATCAAACGAATCGCTAAACAAACAACTACTGAGGGAGATCAGGAGAGGGAATCAAAGAACAAAATTGCAAAAGTGATGAACATGAAGACAAGCAATTTCACAACCAACTCCCGGAGGAGACAAGAAGGTTACAGCCTCTTTTCCTTGGACAAAATCTCAGTTCTTACACAAGAGACATCGTGGACCTCAAGCAAGAATTCTAGGGGAGAGGAAACCTAGGAGTGAGAGGTGGAAGAAGAAAATGCAAGAGGTGAGGATGAGGATAACCCTTCATCCCCTAATAAGGTCCAGTGGATATTTCCACATGGCCCCCTGATACATGAGTGAATCACCTAGCCCCAAGACACTCTGATCCAAGCTCTCGAAATATCCTCTAGGTTTTTTATCGGACAACCCCGCTTCCTGCCTGGGCTTGTTGTTGCCTCGATGCAACCTCTAAGATTCTTGAATAAAGTGCTACAATGGGTGTATTTATCTGTGCGCTTGAGAATAACCTTATATATATATATATATAATATATATATATATATATATATATATATATATATATATATATATATATATATAACTACTATTCTAAGGCCTGGCCGTTAAATAATATTCAACACAACGGCGGAGCACCGTGACTGGAAAAACCTAGACATAGTTAATGATACTTTTACTCCACTGCTATCTGGGAATAATAAATCAGCACTCCCGCTGGAGGGTTGTCCATCTCCCACGAATAACTGACTTAATTATTGTAAGCCCCCAACATTAATTTAATTATTACCACGCTTCTACCAGGTAATAATATAGCAGTTTTGTTAATAATTCACCCGTGAACGATTAGTTTAAATCCTCATTAACTGTGCCAGCATTTCCAAGCTGTAATCAGCGCAGTGGAGTTGTATCACGGTAATAATATAGTTTTTATTATTATTTCAACAGTGAACCATTGGTTAAAATATCACTGGCCTATTTATTGCTTCCGTGATCACCGCAATGGACTTGTATCCTGCCCGTGAACCCCGCACTAAATTGATTGCTATATTTCAGCCCGGCCGCATATATATTTTACTTCCATGGCTGCTCCTCGCCCTCATTCGTCTCCTGCTCATTGCCGCACATGTCCCCGTCGTTACAAATCACAAAACCTTGGCCGCACCGCTTATTTGTCAGCGTGACTCCACGTGGGCGCAGGCTGATGCAGGTGCATGGTGATGAACGATGGCAGCAAGGGGCGGGTCTCATATTCTTTCATCATCAACATCAGCGACGTCGCTCATTCCCTGGCAGGTCCCCTCCCCATCGGCGGCAATGAGGCAAGCAGCGACGGCGCAGCCCGATTTGATACTTTTTTTTTCTAATTTTTCCGATACATGATTCTCGTTTGTGATTTGATAAAACCACTATTGTTTCTGCGTCGTGGAGCAGACACGGGACACCGGCCCACAAGAGGGCGAATCTCACGGAGACGCGGCAGGCGACCCGCTGGTAGATGGGTCTCGCGGTGCGGCGGCTGCCGGCCTGCTTGAGGATGGAGCTCGTCGTGCGGACGCGGCAGCCTGAGCTCCGGTGGCGTCTTGCATGGAGCGGTAAGGCAGCCGGCCCACCGGTAGTCGACCACGTAGAGAGGAGACTGTCGGGGCGGCGTGGAGCGGCGACCGGTCCTGCCGAAGGCTTCTTTCGTCAAGTTCATTTGGATCGGCGGTGGCGTGTGTGCGTCCGTGCAAAGAAGGGCGAGGCCAATACAGCGGACTGGCAGTGGTGTGTGTGCATCCGTGCGAGGAGGCCAGAGGCGACGCACGGACCATGTTGTGGAAGAGAGCTGCTTCGATTTTTCTTCTTATTTTCTTTCTTTTTAAATTTTTATCCGTGTAATTTCATAAGAATTAAATTGAGTAAACGATGATGTTTAAGGTTCCATGTACGATGGTTTCCAATAGCTCTATTTATTTACAAAATTACGATGAATTTGTCGAACATATTTGTTCAAGACTGACAGAGTAAGTCCCTCGGCGATCATAAACTAGTATTGTTCGGGTGGTTGTGATGGATAAACATCCTATATAATTTTACCCATGTGAATTAATCTCTAAGTATAATCAAACATGTATATAATTTCATTCAAAAATTAATTCCTACGATTAACCTCTAAGTATAAACATTATTCCCACTTAATGTTTGTTTATATTGTACCGCGATTAGCAAGATAAAATTTATTCGCTAAAAAATAATTAGTTTTTGAATTAAATTATATTATTAATAATAGAAATAACTTGTCTTGGACCCGACGGCTTGGTAATTATTACATCGAATTTACTATACTAATCTAGAAATAATTATTTGTTGAATCAAATGATATTATTAGTAGTAAAAAAATAACATACCCGAGAGACAAATTCCTCGATAAATATCGAATATATTACTATGTACCAGTTTGGACGGAATTATTTATATACTTAGATGATGACAATATTAGTACTAAAAATACCTCATCCCAAGACTGAACGCCTTGGTAACTATCATAGTCAATTTATTGGGCAGGATTCATACATAATTATTTATAGGCTCAAGTGATATTATTAGTAATAAAAATTATTCTGCACAAAGAGTAGGCATCTCATCGCATAGTTAATTTTATTGCGCACATATTTAGACGGAATTATTTATAGGCACTTGTGATATTATTAGTAATAAAAAATACCTCATTCGAAGACTAGGCGCATTGTTAACCATCATAACCTATTTTATTACATACAAGTATGGATGAAATTATTTACCGACTTAAATGATTTTGTCAGTAATAATTTTTTTCCAAAGTATGCAAGTTTCATTTTTACTACCACCATGGGTTGCTATAATAAAACAGTCACCGGCTCAACAAATTTAAGAAAAACAAACTATAAATTAAATGAACAACATAAAAGAATTTAGCCTTATTTGAATCGATTTTAGAAATAGCAACGTCATTCACTCTGTGTGCATCAATTGTTTTTATTAAAAGTGGCAACGTTATTCGCTCTGTACTACAGGTCATTCAATGTACTTGACCTAGGTCATTCAATGTATGTGTTTATTTGTTGCATGCAATTGAATCACACTCATTTTATTACTTCATTGCTCACCGGAATAAAATGAATCTGTTATCTCCGACCACCGATGTGTTAAATACTATTTAACACCCAGGCTGCTAAGCCGGCAGCCGCCGCACCGCGAGATCCATCTACCAGCAGGTCGCCTGCCGCGCCTCCGTGAGATTCACCCTCTTGTGAGCCGGTGTCCCGTGTCTGCTCCACGACGCGGAAACAATAGTGGTTTTATCAAATCACAAACGAGAATCATGTATCGGAAAAATTAGAACAAAAAAGTATCAAATCGGGCTGCGCCGTCCCTGCTTGCGTCATTGCCGCCGATGGGGAGGGGACCTGCCAGGGAATGAGCGACGTCGCTGATGTTGATGATGAAAGAATATGAGACCCGCCCGACCACACTATTTATCATCCTGGCTGCTAAATAATATTTAACACCTGGACCTTTTACTCCAGCGAGCACAGAGGTAATAAAAGGTGGGTGTTTTAACTACCGCAGTTGGTTGTTGCATGCACAATGAGTAATGACATAGCAATACTATTATTGTTCCCTAAGCTATTAAAGTATTGATTGTCACTCTGACTACTCTATTTGTTACAATAAATGAGCCCAAATCACGCCAAAGACAACCAACTAACCACACCGTTTCCCCAAATTATAAATGATATAAATAAATCTTAACCATAATTAATTAAATTTTACCGTCACTACAAGTGACCCTACATTGTAAACCGTAAAAGCTACGCCAATTTAAACTCCTGACACTTAACTATTTATTTCTAATATTTAATTTCGATAGGATTTATCAACAGTAAATCTGCATGTCATAATCAACGGGATGTTTATCTTTATCTGGATAAAGTTTTTTTTTACTAATAGTAACATTAGACATCTAAATAATTATGTCCAAACATGTGTATAGTAAAATTTGTTGTAATCACCGCCATGTCCAGTCTCAGATGAGACTTTTTTTTATTACCAAGAGTTTTATTTTGGTCTATAAATAATTCTATTTTGACCCGTGAGTAGTCGAATTGACTATCATAGCCACCGAGGCGTCCGTCAGGCTTTTTTATCACTAATATTATTATTTGGACTTATAAATAATTTCATATGTACCTCTAAATAGTAAATTTGCTTGTGGTAATCAATATGGCATCCGGTATCCAAAATGAGATATTTTTTATAACTAATAGTATCACTTATTCTATAAATAATTCCATTGTGACACGTGATGAATAAAATTGACTAGCATATGCACTGTTTTTATATATTTTAATCCTTTTTTAATAAATATTTTAAAGATAATTCATTAAAAAAATCAATTCTAACCCAGTGGAGGTAAATTCGCCTGCGCTAATTACTATGTCATTCGTGCACCGCTTAGACTATTTTTTATTACTGATAGTATCATTTCGCTAACAAAAAAATTGCATCATTTTAGATTGATTACCACAATTAATTCCTTCTGTGGTAATAAGTGGTTCGTCTGTGCACCGCTCGAACTATTTTTTATTACTAAAAGTATTATTTCGCTAACAAAATAATTATGTCATGTCTAAAAGAAAAATCTTCTCTCGTAATCATTGGTGTTCCGCATGGACCAATTTTTTATTACTGATATTATTATCATTTCGTTAATAAAATAATTTCGTACATTGTTCTAATTACTTTTTATTACTTAAAAGTATCTTTTTAACACTGGATTTTGACACGCATAGGAAAATGACAGATTAACCAATGTGCAGTAAAATTCAGAGGTAAGCATTTGGAATATTTGGCAGGTGCAATCGGCTAATTTATAAGGATTCGGCAAAGTGATTGTGCGGTCAACTATTTTAGGAGTGGTGATCTTCCGTTAAGGAAAGCGACAAAAGTGGTGAGTAAAAGCCGAATCGAGCAACCGACATTGCAACGATTAAGGGAATGAAGATTCCAGAAGGAAAGCTAGGATTAAAAGTGTCATATTCTTAAATATCTTGTAATCGTATCCTTTTAGGATTTGTATCATGACTGGGGTATAAATATAAACCCTTGGCCATTGTAAAAAGTGTTCACAACCAAACCAATACAACCGGCCCCGTGCCAACTTCGAGTCCTTTGTCGTGTCGTCGAGTTCTTCGAGAGGAATTATCGATCCGTCGACCTCCGTAAGTCTTGGCAACCTTGTTATCATGTCTAGTATCATGCGGTGGATTTAGATATTGATGCAAGTAGTCTTGTTTATTATCAATGATCTTGCGGCGGATCTTTGTTCAATAATCAAGAGATCTTCGCTTGTGTTTTGCTTATGAGTAGATGTCGTGCGACGGATATTTGCTTGTATGCTTAGCAAAAGCAAGATAGTTATCGGCTTCTGTAGATTTGGCAAGATCTATTGGGTTCATTAAGTTATCGTGTTGCATGTTTTATATAATCTTTACATATTTGCAAACACTCTTTTGCCCAATCTAGATTGATACGGTTCGACTCTTGTTAGTTTATATAGATCTATCTACGTTATTATGAATTGCCTCCATGTTGTTTCCATGAATAGATCTTATATTTAAAGATAGCCGAATTAGTTTAAATCTAGATTGTCACATGTAGCGGGTTCATGCATGCTATCCATGTTTAAGCTTTGATGACGCTGGGTATCGTGCGATAGATGCAGGCTTTAGATTAGTTTAATCATGTTTGCTTACGTGTTTCCTTCATCATGGACCCCAGTTCGGCTGATTGCTGAGATTGGTTATGCTTTAACTTATAGTCAATTACAAGTCGTTTGTACGTCTTTTTTTCATGGATACACGTTCGACAATCAGTAATTTGCGTGTTACATGTTCATTTTTAGCCGAACGTTTCATAAAACCTGTTAGCGGCAATCAGTTAGTATGTCGTTGTAAGTGGCTTCAGGGCCGTACATATGGAACTGTCTGGTATCACCCGACACGTTTCAGTTTATATCTAATGACTTTCATCCCTTGTTAGTTTCAGGACAAACTAACTGGCACGTTCTCGGTTCTCGAAGCACCCGGGCACCCGATTGAAGTCACGCTTTTCGGCTTGCTGTGTGTGAGACGTAGTACGTCACTTTTTGCGTCAACAGTTGTCAATATTGTTCTTATAATTAACACTACCTTGTGCCAATACTTATAGGTAGAGGAGTATGACATGACCTACGCAGGGTGTAGTTTTGAAGCCATTATGAACCAAGTAATGGATGTATTGGGTTATGACTGGCAATATGCTGATGAAGAGCCAACACTAACTACTGCAGTCTTTCAAGCAAAGTTGGTTGCGACTAAGAAGGGAGACCCACCAACTACTCGACCACTGTTAAACGTAGTTAATATACCATGTGCTCGTAAGTGTGAAGCAACAGAGAGTGTACTATTTAATAAGTTGTTGTTCATCGATGGGATTATTGGTTACAAGACAGGTGACTTACACTTCTCCGAATTAGTAGTACTAAATCGTTGAACTATTGTAATGTACAATAAGTTTAAGACACATCTATGAATTTATGTAATATAAATGTTGATGGTTTCTGTAATATAATGTTGATATTTTCTGTAATATAATGTTGATGGTTTCTGTAATAAATATAAATTATAAAAACTAAATCACTATCGGATCACTTAGAACCGGCAGTGATATCCTACATTCACTGTCGGTTGGTTAAATGAACCGGTAGTGGTGACTCAAGCATCACTACCGGTTTGGCATAACCGGCAGTGATGGCTTGGCCTCATCACTGCCGAATTGCCAGTGCCGGTTCAAAAACCACCACTGAAGGGGGTTTTGAACCGACATTGTTTGTCGTTTCTGTAGTAGTGGCTCTCTTATCTTACTCCTGTAAAACGTAGGCTGCTCCTTAGATCGCATCTGCGTCGGGCGGGGAGAAAGGCCGATGCCGCCACCCCCCCCCCCCGCCTCCCGCCGTCCATCACCGTTGGTCCCCCTCCTTCCCCTCCGACATCTCATCGGGGGTTGAAGGAAGTGGAGATTCATTGATTTTAATAAGTTTATCCAGTAGATCGAGTCATTAGGTATTTTCATGCCAATGTTTTTGGTATTTGAGTTTTATCTCCTCATTCTCCTCTCCGGCAATGGTGAAGGAGAAGGGTGAAATCTTCTTCTCCATGGCGGCTCCGTTGAAGACGAGGACAACAACTTCGGCGTCACCATCTTCATCGACATGACGACATAGATTTTTGTTTCCGGACGACAGCATCAAGGCGGAGATGATATCATCGTCGTGGAATAATTTTTTTTTAGTATTTTCTCTGTTTTGGTGTGGCTAGATCTGGCTACGATGAAAGACTAGAGAGAATATTTTTTTAGATCAGTCTTCCTCTTACTTCGGTGGCAAAAAAAAAGAAGAAGAAGACACCAGAAAGAAGAAAAAAATCCTTAATTCCACCTACAGGAACGTTGACCGTCGTTCGTTGGGCAGTTGTTCTGAGGCCATTTGTCAAGTGTTTGCATGTGCGGTCATCCACACTGCAAAGCGATTACCAGGTTAGGTTTTGAAGTTGTGCTTTTTAAAATGTGGATATGCATACTGCTAGTAATGTACTAATGTATCGAGATTTTATCTAATATAATTCTTTTTTCGTCGGAAAAAAAGTGCTCCCTTCTCTTCCCCATTTGCTCATGACAAAGTTGTGCTAAAATCTTGTTTGAAAGCACATACATTTAGCTTAATTCATATATGTTGAAGTGTAGTGGATAAGAATTAAATTAAATTACACTTTAATCTACTCTAATACGTACATATAAATTAAATAGCTTAAGATGGATAGATGGTTAAATTAATCCACACCATGGGACGGCCACGATGCAGCCCTTTATTACTCTTGGCCTGCCGTACCACCAAAGTCCAAATATGAAATATCCTCTCTTTTCACAAACTTTTCAAGTCTTCTATGCCTTGTTGGTGCGAGTTAAAAAAAAACTCTAAGCAAAGTGGCAGAACCCGCGTAATTTCAAGCTAAAAAAAGACCCTAGAATAATAAATACTAATAAACCCTCAAAAGGGCTAAAAAACAGCGGCCACAATAACAAGCAAACTTTAAAACAAAAGTTGCCCCTGCACGGAATCACCACTGGACTGGATTAGGAACGACTGACGACGAGACCCACCCAGCGGGTCCCGCGTAATCGTCCACGTCACCATCCACATTGGCCCCTATAAATACGGCCCACCGCTGCCCATCCCATCCACCCTCATGCTAGTATGCTACTGCTGCTAATGCTAATCCCCTCCCTAATCACCTCCTTAAACCCACGAGCCCCCACCTCACCGGCGTCCATGGACTCCTCGGGCTTCGCCTCGTCGTACAAGCTGCAGCTCGCCCTCGCGGCGCTCGTGGGCGCCTCCTCCGCCGCCGTAGCGGCTTACTACCTGCACTACCGTGCCGTCACGCAGGTTGCTCGCTCCGCCTCCACCAACCGCCGCAGGACCCGTCCCCCCGCCCCCGCCCCCGGCGGCGGCGGCGGGAAGCTCCCTCCGCCGCGCCGCGCTGCCGTCGGCTCAGCCTCGCTTCCCGACCTCTCTGCGTTCTATGATGTCGGCAGCGGCGGTGACGGCGGGCTCGCCTCCGGCGGGTACCTCGTGGAGGAGGAGGAGGAGGAGGATGATGCGCATGGGGTCGTGGGCCCGCACGTGAACGGTGGCGCGCTCGACCCCGCGGAGCTACTGCAGATTCCCCCGGGCTTGCCTAGACTGCAAGTGGGCCCTGACGGTATGTTTTTGTTCCCCAGTTATGAACACGTGTGGGTGTGTGTGGTGCGGAGTGCGGACTGCTGCAGTGTGGGGTGGATAGGATTGGCCGATTGGGGAACTTGCTCGGAGAAGTATGAATATGACAAAATAAGATAAAAAAAATAAAAATAAAACGGTGTTTGCTCGTCGAATTTCTGACTATTGCGTCAAGCGCTCAACACCGAGGGCAATACTTTATTTTCTTGAAGCAAGCAAATCAGTAGAACCAGTGGAAGTTCTAATACATTTGTATGGAGCATGTGCATACTGAATTTAAGCTTTAGGCGCCATGAAAGCTGTGGGAAGCTAACACTGCAAGTCTGCAATTAGTCATTCTTTAACGATGTACTAATATTTGTTACAGTTGGTCAATATTCAAAGCAAAACTTTTAGGACCTTGCAAGCATAATTTTATGACTCCTGTATTCTAATCTGGAGATGTCATCATGCATATTTAAACGACATGAGCTGTCTATAAGCTATATGACATATGTGATACTTTTTCATCATTTTTTTCTATGCAAGGCAGTGAAGTTTACTTTTCTTATCTCTGCAATAGCTCTTTATAGCAATGTGATATATATATATATATATATATATATATATATATATATATATATATATATATATAGCAAGTGTATATTAGGCAAGTCCACAATCAGTGTGATTAGCACCTGCCATATACTGCTTGTATACTCTGCCATATTGGCCATATATATATGAAGGTCACCCCCCATGTTGGGTGTGTGGTGTTTCCCCAATCTCTGCTATTCTACATGGTATCACAGACCGAGATCAATTAGATCCCGGACCTTCTGCTTCCGCCTCCTTCCTCCCCACCTCTCTCCTAGGCGCTCCCCCTCCCTGTGGCAGCATGTCTCCCAACCCTGTCGATGCCTCGGCCACAGCCGCTGCCGCTGCTGCAACCGCTGCTGCACCTCCACCACCACCGCTGCAGGCCATTATCATCCACCCCTACACCGCCGTGAACGTGAAGACTCACATTCCGGTGACCTTGGAGCTGAAGAATCCCAACTTCACCAAGTGGGCTTCGTTCTTCAAGTCCTTGTGTGGGAAGTTCAACCTTCGGCCCCACATCGACGGGCCAGATCCTTCGGCTGCTGATCCATCGTGGGACATTGCTGAGTGCACTGTCCGCGGCTGGATTCTCAACACCGTCGACGACTCGGTTCTCAATCTTGCCATCACCGACGAGAACCAGTCCGCCCGCGAGTTGTGGGTGGCAATTCAGGGCCTCTTCCGCTCCAACCGCGCACCACGGGTCGTCTTCCTGCTTGAGGAGTTTCACTCCCTGAAACAGGGTGACTCGACGATTGACGAGTACTGCCAACGCCTCAAGATCAAGGCAGCCGCTCTTCGGGACATCGGCCACACCATCGATGACTCCCAACTCGTCCTCAGCCTCCTCCGCGGTCTCAATCCGCGCTACACTGCCACCGCCGACGACATCGCCAACTCCACGGAGCTGCCTTCCTTCTCCAGGGCGCGAGAAATTCTCTCCCTCAAAGAGTTGCGCCTCGCCAACGACGAGAAGACCACGGCTGCATCTGCCATGGTGGCCGCCTCTGGCTCCACCTGCACTTCTCCAGGGTGCCGCACCTCCTCCTCTGTGGCCACCAACGCTGCTCCCAAGGTCTATGGGGGCAAGAAAGGCAAGGGCAGCAAGAAACAGGGCGGCTGGCGCGGCCAAGGCAATGGCGCTGGCTGGCAGCAGGGCAGCAGCCTTGGACAGCAAGGGGGCAACCGCCCCATGGGGCCCTGGTTATGCTACAACCCATGGGCCTCCCAGGGCAGTGCTCCCTCAGGCGGCGGCTGGCAGCATGGCCCCAGCCCTGGCGGCTGGCAGCAGGGCGCCCAAGGCGGGCGCAACCAGGGCCTCATGGGTGCAAACCCACAGGCTCACTTCGCTGCACCTCCGCCTCCTTCCCAGATGTGGGATCAGGCCAGTCTCATCGCCGCCCTGAACAAGATGGCGCTCAAGAACTCCGGCTGGGTCATGGACTCCGGCGCCACCTCCCATATGCACAACACGGATGGTATACTGCTTTCCCGTCAAACCTCCTCCATCCCATCCATTACTGTTGGTAATGGTCACCACCTTCCTGTATCTTGCTCCGACACCTCCACATTACCTTCCAGCACTTCCTCCTTTTCACTTCGCAATGTTCTTGTTGTCCCCTCTCTCGTGCGCAACTTACTTTCAGTCGCTAGTGTTGCTAGTGTTTGGACTTCCCCGGTCGCTAGTGTTGCTGGTGCGCAGTACTACCTTGTCATCCTAGATGACTTCACCCATTTTTGCTGGACTTTCCCTCTAGTCCGCAAGTCCGAAGTAGTCACTCACATCAATAATTTCTGCGCCTATGTCCACACACAGTTCAGCCTACCTGTCAAGGCTGTACAGGCTGATAATGGCACGGAGTTCATCGATAATGCCCTCACCACCTTCTTTGCCTCCAGTGGCATTCAATGGCAAAGCTGAACACATCATTCGTTCTCTGAACGACATTTGTCGCACACTGCTCCTCCACGCTCACATGCCACCCAAATACTGGGCAGAGGCGCTAGCTACAGCCACCTATCTCCTAAATAGGCGTCCCTGCTCAGCTATTGGCCATAGAGTCCCTTATGAGCAACTCCACCAGCAGCCCCCTGACTACACCTCTCTTCGCGTTTTCGGTTGCCTCTGCTATCTCAACCTCACAGCCACCTCTAAACACAAGCTCGCACCTCGCTCCACCGCTTGTGTCTTTCTCGGATACCCCTCTTCCCATAAGGGTTACAGGTGTCTCGACCTCACCACTAGACGGATCATAATTTCCCGTCATGTTGTCTTCGATGAGACTCAGTTTCCTTTCAGTTCTGACACCACTAGTACGCTGCCTAGCTCTCTGGACTTTCTTTTACAGGACCTGCCGCGTCGGTGCTCCGCACTGATGCCACGGCACCCCCTGCGGTAGCTCCATCGCCCGCCGATGTTGAGCAGCCGCGACACCGAGCTCATTTGGAGGAGCTCGCTGAGGACCCAGCCATCCTACAGATTGGCCCGGTCCTCCCACCTGCTCCGGCTCAGCCTGCTCCAGCTGGCCCTCCACCTCTACGGGTCTACACTCGGCGGCGTGCTGGTACTCCTGCACCGGGGCGTGCTGGCGAGCTGCCATCTCCACCAGCGCTGGCAGTTCCCCCGCTGGCGCCCGCTGCTGCTGTCCAACCTGCTGCTGCTGTACAGCCGGCTCCGGTTCCTGCTGTTGTTGTACAGCCGGGTCCGGTTCCTGCTGTTGCTGTACAACCGGCTCCGGTTCCTCCTACATCGAGCCGCCCAGTGACACGTCTCCAGACGGGCTCGCTGAAGCCTGTGGACCGCTACGGATTCCCGCCGACAGCACACGTCGTCACCGCCTCCACCGCCTCGCCGGTTCCTCGAGACTACCGGGGGGCCTTGCCGACCCCCAGTGGCGCGCAGCCATGGCTGAGGAGTACAAAGCTCTTGTCGATAACGACACGTGGCGACTCGTTTCCCGGCCCCCAGGTGCCAATGTGGTGACAGGCAAGTGGATCTTCCGGCACAAGTTCCACTCCGATGGTACCCTGGCTCGTCACAAGGCTCGCTGGGTCGTTCGCGGCTTCACCCACCGCCACGGCATCGACTACGACGAGACGTTCAGCCACGTCGTCAAGCCTGCTACCATTCGGGTCGTCCTCAGCATCGCCGCTTCTCATCAGTGGCCCATCCACCAGCTGGACGTGAAGAATGCCTTTCTTCACGGTCACCTGCACGAGACGGTCTACTGTCAGCAGCCCCCCGGCTTCGTCGACCCGGCGCGCCCCGAAGCTGTCTGTCTTCTCCAGCGCTCCCTCTACGGCCTCAAGCAGGCACCACGGGCGTGGCACCAGCGCTTCGCCACGTACGTACGACAGCTCGGCTTCGTCGCGTCTGCCACCGACACTTCCCTCTTCGTCTACACTGAGGGTGGTGCCTGTGCCTACTTGCTGTTGTACGTCGACGACATCGTCCTCACAGCTTCCTCGGATGTTCTGCTCCGCCGCATCATCGATCGCCTTCACTCTGAGTTCGCCATGACGGACCTTGGGGAGCTCCATCACTTCCTGGGGATCTCCGTCACTCGCTCCTCCGACGGGCTCTTCCTCAGCCAAAGGCAGTACGCGGTGGATCTTCTTCAGAAGGCGGGCATGGCTGAGTGTCACTCGACATCGACGCCTGTCGACTCTCGTGCCAAGCTCTCTGCCACGGAGGGCGCTCCCGTCGCCGACCCCGCCACGTACCGGAGTCTCGCCGGCTCACTTCAGTACTTAACACTCACTCGCCCCGACTTGGCGTACGCTGTACAGCAGGTTTGCCTCTTCATGCATGATCCGCGCGAAGCTCACCTTGCGCTGATCAAGCGCATACTTCGGTATGTGAAGGGCACACTGTCGGCTGGCCTCCACATCGGCACTGGACCTGTCGACAAGTTGATTGCCTACTCCGACGCTGACTGGGCAGGGTGCCCCGACTCCCGCCGCTCCACATCAGGCTTCTGCGTCTTCCACACTGATTGTGGACTTTCCTAATATACACTTGCTATATATATATATATCAGATATACACTTGCTATATATATATATATATATATATATATATATATATATATATATATATATATATCACAATGGATGGTTATTGCAGGCAGTAAACAGTTTGCCCGGGCAGTTTCAACTAGACGGGTTGAAATAATTAGACCTAAGTCACCCAAGTCCCTTGGTGCCAGTGCAAGTGCACTTGAGAGTGCAGATGGATCAGGTGATGCTATACAAAATAGTGGTAAACTTGACAATGGCTACATGAACACAAATGGAAACCTGGTAGGTTCCTATCATCCACTTGTTATTGTTGTTAGTTTTCTACTCCTCTTCCCCACTGCCTGCTATTTTTGTATGGAAAATTGGATCCTTACCATAAAAAAAATAACACATCTTTAGATATATACCATCAAAAGAATGAGTTTCAGATATTTACCATCAAAATATGACTCACGTTAGAAGCTGGCCAGTTCTGTTAACTCTAAGTTATGTTTGACCATTTTGCCCTTGCATCTTAGGCCCCATTCTAGCGCAGTGTAACTGCACTCTAGGAGAGCATGTGTAAATAAAAATTTAATAGGATACAAATACAACACCTTAGCAACGTATAAACACAACAATTATAGATCTTCATCCACCAATTTTATTGCCTTTGCAAAGCCCTATGTCATCTCCCCACTGTACTAGCAAACTATGTGCTAATAGCTACAAATTTCAGAGTTTCGAAAGGAGAGAAAAAGATTGTTACCCGTCCCTAACCTCAGAAGGATTCTTTGGCTCAATTCAGGTCGATTTTTTAGCACAAGGAGGGAAACTTAGGGTTTAGAACAACAATAAAAAAAAGAGAGCAGGAAGAAGAAGATGGGATACCCACTGCTGGGTGTGTTAGGAGGCAGTGGGCGCTAGGGTAAATAGCTGACCAACAGAAGTAGAGAAAATGGTAAATAGTTGTAACATTACCTTTTGATGGTAAATATCTAAAACTGATACTTTTGATGGTATATATCTAAAGATGTGTTCTTTCGATTTTAAGGATCCAATTGTCCCATTTTTGTATGTCAATGTAGACCTTGGTATGAGTTTGCATGCAAGGAACCACTGGATGTTACACATTTGTTTTGAAATGGTAGCGATAATGCCCATGGTTTAAGTGGCTTTGTGGCTAAAAATTTGCAGGGATTATTGAGCATGAACTGTTCCATCATGTATCTGGTTTTTGTAAAAATATTAACCATCATTCCTTGGATTCAACCGGTACATATGATTCTATTCCAAATTATAGGTAGTTAAAATTTAAAAGGTTCTGGGAATAGATCTGTGGAGACAGTGTGGATATTCTACTGTTTTTCTTTCGTTTATTGATTACAAGTCTGTAGAAAAGTTATCTCATTCTACAAGTGAACCAATGTGGATTCCTGTGAACTACGAGACATGATTCATGACATTACAACACTCCAACATCCCGGTGAAACAACTTGTCTTTGCATTGAAATGTAATGGCGATAAGCTCTACTGTATGCAATGGAGGTGGTTGCTAGGTGCTAGGGCTGAAATTAAACGTATCCTCAACATGGCAGCATGTGCCAACCTTCCCCCAAGACATTTACTGAGATCAAATAATGATGTAATTTCTTTGCTGCGGTTGGGATGGTTTTGGCTGAAGTATACATGAAATGAAGCTTGCTGTATTGTGACTGTTGCATGATGCAAAGGGTCAACATCAAATAATCTGCATTATATTTTAGCATACAATGGTATTGAGATTTAGTGAACGTTACACGAGTACGGGTACGGGTATCCGATACAATACGTATCGGATACGTGGATACACACTTTTTTAAAAGAAAACCCACTAAAATGGTGTATCCGAGTATCCGTATCCGTGTATCCGACAAGTATCGGATACGGATACGTCACCCCCTTGGAGTATCCGTGTAACATAGCCGGAGACTACCTTGACGCAGAAAAGGAATGCACTGTCATCCTATCTTTTAACTCTCCTTTTGCTTCAGCTGCCCCTCTATATGATTTCTAATGGGGTGAAGCTCGGAAGGTTCATTGACAAAAATCTTTATTTTTTTTCTTGAATGAATGCTGTGTGTCATTTCATTTAAGAGAGAAAGAGGTACAGGGGTGAGGGGTGAGGGGTGAGGGTAAAACAGCCCCACCCAGAAACACAACACACTCACACCAGCTAGAACAACAAACAAACTCACCCCATAGTAGAGCAAAATGCGACCAATTGGGCAGCAGCCTACCAACCGGAGCCTAGAGGTCTGGGGAGGGGGACCTGACAAGAAGCTCCTGAAGATTAGAGGTACCGTTCATGCACCAAAGACTATGGGCGTATTTGGTTCCCAGTCAGAACTTGCCATGTGTGCTGTGGCGTTGCCACACTTGTGTAAAAAATGGCCGTGACACCTGTGGCGAGTTTTGCTGTTGTAGATCAATGCAAAACACTGTGGTGTGCCTAACTTGATTTGAAATCAAAACAGCTATGGCAGCAGGTGTGGGAGCCTCAACTTTGCTTTGGCGTGGTGGACAGCCACTGTTTTTTTTTTCTCGAACACTCAGGATAGCTAATTTAAGAAGAAAGGTCTGAAACAGAGGGGAAGAAATCCCAACAACACTCACACACTCAAATACCCACAACACTCTAGAAGACTAGTAGAACATAAACTGAAAATAAAGATCAAAAGCAACTTGACCAGAACTACCTCCAGCCGAGCACCAAAGGATAAGTGACAGCCCGCAACAGATTGTAATGCTTGGAGTAGAGCCATTAAAAGCACATTCAAAGATGTACTCAAATAATGCATTTGTGTTTGATAGCTCTAGTTCGGTTGCTGTTATGATGCATGGACCAATTCTATACAAACCATATATTCTTCTCCCATTTGGTAGAGAAAGTGGCCGAAAAACCTCTCATCTTTTTCTTAATTTGGGAATACATTTTGAACAGG
Source organism: Microstegium vimineum (assembly GCA_022036555.1). Classification (NCBI taxonomy): domain Eukaryota; kingdom Viridiplantae; phylum Streptophyta; class Magnoliopsida; order Poales; family Poaceae; genus Microstegium; species Microstegium vimineum. The sequence continues at coordinate 29,823,000 of CM039128.1, forward strand.
AAGGAGAACACAAAGGAAATGCAATTGTGGAAAATGGGGCTGCCAAACCATTAGCTGCAGCAAGCTTGATGCGGTCAAAAAGTATAGCCAATGGTCTTCATGCAGTTCAACCTGACCCAGTTGCTGCAGATATTCTACGAAAAGAAACTCAGCAAGAATCATTTATCAAGCTGTTAACTACTCCAGAGGGTATGTCATTGTTAGTACATAAGTTCTCAATGCTAATCTAAGAGGTGAAACAATAGCCTTTCATATGAAACTTTGGCAGATCTAGAAGAACTCATAGTTTTATTGTTTCACATGCTTTGGTAAGATCACCTGCTTGAATGTTGCTATGCTTTTTTGAGTTTTTCTAGGCACACTCTTTTGACAGAGTGCCTAGATGCTCTAGTCCTATACTCCAATGTAGTCATTTAGATATACAGGACTTCATAATTTTGTCTGAATATTTGGAGTAATCAAGAACCATAATGGAAAACCATGGTAAATTTTATTGCAAGTTTACAACTTCTATTGTTGGGTTTTGTGCCTGGCCAGATTCTTATTTCTCTTGTTGATTAGTTTATGATTTTTTTATGTGAAATTTGCAGAATATAATTCTGATACATTGAGAAACTTGTTTATTCAGCTGAAGCAAATCTATAACTGAATTGAATTTTTCCGTACAATATTTATGGAGTTTATGCAATTGTGTTATCTATTTATGGCAGAGATTCCAACTGCTGACGAAATTGAGGTGTTCAAAATTCTTCAGAAGTGCCTCGAATTAAGAGACTCTTATCTCTTTAGAGAGGAGGTTACTCCATGGGAGAAGGAGACCATAAATGACCCCTGTACTCCAAAACCTAACCCCAACCGTTCACTTATGTGCCTGAACCAAAGTCAGAGGTACCTTAGTTCTGCTTGTTGCAATCTTATGATATCCTCCCTGTTTTTGTCCTTGAGATTCCATCTAATTATTGTTTCAGCATGTCTTCCAAATGGTTGATGGTGTTGTCCATGTTTATGCGGATAAAGATTGTGCGTTCTTCTACTGGTGTGCTTCACTTGCTTAACTAGATGATTTCATGACTCACCCCACCTCCCCCCCCCCCCCCCCCCCCCCCCTCTTTTCTGTCTCAGGTACAGACAGCATTTATCCTGTGGCTGATGCCACAACCTTCTTCACTGACTTGCATTATATTCTCCGAGTAACGGCTGCAGGGAACACAAGAACTGTCTGCCATAATCGGTTAAATCTTCTTGAGCATGTAATCATGTTGTAAAATTGTTTACCTCCTTCGTACATGATGAAAAATATTGAATGCTCTCTTACAGTTCTTTGGATGTGATGCATTTCTTATTTCCTTTCAGAAGTTTAAATTTCATCTGATGTTAAATGCGGATAAGGAATTTCTTGCCCAGAAGACCGCACCGCATCGTGATTTTTACAATGTCAGGAAGGTTGACACTCATGTTCATCATTCAGCATGCATGAATCAAAAACATCTGTTGAGGTTCATCAAATCAAAACTAAAAAAAGAACCTGATGAGGTATATTCATTAATTAATTGGTGAAATGACTTTCCTAGCCCATATGGAACATGGTAAGATTATCGCCTTACAAATTATTTGTGCATAATATGTCTTTGTAGGTGGTCATTTTCAGAGATGGTACTTATATGACTTTAAAAGAGGTTTTTGAGAGCTTGGACTTAACTGGGTATGTTTTGGATTTCTCCTAAGTTCATGTTGTTAGATGTTATTTCTCTCTTGCATAGGGTACTTTCTGTAAGCGGTACACATGGGATACAACATTAGATGAGTTGCCTATTCCTCGGTATTACAGCTAGGGTCTCCCTCAATTCAGATCTCATCATGCCGTGGATGTTGGTTGAGCCGCCGACATGCTTTCTAGTAGGCTGGCAACTTCACCTTTCTCTTCCTCTTATCCCTCCTCCATCCTCCGGTCCTCCCCCTCCCCCCTCCCCCGCAATCGGCGCCACTGGTGTGCCACCACCGCATGGCCGTACCCAAACACTGTTGTGTCACCAATGTGCGCCACTCTTGTCTGCCCAGTCTACCACGGCAGGCCTAGTCGTGGCCTCCTGTGTGTGCTCCACTTGCCACGAGCCTTGAGTAAAAAATAGGGCAAGGGAGGTGCAACAGGAAGTAGGGGGCAGTAGCATGGCCATGGCATTCGTTGCATGTCCTAGTCTGGCACCAATTGGGGCGAGTTCATCTTTCATGTGGAGAACCACATGGGCAGACAACAGTTGTGGGGCTACCTCAGGGTGAGTGGAAATTTCTGTCATGCCTGGCCCTTCCGACACCACCTACCTACCCAACTAATGTTGCTGCTGATCTCAAGGTGGCTCGTCTTGAGGTATACGAGGTTGAGATGGACTCGACCAGTTTGATCTCTCCGCCAATGAGACTTGGTTGTCTGAGGCCTGTGCTAAGGCTATCTTGCTTGTGAACGTTGAGGTTGATCTGTCAGATGTGGGCTTAGCTTTGCAGCAGTTACGAGATTTGTAACAAAGCGATGTATCTTGCTGTTGTTGAGGAGGCTCAGTCGTTTCGCCACCTTGACTCTACCATGGAGGACTTTGTTTGGCATTGTGTTCTGTGGTGCATGCTGTGACCGTCATCGAAGTCAGAGAGATTCCCACTTGCTGTATTGACAGGAAAGGGAGCTGCTACTGTTGTTGTGATCCTCTGGACCATAAGGGGTCAGGGAGCAGCAGATTACATACCTAACATTTCTTCCCTTATCCTGCTGCTGCTACTTGATACCAGTCACGTCCTTGATGGTGAGTGTGGACAGCGTCTCGATTGAGAGCACGATTTGCACATACTTGGTGGGCACCATTCACAGATACTTGGCGACAACATCCTCATCGATGGTGACGCCAAGCACGGCAAGCTGGCCAGCGGCTGCAAGCTCAGCGCGAAGTCCTCCATTGCTTCCCCCTCGCGGAACATGAGGGCCTCATAATTCTGCCGAAGCTGCTGCACCTTCGCCTTCTTCACGTGGCCTGAGCCCACATGCATGACCTTGAGGGCGTCCCAAGCTTGCTTCGCGATATCCGGTGGAATGGCACACAGGATCGACTCCATGGCAATGCAGTCCTCTTCATTCTCAGTGCCAGTGTCAGATGGTGTGCCACAGCTTCCGTGCCTTCAACATCAACTTCATCAGCACCACCCACTCGCCGTAGTTGGTGCAGGTGAGAATGGGGCACTGGATGCCAGCAACCTCCCTCACCGTCTGCTGCACCACGAGCTGCTGACTGGTAATTGTGACGGCCGGCGTCCCTGCCGGTCTAGGGAGAGTGAACGGCCTCCTCCTGCTCGTGACATCGCCAGTGATCACCTACCCAACCACGGCTATGATATGACTTGTTGGCTGGCTTTGTCTCAGGTGTGCAGCATCACATCCCCTTACTCACACACATACACACACATGAACACAAGTGAATGGGGCTGCTGAACTTTACTGGCTGCAGCTAGCCATTGTCTTCTTGTAGAAGCAAAGGAATACGGTAAAACACAGAAAAACACAGAAGTAAAAATTAAGGGCCATGCTGCCGTACTTGCTAGTATTTTACCTACTATAGCCATACTCCCACTTGCTGTCGTATTGACAGGAAAGGGAGGGAGCTTCTACTGTTGCGCTATTGGATAATAGTTGGGTGCAAGATATTCATGGTCACTATTCTGTAGCAGTCTTGGCTGAATTTTTATATATTTGGGACTTGGTCCAAGAGGTTGTCCTCCAACCTGAGGTTGAGGATGTTCACAAATGGAAATTTGAGGCTTCAGGTGATTTCTCAATCAAATCAACATATGAAGCTTTCTTTATTGGGGCTGTCCTTTTTGAGCCACACAAATTAATCTGGAAGAATTGGGCTCCTAGAAAGTGTAAATTTTTTCTCTGGCTTGTGGCGCATAACCGGTGTTGGACGGCTGATAGACTCGCTCGACGTGGTCTGCCCCATCCGGAGAGTTGCCTTTTTTGCGACCAGGAAGATGTAACAATCCAGCACCTTCTTTGCTCATGTGTTTTCTCGCGACAGTTTTGGTTCCAGCTGCTCCATCGTTTTGGTTTACCAGATATTGCACCTCAACCAAATGGTGCAGGTTTTTTTGATTGGTGGCAACAGACCAGCAACGCTCTCAATAAGGATGTTAGGCACGGGTTTAATTCTCTAGTAATGTTGGGTGCTTGGATTCTTTGGAAGGAACGGAACGACATAGTGTTTAATGGTGCCTCGCCCAGGTTGGATCGAGCGCTTCTCCTTGCTCAGGACAAGGCCGATCACTGGATGTTGGCAGGTGCCAAAGGTCTAAAAGGTCTAGCGGCTGCTAGACATTTTGTTTAGGGCTCCTACAGTAGTGGTTTTCGGTCGTCTCTGTGTTTGAACAGGCACCTTGTGTAACAGCTGTTACCCCTTTGGGTGTGTGTGTGTGTGTTCTTCTCTGTATTGGCTATTTTTAGCCTTTTTCCTATCTTAATGCAATGATACGCAGTCCTCCTGCGTATTCCAGAAAAAAAAACACTCTTTGTCCATGACCTGTTCTACCATCCAACTCCTCTCCATCTCTTCCTGGACCTACCCAGAATCTTCTCCAAGATTTCCTCTTCATGAGTTCATGATCGTAGCACTATTCATTCTCCCAATTGTCTTGGCTTTGCCGCTGTTGCTTTGGTTGAGCCCACGACCTATGGGGAGGTTGCTGTCCACCGAGAGTGGCAACATGCTATGGCTGAGGAGATTGCTTCTTTGGAGCACACTAGCACTTGGCATCTTATGCCTTGTGCCTTTGCCACCTCAGAGTGTTGAGGTTGAGCTGCGAGCTATGGCGGCTGTGACTGCACAGGTGACCCTGGATACGGTGGCTACTTGAGGATTTTGGTGTGCTTGTGAGTACACCAACTCCTCTCTCTTCTGATAGCATTGGTGCAGTCAGTATTGCCTGGGATCCTGTAAAGAATGAGCTGACTATAAGCACATTGGTGTTGATGCTTCCTACAAGAGATCACAGGTGCATGCTCTGGTTGTGACTCCACCATGTGCCTTGGGAGGTTTCTTCACGATGGCACAGATACGGGCGCACCATAGCTATTTACTTTCCAAACTTAGTGTTGTAGGGCCACCATGAGTTTGAGGGGGTATGTTATTTCTCTCTTGCATAGGGTCCTTTCTGTAAGATATACACATGTATATTCTCCCACTTGGGATACAGTAACAGATGAGTTGTCTATTCCTAACACATGATGCTGACACTACTGTTGGCTTATAATTCTTATTTTTCTCAGGTATGATCTGAATGTTGATTTGCTAGATGTCCATGCAGACAAAAGCACATTTCATCGTTTTGACAAATTCAACCTAAAATACAATCCATGTGGCCAAAGTAGGCTCAGAGAAATTTTCCTCAAACAAGACAATCTCATTCAAGGTATTTGTGTTGTTATAAAGCCCTATATTCTGTGAAAGACTTTTTTTGATTGGGCCTTTTATGTGGTTTCCATTTTTTATTGCTTGTTGTCATGCTCATTGTTCTATCATATTATTATAGACCCTCCTCAACCTTCCGTGGAGGGGTCCTGGTTGCTTGGAGGAGTAGTTCCTGTCAGGCTCTCACAACTAGGGTCGATTCTTTTTCTGTCTCTGTTTTGTTCTCTGAGCAAGAGGGTTGCAACTGGTGGTTCACCGGTGTATAGGGGCCTCAGGCGGACGATGAGAAATTGTTATTCCTTCAAGAACTCAGAAGTCGGCGGGATTCATACAATGGGCACTGGCTTGTTGCAGGCGATTTTAATCTAATTTATCAAGCCCAGGACAAGAACAACACGAAATTAGACAGAGCAATGATGGGGAGGTTCAGGAGATTTCTGGATGATGTTGAGGTCAAGGAGATTCCTCTGTTGGGACAGAAATGTACTTGGTCTAATGAAAGGCAGTCTCCCACTCTTGTGAGATTGGAGCGCGCCTTCTGTTGCATGGATTGGGAGGGTATTTTCCCTGATTCAGTGTTGCAAAGCACAGCTGCTGGTGTTTCTGATCACTGACCGCTTATCCTGGGCCTGAAAGTCAGCACCAGTAGCAAGCGCCGCTTCCATTTTGAAAGCTTCTGGACAAAGGTCCCAGGTTTCTTGGATGCTGTCAAATTGAATTGGGAGGCTCTGGTGCAAGCTAATTGTGCTGTTGAGTGCCTTTCTTTGAAGTTAGTGGCTTAGCAAAGTCCTTCAAAAGTGTGGACAGCGTAAGGTGGAGAACATCAAAATCCAGCTTGGAATGGTCAGGAATCTTTCTGAAAACGAGGAGTGGCTGCACAGGAAACTGAAGCTCCACTGCCTCGGGCTGGCTTCTTTGGAAAGAACCATAGCTAGACTGCGCTCTAGAATCTTATACCTCCAGGAGGGTGATGCTAAGACTGCATTCCTCCACCAGCAAGCTCGTTTTAGAAACAACAAAAATTTCATACCAGAGTTGCAGGTGGGCCAAAGCTGCAGGTGGGGGATCAGTTGGTGGTCTCTCAAGAAGATAGGCAAGCAGCTGTGCTGGAGTTTTATGAAAATCTTCTTGGGAAGGTAGAAGAGAGAGTTTACTATTGATTTGGCAGAATTGGGTGTTCAACAGCATGCGCTTTCCTTGCTGGATGCTTCTTTCTCGTAGGAAGAAGTTTGAGCTACTATCGAAGATATGCCTTTGGACAAGGCCCCGGGACCAAATGGGTTTACCGGTCGGTTCTATAAAACTTGTTGGAACATCATTAAGGGCGACATTTTCATGGCCCTGGATGCCATCTTCAGGGGTCATGTTTTCAATTTTAAGCGTCTCAACACAGCCTTTATTACTTTGCTGCCCAAGAAGGCAGAGTCAGTGGAAGTAAATGGCTTTCGTCCTATATAAGTCTAATTCACAGTTTTGCGAAGCTGTTAACCAAGATCTTGGGTAACCGATTGGTTTCATTGCTTCCCAATCTTGTCTCAGCAAATCAGAGTGCATTTGTGAGAGGAAGAAACATCCATGATAATTTTATTTTGGTCAAGCAGATGGTGAAGCCCTTATATAGGACGAAGGAGGCTCATATCTTCCTTAAATTCGATATTTCCAAGGCCTTTGACTCGGTTTCTTGGTCCTTTCTGCTGGAAAATTTGCACTGCTTGGGGTTTGGACAGCGTTGGAGTGATCTCATTGCCTAATTCTTTCTACATCCTCCACCCAAGTGCTTGTGAATGGGTAGCCAAGCGAGACTATTGTTCACCGTTGGGGCTTAAGACAAGGGGATCCTCTATCCCCTATGTTGTTCATTTTTGTCCATGGACGTTCTTAACTCTTTGATCAAGTATGCCACCATGAAGGAGATGCTGTGGCCGATTGCCATTCACCAAGCCCGACATCGAGTATCTTTTTATGCGGATGATGTTGTGGTCTTCTTGAGACCTCACAGGACTGACCTATGGACTATCAGACATCTTCTTGATATGTTTGGACATGCCTCTGGTCTCAGAACAAATCTGTCCAAACTCCAAAAGCTCAGTCTCTCCCTGTGTAAAACTGACAGAGATCAGTTTGCCTGATTGAAATGGAAAGTTGCAAAGTCATTTGATACAATGGGGTGGCTTCAGCTTATATAGAGCTGGCCCCTAACTACTACCTGGCATATTTCTTTCATAAAGCAAGATGCCATTGTATCTACTTAGTATCCAAGACATCTCATGATCAACTTGAGAGCCAAGGAAACCCCCTAAGCATAAAGCATAAAATGTAGAAAGTAATATACATGTGAGAGGCTTAATCCTATCAATCACCCCCTTAAGCCTATCATTCGTTGACCTTCTTCAAGCCAATTCTTCCCCTCATCGCCAGGAACTTTGAAGACTTGGTGAGGATATCAACCAACTGATCTGTGGTTGGGATATAGTTGTCCTTGATGCTCCCATCTTCAAGAGAGTCCTGATGAAATGGAACTTAGTCCTGATATGCTTGCTTCTGTCCTGGAAGACAGGATTCTTGGCTAGGGCCAAGGCAGACTTGTTGTCCACCCTGCGCTCCACCACCTCCACCTCCCGTCCAAGAGCTCCCCGAGCATCCTGGACAGCCAGAGGACTTGAGTCGATGATAAGGCCGTGGCGATGTACTCTGCCTCGCAGCTGGACAAGGCCACCACCTTCTGCTTGATTGAAGGCCAACTGACCAAGCAGTTTCCCAGGAAGAACATCGTCCCACTAGTGCTCCTGCTCGTGTCGATGTCGCCGGCGAGGTCGCTGTCGCAGTAGCCGATGAAGTGCGTTGTGTTGGGAGCCCTCTTGTAGTGGAGACCGAAGTCCAGGGTCCTAGCCACGTATCGGAGAACGCGTTTGACGCCCTGCTGATGCTCATCGTCCTTGCGCGCGGCAAGGCACAACACCTTGGCCATGTTGATGTGGAGGACGTAGAGCCGGTGACCTTGACGAGCAGCTTCTTGCGGCGATCCCAAATCCTCAGCACGCCATCCTCGATCTCCACCTTGGAATCGTCGAGTTTGGCCTCGTCCTTGGGCTTGTTCTTCTTACCACCACGGAGGCGGCAGCATTGCCCACCGTCCTCCGACGATCCGACTGCCTCGTCCTTCTTCTTGTCGAAGGCCTGCCAGTGCTCCGCGGTGTAGAGCAGCTTGGGCGCGGCGGCCTCGCCGTCCAGCGCTGCATCACGATCTTGGACCACCTTGAGTCGGCCCGTCATATCCTCGATGGTGAGGGCGCCGAAATCAAACAAGGTCTCGATCGAGTTCACGATGTGGCCGAACCTCTTCGTCACACACTGGAGCAGTTTCTCCACGACGTGTTCTTCGTTGAGGTCGTTGTTGCCCAAACATAGACTAGATCAGGAATTGGGAAGGCCCAGAGGGCAGCTTGGCCCCTGTGGCCGCTTGGATTGAAAATAAAGTTGCAATACAATGCACATGGGTTGGTCTGCTCCTGCTTATGTAGTAGAGAGTTCAGCCACCTACTACGACATATTCTAGACATAGAGTACTTGGCTACTAAGCCAGCTGAAAATATCTAGACAGTGAATAGTAAAGACAGGAAAGTAAGATACAAGTAGCTAGGCTTAACTATCAATCTCCCCCTAAGCCTAGTACTAGGTGATCTGCTTCAAACCAATTCTTCCCCTCATCTCCTGAAACTTGGCCTTTCCTAGTGACTTGGTGAGAATGTCTGTAAGCTGATCAGTAGTGGCGATATGGCTAGCCTTGATGCTCCCATCCTCCAAGAAGTCCCTGATGAAGTGGTATTTAATCCTGATATGCTTGCTTCTGTCATGGAAGACTGGGTTCTTAGCCAGAGCTAAAGCAGACTTGTTGTCCACCTTCAGCTCAACCACATCCACTTCCCTGCTTAGCAGCTCCCCGAGTAGCCTGGCTAAGAACCCAGTATCCTGTTCGGAAAAAAATCAAATGCCTTTGAATATCCAACTTGAGAAGAATTCAAGCCTGTTTCTGTTGATGAATATATTTTGTTGTCTGCTGCACTAGCATGAAATTATCCTGTATAAAGCGTCCTTCAATGAAGGCGCTCTGAATGGGAGACACCAATTGTTGCAGCTGTGAAGCAAGACGATTAGATAGTATCTTTGTGATCAATTTGGCAAAGCTATTATAAGTTGTTTTAGTTTTTTCTAAATACATAGTTTGTAGTATGCACCTAAGATATACGCTTTGTCTATCCAAACTTGTTTAACTAGAAAAGGTAAAACGACTTATAATTTGATTTAAAAATGTGGTTGCTGTATCGTATGCTTGGCACTAGTTTGTTTTGGTCTGTGGAGGAATAATTCGATCATGAACCGTGATTAATCATTATATTCAGCTATTCAATTCTAACCAATATTTAATATTTGAAATACCCACATTGCATTTAATTTAAACTAGGCCGTTTTCTTGCCGAGTTGACAAAGCAAGTTTTCTCTGACCTTTCTGCAAGCAAATATCAGGTAAACTGTCAGCTAGATAATTTTTTTTTTGTTTTAATTCAGATGCACTTCTTATTTGATATCTTGTAACTTTATGCCCTAATATGCTATTTCAGCTGGCAGAATATAGGATTTCAATCTACGGAAGGAAACAAAGTGAATGGGACCAACTTGCGAGTTGGATAGTGAACAATGAATTGTCCAATGAAAATGTTGTCTGGCTGGTTCAGGTATCCTTCTATTGGACTAGTTAGCTGTGGTAGTGTTTATAATTTCCGTGCACTTATTTGAACTAATTGCTAATATACTACTCCCTTCGGCCAATTATAAGGCGTTTTGGATTTTCTAGATTCATAGCTTTTGCTATGTACCTAGACATAGGTTATGTCCAGATGCTAGAAATGTCAAAACGTTTTATAATTTGGAACGGATGGAGTATGTTGGATAGTTCTGTGGCTCCTGAGTCCTGACTGCTTTCTTCACCTCTTCCTTGTTTACTGGTAGTCTGTAGTAAAGCCTTGTCTTGTAATTGTATCTGCTATTTCTTTAGCTGTAGAGCTACTGCTGGTTTTTGTTCCACCAAAGTTATGTAATTTAAACATCGAAAACATTGTGTTTTTGATGGGGCGACTCCTAGGTTGGCATTGGCCTTGCTGAGCAGAGGGGAACTAAGTTACACGGATACGCAGTGCATACCTGGCGAATACGTATTCGTGAAGTATCGGAAAAAAAAATTCTGATACATGGGCCGATATGTATCCAAGCCGTTTGGGTGTTTGGCGATACGGCCGCCCACCACTGACCTGCGATATGCTATGGTCTATCCCACACGCACTGGGTGGTCTGCTCGCTGGCCATGCGCCGTGCCGCGCCCTGCACCGGCGAGGTCCGTGCTGCATTCGAGTCGGGCGGGCTGCCCACCAGCCACAAGCCGCGACGCACCCGGCGCTGGTGAGATCCGCGTGCTGAATTCGAGCCGGGCAGGTTGCCTGCTGGCCATGTGCATGGGGTGGAGTGGAGTGGGGCGCAGCCATGGTGGCAGAGGCGGAGAGACAAAAGCCGTGGCCAGCCCTGCAGACTTGTTGGAATAGGTGAGGTCTTCCATGAGCAAGTCGAAGCGCACCTCCAGGAAGGTGGGGAAGGGGCAGCCACGTCTGAGATGCAGCCTGACAGAGAAGTACTTGTCGCTGACGCCATAAAGGACGTTGAGGACAGTCTGAGATGAACTCCCCCAGGTCAATGAGAGCATTGGCCATGGTCTTAAAGTGCTGGAAGTACTCGTTGATGGAGAGGCCGCCATGAACAAAGTTGCGGAACTGAGCGTCGAGGTAAAGGGCCTGAGTCTCCTGGTTCCCAAGGAACTTAGTTACAATGGCGAGCCAGGTGGCATGAGCAGTGGCGCCACGTTTTATGACGATCTTGACGAGGTCTTTGGAGATGGTGCCGAGGATCCAGGAGCGAACCACGCAGTTAGGAATGCAAGTGGGCTGACCCGTGAGCCCGCATATAGGTTTAATTTTGCGAGTTGTTGTTTGAACCTGCAAAAATTAAGCCTATATGTGGGTTCACGGGCTAGCCCACTTGCATCCTACACGCAGTCCATGCGGGCCCAATCAGGGTGATCGGGAGCATGGTTGTCAGTGAGGACATGGCCTTCCAGTGAGAACTTGCCCACAGTCAAGAGGAAGGCCTTGCACCAGCGATTGTAGTTGCTAGTCTTGAGGTCGAGGATGAGTGGGATGATGGAGCAAATGTTCTGTACAGCCACATCCCATGGAGGTTTAGAACGGCGGCTGCTGCATGGTGTCGTGAACAGATTGCAGGAGCCATCTGGAGGGGAAGCGGCAGCCACGCGCTTCTTGGCCGCGCCAGCACCGTGGGCCTGTTGCTCTTGGAGGGCCGCGAGCTTGAGGCAGTCATCCGCAGCTTCCTCAATGTTGTAGTCTTGGCGGCAGCAGCCACGGCACCAGATGGCGAGCCAGGGGGAGTCCAGGCATTGGGCAAGAGAGGAAGGGGGCGTGACTCGGGAGAGGCTTGCGAGGGGGGGGGGGGGGGGGATGACAACCAGAGGATGGTCATGCAGGAGCAGCGGTAGTAGATCAGGAGAGAAACTAGTCTTCTGGTACCATGAAAGCAATGAATATTGCGTGAAATATTGGATTGATTAGATTGGAACACATGTACATGTATATATATACTGGTTTTTAGAAATAGGACCTGATACAATTGCCTCCCCAATCCTAATCCAATCACAGCTAGGGCTAACCGGCTAAATATGGATACACAGCCCAGGCCCAATAGCATACACGGCTATAATACATGTCTAACAAATAGTTTTTGTGGTCATCTTTTATCTATTCATGGGCGCTCATGGAATCCTAAAACATTGTGTGGGTGGGTGTGTTACCTGGGCCTTTCTCCTTTCTCTTCTTTAATATAGTGATAAGTGGCGCTTCTTTGTGTTCAAGAAAAAAAAATAGTTTGTAGTCATTGTTTCTTTAGTCAATAATTGTTGGAATACTGGACAAAAGTCATGTTCACAACAATCTAGCTTGCAGAATGCCAAGATGAATACTTATCCTAAGATGTAGTTCAGTAGTTCTTAACCATGGAAATATTACCCTTTTGCCCCAGTGAAATATTTGATGCAAAAACAATTCTTTTCTAATATATTTTGTGGACACTCTTTTGCAGATTCCACGCTTATATAATGTGTACAAGGAAATGGGTATTGTTACGTCATTCCAAAATCTTCTTGACAACATTTTCCTTCCTCTTTTTGAGGTTACTATTGATCCAGCTTCACACCCGCAGCTCCATGTCTTCCTGAAGCAGGTTGAGAAATCATTGGTTATAAAGATTATGCATATCGACTGTGTTCTGCCTTTTATCATGCATCAACATTTCACACATCAACCATTTACTTACTGTGTCTCACATGCCACATTTTTTTTTCTCGACATGCAGGAGAGCTGCATATCATTTATATTAAAAAGAAAAAAGGGGAAAGAACCCTTACAAACACCCAAAAACTCACACCAATGCAACTAAGAATACATGCTCGCCTGTGCTATAAAAAAGACGACCTTGACTTTGTCTCACATAGCTAGCTGGCCAGCTAGGTAAGAAATACCCCTGGCAACTGCAATACCCCCACAAACTCATGTCCTCTAAGGCAAGAGTCAAAGCCCTGCCATTAGGTGAACCTCCATCAAACCCACAACAATTCCTATGGTTCCAAAGTGTCCATGCTCCCAAGATGATGATAGAGTTCAATCCTTTTCTTGCCAAACCATCAATAGCCTCGTTTGTTCTGGCCCACCAGCGCTCGAAAGACGCCTTTCCGTGCTGGGGGCGAGAGACTTGCATACCAATCTTTTGCAGCAGGCTGTACCAAAAATCTTGTGCAAACACAGTCTACAAGATCGTTGATAATTTCTGAATCTCGATCACAATGAAGACACCAAGTTGGATGATCAATACCATGCCGTGCTAGTCTATCGGTTGTCCAACACCTATTATGTGCGACTAGCCACATAAAGAAGCAGCATTTGCCTGGTGCCTAAGTTTTCCAAATCTTCTCATGTGGTTCAAATCTTATTGCCCCCTGAGAAAATCTGCCATATGTTGACTTTGCTGGTATACTGTACACACAAAGAAAATCTCCAAATATGAGAGTATTCCACCCCTGGCTGTAGTTTGACCTCAGATGTAATATCCCATAACTCAAGGAATTCAACAATGACATCCACTGAAAGTGCACCTTGCACATACGAGATCCACTTCTGGTCCGTGAGGGCTTCAAGAACAGTCTGTTTATTTGCCCTCCTTTTTGGATCGTGAGCAGCGTGTTATAGATCAGCAATGCTTTGTCCATGAAGCCATCTATCTCTCCAAAAGAGAATATGAGCCCCATCACCAACTTGAGAGTAGACTGCTGTAGAGAACATGTCAGTGTGTTTCCCCTATTAGTGTACTATATATTTCGGGTAAAAACCCATTTGCGTGTATAGCCCATGTACCACTCTACTATTCTACCACAGCAACAGAGCCGCGGCAAATAGCCAGCGCAGGTTAATCCCACCTCACTGAGTGAACTAAGTTTGGCTGCCAAGGTGAGTTATAAGGACATGGTAGACAAGCTTCGAAGAGTAGACATGCCTACAGTTTGACGGGCATGGGTAACCCGCGTGTACCTGTTACCCGCTCAGGCATGTGTATGGGCGCACATTTGTACCCACCTGCGGGTATGGGTTTTTTAACGAGCATATTTTTTCTTCACAGGCACGGGTATGGGTTTGTTGCACCCAGCGGGTACGTACCCGTTGCCATCTCTATGTGTGTGTGCGGATTTCACATGCGTGTGTGTGTGCCTCACATGCCAGCCCACGATAGTGTGTGACATGGTAAACTAATGCTAAATTTTAGCATTAGTTTTTTCAGTAATTATAGATAAATATGCTCACATGCATCTCAGGTACGTGATATTGCAACTTCAGTTGACTTTTTCTGGGCCTTGCAGGTTGTAGGGCTTGACCTGGTTGATGATGAAAGTAAACCAGAAAGGCGTCCAACAAAGCACCACATGCCTACACCTGAACAGTGGATCAATGTGTTCAACCCTGCATTTTCATATTATGCATACTACTGCTATGCTAACTTATTCACTCTAAACAAGGTGATCATATATTTATATCCTCCTCCCCTTCCTCAATTTTCTCCATATTTCTCAGAGAGGTAATGGTTCTGTTCAATTTTCAGCTGCGTGAGTCAAAGGGGATGACCACTATTAAATTCCGTCCACATGCTGGAGAGGTAAAATCTATTCCAGGTTCCTCTCTGAAAGTACAGATCCTGTTTGCTCTAATGGGTATGCTCGTACAGGCTGGAGATATCGATCACTTGGCTGCGACATTTCTTCTTTGTCACAACATATCACATGGAATCAATCTAAGGAAGTCTCCTGTGCTTCAGTACTTATACTATCTTGGTCAGGTAATATGTCATCAAGTTCCATAACCCAGCATGATTTTGGTCTCTTAGATGCATTCGATGGTGTTTACTTCTGCAGTACTGGTTGTAGGAATACGAGGTTGCTACGCTAGCCGGAAAACAAAACTTTTCGACCTCATAAACCAGGATCTACTGCTAGTTATAGGTTACGGGATTACCACTAGACGCGTAGGTGCAGCGGAAGACGACTTGATGTAGTCGTGCGCGTCGCAGCAGGCAGTGCAGTTGCGTGGTCGTCCGTCTCAACGTCCCCTTCTCCCGGTTCGTCCTTGTGCTCCAGATGCAGCACCTCCGAGGAATCCCACACGTGCAGGGAGGAAGCGTTGCGCCTCCGGACTGCTAGGTCCGCGAGGAACAAAAGGCGCGAGCGTGGGGAGGCGACGGCGGCTGCCAAAAGGCGTGGATCAATAACGCGCCGCGCCCACCCCTTGCTTATATAGGCGTCCTAATGAGCTCCCACGGTGGAGGCCCATTAGTAACCCTAACCCGAATTAGGCTTCCAGCCCCTTAAGCGTGCGACCCTATGGGCTCATGTATACATAGACATGGCCCAAGTACTCTTACTCGACTAATAGTTGATAGCGGCCTCTAGCAAGGCGTGTCAACTCCTATGCATACGCTATGATCATATCAGACGAACCACTATGACCATGTACAAGTTATTCCCTTCGTCACTCGATATATGGTTCAACTCGTGGGTTAACACTTAATCCAAGCATGGCCATGCATTTGTTGATCCAATCACATGAGTGATCCAGTGATATCTCTCTCATGAAGAGAGGGGCAAATTCCATCTTGATTGTCTATGTCTCATAACATGTTTTCCGACCACCCAAGGACCACCTTTATAACTACCCAATTACGGAGTAGCGTTTGATAGTCTCTAAGTAGATCGTTTCACATCTTGAGTACATACCACAATCTCAGGTCTAAGGACATAACGTACATGACATGAATAGAGACTTTCTCTTGTTGGGTCAGTCCAGCCTACATGTCTCACATGTGCCCACATTATTAGTTTGACATCTCCATGTCTATGACTTGTGAAACATAGCCATCAACTAATACATATGCTGGTCTATTATTCAAGTGTGCTCTTACAAGAATGCCGACCAGGGACAACTTTTAGAATAACCATTCAGGTAATTGAGTTCCACAAACAATTCACATAATTGTCGATCAATACTAGTTGTCTATAATGGATATTCTCAGAACACTATATTAATCATGGATACAATCGGAATATAATCATCTACATGATTAGCTCTAGGGCATATTCCCAACACTGGTATTATTCGATTCCAGTTAAAATAAGTGATGTTTTATGATGAATGCAAAATTTTCTAGTTTTTGGCAACAGATATTAAATGAATATTTAACTTGTGAAAAATACATCTTTAGCGTGTTGGGTAGTACATTCATGAAGAGTGTTACTAACCTTGGAGATTTTGAGAGGTAATCACTCCATTAGTGGGTAGAATCATATGGTCCAATGTCACACCCAATTTTAAGGATAAAATTGAATATGAATAACTCATGTATGCTCAGAGATCAATCACACACATAAGCCGACAAATCTTTAAATAGTACCATCATTGAGTGCTTATTACATAACGAATAATATTTAAATAACATAACAGCGGAATATAAAGATAACTCTCGCGACGAAGCTCCACTTCACAGGGAACGTCGACTGGTTGACCACTAGCCTAGTACTCCTCACGGTAGTCTTTATAGCCATCTGAAGGGGTTGAGAAAGCAAGAGTGAGCACTTACGTACTCAGCAAGAGTAACATAGGGTTATGAAGCTCAAAAGGTTGACACTGTCTGTACTGCGGTTGCTTTTAACTTGGTCAAGTTTTACCAACACTTAGCTTTAGTTATGCATAGCCCAATTAATAACCACATGATAAAATTAATAAGCATCATTAACAATTAAACATTAAACAACATGATCATCTACACTGTGAGTTTTCCAGGCCGCTCGTAACCGTGAGCACGGCTATCATGATAGATTTACACTCTGCAGAGGTTATACACTTTACCACAAGCCATGTTACCCATATGCCCGGGTTTATAACTCCCATAACACTTCCAAGGTGAGTGGGCAGGGAACACTATGAAGTCTTTCAAAAGTCTTCCTAACATGTTGATAGACCCTACGGACCCAAGGGCAAGGGGTATGCAAAGCCTCTACTCGATGGTACCTTTCGAAGCGGTAACCACCCTAGAACATGCCCTGCAACCAGCTCGGCAATGATGCCTTTCACGAACTGCCAACATGCTAGTACAAATCTTTATACTTGACTAAAGCCAGAGCCATTATAGCACTTGTGGTTGTATTTAAGTCTCAGCTTTTGCCCTACAGTGGGGTCGTATTCCATGTTGCTAGAAAAACCAATTTTATCTCATCGTTGCATATATCATTAGTCAAGATTCATCTCAAGATCCATTATTGTAAAGCATAGCAAAGCTACCCATATGCATATAAACCCATGGTGACAAGGTAAAGGATAAGAAAGCTATGGTATAGATCTAATAGGAATCAAATTAGACACATGCAATATGACTAGATTGAATTATGGTGAATAGGTAACAAGGATGATCCCATGTTAAACTTGCCTTGATCACAAAGCTCCTGGTGATCCTGATCTGCTGCAGAGAACTCTTGGTCAACGAAGATCTCACCGGCTGTACTTGATCAACATCACCACGCAATCATCCGAACAATCATACACGAAGCAAACAAGGCATGATCAGAACATTACACCATAAACAATAAAGAGACTTTGAAAAGGTTATAAAACAGATCTATACTCTACTACGATCACAGAGACGCGAGAATCACGCTAATCGTCTCTAAAACGAATAAGTTAGAGATTAAACGGGATTTTGAAAAGGGCAAGGTTTAGCAAAAGCAAAGTAATTTTCTCTAATTTTCAAAAGTAATTAACATAGATGAAACCTATACTACTGGATAGAGCATAAAAATACGGATCTAACGCAACTCGAACGGGTCGATTTGGATTTGAAATAAAGAAAATACAAGCATTTGAAGTTTAGAGGCAAAAAGGAAATTAGGGTTTTATTTTATTTTCGAATTAAAACAGAATTAGAAAGGGATTACGCTTTCCAAAGGGGAAAACGCATAGCCTGAATCCGCTTCTGGACCGCGGGTTCAGAGGGGAAAAAGAGCAGGGGCTCTTTAACAAAAAGACCACCCGAAGGGGTATCTTTGTTTCTGAGCCGTTGGATTAGAGATCGTCGGCTCAGATTAGATCTGGGGGGTGAGAGAGAGAGAGGGCGGCGGCGCGGTGGTTGGGCTGGGCGGCGCACGGCGGCTCCATTGCCGGCCGAGCTCAGAGCTCGTCGGCGTATGCCGTCTGGGCGATCTGGTGCACCAAAATCAGATCCGAGCACACCGGGAGATAGAGGGTGACGCCACGAAGCTATCCAGGGCTATGGCGAGGCTCGGGGAGGATCGGGAGATACCGACGATGGAGCAAGGCGGCGGCGGACATGCTGTGCGCGGCGGTTAGGGCGCAGACGGCACAATCCGACCGGAAAACCGCTCGGGGAGCAAGAGGGAGCCAAGGCGAACATCACTAAGGCGAAACCGAGGCTCGGAGAAGGTCGAGGAAGCCTGTCGACGGTGAACCACGGCGGCGGAGATCCGGTGCACGTCGGCACGGTCGAGCAAGCGCAATCGAGCGAGAAAAGAGAGGGAGGAGGCATTCTGCACTTACGCGAAGCTGGTGCGCGGTTTGGTGAGTCGTTTGGAGCGGCTGGCAGTGCGGAACGGCGGTGGCGGTGCTCTGTTCGACGGCGGCGCAAAGCGAAGCGAGCAGGGGCGATTGCGATGGAGGAAAACGGCGCGGGTGCGTGCTATATATAGCGGTCGCGGGGTAGAGTCCTACCCGGACACGAGCTCGGATGCGGAACTCGCGGGGAGCGGTTGCGGCTCGGTGAACGCGGCGACGACGCGGCGGCAGTGTCCGCTCCGGACACGGGAAGGAGGGGGAAAGAACTGACAAGCGGACCCGGGGCGTCAGTGAAAGGGAGAGGGAGAAGGACGGAGGCGGGCGGCGCCGACAGGTGGGGCTACCGAGACAGAGACTGAGAGAGGGAGGAGGACCGCGGCGCGGCTGGGCCAAGGAGCTGGGCAGGCCGGCCCATTCAGAGAGAAAGAGAGAGGGAGGGGGAAGGTCGGTTGGACTGGGCCACTGGGCCAGATAGAGTGAGGTGAGGGATTTTCTTTTTCTTTTTATTTTCAGAAATGAATTTTGAAATTTTGATTTTCCAAACTGATTTTGAAATCATTTTTTTAGGGTTTTGCAACTCTAAACAAACCAAGAAAATGCAGAGGCATGAAGTGCATCACACAAGTTAACCCTAACATGAAATTTAATTTAAGTTTTATATATTTAATTCTATGCTTCACAAAATGATTTGAAATTAAATCAAATTAAACTCAAATTCAAATCTATTTTCTAGTTCAAATTTTAGGGTGTTACATCCAATAGTAGATGGACCTTCACTTAATACCCTGCTTCAAACTCAAGGTGAAAGTGGATGATGTGAAGCATGTGAAGCCGATGTTGCTCTCGATCAGAAAAATGGATGGACTAGTGGGAGCATTCCGCAGCTGCTTACGAATAGCCTCAAAATCAGACATCAATCCATGACAAGATTGATGTATGAGAAATCTCTCAATGAACTGAGTGGCACAACAGCTGGAACACCCTTGCTCACACTTTGGAACCATGAGAAAAAAGGTCCTATGACACGATCAAAAGTGTAGTACTCCTCTATGCATGAAGTCCTTGCATGAGAGTAAGGAGAAGAGCACCACTGTTCTGAACACCACCCCTTCAGATAGACCCACATGTCCTTAGCAGACTCATGATTCTCAAGACTCGTCATCAAAGAAGACTTCATACTAGTGACAATGGCACTTATCACACGGCCATCACCATCAGTCCAAGCTGTGACTGCAGCAGCACCAGAACAATCCTTTGACTTATCGACTGGAGGATCAGCAGTCAAATGAGATAAAAGACCATGGCCCTCAAAACAGTCTTGACAGAGAAAGCCCACTCTCGATAGTTACTAGGGCCCTCAAGTTTTATAGCAAAAACAATCACGTTGGGCTGTGACATTGTGATACCAGGGAACAGCAAAATGCAATAGACCAGAGCAGAGCAATCCTTCAGAACAGAATAGCAGTACGAGTCCTGGAACAGAGGAAGCAGCAGCAGTCCTTCGGAACAGAGCAGCAGCACGAGTCCCAGAACAGAGGAAGCAGCAAAGGACAACCACACCTTCTCTGGTCCACAAGCATGGGCGAACGTTGGAGAGGCAATCGGAGCAATCGGGGCCGCGGACTGTAAGGTAAGTTGTCAAGGGCGTCGGACCCTTGGGTAGCTGGACCTCGGCTACGTAGTTCGTAGCCGTGATCCATCTTCTAGGGCGAGGTTATACCCCTCAGCACGGATGGGGGAGATAGATTGATTTGATATATAATATCTTTATTATTTGCTTATAATTTCCCAAAGGGTTCTGAGTACACGAACTATATATGGCCAGGGGCCTTACGCCTATAGCAATACTACTCCTGAAATCTAGTAATTAAAAACGGAAAGACTACGTGAGCAGTCCTGATTGGACTCGTCCGTGGCCACCCGCAGAATCCACGGCCAACGCGTCTCGCACGCTCGCCCGCGGACTGCTGCTGGCCGCTCGCGGAGTCCGCGCCTAGCGCGTCTCCTGCGCGTGGCGCGTCCTCGCCCAGCTTCGCGCGTGCTGCGCGCCCGCGCCCGCCCGCCTCGCGCTCGCCCCGCGCATCCGCGCGGCCAGGGACTCATCCCGCACGCGCACGGCCCTGGCGCGTCGTTGCCTGTCATTGGGCTGGCCCATGACACGGACGATGGCGACGGAGGGCCCTTGCGGACGGGTGGTGATGAGTAGAGACGAGCAGACGAGGCGTTCCACGCAAACAGCGCCAACGAGCCAAGATGCTGTCACGGCGTCAACTGCACAGCAGACATGAGGAAGACTGAAGCCGTGGGTGGCATATTAAGTACTTTACGTTTTCTTTGATGTATGTCTGTCTTGTGGGGCCGCTGCGTCGGCGACTGGTCGAGCCTAGTACTTGAGCTTGTGTATCGGAACTGGAACACTAGGCTATTTCAGAAAACAAAACTCAGAAGCCAAGGCAGGGGGTTTTCCCGGCCCGCTTCGTCGTCGCACATCCGTGTTGATCCAGCTTGCGCGAGCTCACTCGTTGCCGACGACGGGCGGCGGCAAGGGGGCGTGACAACTTGGTATCAAAAGCCTTACGATCCGCGGCAGGGAAGGAGACTTTCTCGCTTGAATCCGTCACGAGCTATCAGGCGCGGCGACCTCCACCACCACCACCACCACCACGCCGCCAACCACCACCACCACCACTCCGTATCGCACGGGTAAGCTTCTTCTTCTACTGTTGCAGCCCCGTCGCAAACCACGGTTCATAAATCCTAGGTGCCGGTGATCTACTGCGCCGGCAAGGTGCTCAAGTGGAGGTCCCAAAGGGCTTACCTTGGGTAGAACTGGGTTCGCCTCGGGGTCCGTGTAACCCTAGCAAGTCGATTAAGTCGGCCTTCCACCATACTCACAAGTCGCACCTTTTGCGCACCCTGTTTCCGGCGGATCCACTACTCTGGTTTGGGAGGCGGTGCACAAACAGAGTCTGATCAAGCCGAAGTTGGTTGCTTTCTTCTTCTTTAGCCAGCAGTTGGTTGTGACAAGGGTTGCGGAGCAAGTCTCGTGTAAAATTCCGGAGTCACGAGAGCTGATTGCTGTGCGGTGGCGATTGGCGGGGGAAAGTCCAGAGCTTGAGGTTCCACTCCTTCGGCTTTGCCTCTTTCCCAGGAGGCGGTGACGGTGCTTCAGCAGGGAGACAAAGGGGAGGCTTCGGGCCAAACCATCTGCTCAGCACAACTGGCTTCATCAAGAAAGGTATCTACTTTTCCATCCAACCAGACTCAATTGATTATTGAAGCTATGACAAGACGGTCTGAAGAAGAGAACAACCGATGGGAACAGCTACAGAAGAATTTTGATACGATGTTCAGTCAAATGACTGACATGAGTACTGCTCAAAACCAGATGAAAGCCCAATTGGATCTGTATGGGTCAGTGATGGATGAATACAGTCGAGAGCAACACACAATTACCCAACAAGTTCAGGCCAATGGGGATGCCATCAGCAAGGTCACACTCAGGCAAATGGAACAAGAGCACCACAACAACCAAATATCTTAGTTTGATGAGGAGCCCAGACTAGATGAAGCAGACATAGACTCTATGCTCAATGATCAACCATTTGAGAACATTTTCGCAGCTGGCAACCACAACAAGGCAACCACTTCAGCACAACCTCTGCAAGCCGACCACAAGTTCTCTGCCAAACAAGATAGGAAAGACAAAGAGCAGTTTCCTGGCCATCACAGCAGATTTCATCATCCACCTTATCTGCCCAGGATGACTACCAAAGACAGGGAGCCTGACAGAGATTATACCATCCCCAAACATCTTATGCCTAAGATGGATTTTCCTGACTTCTATGGAGAAGACCCTAAGATGTGGCTAGATAAATGCACAGACTACTTTGAACTCTACAAGATTCCAGAAGGAATGTGGGTAACAGCTGCCAGAGTACATCTAAAAGATAAAGCTGGAAGATGGTACCAAGATTTCAAACAGAAACAACAATTTCGAAGCTGGACTCATTTTTGTCATGAGATAGAACAGGAGTTTGGCTCTGATGATTTCCGAGCAGCCATGCATGATCTGCTTCACCTCAGGCATACAACCTCGGTGGATGAGTATACCACCAAATTTCAGAACCTTCAGTATAAGATCACTATGCATCAAGCAGGATATGGTGATCTGTTCTTTGCACAACAGTATGTCAAAGGCCTCAAACATGATCTTGGTGGCATGGTCGAGGCACACTTGCCCCCCACTGTCCTCAGGGCTTCTACATTGGCCAAAGTGCAAGAGGAAATTCAGGCCAATTCCAGACCCAAGTTTGGCAGACACAACTACCAACCTAGAGCTTACAATATGGTCAAGACAGAAACACCTACACACAACCAATCCTCCTCTCTATGGAGAGACAGACAACTCAGGGACTACAAAAGGACCAACAATCTCTGCTTCAATTGTGGTGAGCCCTTTGTCCCTGGGCACATGGACATCTGTAAACACAGAAACAAGCCCCAGGCCAACACTCTAGCTGTCAATGACTTGGACTTACAAAGAGAATTGCCTGATGAAGTCCTTAATGAGTTAGCAACTGAAGATGAATTACATGAACAGTTCTGCCAACTATCCCTTAATGCACTCACCTCCAAAGACACTTTGGCATGCCTCAAACTGAGAGCAAAAGTAAAGGACAAGACAATGCTAATATTGCTGGACAGTGGCAGCTCCCATAGCTTTGTCAGCAAACATTTTGTGGACATAGCCCACATTCCATTGATCCCAATCCAGCCTAAGACAGTACAATTGGCTAATGGGAATTCCATTACTACAGAATTCATGGCTAAAGATATGACCTGGCTCTGTCAAGGACACACTCTATCCAACAACATGATAGTGTTAGATATGCAACCCTATGATGCAATCCTTGGGTATGATTGGTTGAGAGACCACCCCCACATGTCTTTTGATTGGGATAAGAAGACAATGACCCTCACCCACAAGGGTCACCCCATCACTCTACAAGGTATCACCACTCCTCCATCACACATCAACACCATTTCTGCACCAAAAACTTACAAATCAGCTCAAGGCAATGACATTTGGGCTTGTGTTTTGCTAGAGCACCTCCACACCCAAAACCCACAAAACCAGTCCACAGATCAGCCTTACCCTGAACCCATCCACCACCTTCTCACTCAATACACAGATATTTTCCATCCACCTACATCCCTACCTCCACAAAGAATCCATGACCACACTATTCCACTGCTGCCTGGTGATGTACCTATCAACAACCAACCATACCACTACTCTCCCCACCACAAAACAGAAATTGAATCTCATGTGCAAGAACTCACATCAGGCCTAATCACTCATAGCCAAAGCTCATTTGCTTCTCCAGTCCTGCTGGTCAAAAAGAAGGATGGCTCATGGAGACTCTGTGTCGATTACAGAAAACTGAATGATCTGACTATCAAAAACAGGTTTCCAATGCCCTTGATTGAAGAGATCCTAGATGAGCTTGCTGGAGCCAAATTCTTCACTAAACTGGATATGAAAGCAGGATATCACCAAGTTAGAATGCAACCAGAAGACGAGTATAAAACTGCCTTCAAGACTCACCAGGGCCATTACCAATACAAGGTAATGCCTTTTGGCCTCACCAATGCCCCAACAACTTTTCAGTGTCTGATGAACCAAATCCTTCAACCCCTGCTCCGACACTCGGTCTTGGTGTTTTTAGATGACATTCTTATCTACAACCCTTCTCTGCATGATCATGTCAATCACTTGCAAGAGGTCTTTGAGCTCTTAAGGAAGAACCAACTGTTCCTCAAACACAGCAAATGCTCTTTTTCCCAACCTAGTTTGGAGTATCTGGGGCATATCATATCTGCCCAAGGTGTTTCTACTGACCCCACAAAAATTGCAAATATGCTGTCTTGGCCAGTCCCAACTACAATGACTGAACTTAGAGGGTTCCTGGGTCTCACAGGGTACTACAGGCGTTTTGTCAAAGGTTTTGGTCTCATCTCTAGACCACTCACAAATATTCTCAAGCTCAAGCAGTTTGCTTGGTCTCCAGAGGCACAAGAGGCCTTTCAAGCACTCAAAACAGCTATGACACAAACACCAGTGTTGGCTTTACCAAATTTTCAGCAACCATTTACAGTGGAGACTGATGCTTGTCAAACTGGCATTGGGGCAGTGCTCAGCCAACATGGCAAACCTATTGCCTACTTAAGCAAAGCTCTGGGCATTAAACATCAGACCTTGTCCATCTATGAGAAAGAGTTCTTAGCATTAATCATGGCAGTGGAAAGATGGAGACACTACCTCCAGAGAGGCACTTTCACTATTGTCACTGATCATAAATCCTTGGCTTATCTAAATGAGCAGAATCTCCACTCTGAGCTACAGAGGAAAGCCATGACAAGACTCATGGGCCTAGACTTCAAAATCATTTACAGAAAAGGCAAGGAGAATGTGGCTGCAGATGCATTGTCCAGAGTGGCACACCTCTTTGCAATCCAAGCAGTCTCCTCTATCCAACCAGCATGGATTCAGGAAGTCCTCAATTCCTATGCAACTGATTCCAAAGCGCAAGAGCTACTCCAACAATTGGCTGTCTCCAGTCCTAATTCTGAGGGTTTTTCTCTTGACAAAGGCTTAATTCGACACAATAACAAGGTATGGATTGGTCATAATTCTGCCTTGCAGACCAAGATAATTGCTTCTTGCCATTCTAGTGCCTTAGGTGGACATTCTGGCATAGCAGTGACATTTCACAAACTAAAGCCACACTTCACTTGGAAAGGAATGAGGAAAGATGTAGAAGACTTTGTCAAACAATGCCTCATCTGTCAGCAATCCAAACACAGCAATACACATCCTTTGGGCCTCTTACAGCCTTTGCCAATACCTGATGGAGCATGGCAGGACCTATCTATGGATTTTGTAGAAGGATTACCCAAATCTCAGGGGTACAATGTGATCTTGGTCATAGTGGACAGACTCACCAAGTATGCTCGTTTCGTTGCCATCAAGCATCCTTACACAGCAGCAACCATAGCTCAAGTCTTCATGGAACATATTGTCAAATTGCATGGTATTCCGAAAACCATTGTTACTGACAGGGATACAATATTCATGAGCGCCTTCTGGAAAGCAACCTTTAAAGCATACCGGGTTGATCTCCACTTCACAACCGCATACCATCCACAGTCTGATGGCCAGACAGAACGTGTGAACCAATGTGTCGAAATGTATCTCCGCTGTTCTGTCCAGGCTTCCCCTACAGCTTGGAAGGATTGGCTCCCATTGGCAGAACTCTGGTATAATTCTTCATACCACACCGCCCTGGATTGTTCCCCTTTTAAGGCCCTCTATGGGTATGGCCCGAATTTGAGCAGAGTTCCTGCTGCTTCTCCAACGGCACCTGCCGAAGTCCAAGATCTGGTACAGACAAGAGAGTTCCACCTGACATCTCTAAAACAGCATATGGCCAAATCTCAGAACCGCATGAAACAGCTGGCTGACCACAAACGCAAGGACTTCCACTTCGTCGTCGGCGATCAAGTACTTCTCAAACTACAGCCTTATACACAATCATTTGTGGCTTCTCGACAGTACCCAAAATTGGCCCTGAAATACTACGGACCTTACACTGTCCTGGAACGAATTGGAGCTGTTGCTTACAAACTCCAGCTGCCCGCAAGCGCACAAATCCACAACGTCTTCCACATTTCCCAGTTGAAGCCATTTGTTCCAGATGCTACACCTATGTATGACTCTCTTCCTATGACCTCCGACATTCAGACAGCTCAAGCTCTACCGCAGAGCATACTGGAACGCCGCCTCGTCAAAAAAGGTAACTCCGCCGTTCAACAGGTCAGAGTCTCTTGGTCCGGCCTTCCTTCAGCTACATCGACATGGGAAGACTACTATGTGTTGAAGAAGCGTTTCCCAGTTGCGCCCGCTTGGGGACAAGCGTCGTCTCAAGGGGGGGGGGGGGGAGGTGTCACGGCGTCAACTGCAGAGCAGGCATGAGGAAGACTGAAGCCGTGGGTGGCTTATTAAGTACTTTACGTTTTCTTTGATGTATGTCTGTCTTGTGGGGCCGCTGCGTCGGCGACTGGTCGAGCCTAGTACTTGAGCTCGTGTATCGGAACTGGAACACTAGGCTATTTCAGAAAACAAAACTCTGAAGCCAAGGCATGGGGGTTTTCCCGGTCCGCTTCGTCGTCGCACTTCCGTGTTGATCCAGCTTGCGCGAGCTCACGTCGTCGCCGGCGACGGGCGGCGGCAAGGGGGCATGACAGATGCACCACTCAGACGGCTTCGCGGGCGGGCGCACGGTGGGCGCTTGTGGGCGGGCGCCACACAGACGGCCGCGTGATGTGCGTGCATAGACGGAGGAGATCCCCAGGAAGAAATAAAATAGGATTGTTGATGGATTAGATTAGGCTAACCCTAACCTAATCTGTTAATAAAAAAACTAACTTAATCGTTAGCTTCAGTATCATGTACTATAGTCAGCTGCAGAACAGTAGCTCCATATGCTCTAAATAGTCAAACCTACAACAGCAAAAGTCACTACTAATTCTCATCCCGCAACCGTAAAAATCCAGCTATCAATCAACCTCGTTCCAAAAACTTTTAGGGTGAGGAATGAGAATTAGTAGTAACTTTGACGGTTGCGAGAATAAGACCGATTAATTGTTGGGCTTTTACGGTTACGGGATGAGATTAGTAGTAACTTTTATATGGCTAAGTGGCGCTTTAAATAGTTATTTAGAGCGTTGGGTGCTATAACGGGGTCTATATATGTGTATGTGTTTTGGGGACTATAATGTTTGTTAAAAACTTCACATGTTTAGTGGCTGGAGGTAACACCAGTAAATGGCATAAGATTTTGCACTCTTCAATTTCTGATTTTTGAATGATGATGTTCTTCTTTCCAACCTATTATTTCAAATTTTGTCAGATTGGTCTGGCAGTCTCGCCATTGAGTAACAACTCCTTGTTTCTTGACTATCATCGCAACCCTTTTCCAACGTTCTTCCAACGAGGTCTGAATGTCTCATTATCTACGGATGACCCTTTGCAAATTCACCTGACAAAAGAACCATTGGTGGAAGAATACAGCATTGCTGCTTCGGTACTCCCTACTTCCCTTGCTTTTTTGCTCTTCTGTGATTGTCCTTTCACACACACAGCATGAGATTTCTGTGCATGTGTATGCAGCACACACCTTTACGCATAGACACTATACTACCCATGCCAAAAGGGATGAGCAATTAATATCCATTTTGATTGTTTCAGCTGTGGAAGCTCAGTTCTTGTGATTTATGTGAAATTGCGAGGAACTCCGTTTATCAATCTGGATTTTCACATGCTCTCAAGGTGAGCGATCTTTTGCCATTTCTCTGGAAACATTTTAATGTGTGTTCCAAGCCTGATACCTTCACTTTAGTTATAGAGTGATGGTATGAAATGGGGCCTTCAGCATGCATTGAAGCCCTCTCTTTAGACACTGGAACTATATTAGAGAGGATCCTTACCTGTTTAGTATAAATGTGTGCAAAGCACACAGCAAATAATCATATGATCTTTGGCAGTCGCACTGGATTGGCAAGAACTACTTCAAAAGAGGACTTGCTGGAAATGATATTCACAGAACAAATGTACCGCACATCAGGGTTCAGTTTAGAGAAATGGTATAAATTCTCTTCTCCCTTTATTGTCTTGGCAAGTAGTACTTTGGTGAAATCTGACTCGTAAACTGTTCACCTTTCCAGATCTGGAGAAATGAAATGAAACTAGTTTACTCTGACAACGAGATCTTAATACCAGAGGAGCTGGACCTGTAAGATGTCCGCCCTCATGTATATCCTGTAGTGGCAATGGGAATTATACTTCATGCTCTGGTACGCTTTCCCTTTCTATGGTAGATTCAACTTCAAACTTCAATCTTGCTGTCGTTTTCATCCAACTGATGTCTCGCCAAATAGTTTTTGATATTACCTGTATAAACAGGCAGTGCAGAGAATTATAATATACACTTTCTTTCAACCTTGCAGTTGCTGGAAGTCAGCATGAAAAGCGATCTGGTCATGAGTGTCTCCAAGCCCTATCCGGTAAAACCTCCAGAAATGCCCCAAGCACACCAAGGGATGCAATACCTATAAATAATAATGTGGCAAAGTGAAACAGCAGAGGTTTGTGCTAGAGTTGCCTTATAGCCTTATTATAGGGTGTTCCCTGTCCCCCCTCGTTTGTAAGCATGTACTCGAAGTGGTTGTACTCTGGTTGGATGACTTGGATCCTATACGGTGAGGATAAAGTGCAGCCGGTTGTATTTTTGCTGCCTAGATGAAAATTGAAAATGGAAATCGAACCAGATAAGGAGGCAGTTAGAACTTAGAAAATCAAGTCGTGCCGGTTCGTTTGCCCAGATGAAAACATCAATGGAACAAGATGAGCAGGCAGTTAGTGCGCAGATGAAGAGGATGTTGACTGTTCGCTTGGCTTATCAGTCAGCTTATCAACTATCGAATAGTGTTTTTCTCTTACAACAAAAACAAAAAAAAAAACAGCATCCGTCAACTTATTAGCCACTGGAACGATCACCCTAGCTCGTACCATTCACTTCATGACGTGCACACGTCTATGGATCACGTGTGATTAGTTGTGGCCTAATTTTCTTGAAGGATCCAAGAACTGTTGCTGCACAACTGGATGACCAGGCTACACAACTTTCTCACAAGCCACAAGCAATAGATCAACTAAACAAACAACGCTTTAGCGTGACTAGTGGAAGCATCTAGGCTCCAATGGTTTCGATGATTAACGACAATGCTAGATCACTATGAATAACGTGTGTTTTGCAGAGGCAAAAGTGATTGACTTAGGTCATATGTGATGGTAAATGCATGGGCTAAATGGTATTCATGCCCCCAAGATGGATTTTGTTTCGGTTTTCAAAGGATGGACGTCAAGGTTGAAGACTAGACTAAGTCTTAGTGCCACAAGGTGTGAGAAGGCACTAAGTATAGACTAGGACTTTGTTTTTCCTTTGGTCATACTATTAAGGGGGGTATGAGATTAGTAGCTTGACCTAGGAGAGGTTGTGAATGTTAGTGTATGCACACTTGTCAAACATAGTCCTAGAAACCCTACAAATATCCCTTGAGATGTATGGAGCGAGTCCTCTTCACAAGACATGGTGTTTAGAGGTGAAGAGGGAGCTTCTGGAACCTCCGGACTAGTCTGCCTAAGTGGCTCCGGACCATTGGAGGTTGTCCGGAGGCCAGGGTATGGTAGAGTGTAGAGAAAGAGGCTCTAGACCACCTGTCCGGAGGCCTTCGGACCATTGGTGATCGGTCCAGTGCTGAGTGAGTTGAGGCAGTGCCTAGGGTTAGGCACCGAACTAGTCCGGAGGTCGAGTCCGACGGCTAGTCCGACGCAGTACAGAGAGGTCCAGAGAGGGTAAATCGGCGTCGAACCTCGTTCGGTGCTGAGCTTCGGACCATTAGAGGTAGTTCGGAGGTACCCTACACAGTGGTGATCCTGTTGATTTTGTGAGCTCTAGACTAGGTGAAATGGTCCAACGGTCCCGATGTGGTCCGGTCCGAAGGTTGCAAAAAAGGGAAAAACACATAACGACTAGTTTGGAGAGTGGAGGCTATATATAGTTGCCCATCTCGTCCAAGTTAGCTCTCTTGGTCATTGTTTCAGCTGAAGGAAGCTAGAGAGAGTTCTTGAGAGACCAAGAGCCTAGTGAGGAAGAGATTTGTGAGATCCAAAGCTTGAATTCCTCCCTAGGGTGATTAGGAGTGACAAGTGTGCATCCACCTTCATAGCCTTGAGTGGGTCAAGTGAAGGTCTTGTGCTTGTTACTCTTGGTGATCGACAACACCTAGACGGCTTGGTGGCGATTGGAGAGATGGTGACCACCGGGAGCTTGTTGGTGGCCCTCCTCCACTTCATGTGATCGGTTGTGGGCGATTCACCGAACCGGAACGGCGAAGAATCAGCCCGTAGTGAGCACTCGGTCCTTGCGCGGATCGAGGGGAGCTATACCTTGCGCGGTGCTCCAACGAGGACTACGGGGGAGTGTCAACTCCTCGATACCTCAGCAAATGCCGTCGTGTCAACCACCTTCTTCTCTTTAGTTCATTACTTTCCGCAATCTACTTTCAAGCACTTCATACTTCTTTTGTACTTGCTGTCTATCATGGCTTGAGTAGACTTGCTTGCTAGGTTGCTATTACTTGATACTTTCTGTCACACCCGGTTTTAAGGACAAAACCAGATATACACCATATGTGAGCCCAGGAAGTCGATTCTCACATATAGTCACAGAAGAAGGTAATATCAAAAGACAATACTTAAATATATAACATATAAGGTCAAAGGATAACCTTAGCACAGCAAACAGCGGGAAGATAACTCCGAACTTCAGGTGATGACTCCAACTCCACAGGGACCAACTGATTGGTTGATCACAAGCCTCTCTTCCAACTCTTGCAATCTGGTACCCATCCGGGATTTTATCCAAATATTGAAAATAAAGCAAGCGTAAGTACATGTCGTACTCAATAATTATAACATGGGGTTCATGAGGCTCAAAAAGGATAGACACAGATTTAACTGCATCAGCTTTTAGTAAGTCATAGTTTTAGCATTTGAGTAGCATCAAGTTTAACATAAGCCCAAATAACCACATGATCAAGTGAACAAGATATAATGCTTATATGAAAGTCACAATAATCAATAACAAATAACAACTGATGAGCTATGACATAAAGACATCACATAGTAAGGAGCCCAAGCCGCTTGTAACCGTGAGCATGGCTATTATAATAGTTTTTAACTCTGCGCAGAGGTGTACATCTTTACCCACAAGTTGTGAATTGCCCTTTTGCCCGAGGACGCGACCCTCTTAACCCACTTCCAAGGTAGGCCGGCAGGGTTCACTACGAGACCGTTCACAGATTCCACTATTAGGTAACAACACGCTACAAGTTTCCTTTAACGAGATCGTAAGAACTCCCCTCCTAGAAGTCACCGCAGTGCACCTTCTGGCAGGCCAAGTCCCCACTTTCTCAGAGCCCTTCTTGCGCCCTCTCGGGTAAGTTGCCACAAACTAGCAAAAGCCTAATACTGAGTCAAGCCGGAGCCCATTAGCTTATGGTAGTACTATTTTCTCGGGGTAATCTACTTATAGAAATATCCCTATGAGTGAGAACACAGGTGTGAGTTCCTGATGTTCCACCTATAGTCCACGTTGCTAAAAAGTCATCTTTTATCGTTATTGCATATATCATTAGTCAAGTTACATGATCATGGTTATTCTTTATGAGCACTAGCTTTAATCTACCCAATGCAATCTTCCCATAGTGACAAGGCACAAGATAACAAATATCTAGGAGATCCTTACGGGTAACAAGGTAGACACATGCATATGATAAATTGTGATTAAAGTGAATAGAACAACAAGGAAGATCCCATGCTATACTTGCCTTAAGATCATATCCTTATTCAAGACCAAACCTTCAACGATCTTCTGAAACACCTATTCTTCTTGATCTCCAACGCAACACTCACCGATTGGACAAGATCATAAACACCACACAAGCAGCTGGGCAAACATGCATAACATACAATAGATCTATTTAGAAAAATACACCAATCAATGAAAAAGATTTAAAAGAAGTCTACGTCTTGCTACGATCACACAGACGCGAGAATCACGCTAATCGGATCTATAACTGAAAAGAAACGACTATCGAAAGATTAGCTTTTAAAAGAAAGCTAGATTTTATTTATTTTACTATATAAAAAGCATATATTGGATACTTCAGAGAAATACCCAAATTATATTAAGTCACATTATATTTTATTAGAAAAACCAGATTAAACTAAATATATTTTGTTTTATGAAAAACCGAAGTGAAAACCCTAATTGATTTTAATTGGAAAACCTTTGATTATATAGATTAATCAATTATCATTTTATTTCAGAGAATAAAACATGTTCAAATATGCCTCTATCAGATAGATCTTAACAATACGAATTTAACACAACTGGAACGGATTGAATCGGAGCTAAAACGAAGATTTTATAAGCTTTTTAAATTAGTGGCATACCTGTAAATAGATAAAACTATTTTCGATTTAAATAAAATATAAATAAAAATCGGATTTTGCATCCAATGATGGATGGCGGGTTGAAAAGAAGAAAAGGCAGGGGCTCTTTAACATATATGCCAACGAAGGGGTATGTTCTTTTCTTGGCCCTTGATCTCAGATCGGATGGTGGAAAAGAGATCGAGAGGGAGGAAGGGGATGACCGGCCGGGAAAGGAGGTCCGACACGGTTGACTCCATTGCCGGAGCAGTGAGCTTCGCCGGCGCGGGTAGATACGGGCCTATGGTCCACCGTTTCTCAAACCGAGAGATCCGGGAGAAAGAAGGAGCGACCGCGAACTCACCTAGAGATCTCGTGCGAGCAGAGGAGCACCAAGGGCGCTGGACGGCACGACGGGGCGGATACGGTGTCCCTGCGTACGATGCCAAGGTGGTGAGGGTAAGCACAAGCAGAACCGAGCAAGGTAGAAGTTCACGGGGTCGCGAACCTCGATCCGGAGGAGGTGGAGGGAAACCAGGTGACAGGGAAGCTCAAATGGCCTTCAATGGCGGTGGCGGCGTTCCAGAGAGCTCCGAACGGTGCTGAGGGCACGAGCATGCGGCTGCAGATGGGACAAACGGGGCGGAGAGGAGAACTTGGAGTCATATAGCGCCTCCGATTGCACGTGGAAAGGAAATCCCGAAGGATTCGGGGTTCGGTTGCGAGATTACGGGGCGAAGGCGGTGTCTGGCTGGAAGCAAAGTCCGTCGCAGGCACGACGAGAGAAAGGGGGAGACACTGACATGTGGGCCGTGGCTGTCAGCAAGAAGGGAAGAAAGGAGGTCCCGCTCGGGTGGTGTTAGGCCAAGGCGAGGCGTCGGCCTGCTGGGGGAGGGATACGCAAGCGGGCTTTGGCCTCCTAGTGGGCTGAGGCTATAAATGGCCATCGTGTCGTGCCGTGTCGTGCCACAACATGCTACGTGCCTGTTCTAGAGGCCAGGCACGACCCTTCGTGTCGTTTGGCATGCCATGCTGGCCCGCTGAGCACGCCAAAATAGCCGTGCCGTGCCGGCCAACAGCCCGACAGAGGCTCCATACTGAGTTCAATTCAGTTTTGAAACCAGAATTCACAGAACTCAAATTTCAAATACAAAAATGAAACCAAAAGCAAAAGATGAGCAGATGAGATAAATTGAGCTGTATGTGCAATGCTGCCTCATTAAAACCTTTCTAGGTAAAACTCACCCTTGTGAGAAACCCTAGAAAGGGAAAAAGAGTGCAGCACAGCTCTAAGTATTAAATAGTTCATAAGTCTCAGTTACAACAGCCAACAGAGGCATTACATTCCCAAAAATGAATCCTCTCACTCATAATTCTCATCGGAAGTTCTGAACTTACATTCCCAAAAATGAATCCTCTCACTCATAATTCTCATCGGAAGTTCTGAACTCACTAAGACTATAACTCAGACAAACCCAGATGTACCAACAGCAGAAACAGAACCTTGAACTGATGAAGCAGCACCTGAAGCACCAACACCAGCTCCATCTTTCTCATTGCCATCCAAATAGAGCTTCTCAAATGAGTCCACCAACTCTTGATTGTCAACTGCATGTTGTAGCCTTTTATCTCCCAGCTCCCAATCTTTTATGCAAGTTAGCATCTCGACTGTTTCTGGCAGCAAACGTCGTCGACGCTCCTCGATGATCCTTCCTGCTAAGCTGAAACAAGATTCTGAAGACACAGTGGAGACAGGAACTGACATAATATCTCTAGCCATGATGGATAGGATTGGAAAGGTTAGTTTATTCTCACGCCACCAGAGGACTAAATCAAAGTCATCATCATATGTAGTGACATTGTCACTGTCAAGGTAAGATGATAGCTCACAGAGACCAGCAGAACCAGAACCAGAACCAGAAGACATCACTGGTACAAAGACAGAGCTAGTGGAAGGACCAACAACACCAGATCTAGTGCCTCCAAAAATCCTCCCCCAAGCCTGTTTTTTCTTACCTGGCTTGCCTGCAGGTTTTGAAACCCTTTGCGACCTAGCTAAACCAAACTTTCTTTCATACTTGTTAAACAGATTGTAAAGTTCAACTCTAACAATCACAACTAGTGCAATCATGAAGTAAATTAAGAATACTATGGAGACCTTTCATCTTAGTGCAAACACATGGTGGATAAGTACCCATGTATGTTCAGCTTTGATGATGAGTGATCATCCAACATGTGAGTGTTTTAGTTTGAGTGACTTACCCTAACCTCTGCGAAAGCAGAAATGTGTGCTTGTCTATCGGCTTGTGGTGTGCAGGTGCTATGCCTAGTGACAGTGGTCAATGGCTTGGAGAAGGTCGAGTAGATGCTTGCCGTGCTGATGGACTGAGAGCGGTGAAGGGCGAAAGCGGGGCTCGGACTGAGGGACCATGGGCGCCGGCGGACTAGCTGTGGTGGCTAGTACTTGGCACCCGCGAGTGCGAGAATACATGGAGGTAGACCGAGTTGACCAAGTCAATATGGTGGACATGCGAGTCGAGCGGAGGCTCAGGGGACTCGGAGTCCGACCGGGCGAAGACAAAGTGGCTCGCGTCGAGTGGTTTGGTGGTTTGGGCCTCAAAACCATCTGCGTCGGTTTCCGAGTTTGGGCCGCAAAACTCGGGGTTCGGTAGTTGAGCCCAAAGCTACCGGTGGCAGGTTTTCTGGGTTTGCGCCTCAAAACCTAGGCGGAGCTTCCGAGGAAGCGGGGATGGCACGTGGCAGAATCCTAGAGGTTGCGTCGAGGCACCGCAACTCCTGGCAGGAAGCGGGGCCGTCCATTCAAAATGAGGGAGATATTTTTCGGAGCTTGGACTGCAATGCTTAGGCTAGGTAGTTCACTCAATGTATCTAGGGGGTCTTTGGGAAATAGCCAAATCC
Source organism: Microstegium vimineum (assembly GCA_022036555.1). Taxonomy (NCBI): domain Eukaryota; kingdom Viridiplantae; phylum Streptophyta; class Magnoliopsida; order Poales; family Poaceae; genus Microstegium; species Microstegium vimineum. Next base: position 29,858,762 of record CM039128.1, read on the forward strand.
CTATAAGTAGGGGGTGAAGGGGTACCCCTCATCCTATCTCTTGAACCCTAATCACTTGCCCCCCCTCTCTCTCTAGTTCATGAGATCCCTAGGTTTCTTCCACCAACCTTTGTAAGAACTTGAGTTTGTCGCGAGGAATCGGAGGTCGTAACCTCCGTAAGCCATGGTGGCTTCGATTTCGTGTTTGTCTCCCCGTTTTGCTTGTGTTCTTCACGTTTTGCTTTTGCTCTCTCTTTTTCCCGAGATGATTTCTCTTTGTTGAGAGTAGCTTTGCAAAATCCGCTTGAACCAAGTTGTTAGCAATCGTGAGGAGCTTCTTTGCACCAAAGGAATTCCTCTCCAACCTCACGAGTGCATAGATCGGGCGATTTCTTTGTGGCGTTCTTCGTTTTTCTCTCTTCTCCCCCAAATCCGAGTGTTCCTGTTTATCCTCTCCAAATTGAGCGATGATTTCTTCGGGATAGCTCCCCAACTGCACTAGGATCATGCCTACAAAGTTTGGTTGCAGTTGGTGATCATTTGGTTGAGTTTTGGGAAGATTTGACGGAGAGAAGTTCATTTTCGCGGGCTTCTGTTTTTCTGTTCATGAGCTCCGGACCAGGCGTCGGACGACTTTGATTAGGCTCCGAACCATTGCAAGTGGTCCGGTGGTCAAGCCCCGGGAAACCGCCTGACTACTCAGAGCATCGGACCAGAGCCTTTTGTCCGACGGTGAGCGTCGGACGGGTTGTCCAAAGCCTGTGCGCTTACTGTTTTTGGAGAGGGAGTTTCTCTGTGAGCGTCGGACCAGGTGTGATAGTCCGACGGTGAGCGTCAGACTGGTAGTCCGGAGCCTCGGCACTTACTGTCTATTTTCTGGGCAGGCGTCGGATTACTCAAAGGAGGCACCGGACTAGTTCGGTGGTGCTTTGCTGTGCACCGGACCACTTCCATTGGTCCGGTGATCTTGACCAAGGTAGTCCGGAGCCTCCTGTGCTTTGTTGTTTTTCTCCTATTTTGTCTAGGTTCTTGCCTCTTTTCCCTAGGGGATGAGAACCTGTGTTTTGGGGTTTCTGGTGTTTTTCCTCCACTGCGGGTGAGCAACTGGGTTTGGTTTTTGGGAAGAGTGGCCCGGACATTTCGAGAGAAATTTGAGGCTCCCATTCACCCCCCCTCTGGTTGCCGTTCTCCGTCCTTCAATTGGTATCAGAGCCGGTAAGGATCAATCCACCTTACACGGTTCTTGATCCGCGAAGGCGACATGGAGCGAGGTGCTGGTAAACCTCCCTACTTCGATGGAATTAACTTTGCCTATTGGAAGGTGCGCATGTCGACTTACCTCCAAGGGCTTGACACAAAGTTTTGGGAGATTTGTGAGAATGAGAACTACGTGGTTCTTGAGGCTCGGATCACCGATGCCCAGGTTACGCAGCATGCATCTAATGCAAGAGCCTATAGCATTCTCTTCTCTTGTCTGTCTCTTCCGAATTTTGAGCGGGTTTTGAGTCTCACTACGGCATGGGAGATCTGGCAAACACTCTTGAGATATCATGAGGGCAACCCTTAGATCAAGTCCAGACTCTTTGACACGTACCGTAGAGAGTACGAGAACTTTGCTCAGTTGGTCGGCGAATCTGTTGACGGGATGTTCACTCGCTTCCAATCTATCGTCAACAAGATGCGTGCCAATCGAGCCAACTTGCTTTATGATGATCATGAGATGGCTATCAAGCTTTTGCATGCTCTTGATCGGAAGGTATGGGAGATGAAGGTGGCTACCATCTAGGAGTCACCGGGCTATGATGCCCTGACCGTGGACGAGCTGTTCAGCAAGCTCAAGTCCTCGGAGATTGACTACTAGACCCGGGCCAAGCTTGAAAACCCGTCGAAACCATCTATGGCGTTGGTTTCTGGCCTCGGCGGTATGTCTTCTTCCTCCTCTGACCCTTCACACTCCTTGTTCGCTTTGTCTTTGATTTCTGTGACAGAGGAGCAAGTGGAGGCTCTTGGAGATGATGAGCTGGCTTTGGTCATCACCAAGTTCTCACGGTTTCACAACAACCGTTTGAACCGTCAGCGTGGTGGCTCAGCCAAGGGGTGCTACCGTTGCGGTGATGAGGATCACTTTATCGCAAACTGCCCCAAGAAAGCTGCGGGCAACTTCACCAAGCGCAAGGACAAGCGCGAGCACCACTTCAAGGACAAGCACAAGCCCAAGGGTGGCTACCACCGAAGGTCCTCCAGAAAGGTGATCGACAAGGTGAAGACCAAGCACCGAGCCTTCCTCGCCTCCCTCAGCGACATCGATGCCTCCTCCGATGGAGGTGCTTCTTCAAGCGATGATGAGTCCAAGGGAAAGGTTGAGGACAAGCTCAACGGCCTATGCTTATATGCCGACGCCAAGCACGGTGGCTTTTGCACCATGGCGATTGAAGAAGGCATGGTCGGCAAGCGCAAGGAAGGCCCCGATTACGACTACGACTCCGACACACCCGAGGTACCACCCACCATCGCATCCCTCTATCTCGAGATTGAGTCTTTGAACGACACCTTGATGAGTCAAGATGCTTTTCTCAAGCGTGCCGCGTGCGAGAGGAACGATTTCAAGGCTAAGTATCTTAGCATGCTGCATGAGCTAGAGTTTGCTAAGGCGTCAGTGGTGGTTACCGAGGAGGTAGAGTGTGATGCTTGTGCCATCCACATGTCTAGTCTTGTCACTCTCCAGGACAAGTATTGCACTCTACTTGAGGAGATCAGTGAGCTGAAGGCTAGGCCTAGCTTACTTGGTGCGTGCAAGTCTTGCTTAGGCTTGCGTTCTGAGCTGGCATAAAGATATGCTAGGATTGCTGTGCTAGAGAAGGTCAGCTCAGATAGCACTAGAGAGTCAGAACGCTTTGAGGCTTTGGAGCTTGAGATCGCATCATGCAGACACGACAAGATGCGTACCGAGGAAGAAAACACATACCTTCGGTCCATCTTGAGCTGGGTGTCTTGCCGAGAGCCGCGGTTGGGGATGATGCTCAGCCAATGCAAAAGGGCTGGCAGCACGGGAGTAGGCTTTGCTATAGGTGGGAAGGACGATAGCATGTTCGGTAAGATCGGTGAGTGCAGTGGTTTGAGCGAGAATGAGAAACCCAACACAACTCCCAAGCCTACCAAGATCGGGAAGGTTTTTCGTGTGGATTTTTCTATCTCTTCCGGACCTTCTCGTTGTCTTCTTGCCGGTTCTTCTTCCGAGCTTTGGAAGTGGCATAGGAGATTGGGACATTTGAGTTTTGAATTGCTTGCAAGGCTTAGCTCAATGGACCTTATCCAAGGATTGCCAAAGCTAAAGTCCGGACCCTCGGCACTTACTGTCTATTTTCTGGGCAGGCGTTGAATTACCCAAAGGAGGCACCGGACTAGTCCGGTGGTGCTTTGCTGCGCACCGGACCAAAGGCACCGGACCACTTCCATTGGTCCGGTGGTCTTGACCAAGGTAGTCCGGAGCCTCCTGTGTTTTGCTGTTTTTCTCCCGTTTTGCCTAGGTTCGTGCCTCTTTTCCCTTGGGGTTGAGAACCTGTGTTTTGGGGTTTCCGGTGTTTTTTCTCCACTGCGGTTGAGCACCCAGCAACTGGGTTTGGTTTTTGGGAAGAGTGGCCCGAACATTTCGAGAGAAATTTGAGGCTCCCATTCACCCCCCTCCCTCTGGTCGCTGTTCTCGGTTCTTCACTTAGCTCTAGGATCAAGGACAAATGCAAATGCATACAATATAGGGATATCTTTCCAATATTTAAGAAATTTAACCTTCATAGGATACACAATTGTGATCAGGTTTTGATCTCTTTCAGCAACATGCAAGTGTGAAGCAATATCAAGAAGATGATGCATAACAAGAGGACTGGTTGGATAGTAAACACCAGATAGAACAACAGTAGATTCATAAAAAACTTCTAGAAACTCCAAAATCTTTCTAGCCACATACCAATGGCCATGAGTCAACAACCCTGAACCATAATTTGCATTAATGAACACAGAAAAGACTTCTTTATATGGAATCAAGTGTTTAAGCATAAGATATGTGGCATTCCATCTAACATCCATATCAAGGCCAAATTTTCTGGGTCTAACACCTTGAGCACAACAGTAGTTCTTAAACATGGCAATTCTGTGATTAGAAGCATTCAAGAAGTTAATAGCAGTTCTAAAATCTTCTAAGTAAGGCTTGAACCTCTTTAAACCAGATTTGACTATCAGATTAATTATATGACAAGCACAACGTTGATGGACAAGTGGATACTTGACTTTGTTCAGGTTATTAGGTTCAAGGCAAGGAACAGGACCCAAATAACTAGCAAACAAAGGACCCAAAGTATCCATAGCCTTAACATTAGATGATGCATTATCCAAAGTAACAGAAAACACCTTATCAATCAAACCAAACTCCTCAATTACACCAGCAATTTTCTCAGCAATGTTCTCACCTGTGTGTTTCACATCAATCAACCTGAAACCAATCACTTTTTTCTGCAATTCCCATTCAGCACTGACATAATGAGCAACAACAGTTATGTAATCTTCCTTAGCATTACCAGATCAGATGTCTGATGTCAATGCAACAGAAGAAACAACAGCCAACACATTATTCTTAAGCATATTACGACGTTCATTAAACAACTTAGCAAGATCTCTAGTGGTTGTCTGCCTAGATACTTTAGAGATGATAGGGTTATGAGCACGCTGAATGTACTCCTCCCAGGCCTCTCTCTCACCTATACCCAACGGCAGATCAAGCCTAGCAATCAAGCGGCACAACTCAGCTCTAGCAACATCAGGTTTATACTCCCAGTTACGTACAGAACCATCAGGATTAAGTGAGAGCCTAGACTGAATCCTAGCAAGCCAATCAGTTTTCTTTAGATAGGCTTCCTGATGCCTTTTCAAGTGCCCAATGCTAGATTTAGAATAAGTAGACAATACATCCTTACACATTCTACATCTAGCTTTAGTGCAAACAGGATCAACTTTACCAGGCACAGTCTCAAATATCTCATCAAAATCATCCCACACAGGTGATTTGCGCTTACCCTTACGCTTACCGGCCGCACCAGCAACAAAAGGAGAGGAGGTGTTCGAGTTGGAGCCGACAGTGTTCACGGCCGGCTCACCACCGTCACCGTCCACATCGATCGGAGTAGAGGCATCTCCAAGATCGACTTCGAACAACGCAGCAGCGTCTTCATGGAGGTCATCGTCGTTCTCGGCCTCGGTGCCCACATCCGGTGGAAGGAACTCCGGAACATCATCTACATCAGCCGGCACCATAGCCATGGTACCAGATTGTCCAGCACCGTTCCTCAACGGTACGGGTGGCCGCCTTGCTAGCCCTACGTCGTCACAGCTAGAGGACGAAGCATCGGCTACCAACCTGCGCAAACAAGAGCGGCTCGTTAGATGACTAGATCTCGAAGAAGGGTAGAGGAGCAGAGCAGATAGGGTTAGGGTTAGGAGTGCGCATTACCTGCGATACTAGAGCCCGGTGCCGGAGAAGATGATGACCACCGAGTGACCGAGACAAGCTGAACGGCGGTAAGGTCGGCTACCGGTGGACGGTGGACAGGGAAGACAGAAACTCAAGACTCACATGTCACTGGTGACAGATCACAAGAACCAGATCCAGAGGGGAGAGGGAGAAAGGAGAGGAGATCAGGGAGGACTGGAGGTCGAAGTTGGAGAAGGAGCTGAGAGCCTGAGAGCAGGCGGATCGAGGTCACCGGCTCACCGCCTCACCTCACCGGAGTCATCGAAGGCGAAGAGAGCGAGAGGCAGAGACTGAAAGACTGTGAAAGCGGCGCCGTGCGGGGGGGGGGGGGACAGGTCTGGGGGAATAGGGTTAGGGTTTGGGGGGACCCGGAGCGTCCACATTTTATACGCTGAGCGAGGAGGGGTGCTTGGGCCGTTGGTTTAGCGGGCCGACGTCGGGCCGAGGCCATTTTAGCATGTCGTGTCGTGCTGGCCCGCGTGCCGAGGGGTCGTCCCAGGCTCGACACGCATACTCGTGTCGGGCCAGCACGAGCACGCTGGAGCCCGTGCCGTGCCGTGTTTGGGCTGGGCTGAAATGGCGTGTTGTGGGCCGTGCCGGCGGGCCGCGGGCCGCATGGACAAATATAGCTAAGGCGCTAGGTGTGACAGAACCTCTTAAGATAGGGCCCACTTGTCAGGATTAACCAACTTAATCTCCAACAGATGATCCAAATCTTAATTAGCCCATCAGGTGTCGCCACTTTGCAGCGGGTCATCCACCTCTTTTCGAACAGGATCAACCTTATCACAATCATGACAGAAGTAATACCAAATTTTTATATTACATCAAAGTAGCGGAAATTTAAAGTCATATTACAAACCATAAGTTTTGAAACATAACTTAGTGTCATACGATAAGATACATCAAGCTGCTGATAGCGAAAGAACAAAGAACCGAGGTACTCTTGCCCAAGAGTCAAGCAAAGACAGGTTATTCTTCATCTTCATGGCGGTGAACCTACACAGAAGACAACTGCGAGCAAAACGCCCACAGAAACGAGGCTAAAACCTACACAACCAACCTCGTCGACGACCATGGCGGTGAACCGAGCTCGACCGCACACACATGCCGATGGACACAGGCCTCGATCAAAGGAGCTAGGCCTCGATCAGACCTCGATCGACCCTCGATCGAAACAACCAACAACTCTAGCAAGCTAAGCGGCCCCCAAACAAAGCGAAACGCGCACGAGGCAAACTCAGAACGGAACTCAACACCCTCGTCGACGGCACTGACGGTCGATGGAGAAACTGCTCGACGCGCGCCGGAGAGAACACGCACGCGCTCGAGGGCAACTACCCCTCGAGACTGACTCAGGACGGCTAGGCGAAACTAGCGCAAGACTCAGATCTCGAAAAGATCAACTACCACGACAAGGCAACGAACACACCGCCGCGTCGAACAAGAACAACGGCGGCGCTCGAGGACAGAGCGCTAAGGCTCGATACCAGGACAAACGAGAAGAGCGCAGAGGTCGAGAAGCTCACCCTGGTCACGGAGCACAAGCAAGCGTGGCCGGAGATGAAGCAGAGGCGACCGTCGATGGAGAACGGGCCGGCGGAGACGAAGGGCTGCGCGGCAACGAAGATATTCCCGGAGCTGTGATCCACCATTTGCAAAACGGAGAACCCGACAATACTCAGAGATGAACAAGGAACAAGAAACCCAAGAGAAAAAGACAATGCGGCTCCTGCGTAGCCCGACCGAAGACGGACCAGCGCGGCGGCGGTTGCGTCGGAGCTGAGGAAGACAGATCCGCACTGAACGAATGCGGGCTCTACGACTTCAACCAACTTACCCCGAAGATGCGCAAGGTCAAGGCGAAGGCAACGACGAAAGATTGAGTGATTGGCAGCGGCTAACGAGCTCAGACGAGTTCGTCAACGGTGGAGGTGAAGCGCTCGGCGAAGCAAGGCAGAGCGAAGCGAAGTAGAGTGGAGAAGAGTGGAGCAGTGGCGTGGAAAGGAAAGAAGAGATGACGGCGTCCCGCTTTTAAAGACGGCAACGGGCTCCGCAAGATCGCCACGTACCCACGACAAGACGGGAGTCCCTGGACAGGCGTGGCGCGGCTGGTGACAAGTGTCGGCCAGGAGCGACGTCGAGAACGACCCGCCATGCAGCTGCTCGAGGAAAAGACAGAACTGACCCTGCGGCTGTTTTGCAAAAATGCTCAAGCTTCCAGGGGTTTTCAGGAAAAACTTTGAACACGAAAGATGTTCAAAATCTTGAGATCTACAACTTTTCTTAAACAACCATAAGCAAAAACTTTATAGATTTTGAAAATCCTGATTAGGGTTTAATCCACCCCCTCTGGGAAAGGGGTTTGGATAACAAATTTTAATTTGAGATTTTGAAAAAGGTGACCTGCATCCAAACAAAAGATCAAACACAAGCAAGTAAACTCATTTTAGTTCAATGCATATCCAGGTTCTCAAACAAATGAATGATGCTTAATGCATATGATGACATGATCAAATTTTAATTAAGAGATTAACAAGGTTAACACCCGGGGTGTTGCACTAGGCCAAGAGAGGAGTAGGGCCTGTGGGATAAGGAAAGGGAGGGAGCAGGCCAAGGGGTCACTGGTTGGGCCACTGGGCCAGATAGGGGAGAGGAGGCAAGGATGGAAAAAGGAATTCCTTTTCTATTTTCTAGAACTACTTTTCCCAAACTCTTTTCAAATTCATTTTCCAAAATAGTTTTGAAATTTGAAACTCACTCAATACAATTAAATCCAATGCAAAGGCATGAATGCTCAAACATGTTGCTAAATAAAGGGCAAATTTTAATTTAATGAAAAGTTTTTATTTTCCTTTATTTTTATGAGCACAAAAAATCGAAATTAAATCAATTTGAACTTATTTTCAGAATTCAAATTTTCGGGTGTTACACTTGCTTAGTTATCAATTTCATATCTTGCTACTTGAATGGCTACCACTTTTCTAGCTAGGACACACAATTAGGCACTAGGGGGAGAATTGACATTTGATAGGTTTTAATTTTGCATTAGAATTTAAAACAAGCTCAATTCACTCTCCTATTGGGCGTCTTGATCCTTTCAACTAGCCATGCCACGGCCTTAAGACAAGTACATGGTTTACTGATCAGCGGTCTCATACCTTGTCTCATGCAATGCCACATAGGATATTTGCTTACATAGAGGAAAGAGAAAGGTGAGAAAGAAAGAGGTTATCGTTTCTGAGAGTCTCTATGTGATTTTGGTAATTGAGTGACAACCTATGTGAGCTAATATGTGTTCAAGTGATATATATATATACAGAGGAGATTAGTTCACATGAGATCGTGTGATGAAGGAGCTTATTGCACATGAGACATGACATGGAGTCATGTGACCAAGGTGGAGAAGATCAAGATGAGGCTTGCCTTGATGGACCGGTTGCAAGTGTGAAGGGCAGGTGAGTGATGCTTGGCGCCGATGAACTGATGCAACGGTGAAGAGCAAGTGAGGTCAAGATCGATGAACCAATACGGTCACATGATGATATGAAGTAGATCATATCATTTGGTGATAGGTTGGTGCATGTGTTGCATCAACATTGGAGAAGGAGATGGAATGGAATGCGCAAGGCAAAGGTACAACCATAGGGCATTTCTTTTCACCGGTCATAGGTGTGTAGAGAAGTATATGACCGGGTTTAGGATAGATGGTCGTACTATAAAGAGGAGCAAACTTGTTTGCATATCGGTTATCTAGTGCCACTTGAGCGATCTAACATTGCGATGCATTAGGATCGAGTGGCGTGGTGAGAGCAAGTGAAAACCCTTTGAAAATAATTATGAAAATGCTAACACACATGCACATGGTGATGTACACTTGGTGGTGTTGGCACATTTATAAGGGAGAAGGTGTTGGAGTTGAATTGAATCAACTCGGAGAAGAGAAAAATGTTTTTCGGTATGCTCCTAACACTAGGATGTCTCTTGGATTGGAATACTTATTTGATTCATTGTGATATGGATCAAATGGTTATAAGGTACGTGTATCCCTCTGAGTTAGCTTTCCAAAAAGTCCAAGATCATCGAAATCGGAGTTCGGAGCTAAGAGATACAGATGTTTCCGTGCGGGATGTGCTAGTCCGGACGCACTGTGCAGTCCGGACGCAACGTCTCTAAAGGTCCGGACGCATGGCCATTAGTCCGGACCGTAGCGTCCGGACCTGCGTCCGAAGCTCCAAAAATGCTTTTACGAACGTTCTATGAGGTCCGGACACTAACTAGCGTCCGGAGGTGCTGTCCGGACAGCGTTCGGAGTAAAATTCGCTCTCGGGAGCTCTCTGTGTATAGTCCGGACCTTCACTGTAGCTAGCATCCGGAGGTGTTTTCGGCTAAGAAAAGCGCGCCAACAGCTCGATTCAAGCGGCTAGGTGGTCCGGACGCATGGACAATGGTCCGGACCCAAGTGTTGGGAGCGTCCGGACGTATGCAGTGAAAGGGAAAATGGCTAGTTTTTCCCCTCCCTCTATAAGTAGACAAGGTGGCTGCCCTTGGCTTGTTGCTGAGCACTCTAGGGCCTTTGTGGCTTGTGTTCGTGTGTTTGGGCGCCCTCTAACTCACATACACTTGATAGTGATCATCCGATTGTGTGAGAGAGCGATTCTACTGCGTTGCATTGCGAGTTTGCATCGAGTGGCACTAGGTGATCGTCTTGCAAATCGGTGGTGCTTGTTACTCTTGGAGGTTGCCACCTCCTAGACGGCTTGGTGATTGTGGCTCCGTCGAAGCATGCAAGAATCTTGTGTGTGGCTCCAGAGAAGAGCTTGTGAGGGGTGTTTGTAAGGTCCTATCCCAAGGCTAGAGGGGGGTGAATAGCCTAAACTGAAATTCTAAAAATAACTCAACAACAAGTTAGACAAAAAGGTGGCGAAGCTTTGACTAGCAATAGAAAACTAAAAGATGTGAATCCTCCTATCACAATTGCTATCCTAATAACTCTAGGATCAATCAATTCCTACACAATACTAGGAGCCCTATAGGCACAACCTAATATACTAAGCAAGTATGAATAAGTAAGTGCAAAGATGGGAGGAATGATTATACCGACTTGTAGAGGTCTAGAGCCAATCAAATGAGGAACTCCAATAGCCAATCAATCACACAAAGATGACACTTGATTTTTCACCAAGGTTCACTAGTTTGCCCACTAGCTACGTCCTTGTTGTGTCGGCTCACTTACTTGGAGGTTCAAGAGCTAATTGGCATCACACGTCAAACCCGTCACCGGGTGCCTCACAACCAACACAAGATAAGGGCACTCAACGACACGCGCAATCCACTAGAGTTACCTTTGCGATCTCCCGCGGGGAAGGCACAAGAACCCCTCACAATCTTCACTTGTGGTCGACGAAGCACAATTACCAAGCTTCTCGAATCCACATCGCTTGCTCCAAACCGTCTAGGTGAAGACAATCACCAAGAGTAACAAGAAACTAGCAGCGGTATCAACTCCCAAGTGCCACTAAGATGAATCACTCATGCAATGGACTTGAACACTCAAATCTCAAATGGATGATCAAAATCAACTAAGAGATGAGTGGGAGTGTGTGTGGTTTGCTCACAAGAGTATACAATCAGCCAAATGTGCAAGAGTTCAAGAGAGGGGTTCCTTAAACCAGCCACACACCCTTATATAGCCTCCTCAAAGGAACTAGCCGTTTTCCCTTTTTGGAGCTGCAGAACCTGACCACCGGACTACTTTTGGAGACCACCAGACCATTGTAATTGGTCCGACGGTATGGTCCGACGCTTGGTCCAGAGCCTAGTCCGACGCTTCTGCGTGCGCCACGTGTCCTCTCTCTTCTGATTTGACCGTTGGAGATTCAAAAGTCTGACCACTGGACCACTTGCAATAGTCCGGAGCCCTGGTCCGATGCTTGGTCTGGTGCTTCTCCCTTAGCTTTACTTTGGACTACAGTAAGCACCCAAGCTCCGGACTTCTGGTCCGGAGCTCACCACCGGACCATATCCTCTAGTCCGGAGCTTCTCCAGTCCTCTGTCGATTTCACACAGTGAGTGCCAGTACTCCGGACCACTAGTCCGAAGCTGACCATCGGACCATTGCACCTGGTCCGGAGCTTGCCTTGATCTCCTGCTGAGCCACCGGACTCTGAAAACTGGTCGACTGATGGTCCGATGCACCACCGGACCACTAGTCCGACGCCCTTCTGTCTGAGCCCTGCCTCAGTCTGAACCACCGGACCACTTCCAATAGTCCAGTGCTCACATACAGACTGGTCGGGAGCTCCTGTGTTAATCAGAATCTTCTTCTCTTTTCTTCCCTTGATCTCATGTGCCAACACCAAGTGTTTCACTGACTTGTGCAAGTGTGTGGCATATTTTAACAAGTTTTACAAGGTTGCTCATTACCCAAAACAATAGAGATCTTTCAATCTCTCCCTTTTTGGTAATTGATGACAACCCATATAAAATGATATGAAATATGATTTTATTTTCAACTTTGAAATGCTTGACACCACTTGGAAGATATGATTATAAAAGACAGTGGTCAATCATTTCCAAGTTGGTTTGATAGTGTTAACTCCCCCTAGATGTGTGCACTTCTATGAATATGAATCAAGCTTTGCACACATGCTTAGATAGAACTTTTGGAGGGGTGAACAACTAACAAACTATGACATGATGCTAAGGTTTTAAGATTAGACCTTTGAAGCGTGATACCAATCGAAGTGCGCCTATTATTTCACCCTTAGAACATGGTTAGCTTGACACCACGTGGAATACATAATATAAACAAGATAGGATATCTAGCTAACTTCCTATGCATGCTAGTGATCAAATCATCAATCAAGATTACAACTAGTCATGCACCACACAAGCAAGAAATCACTTGAAAAAGTATTATAACTTCAATGCAAGTAAGCATATGAGTGAATGCACATTCAAATGCAACAAATTGTTCATAGGCTTGCTCCCCTACTTGTGTGCCCAAATTTAATTTTTCATTTTTCGAAAATCTTATTTCTCCCCCTATTTCTAGATTCCACTTGTTTCTTTCCTTATCATGCTTCTCATTTTAACATTTCTCACCTTTACTATTTCTCCCCCTTTTACTATCATTTTAACACAATTTCTCCCCTTTTGTCACACATTACCACAAAGGAGACCACTTGTAGTAATATGTATCACTTGAGGATACTTAGAGAGATTTGTTTATCAAGTCAATATAGAAAGGAATGGGGTGAATTATCAAATTATATTCAACCTAGATTACTTGTCCTAGATACTTAACACGGTTTAAACCATGGACAAGCTTCGTCACACATCTTGCAATGGTTATCTTGACCATGTTGGTTAAGTACAAGAATAAGCATTCTAGACTAAACATGTAAGTTTGCAAGCTTATCAACATGTCATATGCCATCACTAGATCAAGCAACTCATAGAAACTATAGTGATGTCATATGTCCATAGAAAACATTTTGATTTTCATGAATGAGCTTATCATGAGTGATGTCTATATGCTTCTACACAAGACTAGCAAAGGATGAATGCATATGTCAATCAATTGTACCTCGCTATGTTGGAGTAGAGGCATGTCATAGATGGGGTGCATCAACTCATGTTAGAGAAATCCAAGATGTTCAACTCATTCCTCAACTTGCAGAACCTCTTTTCATCAAGTGGCTTGGTGAAAATGTCGGCTAATTGATCATCGGTGCCCACATTGTTAATGAAAATGTCACCCTTTTGTTGATGATCTCTTATGAAGTGATGTCTCACATCGATGTGCTTTGTCCTTGAGTGTTGGACGGGGTTGTTGGTGAGCTTCACCGCACTTTCATTCTCACAAAGAAATGGGACTTTCTTGAATTGATTTCCATAGTCCTCCAAAGTGGCTTTCATCTACAATAGTTGTGCACAACAACTCCCCGCACTAATGTATTCGGCTTCGGTGGTAGAGAGTGCCACACTATTTTGCTTCTTGGATGACCATGAGACTAGTGACCTTCCCAACATTTGACATGTACCACTAGTGCTCTTTCTATCCACTTTGCAACCCGCATAGTCGGAGTCCGAATATCCAATCAATTCAAATCTTGACCCCTTTTGAAACCATAGTCCAACCTCTTGTGTATGTTTGAGATATCTCAATATCCTCTTTGTGGCTTTCAAATGACTCTCTCTAGGAGATGCTTGAAACCTTGCACACATGCATATACTAAACATGACATCCGATCTTGAGGCGGTCACATATAGTAAGCTTCCAATCATAGACCGATAGAGTGTTTGATCTACCATCATGCCACTTGAGTCACTATCCAAATGTCCATTAGTCCCCATGGGAGTACTAATGCCTTTAGCTTCTTCAGGCCCAAACTTCTTCATCATGTCCTTGATGTACTTGCCTTGACTCACAAATGTATCATTCTTCAATTGTTTGATTTGAAGTCCAAGGAAGTAACTAAGTTCACCAATCATTGACATCTCAAATTCATTAGCCATCATTTCTCCAAACTCTTCACAAAAGTCTTGATTTGAAGGTCAAAAGATAATGTCATCCACATAGATTTGCAAGATGAACAAGTCATTTCCAATCTTCTTGGTGAATAGGGTAGTATCAACCAATCCCATCTTGAACCCTTTAGAGAGGAGAAAGCTTCTCAACCTCTCATACCATGCTCTAGGTGCTTGCTTTAACCCATAGAGAGCCTTCTTGAGCTTGAATACATGGTCGGGCTTCTTAGCATCTTCAAAACCAGGTGGTTGCTCAACATACACCTCCTCATTGATATATCCATTTAGGAATGCACTCTTGATATCCATTTGGTATAGCTTGATATTGTGTGCTCAAGCATAGGCTAATAGTATTCTAATTGCCTCTAATCTTGCCACCGGAGCATATGTTTCCCCAAAGTCTAGACCTTCAACTTGAGAGTAACCTTGAGCTACTAGTCTTGCTTTGTTCCTCTAATCTTGTGTTCTTGAACTCACTCCTATTGTCACTTCTAACTCTCTTGATAGTTGTTTCAAACTCATTTTGGCACCTCTTGACAAATGACTTGAAGATATCAAATGTATCACTCTTGTCACTCAAGAAGAATACCCATGTGTATCTTGTGAAGTCATCCACTATCACAAATCCATACTTATTGCCACCAATGCTCATATAAGTTGTTGGCCCAAAGAGATCCATGTGCAATAACTCAAAAGCTTTGCTTGTACTCATGATGCTCTTCTTTGGATGAGTGTTGCCAACTTGCTTTCCCGCTTGACATGCACTACATAGCTTGTCCTTCTCAAATGTGACATCCCTCAAGCCCTTCACTAGATCATGCTTGATTAGCTTGTTGAGTTGCTTCATGCCAACATGTCCAAGCCTTATATGCCATAACCAACCCATGCTAGACCTTGAGATGAGACATGTAGATAGTTGGGTCTCACTAGCATTGAAATCCATTAGGTAGAGGTTTTCATACCGAAATACCTTGAAGATCATGTTTGAACCATCTACACTAATGATTTCCACATCCTCCACTCCAAAGATGCACTTGAAACCGAGATCACACAATTGGGCAACCGACAATAGATTGAACTCAAGCCTTTCCACTAGAAGCACATTGCTAATGCTTAGATCATTGGAGATAGCAATCTTCCCAAGTCCTTTCACCTTGCCTTTGCCATTGTCACCAAATGTGATACTATCAAAGCCTTGTGTATTATCTTGGTTGATTGAGTTGAACATCCTTCCATCACCGGTCCTGTGTTGAGTGCACCCACTATCAAGCACCCAATGCCTCCCTCCGGCTTTGTAATTGACCTACAAGAGAGATCAATTCTTTTTAGGTACCCAAACTTGCTTGGGTCCTCCAAGGTTAGTTACCAAAGATTTTGGTACCCAAATGGACTTCTTGGAAGCCATCCATGGTGCACCAATAAACTTGGCATGAACACATTAGTATCCTTGGAAAGTACATAGAATGAATCAACTCTCATGGAGGATACATCTTGTTTGGCCTTCTTGTTCTTGCATGCTTGCTCATTGTGACCAACTTGCTTGCAACTCTTGCAATAGCTACCGGTGTTCTTCACAAAATGAGTTTTGTGAGAAACAAAGGCGGCCTTGCCTTTCTTGGCGGTATAGCCCAATCCCTCTTTGTAGAGAGATGCCCTTTGGCTACCCAAGCACATAAGCAAGTGGTCCTCACCTACATAAGCCTTAGCTAAGGAGTGATTGAGCTTTGTAACCTCCTTCTTGAGGGTTTCATTTTCCACCTTTAGTGAAACATCACAAGTGACACCATCACTAGTAGATGAAGTAGGAATGATAGTGCTACAAGAGGGGTTAGTGGGATCAACAATGATAGGAGTATAGAAAGATTCATCAAGAATATCACAACTAACTCCCATGTCACATGTTTGAGCAATCTCCTTCTTACTTTGGTCAAGGAGAGAGGAATGAGTTCTTTCAAGCTTAGAGTGAGACTTCACTAGCTTCTCATGGGCTTCCATTAGCCTCTCATCAGATGCCACGGCCTCATCAAGGTTTTGCTCAAGAGCCACATTGGCCTTGCGCAATTCCTTGCATTCCTTCCTCTTCTTGTGAATGTAATCCTTACCTTGGTCAAGCATGTCCATGAGTTCCTCCTTTGAGGGCTCCTCACTATCACTATCTGTAACACACCCGGGTGTTAACCTTGTTAATCTCTTAGTTAAAATTTGATCATGTCATCATATGCATTAAGCATCATTCATTTGTTTGAGAACCTGGATATGCATTGAACTAAAATGAGTTTACTTGCTTGTGTTTGATCTTTTGTTTGGATGCAGGTCACCTTTTTCAAAATCTCAAATTAAAATTTGTTATCCAAAACCCTTTCCCAGAGGGGGTGGATTAAACCCTAATCAGGATTTTCAAAATCTATAAAGTTTTTGCTTATGGTTGTTTAAGCAAAGTTGTAGATCTCAAGATTTTGAACATCTTTCGTGTTCAAAGTTTTTCCTGAAAACCCCTGGAAGCTTGAGCATTCTTGCAAAACAGCCGCAGGGTCAGTTCTGTCTTTTCCTCGAGCAGCTGCTTGGCGGGTCGTTCTCGACGTCGCTCCTGGCCGACACTTGTCACCAGCCGCGCAACGCCTGTCCAGGGACTCCCGTCTTGTCGTGGGTACGTGGCGATCTTGCGGAGCCCGTTGCCGTCTTTAAAAGCGGGACGCCGTCATCTCTTCTTTCCTTTCCACGCCACTGCTCCACTCTTCTCCACTCTACTTCGCTTCGCTCTGCCTTGCTTCGCCGAGCGCTTCACCTCCACCGTTGACGAACTCGTCTGAGCTCGTTAGCCGCTGCCAATCACTCAATCTTTCGTCGTTGCCTTCGCCTTGACTTGCGCATCTTCGGGGTAAGTTGGTTGAAGTTGTAGAGCCCACATTCGTTCAGTGCGGATCTGTCTTCCTCAGCTCCGACGCAACTCCCGCCGCGCTGGTCCGTCTTCGGTCCGGCTACGCAGGAGCCGCATTGTTTTTTTCTCTTGGGTTTCTTGTTCCTTGTTCATCTCTGAGTATTGTCGGGTTCTCCGTTTTGCAAATGGTGGACCACAGCTCCGGAATATCTTCGTTGCCGCGCAGCCCTTCGTCTCCGCCGGCCCGTTCTCCATCGACGGTCGCCTCTGCTTCATCTCCGGCCACGCTTGCTTGTGCTCCGTGACCAGGGTGAGCTCCTTGACCTCTGCGCTCTTCTCGTTTGTCCTTGTATCGAGCCTTAGCGCTCTGTCCTCGAGCGCCGCCGTTGTTCTTGTTCGACGCGGCGGTGTGTTCGTTGCCTTGTTGTTGTAGTTGATCTTTTCGAGATCTGAGTCTTGCGCTAGTTTCGCCTAGCCGTCCTGAGTCAGTCTCGAGGGGTAGTTTCCCTCGAGCGCGTGCGTGTTCTCTCCGGCGCGCGTCGAGCAGTTTCTCCGTCGACCGTCAGTGCCGTCGACGAGGGTGTTGAGTTCCGTTCTGAGTTTGCCTCTTGCGCGTTTCGCTTTGTTTGGGGGCCGCTTAGCTTGCTAGAGTTGTTGGTTGTTTTGATCGAGGGTCGATCGAGGTCTGATCGAGGCCTAGCTCCTTTGATCGAGGCCTATGTCCGTCGGCATGTGTGTGCGGTCGAGCTCGGTTCACCGCCATGGTCGTCGACGAGGTTGGCCGTGTAGGTTTTAGCCTTGTTTCTGTGGGCGTTTTGCTCGCAGTTGTCTTCTGAGTCGTGATCGAGGCCTAGCCTCGAGATCGAGTGTCGATCGAGGCCTCTCTCTTCTTTCGATCGAGGTCTGTTCTCGACGGTGTGCGATCGGTCGAGCCCCGTCCGATCGTCAGCACCCTCGATGGGGTGTCTCTGTAGGTTTGTTTGAGTCGTGGCGTACCTCGTTGGGTTCGGCTCGGCAAGCCGAGGCAAGTTCGAGGGGTAGCCGTTCGGTTTGGTCATCGGCAGCGACTCGCCGCTGTGTTTTGTGGTTCTCGACGCCACCGCTCGAGCCTCTGTGTCGCTGATGGTCGAGTCTCAGCCGCCCGAGGGTCTGGAGCAGAGTTCTTCCTGTTTCCTGTTTTCCTGTTTTTAGTTCTGTAGTTATGCCCTGTTTAGTTATAAAATGTTTAGAAACCCTAATACCTTTAGGCCTTGAGTGATTTTGGGTTATTTGATACATATGGTCATTGTCCAGTGACAAACACAAGTTGGACATGCTCGATGTAATGTTGTTTGCTCAGTTCTTTTAGGGTTATCTGTTTTAGCCTTTTCTTTTAAGAGCCTGTTTGTTTGTGTTGAGCATCATGTTTACTATTCAAGCATCATCTAAAACATGTCCTTATATCGTGTAGATTGTTCGTTGGTTGGGTTGGATACCTCCAGTGCAGAGGTTTTCTCTCTTGAATCTGAGCCCGAGTTCGTTTATCCCTCCAACCAAGGCAAGCCCCGGTGCATTCAAACACTTCCTTGTATTTAAAATGTTTGCTTTAAATACACTTATGTTATACTATTCCATTACGGTATTCAATCAAATTCCTACTTGATGCATAGCCTTACCTTGAATTATTTATTCCTGTACCTTGACACTGTTTCAAAATACGGATGTTGCTTCATGCTGCTTAGCAATGCTTAGACCGATAGAGTCAGATGATTTCCTGTCACCTGCGAGAATAGGTGGTAACCTGTTTGCTTCGGCAATGGCTCTGTTTTCAAGAAGAATAGCGGATTGCTGCGGCAAATGGCTATGTCCTCTTGATGGAAGTAATAATCTGAGACCGGGCGGACTCGGTGTTGGAGAGCTACTAGATGTGGATATCTGGTGAGCGGGTTCTTTCCTCCTGTGTCGATTAGGAACCGTCCGTTGTAGACGTCCAAGGGTTGTGACTTTGGAGTACTTATCACATACTCCGGGAAGCTGGACTCTGGCTATTCTCGCTTGAAGAACGGTTAACCCGCACTGGGAGTGGAGAGATGGCGAGAGTAGTGTGTACCCTCCAAGTTAGCGAACTGGATGGAGGTGTACTGTGCTCTCGGGTGGCGGAACCCCGGTCTTGGCGAGAGGATCCAGGGAAAGGTAGTCATATGCGTGCTTTAAGCGGCTGTATATGTCCTGTGATAGGGAAGCCCCAGCTGGGATAAACCGGTTTGAATCGCCGTGTTCCTCGGATATGGAAACATGACCCTGTCCTCTACCGCGTAGTAATACACTTTAACTGGATACTGGTTGGATCCCTTCGTGGATGCTTATTACCTTGTTATCGATCATACATCCAGGTCGATACTTGAGTAATCTTACGGATAACATAAATGATTTCAATTCTTTTTATAAATGCTCATTTATGCAAAACACTTGATTCTTGCAAACCACACCTTGAATCCCATGACTTGCATACTGTTTTGTCCACCAAATACTTTTCTTTGTCGGATAAGTCTTGTGGAGTACTCCTGTACTCAGGGTTTGTTAACCCCTGTTGCAGATGAGGATCACAACCCGGTGTGTGTGGCTCCTTGCTGCATGACCGTGGTCAGTGTAGATGAAGATGAAGAATAACCTGTCTTTGCTTGACTCTTGGGCAAGAGTACCTCGGTTCTTTGTTCTTTCGCTATCAGCAGCTTGATGTATCTTATCGTATGACACTAAGTTATGTTTCAAAACTTATGGTTTGTAATATGACTTTAAATTTCCGCTACTTTGATGTAATATAAAAATTTGGTATTACTTCTGTCATGATTGTGATAAGGTTGATCCTGTTCGGAAAGAGGTGGATGACCCGCTGCAAAGTGGCGACACCTGATGGGCTAATTAAGATTTGGATCATCTGTTGGAGATTAAGTTGGTTAATCCTGACAAGTGGGCCCTATCTTAAGAGGTTCTGTCACACTATCGCTCTCACTCTCATCATGAGAAAGTACCTTAGTGGACTTAGCCATGAAGCATGATGATGGAGTGTCAAATAGAGAGATCTTGTCCCTCATTGCAATGCTTGCAAATGCCTTCTTCTTGGTAGTGGTCTTCTTCTCTTGATCACTATCATCATTACAAGAAGAATCACTATCCCAAGTGACAATATGAGAGTAGCCCTTCTTGTTGTTGTTGTTTTCAAATAGGGGCTTCTTCACCTTCTTGCCTCTCTTCTTGTGATCATCATCATCCTTGTCACTATTGTAGGGACAATGAGCAATGAGATGATCAAAGCTTCCACACTTGAATCACTTCCTTGGTTCATCATGATTCTTGAAAGAAGTCTTCTTTCTTCTTGAACCATAGCCCTTCTTATTCATGAATCTCCCAAATTTCCTCACAAAGAGAGTCATCTCCTCTTCATCAAGATCACTAGCACTTTGGTCTTCACTTTCACTAGATTCTTCAATCTTGCTCTTGCCCTTGATCTTGCATGATGATGTAGCTTTGAATGCACTCTTCTTCTTCTCATCCTTCTTGTCTTCCTTCTTGACATCTTCTTCCTTGTTCTCCCGATAAGCATCTTGAGTCATGACATCTCCCAAAACTTGATTCGGAGTCATGGTGTCTAGCCCACCTCTCACAATCAAGGTCACAAGTGTGTCAACCCGGGATGGAAGACACCTCAAGAACTTGTGAGAGAAGTCCTTGTCCTCAACCTTCTCACCAAGAGCCATGAGATCATTGACTAGCACTTGAAGCCGATAAAACATCTCCGGCACATTTTCATCATCCTTCATCTTGAAGCTTGCAAATTTCTCCTTGAGAATGTATGCCTTAGCTCCCTTGACGGCTTGTGTGCCCTCAAATGATTCCTCAAGCTTCTTCCAAGACTCATGATCACTCTATAGATTCTTGATTTGCTCAAAGACCTTCTCATCAAGAGCCTCATGGATGGCACTAAGAGCAATGTCATTGTGTTGAAGCTTCTCTTCCTCTTGTGGAGTTGGAGCCTCCACATTCACAACCTCAAACTTCTTGTCCACCACAAGCCACACCTTCCGGCTAATTGACTTGATGTGTGCGGTCATCTTGACCTTCCAATAGTCATAGTTGGAACCATCAAATTTTTGTGGTTTCTTCATGTTGTTGATATGAGCCATGATCACACCGTAGGTTGTTAAGCCTCAAATCAATGGTGTACTAGCTTTGATACCACGTGTAAGGTCCTATCCCAAGGCTAGAGGGGGGTGAATAGCCTAAACTGAAATTCTAAAAATAACTCAATAACAAGTTAGACAAAAAGGTGGCGAAGCTTTGACTAGCAATAGCAAACTAAAAGATGTGAATCCTCCTATCACAATTGCTATCCTAATAACTCTAGGATCAATCAATTCCTACACAATACTAGGAGCTCTCTAGGCACAACCTAATATACTAAGCAAGTATGAATAAGTAAGTGTAAAGATGGGAGGAATGATTATACCGACTTGTAGAGGTCTAGAGCCAATCAAATGAGGAACTCCAATAGCCAATCAATCACGCAAAGATGACACTTGATTTTTCATTAAGGTTCACTAGTTTGCCCACTAGCTGCGTCCTTGTTGTGTCGGCTCACTTACTTGGAGGTTCAAGAGCTAATTGGCATCACACGCCAAACCCGTCACCGGGTGCCTCACAACCAACACAAGATAAGGGCACTCAACGACACGCGCAATCCACTAGAGTTACCTTTGCGATCTCCCGCGGGGAAGGCACAAGAACCCCTCACAATCTTCACTTGTGGTCGACGAAGCACAATCACCAAGTTTCTCGAATCCACACCGCTTGCTCCAAACCATCTAGGTGAAGGCAATCACCAAGAGTAACAAGAAACTAGCAGCGGTATCAACTCCCAAGTGCCACTAAGATGAATCACTCATGCAATGGACTTGAACACTCAAATCTCAAATGGATGATCAAAATCAACTAAGAGATGAGTGGGAGTGTGTGTGGTTTTCTCACAAGAGTATACAATCAGCCAAATGTGCAAGAGTTCAAGAGAGGGGTTCCTTGAACTAGCCACACACCCTTATATAGCCTCCTCAAAGGAACTAGCCATTTTTCCCTTTTTGGAGCTGCAGAACATGACCGTCGGACTACTTTTGGATACCACCGGACCATTGTAGTTGGTCCGACGGTATGGTCTGACGCCTGGTCCGGAGCCTAGTCCGACGCTTCTGCGTGCGCCACGTGTCCTCTGTCTTATGATTTGACCGTTGGAGATTCAAACATCTGACAACCGGACCACTTGCAATAGTGCGGAGCCCTGGTCCGACGCTTGGTCTAGTGCTTCTCCCTCAGCTTTACTTTGGAGTACAGTAAGCACCAAGCTCCGGACTTCTGGTCCGGAGCTCACCACCAGACCATATCCTCTAGTCCGGAGCTTCTCCAGTCCTCTGTCGATTTCACACAGTGAGTGTCAGTACTCCGGACCACTAGTCCGAAGCTGACCATCGGACCATTGCACCTGGTCCGGAGCTTGCCTTGATCTCCTGCTGAGCCACCGGACTCTGAAAACTGGTCGACTGATGGTCCGATGCACCACCGGACCACTAGTCCGACGCCCTTTTGTCTGAGCCCTGCTTGAGTCTGAACCACCGGACCACTTCCAATAGTCCGGTGATCACATACAGACTGGTCCGGAGCTCCTGTCTTAATCAGAATCTTCTTCTCTTTTCTCCCCTTGATCTCATGTGCCAACACCAAGTGTTTCACTGACTTGTGCAAGTGTGTGGCATATTTTAACAAGTTTTACAAGGTTGCTCATTAGGTTGTAGATGCAATGCATGTAATGAACTCCTAATGGCACTTGATAGATGTAACCACTAACTATTTTCTCCTCTTTATAGTACGGTTACCTATCCTAAATGTGATCACACCCACTAGGTGTCTTGATCACCAAAATGAAAATCCTAGCAATACCTTTGCCTTGAATAGCTCAGGGTTTCCTCCTCTTCTCTTCTTTTCCAAGTGTGGAACTTTTGCTAACTTCCTCCTTAGCCTCCAGTGCTCCATCACTTGTCTCCTTCTCTCTTCACCTTGTGTACTAAGCCTACTCAACACTTAGAGCTAGGTTAGTACTTAGGTTTCATCAATTACCCAAAAAAATAGAGATCTTTCAGTGTTGTGCTCGCCTCGCGGGAAATCGCGAAGATCAACTCTAGTTGAGTGTGTCATTGAGTGCCCTCATCTTGTGTTGGTTGTGCAGCACCCGATTGTGGGTTAGGCTTGAATGCCTATTAGCGCTGTGAACCTCCAAGTGAGTGAGCCGAAACAACGGGGACTAGCTTGGTGGCGACCAAGTGAACCTCGGGAGAAAAATCACTGTGTCAACCTTGTGTACATCTTCTCCGTGGTTTGCATTCTCCAAATCACTAGCTTGTATTTACTTGTTCATACTTGTGCTAATGCTTTAGTTGTTGCTCTTGCAACTTGTTTAGCTTGTGTAGCTTACTAGTTACCTTCTTCCTTGTATAGCATAGAAGTATCTCTTGAGTGGCTAATTGGCTTGTGTAGCCTTGTTAGTCGCATTGCTTAGTTTGTGTAGCTAACTAAGTTGAGCTCTCTAGTTGACTTGTGTAGTCTTGCTAGAGAGCATTGCTAGTGAGATTAGGTGCTTTGTGCTTTACTTACTAGTATGTGTAGGAGCTCCTGGTGTGCTTAGAGTACTAGTTGCTTAGGTTTGTGTGACCTTGCAACCTAGAATTATTTAGGTGAGCTTCCTAGCTTGGCACCTTAGTTAGCATAATAGACATTCTTTGCTAGGTGCTAGAGTTATAGATAGAGGGGTGTAGTCTTGGTTAGACCGATAGTTTTAATTCCGCATTTGTTTCGGTTAGCCGTTGCTTAGTAGCTTGGTCTCTCATTTGTGGTCTTTACCGACCCGAGAGGATGGCGACTTATGGGCTAGATGTTGATTGTCCACACATTTTTTATGGCACTCACTTTGAACGGTGGAAAAATTGGATGGTATACAATTTCAAATTTATTTGCCCTCAAATGTGGTGGATTGTAGATGTAGGCTTTTCTCATGTGTGGGATGAAGAGAACCTAACCCAAGCATAAGAGAATGCCTAGATCTAGAGATCCAAGCTACTAACATCATGTATAGATCTTTGACTCAATGCATATTTGGAGAGATCATGGACATGAAGACACCTCATGAGATTTGGTCCTATCTCATTGAAAAATATGGGACGGTCTCAAGTGATGGTGATGAGTTAGTGGCGCATGAGGATGTTGAGCATGACCACAACTTGGTGATTGTGGAAGATTGCTCCACCTCATGGTCAAGTGATGATGATAAAAGATCAACTACAAGCACACTTGACAAGATTGATGATGATGCCACAAGTGTTGCAAATGATGATGCTACTCCATGCACACTTGGTGGTGATGAAGATGGTTCATGCTCGGTTGATGGTGCTATCACAAGCTCTACTACATCACCACATTGCTTTATGTCACAAGGTGACACAAAGATATCAAATAGTAATGTTGTTGATCATGTTGATTCATATGATGAGCTTGTAGATAAACTTACTAGCATGACCATGTCTTTAGTGAATGAGAAAACTAAAACCTTGAAATTGGAAAAAGAAATCTCAACTCTAAAGAACACTCGTGAACAAAAAAAGAAAATAATTCATACTTCTATTTGTTCACAAAAGAGCTTAATGTAACTCATGAGGAACTTGTTGATTCTCATGAAGAATTAATTGAAATTCATGCTTCACTCCTTAAAGCTTCAACAAAGAAAATCACAACTCTAAAAGACTCATGTGAAGAACATAAGCACTTACTTGATGTTCTTAAATCTTCACATGAAAAACTAAAACTAGATCATGAGCAACTCCGTGTATCTCATGAAGGTTTGGTTCACAAACATGGTGATCTAATAAAAGAATTGTTGAATCTTAAAAATGATGAGAGCTCATCACATGGGTCAAATGATCAACTACATATTGTTACTAACCCTTGTGATGTAGGCAAGAAGCATGTATCCACCTCTTGTGACGACTTACTTGATATTCCATGTTCTTCACATATAGATGCTTGTTCTACTTCCTTGTCTTGTGAGACTAACCTTTTGAAGGAGAACAATGAGCTCAAAAATGAATTGAAGAATATGAGCAATAAGTTAGAGAGGTGCTACAACTCTAAAGTCACCTTTGAGCATATGTTGACAAACACTAAAAGTTATGGTGACAAGAGTGGAGTTGGCTTCAATAAGAGCAAGGGCAAGAAAATGAAGAAGCAACAACAAAAGAAGCTATCTCATTTCATGTGCTTCATATGTTGTGATATGGGACATCTTGCCAATGGTTGCCCAAACAAAGAGACGCTCAAGTTGAAGAAAGAAGAAGAGAGGCTAAAGCATGTCAAGTGCTTCAAGTGTCACATTTGGGGTCATCTCACCTCAATGTACCCAACCAAGCAATTGGTGAAGCAACAAGTAGAGCCTCAAGCTATGCCACGAGTCACACCCCAAGTACTATACAAGATCAACCATGAAGATGGTCATTTGGGTATGATGAAGAAGAAGACTAGAAGAGGTGGCAAAGCAAGATCAAGTCATCCAACCCCTATTCAAGATGACATGATGATGAGCAAAGATCAAGAGAAGAATCATTTGGCTCACATCAAGTTCTACAAGTGTGATGACATGGGACACTTTGCCTCGAGGTGTCCTACCAAGCTTGAAGTGAAGAATCAAGCAAAAGAGAAGAGGCAAGGCAATGAGAAGCAACATTTGAGCAAGGAAGAAAAGGCTCAATCAAAGAGAGTTTGCTACTCATGTTGGGAAAGGGGACACATGGCTCATTCTAATCCTATTTCAATTGATAATGATGATATGCTTAGAAAGGATGGAAATGGTACCTCTATGGTTGTTATTGCAAAACATCCCGCTATCCATAATAAGGCATTGCCTAAGTATGTTGCTCCTAACTTGAGAGGACCTAAACTAGTTTCGGTACCATCAACAAGTGGATGAATGTGTGTAGGTACCATTGGCATTGGAGGCTTGATTCAATTGATTACATATAGTTCATCATATGATTGAATCAAGTAATGAAGCTTAGTATTATTCTTATCCCAATGTCAAGTCAAAAGAATGAAGTCCAAGTGCTACAACATACAAGTGCATGATCAAGTTATGATGGTTCATTGGATTAATTGAAGGCTTGCAAATATTCAAGTTGAAGCTTGCTAATGGATTGATCATAATCTACTAAGGTATATTTCTTGTTGATCAAGCTCATTTGAGTGTGTATAAGATGTTTCAATTGGATATACACATAGTGCATATGAGTTGATTGAATTGTATATATATATATATATATATGTGTGTGTGTGTGTGTGTGCACTAGTTGCTTGCTATAAGGTGCTTGAATGGTTTTAATGCTTAGTGATCAAATTGAGTTGATTTGAATGGGTATGATTAAAAGACTTCTTTTAGTAAGTGGATTGAATGGATATAAGTCTTGAGAAAGTATTCAAACAAGTTGAGTTCAAGTTTGATTCAATTTGAAGAAGTATATCTCATAGTGTTCAAATCTGCCATTTATTCAAAATCTAAGCTAGTTGTGATCATAGCCATGTTTGAAAGATCAAATCTATTTGTATTGGCTTGAAATTTGGTATGCATGCGCTACACTTATGGTATTAGTTTCTGTGCAAATTTCATGGGTATTGGATAAGGGATACTTCGGTTTTGGAGTGGATCTTGTCTACACATGTGCAGCAGTTTTCAGCATGTACCTAGGTGGGAGGATGTGAAATCTGGTAGCAATCTAGTAATCCAATGAAGCTAAAATTGTTATGGATGCTAGATGACTTAGTGAAGCACATCTCCACCAAATTTCATGATCATTGGATAAGTACTTTGGGATTTATGATATATTCTATGAAGAGTACATAATCTGCCAGAAAAGTGACATTTATTGGATTGATCTAGAGTCACTTAGATTGAAAGGTCCTCATGTTGGAATCATGTTTATAAGTGATTGAGGCACCTATGTTTTATTTTGGTTTGAGCTAGAAGCATGACAAGCAATGAGTACAAGGACATTTGATTGTGGAGTGCATATGACACACATTTGGTACTCAAGTTAGAGATCAAGATCAAAACTCAAGATATAGTTGAACTTAGATTGGATTAATGTTCATTCATCAAATGGAGTTCAACATTTGAATCAATCAAACAAAGCTATCTTCAAGTGAGTATGAAGGATGATTCTTAGAAATAGGTCACTTCTCCCTAAGTGTAGGGGCTTGCCGCCATTGTGTAGGTAAAACCAAGTATGGTACTTGGAAGGCTAACATGGAAGTGGTGATCTAGGGATCATTTGGAGATGCTTAGTTGAAAGCTATCAATAGGATTGATCAAAAGAAAAGCAAGCAACACCCAAAAGAGAGAGATTCATTAATTTAACCTACAAGTGTATCATGACATTAAAGTAGTATCATCTTCTATAAGTGGTACATCATTTGGCACTCTCTCATGCAAGCAAAGATCAAGAAAGAAGCAAGTAAACCACAACAAGAAAGTGCACTTGATCTTTAGTGGGACTCAAATCATATGGGTGAAGAATGGAATTCATATTGATATTCATTGGTCTTCACCATGCTCTTAATTGGAATTCACATTGCTAATTGGAAATGAAATCTATATGATTATCCTCTACTCCAACATAGCAAATGTGAAATTGTTTGACATATGCATACATAATTAGTTAGGACATGTTTAGTGCATATAGTCATACATAGTGATCATTCATTGAAAATCAAATGAATTTGATGCTTATAGCCTACCACTATAGCTTGATTGAGTTATTTGATCTAGTGGTAGTATATGAGTATGTTCATGAGCTATTAAACCCAAGTACTTGATCTATTTTGGATTGCAATCAAGTGACAAGTACAACCTCTATAAGATAACCACTTAATGTGTGTGAACAAGCTTAGAGAGGGTTTAAACCGGACTTAAAAGCTTATGCTATTCATTATAGTTCAAGTCAAACATAGAAGCTCATGAAGACGAATCTAGTTAAAGCACAAGACAACAATGCAAATGGATATCAAGATGTAACCTACAAATGGTATCTGACTTATGCTAATCTTTCAAATAGTATCAACCTTCATATTGGTACTTGTAAAAGATGTCTAGTTCTAGCATACTTGTGATGATCCACATTGAGTTAATTCAAATAATTCTACAAGTGATAATCTCACAAGTGATATCCTATAAGCCAACAAGTGATCCTCAACTTTAAGTGATAAAATCAAAGTTCTCTTGCTTGCAAGGTTTATTTGGATGACATTTTCTTTGACCAAAGGGGAGTTTCCCTACTCAATGGTATAATGGTCAATGATATTTCATGAAGAGTCATTCCAATACATAGATGTTTGTGTCCATCAAAAATGAAAAGATACAAGTATCAACCATCTACCCTAGTGCAACCTTTGCATCAATATGAGCATACCTTTTATGGAAATTGATAACAAAGGGGGAGAGAATAGTGAACAAAGATATATTAGTGAATGGAAATGCACTAAGAGGGAGAGAGACATGGACATGGACATAAGGGAACAAGATCAAAGGATCAAAGTCTTGGACTAAGTGATGCACACAAGTAGGGGGAGCAAGCTCATGAACTTGATTGATTGCATTTGTTATGTGCATATTCATGTGCTTGCCTTGCATATTGCATAAGTCTTATCTTTATATGCATGTTTGTGCGGTGTATGCTAGTTGTAGGACTTGAATGATGACTTGATAAACTAGCATGCATAGGTTGTTAAGCTAGATATATGTTCCTTCAATTGATATCTAGAAATTGTGCCTTTAATGTTGATCTCACGGGGTTTTTTAGTTCCTTTGTGGTATCTAGCTAACCATGGTGGTGCTAAGGATGAACTTCAAAGTGGAACTACAATGGGTATCTTCAAAGGTTTATCCTATATCCCTTAGCATCACTTAGTAGTGCTAGCACTCCCAAAATTCCTATTCATGCATGTGTGCAAAGCTTAAAACAAATCTTGTTGAGCACACATGAAGGGGGAGCTATCACTACCAAGTCGGATTTTGTGGCATTTATCCAATTCATGGTATAGAGTTTAAATGTTGGATAAATGACATAATGTCCAAAAAGATCTTAATTTCCATATCTTTATAGAGTTGTCATCAATTACCAAAAAGGGAAAGATTGAGAGTCTCTATGTGATTTTTGTAATTGAGTGACAACCTAGGTGAGCTAATATGTGTTCAAGTGATATATACACAGGAGATTAGTTCACATGAGATTGTGTGATGAAGGAGCTTATTGCACATGAGACATGACATGGAGTCATGTGACCAAGGTGAAGAAGATCAAGATGAGGCTTGGCTTGATGGACCGGTTGCAAGTGTGAAGGGCAAGTGAGTGATTGAGAGTCCCCAAGTGTTTTGGTTTTGAGTAATTGATGAAACCCACCAAAGTACTAACCTTGAATCTCTAAGTGTGAAATGTGAGATAGGTTGGTACATGCCAGGTGATGGAGCAAGGTGGATCAAGTGGATGGCACAAGCTCTAGCATGGTGGTGGAAAGGAAAATGGTGTGAAGGCAAAGGTGAAAGCTAGGATCATTTTCGGGTTTGTGATCAAGACATCATAGAGGATGTGAACACATTTAGGATAGATAGACGTACTATCAAGGAGGGAGCTCTTAAGTATGATTACGGTTATCATGTGCCATTAGGTTCATATGCATTGCATTAAAATCAATTGAACTAGTGAAACAACCAATTAAATCCAAGATAATTGTGAACTAAAAGCTAACACACGTGCACAAGTGTTGGGATCACTTAGTGTTGGCTCTTGGAAGCTTGGAGAAGTGTTTGGCAGCTCAAAAGAGCTTCAGATAAAGGTCCGGACGCAGGGTGTGTGGTAGGTCCGGACCATCGGAGATGGGTCCGGAGGCATACCCTAGCCGGCTCGGCTAAGGAGAGGAGTCCGGACGCAGGATGAAGTCCGGACGCAAGGATCTGGACGCGCGTTCGGATGACCTGTGCTCTCTGTTGGTTCTGTGTAAAATGAACCGGACGCAAGTGATGGTCCGGATAGAGGAACCGGACATCCGTCCGGAGGTGCAGACGAGCTGAGGAAGCTCTCGGGTGCTCAGGAAAATATTTCCGGACCCGATGAATAGTGAGTTCGGACCCTATGAACAGTAGAATCCAGAGTCACGTGGCAGACAGAGGCGAAGGCGCGAAGCTGAGCTATTTGAACTAGCAGGCGACCGGACGCACGAGGCATGGTCTGGACGGCGCTGAGCGCGCGTCCGGAGGTTGCGTCCGGTGTGGCTAACATAGTGGTTGGCTATGTGCTTGTGAAGGGTCCGAACGCGGATGATGGTCCGGACCCCCTGTGAAAAGCGTGTCCGGAGGTCGCGCAGAAGTTGTGTTTTGGGGGCAAAACGGCTAGTTGTGAGTGAGTGCTATATATAGCTATATGGCCGTCCCTTTGGGCAACCTCTTGCACATTCTAATCACTCACACTCTTGTGCTCATTTGTGAGAATCCCCCCACTCATCCTCTCAACATATTTGACATATTCATAAGAGATTGAGTGAATCCAAGTGCATTGCTCATTGATTGCATTATAGTGAGACTTGGTGATCGTCGTCATCGCGGAGCTCTTGTTATTCTTGGAGGTTGCCACCTCCTAGACGGCTTGGTGCGACGAGAATCGTTGAGCGGAGGAAGGTGATTGTCTCCGGCTCCGATTGGTTGATTGTAAGGGGTTCTTGAACCTACCCGCGGGAGATTCGCGAAAGGTATCTCTAGTGGATTCCGCGTAGCTTGTGGATCCCCATCTTGTGTTGGTTGTGTGGTACCCGGTGACGGGTTTGGCTTGTGATTGCCAATTAGCGCGTGAACCTCCAAGTGGGTGTATCGCTACAACGAGACTAGCTTGTTGGCAAACAAGTGAACCTCGGTAAAAAATCATTGTGTCAACTTGTCTCTACCGAGGATTCATATTGTGATTGATTATCTATTGATTGATTGGTATTCTCTCCGCGACGGTATAACCCTCCTAACTCTAGCTTTGCATTACCTTCTTTACATTCTTGCAAAGTAGAGCCTCTAGCTTAGCTTGTGTAGCTTAGTCTAGCATCACTAGTTATCTAGCTCCTGTGTGTGACTTAGGATATATCTCGCTAGTAACTATAATTGGTAGGTGGCTTGCCTAACCTTAGAGCTAGAGCAAACTTGGTTAAAGTCGTGTTTTATTCTAACAAGTTTGCTTAAGTGTTGTTGTAGAATTTTTAATAGGCTATTCACCCCCCTCTAGCCATATCTAGACCTTTCAAGTGATATCAGAGCTAGTACACCATACTCAAAGGCTTAACATCCCACAGTGTTAAAATGGCTCAAATCAGCAACACCAAGAGGGCACCTAAGTTTGATGGCAACAATTATAGCTATTAGAAGGCCTTGATGACCACATATCTTAAATCAATCAACCATAATATGTGGTTGGTGGTCGACAAGAAGTTTGAAGTAGTCAATGACGCGGCACCCACCCCGGCCGAAGAGGAGAAGCTCCAAAATAATGACATTTCTTTGAGTGCTATTCTTGAAGCAATCTCAAGAGAGGTGTTTGAGCAAATCAAGCACTTGGAGAGTGATCATGAGGCATGGAAGAAGCTAGAAGAGTCTTATGAAGAGACTCAATCTATGAAGGGAGCAAAGGCCTACATCTTGAAAGAGAAGTTTGCAAGCTTCAAGATGAAGGAAGATGAAAATGTGTCGGAGATGTTCAATAGGCTTGAGGTGCTTGTCAATGACCTCAAAGCACTTGGAGAGAAAGTGGAAGACAAGGATTTCTCATTCAAATTTTTGAGGAACCTTGTGACACCCTGTGTCAAGCTTGCATTAGGATAATCATTAGCCACTAAGCATAAGCATTGTATTGCATTGCATTCATGTTTATCTATACCATCATTTCATGTGTGTTTATTTATATACTTCACACTAGAATTGAATAGATGTTTTGTGCTCTACTCTTGATTAACATGTTTAAATAAGTTTGCTATGTTTAGAATAAAGAATGGTGTGCTTTATAATTAATTACCCTGCCTAATTAAGCTTAGTTTATTTGTTAAGAATAAAAGTAATTCTTTTCTTAAAATGGCTTAATTGGTTTTTAATCTAGAACCCTGTAAATTAATGGTTTTCAGAAAATGAGACCTACATGAAAAATGTAGAGCATTTTATTTTGAGCAACTTTGGTTTATATTTCAAAACCTAGTTTTGAGTTTTTGAAACTGTTTTGAAGTCATTTCAGTTTGAATCAAATAAAAGAAATGGGGAAAAGAAAAAGAAATCGGAAACGGGCCGAGTCTCACCTTTCGGTCCGCTTGGCCTTACCTGCGGCCCAGCTCGCGCCCCGTTTGCGCCCACGCGCCCCGCGCACACACGGCGCACGTGCAACGCACGCGCCGCTCACACGCGAGCACCCGCGCCCGACCGCGGCCGCGCCGTACGCCGGCGTTGCTGCCACGTGGCTGCGTATGCCTGCGCGCGGACATCGACACCCGCTCTGCGCCACTCGCCATGCGCCGCATGCTGCCACACTGCGCCGACCAAGCACGCTCGCCACTCGCGGCCTTTGCCCGCCGTAGACGCGCAGCACTGCGTCGCTGCCGCGCTGCTCGCCGTCGTGTCGCCATAACGCCGCCGCAGCGCCATCACCGACCGGCCGCTCGCCCCATCACCCTCGCAATCGAATGCGGATCCACCTTAACGGCACGTCGACCAAGTCGCGCGCTGCCCCGCGTGCTGCCGCTCTACCCCGCGCGCTGCAGACACGCCAGCGCCCTGCCGACCGTCGCGTCGTCGCGTCACAGCCCCCACCGGCCACACGGTCGGCAATGACCGCGTCAACATGAGCGCATACACCCCCTGCCCCCTCGCACTCTCAAACACTCGCCCGCACTCGCTTCCTCGCTCGCGCTGCCGCCGCGCCGAGCACGAAACGCACCACAGCGCCCCCTTTTCAAATTCGCCTCAAATTCGCCACCACCCGAGCGTCTCTGCCCGATCCACCTTGCACTCGCGCTCGCCTTCGCCTCGCACACGCCCTACTCGCCTCGTCATTGCCAGCCGAGCTTCTCAGTCGCCAGAATGCCGCCGCCATTCCTCAGCTCGCAGTCGCCACAACAACGACCAAACCGCGTTCACCTCTTCTCTGACCACCTCCGTCGCCTCCATCTTCGTGGAAGCGTCACCCGAGGTAGTAGAGGTGAGAACACTCGTCCGCTAGCACCCTTGCACCCTAGAACGTCACAGCGCCGTTGCCCGTGCGCCATTGCCGCCGCCGCGGAGCTCGCACGTGGCGGACCTCCTCGGAGCTCCACCGGCTCAACCAACGCTCGTGCTACACTCTCACACCACCGCGGTGCTCACGCAACCGCTATCCTAGCACCACACTGTCGGTAATCACGTCGTCGCTTCGCACCGCCGCATCTCGCCGCCACCGCACGCCGCCGGCTCGCTACAGGGTCGCGCCGGTTCAACCAACCCCACCAGTCGACGCGCGACATCACCACGAGTCCAGCGCATCCAACCTCACCGCCGGCGAGCTCGTCGTCGGCGAGAACGAGCCGGTCAGCGCCGGTGCTCTGCCCAGGCTCACTGCGTTGACTACGGGTACCGCCTGTCAGTCCACCCTCCCGCGTGCACTGGGCCGAGCCCAACACTGTTCATCCACGAGCCGAATTCTGAAATGCTTTTCCTTTTTTCATTTTCAGTAAATGTGATAATGCTTGTTTATTTCATATCTGGAGTTTGGTAAATTCTAATTTGGTGAAATAAATTTTGTTAGACTCTATAAATGTAGATCTTTTTTAAAAAAATATAAAAGAAAATTTTGGAGAATGTCTTCAGTACTAATGCTTAAATAGTTCTTTTCTGTATTTATCAAAATTAATTGTGTTCCTGCTTGAAATGGTCAAATAAAAATGTGGAGTTTTTATGATAGCTTTCTTATCCTGTGTAGAAGCTAGGAAAAATATAACATGCCATGTTTATGTGTAAATTTTATTTATTACCTATTAAAATGTGTTCCTGTTGTTTTCTTAGATTAATTCCTGTGGTAAATCTATGCATAGATAAATCATGAAACTTTTTGTGTAGTCTCTGTATACCATGATCTATCTAGGAAAAATATAATATGTGGTATATTGTATGGCAGAAAAGATACTTGTAGTTCAAGTGTTTTTTTCTAGGGTTTCCTTTGGAAATTCCTATAGAAAATAATCTAGTAGTGTTGATCATGGAACTTTCTGGATAAATATGTTTCCAAGTAAAGAACCTGTTAAAAATAAGATATAGCATGTTTCACCCTGTTAGCTAGTAGCTCTAGTTCTAAGTGCTTTTTCTACATTTAAATTCATCTTTTTTGTATTTGTTAGCTGGTAGCTTTGCTTTGGATGAATTCTCTGCAGTAGCATCCAGTAGGCTTGTTCTGTCCTCTGTATTTTTTGCAGATTTTTTCTGAACAGTTTATATTAGGCTTGCTGTGTAAAGTGGAACTAGCATGAATACTTAGGTTAATTTTAAAAACAATCCTTGAGTGTTTAATTCTTTTTCAAGCATCATCCCTGCACCATCAAGTTTGCTTATATGCATTGCAAACATCTAGGATCAGTAGAGGAACCCCAGGTGCCACTTCCAGAGGAAGGAGTCCAGGAGGTGCAGGAGCTGAATGAGGAGTACCACGAGATTGACACTAACCTCCCTGAGTGCCCTGACCACCAGCCCTCCACCTTCACTCAAGGCAAGCCCCGGAGGATCCTTAAGTCTCCCAGCATTTTATAATTAATCTACTTGAGTATTTTATATTGTGATGCATTAGGTGACAGGAGTTGATTGAATCCCAATTGATGCATTACCTTCCTTGATATTGAATTTACCTACCTTGTAACCCTGTTAATAAAAGTAAAAGCAACCGCTTAGCCTGCTTAGAACAAATTGTTACATTTATATTTATAGGATAATACCGATCACAGTTGGCTATATTTTGCTATCGTGGAAAGAACCTATGGTAGTAATGAAATGCGGTCAACTGGAAGGCAAGGGCACCAAGTGGTTCAGACCTGGGGGCAGTCCGTCCGTTGGATCGTATAGGTTTGTATACGATGGTGGCCCTCTTACATATTTGAATGTGTCCTTTCACATAGGGGCCGATGTGAGTTTCGACCCCAAAGCCGAGTAAACACTGTCCGGGCCGACTCTCAGTCTACTTTTGGCTC
The DNA here is from genome assembly GCA_022036555.1 of Microstegium vimineum. Taxonomy (NCBI): domain Eukaryota; kingdom Viridiplantae; phylum Streptophyta; class Magnoliopsida; order Poales; family Poaceae; genus Microstegium; species Microstegium vimineum. The sequence goes on from CM039128.1 coordinate 29,894,017, forward strand.
CCTCTAGTTTGGAGATACGACCTGCCCCGTGGTGGCCAACTGATTTCTCTAATTGGGTGGATTACGCTGAGCTCGCGACGTTACTACCTGGGCAGTGTTGAGCGGTAACCCAATGCATGGACCCGACGGGGAAAGTGTGGGCGTGTGTTAAAGGTAATCTTGCCAGCTGGTTGTATATCGATTCGAGTCGCCGCCTCCCACTGGATAGTGGGGGATTATGCTGAGCTTCACCATGGTACAACTCCATGTGACATTGTAATGGTTCTACTAAAATATGGACAAATGAACTGGATATGGTATTATCTTATTGTTTGATTAGATCAAGTGAGTGCTCTAGTACAGGTGCAAAACCTAGAGATAAATAATAGGATGGAAAATGGCTGCTCTCTTATAATCTTAGTTGTTTCATCTTTCTCGCGTTCCGCAAAAGCAAAGTTTATCCAGATCCACATAAATAGCCATGCATATCCTTGGAGTCTTTATTTTCAGTTAGACGGGTAAGTCTAGCTGAGTACATTCCCGTACTCAGGGTTTATCCCGTTTGTTGCAGATAGCCAAGTATACTTTGGCTATTGTAAGCATTGTCTCTATCCTGTCGAAGGAGAAGAGGAGTAGGCTTTGGGCAAGGTCTTCTACGAGCTCATCTTTTGCTGTTGTTGGATGAGGTCTCGTGGGCACCCCTATCTAGTATGGTATTTGCGTGGAGTAAGACTTTGGGTTGAGTTTTAAAACAATGTTTTATCTGGACACATGTGTTGTGGCGTGAGTACTACTTTATTTGGGACAAAGTGTTGTAATAACTTTATTTCGTACTTCAAGTTTTTCGTTTAATTGTTGGTTCGTTCGAATGTGCATACCTGAGTTTGTGCGATCTTGGTTGGAGATACGATTGTTAGAAATCCTTCGAGATTTCCGGACTACCGGGATTATATGGGCTCAAGTTTTTAAAGTGGTCGTTAAATCGGCTACTTTGGTACTTGATCTCTTATAATTTGGGCGGTTCTGCCAATGGCGAAGCCAGGCTTGAAGACCACCGGGGTCTTAGTTGAAGCTAGCTGGGGTCATTAGGAGCAAATAATAGTCATGTATAGTAATTTTCTCTTTGATTTTCAAAATTTACCGGGGTCCACTGACCCCAATGGCAAGCCTTAGCTTCGCCACTGGGTTCTGCCACAAACCTTCCCTCAAGATTTGAGATGCTTGTCACTCTATTAGTGAGGAGTGGATTGGACACAATGACACCAAACCAAGTTCTTGGTGAGGTGATTACCGATGACACCTTTAGAGAAGACAAAGACAAGATTAGAGAGAACAAGGAGAAGGATGAGAAGAAGGAAGACAAGAAGAAGAGTGTGGCATTCAAAGCCACATCATCATCAAAGGGCAAAATAAAGTGTGATGAATCAAGCAATGATGAGTGCTCAAGCAATGATGATGAAGATGATGAAGAAGAGATGGCTCTCTTTGTCAAGAAATTTGGCAAGTTCATGAAGAAGAAGGGCTATAGAGCTAGAAGGAAGAAGAACTCCTTCAAGAGCAAGAACAATGACAAGAGGTGTTTCAAGTGCAATAGCAAGAATCACTTCATTTCGGATTTCCCTCTTCATAGTGATAATGAAGATGAGAAGAAGGGCAAGAAGAAAGAAAAGAAAGAGAGCAAGATGTTTCTCAAGAAGAGCAAGAAGGGAGGCTCATATGTTGTCACTTGGGATAGTGATTCAAGTGATGATGATGACTCAAGTGATGATGAGAAGAGGTCAAGCAAGAAGAAGGCTCTTGCTAGCATTGCTATGAAGAACAAAATCTCTCTCTTTGATACTCCATCTACATGCTTCATGGCTCGGCCAACTAAGGTACAATCCGATGATGAGTGTAACTCTAGTGATGATGATGATGATGAACCCACTAAAGATGAACTAATTGAAATGTTGGAAGATGCTAAGACTCACTTTGACATCAAGAGAAAGGAGTGCAAAGCATTGCGAAAAGAGCTCCAAGCTCTCAAGCAATCCTTTGATGAGCTCAATCTTTCTCATGAGAGGCTAGAGGTAGCCCATGAGAAGCTTGGCAAAGCTCACTCTAAGCTTGAAAAGGCTCACTCATCTCTTGTTGAGCAAAAGGATAAAGAGCATGTTCAAACAAGTAACATGGGATCAACTTGTGACATAATTGATGAATCATTCTATCAACCTATCATCATCACCCCAACTAACCCTTCTTGTAGCACTTCTAACTCTACCTCTTCTACTAGTGATATTGTCACTTGTGACACTACACTAATGGTTGAGAATGAGACCCTTAAGAAGGAGGTTGGTAAGCTCACTCTAGCATTAGGCAATGCCTATGGTGGAGATGCCTGCTTGCTTAAGTGCTTGGGTAGCCAAAGGTTCTCTCTTTGCAAAGAGGGACTTGGCTATACCCCCAAGAGAGGCAAGGCGGCCTTTGCAACTCCAAAGCCTCGCTTTGTGAAGAGCAATGGTCGGTTTTGCTCTAGTTGCAAGCAAGTAGGGCATGAAGAGCAATATTGCAAACTAAACCAAAGCAAGATAAAATTTACGCATGCATCTATTCGCTTTGATTCTAGTTATATGCTTACCAAGGGCAAGAAAGGTGTGATAGATAAGTACATGGGTACACCAAATGAGAGCTCAAAGAAGAAAGCTATTTGGGTACCTAAGTCCTTAGTCACTAACTTTGGAGGACCCAAGCAAGTATGGGTACCTAAGAAGAATTGAATTGTTTTGTAGGCCAATTATAAAGCCGGAGGGAGGCATTGGATGCTTGATAGTGGGTGCACTCAACATATGACCGGAGATTCAAGAATGTTCAACTCTATCAAGCAAAACGATTGCAATGGGATTGAATCTATCACATTTGGTGACAATGGGAAAGGCAAAGTCAAAGGACTTGGTAAGATTGCTATATCCAATGACATGAGCATATCAAATGTGTTGCTAGTAGAGAGCTTGAACTTCAACTTGCTATCCGTAGCTCAACTTTGTGATCTTGGATTTAAATGCATCTTTGGAGTTGATGATGTAGAGATCATAAGTATATATGGCTCTAACTTGATATTCAAAGGATTTAGATATGAGAACCTATACTTAGTTGATTTCAATGCCAAAGAAACTCAATTGTCAACTTGCTTGCTATCCAAATCTAGCATGGGTTGGTTATGGCATAGAAGGCTTGGCCATGTTGGAATGAGGCAATTGAACAAACTAGTCAAGCATGATCTAGTTAGAGGCTTGAAAGATGTGGTCTTTGAGAAAGATAAGCTATGTATCCCTTGTCAAGCCGGCAAACAAGTTGGAAATACTCACCCTAGTAAGAGCATGATGAGTACATGCAAACCATTTGAGCTTTTGCATATGGACTTGTTTGGACCAACCGCATATACAAGTATTGGTGGAAACAAGTATGGCTTTGTGATAGTTGATGATTTCACTAGATATACATGGGTATTCTTTCTTAGTGACAAGAGTGAAACATTTGATACATTCAAGATCTTTGTCAAGAGATGGCAAAATGAATTTGAAACAATTATCAAAAGAGTGAGAAGTGACAATGGTAGTGAGTTCAAGACTACAAGAGTTGATGAGTCTTGTGATGAATATGGAATCAAACATCAATTCTCGGCCAAGTATACACCTCAATCAAATGGGCTTGTTGAGAGGAAGAATAGGACTCTCATTGATATGGCAAGATCTATGCTTAGTGAATACAATGTGAGTGATTCTTTTTGGGCCGAAGCTATCAACATGGCTTGCTATTATAGCAACCGGCTCTATTGTCATAAGATGCTTGAGAAGACACCTTATGAGCTATTGAATGGAAGAAAGGCAAATATTGCATACTTTAGAGTATTTGGATGCAAATGCTATATCTTGAAGAAAGGTGCAAGATTGATCAAATTTGACAAGAAATGTGATGAAGGCTTCTTACTTGGCTACTCAACTACAAACAAAGCATATAGAGTATGGAATCTTACTCATGGCATAGTTGAGGAGGTACATGATGTGGAGTTTGATGAAACTCATGGATCTCAAGATGAAAGTGCAAATCATGATGATGTGAGAGGTGAACCATTGGCCAATGCAATGAAGAACATGTATATTGGGGACATTCGACCAAGGCAAGTGGATGATCAACAAGATAATGAAGATCAAGTGAATCCTTCATCTAATGTGCAACTCAATGACAATCAAGCTAGTTCATCCTCTCCAACTCAAGATCAACAAGATAGTTCATCTACTCTACCCAATGATCAACCAACTACAAGCAATCAACTTCCAACACTCCAACCTACTTATATTGCTAAGGATCATCCTTTGGATCATATTATTGGAGATATCACAAGTGGTATACAAACAAGATCAAGATTGACTTCATTTTGTGAACACTATTCTTTTGTATCATTTATTGAGTCAACCAAGATTGAAGAAGCTTTGCAAGATATTGATTGGGTAAATGCTATGCATGAAGAGCTCAACAACTTCACAAGAAATCAAGTTTGGGAGTTAGTTGAAAGACCTAAGAACCACAATATCATTGGCACTAGATGGGTCTTTCGCAACAAGCAAGATCAAGATGGAATAGTGGTGAGAAACAAAGCAAGACTAGTTGCACAAGGTTACACTCAAGTAGAGGGTCTTGACTTTGGAGAAACATATGCACCGGTGGCAAGGTTAGAAGCAATAAGAATTCTATTGGCTTATGCTTGTGCTTACAACATCAAGCTCTATCAAATGGATGTGAAGAGTGCATTTCTAAATGGGTACATCAATGAATTAGTATTTGCTGAGAAACCACCCGATTTTGAAGATGACAAGAAACTCAACCATGTGTACAAGCTAAGGAAGGCACTATATGGCTTGAAGCAAGCTCTTAGAGCATGGTATGAGAGGTTGAGAGACTTTCTCCTGTCTAAGGGATTCATTATGGGCAAGGTTGACACTACCCTATTCACCAAAAAGATTGGGAAGGACTTGTTTGTGTTGCAAATCTATGTGGATGACATTATCTTCGGGTCAACCAATCAAGAGTTTTGTGAAGAGTTTGGCAACATGATGGCCAAAGAGTTTGAGATGTCTATGCTTGGAAAGCTTAGTTACTTCCTTGGTCTTCAAGTCAAACAATTGAAGAATGAGACTTTTGTTAGTCAAGGCAAGTACATCAAGGACATGCTCAAGAAGTTCAATCTAGATGAAGCAAAGTCTATTAGTACACCCATGGGAACAAATGGAAATTTGGATGGTGATGCTAGTGGTAACATGGTAGATCAAAAGCTATATAGATCAATGATTGGTAGCTTGCTCTATGTGACTGCATCAAGACCAGATGTCATGTTTAGTGTATGCATGTGTGCAAGGTTTCAACCATCTCCTAGAGAGAGTCATTTGAAGGTCACAAAGAGGATATTGAGATATTTGAAGCATACACCTAATGTTGGGTTGTGGTATCCTAAAGGATCAAACTTTGAGTTACTTGGATACTCCGACTCGGACTATGCGGGTTGCAAGATAGAAAGGAAAAGCACATCGAGCACTTATCAATTGCTTGGAAGATCACTAGTCTCATGGTCATCAAAGAAGCAAAATAGTGTGGCACTCTCTACCGCCGAAGCCGAGTATATTAGTGCGGGGAGTTGTTGTGCACAAATACTTTGGATGAGAGCTACTTTGAATGAATTTGGAGTCAAATTCAAGCAAGTGCCTTTGCTATGTGACAATGAAAGTGCAATCAAGCTCACCAACAATCCGGTTCAACACTCAATAACAAAGCATATTGATGTCCGTCATCATTTCATTAGAGGTCATCAATTGAAAGGGGACATTTCTATCACTAGTGTTGGTACTGAAGATCAATTGGCCGATATCTTTACCAAGCCACTAGATGAGAAAAGGTTTTGCAAGCTAAGGAATGAGTTGAACATACTTGATTTCTTCAACATGAGTTGATGCACCCCCACTTATTTGACATGCCTCTACTCCAACAATGAAAGGTAAAAGTTGATTTAAGAGCATTCATGCATACCTTGTTAGGACTTGTGTAGAGCATTTAGACATAACTCATGCTTCTAGGTTCATTCATGAAAACTAAAATGTCTTTGATGCTTATATGGTGCCACTATAGCTTTTATGAGTTGATATGATCTAGTGGTGGCATATGACATGTTGATGTGCTTGCAATCTTAGTGTTTGATCTATGTCTATGAACTCAAAGTGTCTAATTCAACATAGGCAAGATAACCATCTTAGCATGTGTGAACAAGCTTGTCTATGATTTAAATCGAATTAAATATCTTAGGCAAATAGCTTAGTTAAAACCAAAGTTGAAAATAATCTTTTACCCTATCTCACACTTAGGGGGAGCTAAAACTTGAATATCTATAATTGGTCCCACCTTTTTGTGTCAATTGGATGACAAATGGGGAGAAATTATGTGAAAAGATATAAAATTGACCAAAGGGGAAGAATCAAAAGATATATGATATGTGGGGAGAAATGAAAGATAAAGGGAGAAAATGAAAAATCAATTTTGAAATGAGAACATACAAATAGGGGGAGCAAGCTCATGAACACCTTGTTGCATTTCAATGCTTGCATCCTATATGTATTGTTGCACAAGTACTTCAAATTCAAAATATATGCTTGTGTGGTGCTTGCTAGTGATACAAATTGAATGATGATTGATCAACTAGCATGCATATGATGATAAGCTAGATAATAGTTTCAAATGGCTTTTCTAGTTGTATCTAGAACCCTCTCTTTTATTGTTGATCTCACGGGGTTTTCTAGTGTTTACTTGATATCTAGCTAATCATGGTGCTAAGGGTGATTCAAAATTCCGCATTCCGATGGTATCACGCTTCAAAGGTCTACTCTTACACCTTAGCATCATTTGATAGCTATTTCCTCTCCTACATTGTCTATCTATACATATGTGCAAAACTTGAACCAAACTCATGAAGCACATATGTAGGGGGAGCTAATAACTACCAAACCGAATTTGTGTAACTTGTCCAAACTTTGAAACTTTGATTAAAATGCTTGGACAAGCAACTCAAGTTCAAAAATGATTATATTTCATATTTTATGGAAGGGTTGTCATCAATTACCAAAAAGGGGAAGATTGAGAGTCCCCATGTGTTTTGGTTTTGAGTAATTGATGAAACCCACCTAAGTACTAACCTTGAATCTCTAAGTGTGAAATATGAGATAGGTTGGTACATGCCATGTGATGGAGCAAGGTGGATCAAGTGGATGGCACAAGCTCTAGCATGGTGGTGGAAAGAAAAATGGTGTGAAGGCAAAGGTGAAAGCTAGGACCATTTTCGGTTTTATGATCAAGACATCACACAGGATGTGATCACATTTAGGAAAGATAGTCGTACTATCAAGGAGGGAGCTCTTAAGTATGATTATAGTTATCATGTGCCACTAGGTTCATATGCATTGTATTAAAATCAATTGAATTAGTGAAACAACCAACTAAATCCAAGATAATTGTGAACTAAAAGCTAACACACGTGCACAAGTGTTGGGATCACTTAGTGTTGGCTCTTGGAAGCTTGGAGAAGTTAGAGAAGTATTTGGTAGCTCAAAAGAGCTTCGGACAGAGGTCCGGACGCAGGATGAAGTCCGGACGCAAGGATCCGGACGCACGTCCGAATGACCTGCGCTTTTTGTTGGTTCTATGTAAAATGAACCGGACGCAAGTGATGGTCCGGATAGAGGAACTGGACATCCGTCCGGAGGTGCAGACGAGCTGAGGAAGCTCTCGGGTGCTCAGAAAAATATTTCCGGACCCGATGAATAGTGAGTCCAGACCCTATGAACAGTAGAGTCCGGAGTCACGTGGCAGACAGAGGCGAAGGCGCGAAGCTGAGCTATTTGAACTAGCAGGCGACCGGACGCACGTGGCATGGTCTGGACGGCGCTGAGAGCGCGTCCGGAGGTTGCGTCCGGTGTGGCTAACAGAGTCGTTGGCTATGTGCTTGTGAAGGGTCCGAACGCGGATGATGGTCCGGACCCCCTGTGAAAAGCGTGTCCGGAGGTCACGCAAAAGCTGTGTTTTGGGGGCAAAACGGCTAGTTGTGAGTGAGTGCTATATATAGCTATATGGCCGTCCCTTTGGGCAACCTCTTGCACATTCTCATCACTCACACTCTTGTGCTCATTTGTGAGAAGTCCACCACTCATCCTCTCAACATATTTGACATATTCATGAGAGATTGAGTGAATCCAAGTGCATTGCTCATTGATTGCATTCTAGTGGCACTTGGTGATCGTCGTCATCGCGGAGCTCTTGTTATTCTTGAAGGTTGTCACCTCCTAGACGGCTTGGTGCGACGAGGATCGTTGAGCGGAGGAAGGTGATTGTCTCCGGCTCCGATCGGTTGATTGTAAGGGGTTCTTGAACCTACCCCGCGGAAGATTCGCGAAAGGTATCTCTAGTGGATTCCGCGTAGCTTGTGGATCCCCATCTTGTGTTGGTTGTGCGGTACCCGGTGACGGGTTTGGCTTGTGATTGCCAATTAGCGCATGAACCTCCAAGTGGATGTATCGCTACAACGAGGACAAACTTGTTGGCAAACAAGTGAACCTCGGTAAAAAATCATTGTGTCAACTTGTCTCTACCGAGAATTCATATTGTGATTGATTATCTATTAATTGATTGGTATTCTCTCCGGGGCGGTATAACCCTCCTAACTCTAGCTTTGCATTACCTTCTTTATATTCTTGCAAAGTAGAGACTCTAGCTTAGCTTGTGTAGCTTAGTCTAGCATTACTAGTTATCTAGCTCTTGTGTGTGACTTAGAATATATCTCGCTAGTAACTAGAATTGGTAGGTGGCTTGCCTAACCTTAGAGCAAGAGCAAACTTGCTTAAAGCCGTATTTTATTCTAACAAGTTTGCTTAAGTGTTGTTGTAGAATTTTTAATAGGCTATTCACCCCCTCTAACCATATTTAGACCTTTCAATGATGTTTGGCGCCGATGGACCGATGCAACGGTGAAGAGCAAGTGAGATCAAGATTGATGAACCAATACGGTCACGTGATGATATGAAGTGGATCATATCATTTGGTGATAGGTTGGTGCATGTGTTGCATCAACATTGGAGAAGAAGATGGAATGGAATGTGCAAGGCAAAGATATAACCATAGGACATTTCTTTTCACCGGTCATAGGTGTGTAGAGAAGTATATGACCAGGTTTAGGATAGATGGTCGTACTATCAAGAGGAGCAAACTTGTTTGCATATCGGTTATCTAGTGTCACTTGAGCGATCTAACATTGCGATGCATTAGGATCGAGTGGCATGGTGAGAGCAAGTGAAAACCCTTTGAAAATGATTATGAAAATGCGAACACACATGGACATGGTGATATACACTTGGTGGTGTTGCACATTTACAAGGGAGAAGGTGTTGGAGTTGAATTGAATCAACTCGGAGAAGAGAAAAATGTTTTTCGGTATGCTCCTAACGCTAGGATGTCTCTTGGATTGGAATACTGCTTTGATTCATTGTGATATGGATAAAATGGTTATAAGGGACGTGTAGCCCTCTGAGTTAGCTTTCCAAAAAGTCCAAGATCATCGAAATTGGAGTTCGGAGCTAAGAGATACAGACGTTTCCGTGCGGGATGTGCTGGTCCGGACGCAGTCCGGACGCAGCGTCTCTAAAGGTCCGGACGCATGGCCATTAGTCCGGACCGTAGCGTTCGGACTTGCGTCCGAAGCTCCAAAAATGTTGTTACAAAGGTTCTATGAGGTCCGAACGCTAACTAGCGTTCGGAGGTGCTGTCCGGACAGCGTCCGGAGTAAAATTCGCTCTCGGGAGCTCTCTGTGTAGAGTCCAGACGCTCCCTTTAATGGTCCGGACCTTCACTATAGCTAGCGCCCGGAGGTGTTTTCGGCTGAGAAAAGCACGTCAACGGCTCGATTCAAACGGCTAGGTGGTCCGGATGCATAGACAATGGTCCGGACCCAAGTGTTGGGAGCGTCTGGACGTATGCAGTGAAAGGGAAAACACGGCTAGTTTTTCCCCTCCCTCTATAAGTAGACATGGTGGCTGCCCTTGGTTTGTTGCTGAGCACCCTAGGGCCTATGTGGCTTATGTTGGTGTGCTTGGGAGCTCTCTAACTCACATACACTTGATATAGATCATCCGATTGTGTGAGAGAGCGATTCTAGTATGTTGCATTACGAGTTTGCATCGAGTGGCACTAGGTGATCGTCTTGCAAGCCGATGGTGCTTGTTACTCTTGGAGGTTGCCACCTCCTAGACGGCTTGATGATTGTGGCTCCATCGAAGCATGCAAGAAGCTTGTGCGTGGCTCCGGAGAAGAGCTTGTGAGAGGTGTTGTGCTCGCCCCGCGGGAGATTGCGAAGAGAAACTCTAGTTGAGCGTGTCATTGAGTGCTCTCATCTTGTGTTGGTTGTGCGACACCCGATTGCGGGTTAGGCTTGTGAATGCCTATTAGCGCGTGAACCTCCAAGTGAGTGAGTCGACACAACGGGGACTAGCTTGGTGGCGACCAAGTGAACCTCGGGAGAAAAATCATCGTGTCAACCTTGTGTACATCTTCTCCGTGGTTTGCATTCTCCAAATCACTAGCTTGTATTTACTTGTTCATACTTGTGCTAGTGCTTTAATTGTTGCTCTTGTAACTTGTTTAGCTTGTGTAGCTTACTAGTTACCTTCTTCCTTGTGTAGCATAGAAGTAGCTCTTGAGTGACTAATTGACTTGTGTAGCCTTGTTAATCACATTGCTTAGTTTGTGTAGCTAAGTAAGTTGGGCTCTCTAGTTGATTTGTGTAGTCTTACTAGAGAGCATTGCTAGTGAGCTTAGGTGTTTTGTGCTTTGCTTACTAGTATGTGTAGGAGCTCCCGGTGTGCTTAGAGTACTAGTTGCTTAGGTTTGTGTGACCTTGCAACTTAGAATTATTTAGGTGAGCTTCCTAGTTTGACACCTTAGTTAGCATAATAAACATTCTTTGCTAGGTGCTAGAGTTATAGATTGAGGTGTGTAGTCTTGGTTAGACCGATAGTTTTAATTTCGCATTTGTTTCGGTTAGCCGTTGCACTTAAGTTTTAGAAAAGACTATTCATCCCTTTAGTCCGCCATCTCGACTCTACAGTTTCGCGAAACAACCAGTTCACGAGCTAAAATTTAGGACTATACAACAACTATTATATCAATGTGTTTATACCATTGTACCATTGTATGAGTTGTTATTGTTATGTAACTCACAAGTACACTTTTATTCTATGCATAAATAAGGAATTATAAATTACTATGAGACAACTTAAAAAATAACCATTGTATATGGTATTCTATTAAGTCGTCTTAAAAATTGCATGACATTATATGAGATTATCCATGAGACAACATCAATATAGTTGCCCGTGTTCTGCCACGTAGGATTTGAAATGTATTGAAATTGAGTGACAAATACATTTAAAAGCCCAAGAGGAGTGACTATTTAGAACGCAGAAATTTTACGGGAAAAACATAAGAACTAGGGATTTTTTTTTTTGTATTCAAAACAGGGCTTAAAAGCGTAGCCCAAGAAGCACAGAAAACTAAGCGGACCTAAAAAGAGCCCAATTTTAAAAAAGAAGCCGCCCCGACCTTGCTGCTGCGCGCAAAATTTATCTCCGTCGCTAGGGTTTCTTCCCGTCGCGGCAAACCGTTTCGAAGTAGCCAAGGACTGCAGCTTTCGTCTCACTCTCGCCCTTTTGCCCACACCGCGCTCCTCCTGCTCCCTAGCGCCGACTTCCCTCCTGGCCTCCTCCCTGACGCCGCGGCCGCCGGCAGCGGTAACATGGCTTCGGCGATCGGTTCGCGGCGGCTAACGATGCTGCGGGAGTTCCGTCCTCACGGGCTCGCAGTCGAGGAGGCCGACGGCGAGGGCGCCCCAGGGGCGCCGCCGCCGCAGGATTACGACTACTTCCTCTTTGACCCCGCCCTCGCCGTGTCCCCCAGCCCCGATCCCAGCGATGAGGCCTCCTCCTCCGGTGCAGACGGCGACCATGAGCTCTTCATCCGTGGCAATCAGTGCGCCTCGCCCCCTTTCTCTCTCTAGCTCTTTCTCTCTCTAGCTCTGGATGTAGCATTGCAACTGAAATGAGAACTCCGAAGCAGCAAGAGCTAAAATGTTACGCAGTAGTAATGATTGTTAAATATCGAGTTTCGAATTCCCCTGCTCAACTTCAGTCACTAGGTACTTCGCATCTGACTCTTTTGTCCGCATACCTTGTAAGGTGGCTTGAACGTTGATTTACAATGTCAATCGCTTGCTTGCTCTTTTGCAATGCTTGAATGGTGACCTCTACCATTTTTCTGTTTCTCAATTTTGTCTATTTACTCTCTGACAGTCATGGTATATGGAATTGGTTATTTAGTCTTGCTGTGTAAGAATACCCAACCATTTTTATCCTGCAGCATTTTGTAAGAGCAACTCCAACAGTTTGACAATTTTGGTTTGGCAAAACATGAAATTTGCCAACTCTGAAATAGATATGCCAAAGCAAAAAATGTGCAATCTCCAACAGTTCTCCATAATGACTAGACAAAAACGGAAATTATGGACCAGTGGATCCCGGTCGTTATTTTTTTCGCGGCATTTTCCTGTTCCGCCGTGAAAAAAAAGGAAGGAGAAAAAAGGAAGGAAAAAAAAAGCCGCAGCCTAGTGTTCCGCCGTGACAAAAAAGAAGGAAAAAAAATTGCCTCCCCCTTTTCATGGTCGCCAAATTGCCAAGTACGGGCTTCTATTTGCAACTTTGGCAAAAATGCCAAGCCCAAATGCCAAACTGTTGGCCACCAATTTTTTAGTTTTTTTGGCAAAATTAGATATGCCAAGTCAAAATGCCAAACTGTTGGAGTTGCTCTAACTAGTATCTCCAACTCGAAGCCAAATGCCAACAGTAGTGCTTAAAGAGTTCACAGGTGTGGGTACCACTAATATATAATGAATCTTAAATTTGGATCCTGGAATTGTATGACAAATTAGTGCAATTTGCTAGATGTGTGTTGTTGAGTTCGTGTCAGAAATCGTGGCATGAATGCATGATCCTTTTGTATTTAGAGACTGCCATTTTTTTTTTCTGTTGGGGTTGGGGGTGAGGGCATCTGTTCATATTAGTTATTGATACTAAATTTTGTGCTATTTTTTTTTTATTTTTACGCTTTAGTAGATTCTTGCATTTTCCTTTTTGCATGTGTTGAATTCTTGACCATTAATATCATCTGTTTCTGTTTTCTCTTCCTTCTAGGATAATATGGAGCAATGGTTCTCGAGTTCACAAAAGATATGTATCACCTAATACAGTCATTATGGTATGGTTGCTTTTATGCCATGGTTTCACCTGATTTTTTCTCTCACTTCACCTTCTCTTGTATTTCTTGTATACCTATATATTTAACTTTTCTTGTGCGTATCCAAGCTGTTTTCATTGTTTCAAACTTATCACATTTGACTTTGCATGGTCTTTGATGCATATCTGGCAACTATATTCTTCTAGACTATAATTTTATTGCAATATTTTTTTGGTACAATTCTACATATAAAGTACATGTTTTCAAGCTAAATAATTTAACAGTTATTGATGTCTGACTAAATCCTGTTTTAAATGACATGTTTTTATGACTAAAGGTGCAAAAAACAGATGGCTTCACTAATATCTACTTTACATCTTTCTCGAAGTACTCCCTCTGTCCCGGAAAGAAAGTCGTTATGGAATACGTGCCGGTCAAACATTTTCAAATTTAACTAGATTTGTAGAAAAATACGTGCAACATTTATATCTCCAAATAAGTTTATTATAAAAGTACATTTAACGACCTATCCAATGGTATTAATTAGATATTATAAATATTTATATTCTTTTATATATAATTGGTCAAAGTTAAAAAAGTTTGTCTTCTTGGGAAGTGAGAATGACTTCTATTTAGGGACGGAGGGAGTATACAAGAATTGATGCAGATATTGTGTGACAGAATATAACTAGTTCAAATTGGGAAAATTTTAACCTCGTTTTTGCTAGCCGTACCGTTCATTTTTTTTTTCATTTTACTCATCATATTTCTGATTTACTTAATGGTAGTTCTCATTCGGTGATGCAAAACTTAAACTGTAGGCTTGCTGGTGTCGGATGAATGCAATCAGTGATGCTCTTCTTTGTGTCCTGCAAGTTGATACTTTATCTCTATACAATGTAACTGGTTAGTTTACCCTGTTGGCCTGTTATGATGCTGAGAATATTGAAATTTAATTTCTTCATTTTTCTGAGGCTTGTGATGTATGCATATGTTGCAGGTGAAACTGTTAGTATTCCCCTACCTTATGCCGTTTCATCAATATGGCCACTTCCCTTTGGTCTTCTACTTCAGAAATCAACTGATGGAGGTCATATAGTGTCATCCTCTAGTTCACTGCTAAATGCAAGGGATTTAAATCGTCCTAGCAAGGAATATGGATTGACCTACAATGTTCCATTCCAAGCTAACACCTTGGAGACAGACAACAAAGCTAATGGAGGCATTACCTCGTCACACCTCATCTTGAAACATCCACTTGAAGAGCCTCAGGTATATGATTTACAGTATCATCTTTGTCTTGTACACTTGGTCAATGTAATGATTTTTCTGCAGCAACGTTAATATTTTATATAATTTCTGTTACTGGTTCTGCCATGTGGTTTTAATATTTTAGCAGAGACTGCCTGCCTGGTGCCATTTTGATTTCGTAACCAATAACTATTTACAGGCAACATATGTCGAAGAAAAGGACAAACTTATTATGATGAGAGATTTTGATGAAAAAATTATCTGGACAAGTGATGTGATACCTCTAATAGCATCATATCATAAAGGTTTCTGTTTCACATTTCTCTAGTCTTATGTTTTCCTTCTTTTTATTGGTTTAAGAAATTTAGTTGTGGCATGCAGGGAAGTTTCAGCATTCTGTCTGGCAAATTGATGGTGCTAGTTACCAGGAAGCTATAAATGAAAATACAATGCTACCTGTCAATATTTCTTCACATAAATGTGCATTCCGCAAGATATGGCAAGGGAAATGCTCCCAGGCTGCTGCTAGTAAGGTTGCTCCATTCTAATCGTGTATTAGGGAACTCTATCTGTGTTATATTTTATCTGTAGATATGCTTATCTTCATCTTCCTTGTCTTCTTTTTTGGTCTACCTTTTGACCTTTTTTTTTCGACAACTTGTTTTTGTCAGTTAGCAGCATCCACTGTTTTCTAACTCATTAGGTAATAGCAGGCTTGTTCAGTTGCAGCCTTTTTCGCCTGGGTAATTTTTGGTGCTGTACCACTTCAAAAGAATCGGCGATTTTCTTGCAAGTATTTTGACAGACACAATTTAGGATATGATTTCACAATGTAATTGTTGCTGCAAAATGAAAGGAAATAAGAGGCTGGGGACCTGTACAGGATTTTGTCTTTTATCAAAACATAGAATATATATTTTCTTGATAGTTTCAATATATCCAGGATTCCAGGTTCCACATTAGGATGCTAAAGGTGCAATGGACACATTGGATATTATTAAAGACTTTATTTTCCTTCTATTTCATCTTTCATGTTCCTTAAACTGGTCATGGTAGCAAAATATTTAACTCCAGTCATTACTTGTTCTTGACTCCAAATATTCATATCAGGTTTTCTTGGCAACTGATATTGATGGGGTGCCAATAATTAGTTTTTTACTGCACGAGCAAAAAATATTGCTTGCCGTAAGGATTCAAGTTGATGATACTACTGAAGAAGCTTTGGGTGATATTAAGCCTCACATGATCTGGAACATTCCTGCATTTGCTGCTGTGCCAGTTGTCGTGACTCGTCCAAGGTGATTGCCTAAGCACATTGTTTTGGATCCATAGTTTACTACCGCTAATGTTTCTATGTTATGTGCAGAGTACGGGATGGAGTTCTTCCCTTTACAGACATCCTTGTTCTGAGTTCAGACAATGATCTACTTCTCTATGTAGGTTCCCTGTTGTTCAAACTATGCCATTTTTATATATTTTGTTAGGTAGATATGATCGTGAATTGAATTTGGTCTTGAAGACCCAACACTACTATTTATCACATGGAAGGCCCCAGTTGTTCGTTGCTTTATCTGACCAGAAATTGATATAATTAATTTCTATTGCATTATGAATTCAAACAATTTTTAGAGTTGAGACATCAGTACCTTTATATATTGTAGTTCTTTTGGAGCTTACCCTCCCAATCTGAATTGAATTTTGAAGAGTTAATCGTTACGAGTCTTGTGGAATACCTTTGTGGGTTTCACCTTCTCACGTAGAAGGCAATTGGCATGGGCTATGGGCATGGTAATAAGCTTCTATGCTAATTAGTAAAGATTGTTAGGGCTGGCCTATATAAGGGTTGCAGGCACATTGCTTTCTTTTAACAAGAAACATTACAGACCTAAAGTTTTCCCCATTCAACAGATCTGTGGTCAGAGCCTCCTCCATGGCTTATGGCTTTATCAAGTCCAGCTGAGTTGAGTGGCATCTAACTTACCTTGAGCCTCCGTTTCATATTAAAAAGCTGTACAGACAATGCATTTTGAATACTGTAATAAAAGATCCTCACTTGAGCCTCTCGATTGCTTTTTTATAAAGTTCCCTGACAGTTCAGTGTAGATTTAAAAGGGCATCACTAGCAAATTCTGGTTGTACTGTTCAACTTTTCGTCTCTCTTTGCAAGATGTAAATTAGTAATCAATGGCTCTTTTTAATATGTCAAATGCAGTCTGGGAAGCAGTGCCTCTGCAGATATACTCTCCCTAATGAATTGGGAAAGGTTTTCTTTTCAAACGATGAGCTAAATTCAGATATTTCAGATACTTACTCTGATCTGAAGATCACAAGCATAGCTGATGCTGTTGAAGGCCGTATAAACGTGACATGCAGTAATGGCCTGGTAGGATGTTCATGTTCTTTGTCCTTATGTGTCATGGTTTACTCCACATATTATTGGTTTATAACTGTCATTGTTGTTTCTTCCTTTCGTTTTGACAATTAATGCCCTTTGGAAAGGATGTGATATGTTGGGGCTGTGTTTTGATCCTTTGTTCTGCATCGGTTCTGTGTTTGCTGTGTTCATTTTTGATTATTTCATATGGGTTATAGTCAAATTAAATTACAAATAGGAGAATCTTGCTGTGGTATGTCTTTTGACTTGGTGTGGCAACATTTTGTGTGGTTTTGTTGCGCTGTACAGTGTAGTGACTGAAATGCAAATGCTATTGCTTTGGTTTTATTTTTTTGCATGCTGCTCATTGATTAATCTGTTATTCTATCACGAATAATCATAACTTTCCTATGTGATCTATTCTGAAAATATTAATTAATAAAGCTATTTTCCTCAACTCTACAAAAACTGTTTTATAATGCCCTTTTCAACCGTGCTCCTTTTCTCACTGTAATTTTCAATTTTAGGCTGCTTTGATATGTAGCCTTCAGTTGATCTTATTGCAATTTTGTCCAAATACTTTTTTTCAGATGCTCAGATGTTCGTTGCGCAAAAATCCTTCCTCTTCTTTGGTTAGTGACTGCATAACTGCATTGGCAGAGGGTTTGCAGAGTTGCTTTTACAATCAGTTTGTTTCTCTTTTTTGGGGTGATAGTGATGCTGCCTACCTATATTCAAGCTCTCAGGTGGATTCAGAATGGGAATATTTTAGTCATGAAATAAAAAGAGTTTGTACGAAGTATGGACAAGCTTTGTCAACTAAATCACTCACTTTGCCAAGTAAAGCATGGGACTTCCTGATCAACAGCAAATACCATTTCCAATACTGCAAAAGGGCCCTATCTTCTTCCAATTCATTTTTGCCCGTGTCATATAATACATGCAAAACTGTCTTTAATCCCTTCTCCAGGATGAGCATATTTCAGATGTTTCATATAATATTCAGTTCATGAGAGAAACATTGGAGACATTGCATGCACTATATGAGAACCTGAAGCTTAACATTTTGCGGAAAGAGTTAAGTTCTGTTTCATTCTTTTGTTTAAAGTATCTTGTTGATATTATTTTTTCCAATTTTTTGGATGTTAGTTTGTTTTATAGTGTAGATATTCACTGAGAAGTAAAACATTTGGTTAAACATATGTTCATGTCCTTTAGTTATGTATGGCATTCATGAAAGTCATAGTTTAATGCAATTATCTGTAAAGATCTTTAACTGTTGACTCATAGGAGAGTGTAGCTTTGCGTATTTGAATAACAGACTGCTGACTGGTTCCTTTTTGTGGTTGCCACTAGTTATCTGGTTGATATTCTAAATTTTAAAAAGGTATTAGCATTCATTCTCCTGTCTTGACAGAAACAGTGTTACCTATACGTACTTAAAATAATCCCAACATAACCATGGTTTTCGAGAACAAAGGCCTCATGCATCAAAGCAGCTGCCTTGGCACTTGCTATATTCATGGAAATAATGGTAGATACATCAACTAATTTTGTCCTCATTGTATGCTGTTGTAGCATTCATCAACATATAAGTAATCAAGTAGTAACTAGTAATGGAAAACTTGAATTTTGTGGTTTTCTTCACGGCTCATGGGAAACTCAGCTTCTTGTGAGTTTGATATTGGAGAATGCAGCTAACGGCATAATAATTCCTTTCTAGCCTATCAAATAGTATGAATCAATGTAGGCACTTAAGGTGCCTGCAAAAGTGATTTCACTAGTTCTTTTTCGTTTTATAGGCACCAAATCTTACATTGAATTCCCTTTTTCCCCCAAGTTTTAGGTCATTTTAGGTTTTTCCTAAATCAAACTCTAATTTTGACCAAGTTTATCGAAAAAAATGCATCAACATCTATAAAATAAAATTAGTTGTATTGAATCCACCATGAATTATGTCTTCACAATGCATTTATTTGGTATGTAGATGTTAATATATTGTTCAATAATCTTGGTCAGAATTAAAGAAGGTTGACTTGGGACAAAACTTATCCCAAACTTAAACTATTTCAATTTTGAATGGAGGGAGTAAGTCTTGATCTGTGTTTTACTTCACTTTGCAGTGCAAAACTCACAGCGGTCTTGAAATGGCTCAAGACTTTTTGTATTTATATCAGTGTTATCTTACAATCATAAATCATATATGGCCATATTTCAAATTAGTTTTTGACCTTGATTACTTTTCAGGGATCTAAGATGTCTTGCTTCATTGTTATGTACTGTTGCATCATCTCTGGTGAACATAGTTATGTTGATTATTATTGCCGGGACTTTCCGCTCAATTTGATTGAATCCCCATCCCTGCTCTCTTCAAATTCTTTAACAACTCCGCCGTCCCTGTTTCGTTGGTTTGAATACTGCCTACGTCATGGTTTGGACTCGGCAACGCTGGAAGACATTCCTACTCTAATGCGCAAACAGAAAGTTTCTGCTGTGAGTTGGGGTAGGAAGGTGTTGTCATTTTATAGTTTGTTGTTAGGAGCAGAAAGGAAAGGAAAAGTTCTCTCTTCTGGTGTGTATTGTGAAGTTGCCAGTGGTTCAGCCAGAAACACTGAGGAACTTACTGTTCTGGCTATGGTTGCTGAAAAGTTTGGTCATGAGCAATTGGATTTATTACCAGTTGGTGTATCTCTTGTGCTTCGCCACGTAAGAGAACTCTCTATTCTATGTTTTGATATGGTGGAGTTGATTTTTTCTTGAGACATGGTTTCATATTACAGGCACTGGACAAATGTCGTGACTCTCCACCTGATGATTGGCCTGCTGCTGCTTATGTTCTTGTTGGCAGGGAAGACCTAGCTACAGCAAAGATGGGGACAATTAGGAAAGAAAACCTGTTGTGGAACAATGATAATTTGACATCAATGTCAGTCCCTTATATGCTACATCTGCAACCTGTAATCACACCGACAACTGCACCTGACATTCCTGCATCAGAAGTTTTGAATTCTGATGATTCAGATTCTGTCTATAAATCTGTTGAGGATGGCATGGAACATATTTTCACTTCAACAACACAACTCCGATTTGGTCATGATTTGCGCTTGAATGAGGTTTGTCCTTTCTTTTGAGCCAGCCTGTCTCTGAATTACTAGATTGCAAGTACATTTCTATTTTCTTAATATTGTTTTAATGTTTTGATTCTTACTTCCAATTATGCAAGCCTTGCTTTATGTGTATGATATTATGCTTCATATTTTTTTTGCGATAAGAACACTCTGGCTTGTGTAAGTCACACCAGTCTGCTGTGCCTTATTTGTCTGCTTAAAATTCTGTCATATTCATTGCTGTAGAGAATTAGGGAACACGTCACACCCAATTAGGGGGTGGGTGGGGGGGGGGGGGTGACTTTCATATATATAATAAAGTATAACTTGGAGTACAAGTAAAAAGGTATACATGTGTTACTATACGTATCTCTAATACCTGCCTGCAGTCACAGCAGGAGGGAACTGGACGTAGAGACTTGACCTAAAGTCATTGAACAAGTGTACAGGTAGTCCGTTAGTCATAAGGTCCGCGAACTGTTGAGCTGAAGGGATATGGAGTACTCTGAACTGCCCCAAAGGCACCTCATGAACAAAGTGGATGTCAATCTCATTGTGCTTCGTGTGACAATGATGAACCAGATTGACAGTCATATAAAGTGCACTGACATTGTCGCAATACACAATGGTCGCCGAAGGGATCGAGATAAGAAGCTCCTCACTCAGCAGTACTCCGCCTCTACACTGGACTGATACACCGTGGTCTGCCGTTTTGAAGACTAGGAGACCAGATTGTCAAAGGCAACGATGATGAAGACCGCTAAAGCGGCGATGAGCAGGAGAGGTGGTGACCAACACTGGTAGATGCCCCCAAACCGGGAGCTCCCGCTCTGATTGGCGTTGGTAGATGACCTTGTACCGTGAGCTCCCACCTAGAGCTGCAGGAGGGTCAAGGCCAGCCGGTTGGGTGATGGTGTTGGGCGATTGGCTGGACATCCAACCGCGTAGGGCCGACCATGATGGCCGCGTCCTCGTGGTGGTGATGCGATGACTACTCAACCTCAGAGATAGAGGGAGCGGCTGAAGATGCATCATGTAGGAGAAAGTTAAGTGAAGCCACCACAAACGGAGTGGTAGCAAGAGCAAATATTGACTCATCAAAGACCACATGGTGGGATATAATCACCAGCTGAGTACAAATGCCAAGACAACGGTAACCCTTGTGAATGGTGGGATAACCGATGAAGACACATGGCGTGGACGGTGCAAGTTTGTGGGGGAGTCATGGCACTAAGGTTAGGATAACAGAAGCAATGGAGAAGCTGCTACGGAAGTTGGTTGTAAACAGAAGAGGAGGGGTGCCGGTTCAACAACTAGGTTGTTGTAGCCATGCTTCAACCCAGTAAGAGGGAGGCATGGAAGCATGTTTCAACAACGTGCGGATGGTGTTTTTGATAGTACAAAGCATATGCTCGGCTTTGCCATTTTGTGGAGGTGTAGGGGTAGTATAGGCGAAATAGGGCACGCGACTCGATATGAAGGAAAATATGGTATGGTTATTACGTGCCATTGTCAACCTGAAAGCATTTAGGTGCACAACCAAACCGAGTCCGAGTGTAGGCAATGAAACCAAGAAAATGACCATAGACATTGGATTTTGGTGTAGCGAAATGGACTAGCAATAATGAGTGAAATCATGAAGCATGACCTAACGCGAAGTACTAGGAACAAGAGAGGTAGGTCCAACCATCACAATGAACTAGAGAAAAAGGTTCTAATGTAATGGAAAGTAGCAAAAGATAGTCGCATGTGTTTGCCTAGCTGCCAGGCATGACACAATGAGCGTGCTGCTTTATTACACGTGATAATCGACATGTTTCTAAGGGTAGTGATGATGGAGTCGGACAGATGACCAAGACGGTGATGCCATAAGGTGGATGTGATGGAGCGGCGATGGATGGTGAACTGGTGAGATGGTGTAGAGGTCCCCGCTACTATTGCCGTGAAGAATCACATGTCTCGTCCATGGATCCTTAATAAAAAACCAAGGACGTCAAATTTGGTAGAACAATGATTATTACATGTAAATTGACGAATAGAAAGAAGATTGCACACAATGTTAGGCGCAACCAGAACATTATTGAAATGAAAGGAGGTGTTGGCTGTGGGAAGGATAGAAGTACCATGACTAACAATAGATGTAGAATGACCATTGCCCACTGTAATGGATGATGAAGGAGGAAGGCGGGTGAGCAATATGCATCCGAAGAAGACATGTGAGCCTAAAGCACCATCTGGTTCAAGGCTCTGATGAGACCTGCCTAGTTCCATCCACCAATTTGAGGACCCGGCGGAGGAGCAAACTGTGACTGTTGGATGCATGCATGAGTGGAGAACTTGGTGAGTGTGCTTGCGGAGGAGGTTTGAGCAACCCTGCTCGTGCCCCACTAGGTGCTGCTGTGCCAGCTTGTCGGGAAGTGGGCCATAACAGATCAACTGGCCGGATTAAGGAGGCATGCGCTGGCCTCCCTGTTGCTACTGCCTACACCAGTGCGGATGCCCTTCTTGTTGTTGTGGTTGGTACTGCCGCCGACACTATTGTTGGACCACGACCTCCTTTTCTGTGTGCTACACTAGGGAAAGGAGCCGGTGGCATGGAGTGCAGTTTTGGAGGAAACCTTGTGTTCATTAGCTAGGTGAAGTTCCTTGAGGATGAGCTTCTGGCGCATGGTGTTAAAGTTGGATAGTGGCATGGTGTCGGTGATGTTGTCCGCTATGCTAGAGAAACGTAGGTTAACAAAGTGTATGAGGTTGAGGACCAGCTGGGACATAGAGGAGAACTCTTCATGCGTTGGTAGTAATCGTTGATGGTCTTCATAGACGGTCTTATAAACGAAGTGAATTAGGGCAATGACGACGGTCTTCATGCGTTGGTAGTAATTGTTGATGGAGAGAACCCATTGCCTCATAGAGGAGAACTCTTCATGCAGGATGACGGC
The DNA here is from genome assembly GCA_022036555.1 of Microstegium vimineum. Taxonomy (NCBI): domain Eukaryota; kingdom Viridiplantae; phylum Streptophyta; class Magnoliopsida; order Poales; family Poaceae; genus Microstegium; species Microstegium vimineum. The sequence goes on from CM039128.1 coordinate 29,917,017, forward strand.
GCGGGGCTCCTTGTTAGCCAAAAAGAGGTCCTCAATAGCGACCTAGTGTTGGTGGGCTGTCTGATCGTTCCCCATGGCGAGGTCCTGGACGTATGGGGCGACGGACCCAAGGAGCCAGCTGGGGATGCAAGCATCGTCCATGGACTACCAAGGATCATCAGGATTGGTCGGAACAGTCTCATCAATGTGGCCTTGAAGGCCAAACTTCTTGCCCGCTTGTGGAAGTTGGGGTGCTTCAGCTTGAGTATGATGGTGACATGAGAGCAAATGGTGATCGTGGCATAGGGGGCGACAATTGGTCTTGCAGGACTACTTTGTGAGTGCCGATGGTGCCAGAGGAGGCCGTGGACTATGTAGCCATTGGTGGCGTGAGCAGAGCATGAAGAGTTGCACGGAGCAAAGAAATCCGCAAGTGCGGCAGGTGGACAGTGCGAGCAGGTGACGAGGAGGCGCATGCGGACATCAAGTCATGAAGATGCCATGCGTGGGGCGGCTGCCAGCGTGCGTGAGCAGGAGGGAAGGTATGCGTGGACGAGCTCAGAATCGCGTAGAGGGCTGTTGCACACAAGGAGCAGAGGCACGAGTGGGTTTAAGGGTTGGGACAGGCGTGTGTGGGATTACGACGCAAGGAGCAAAGGCGCGAGTGGGACAAGTACACACGTTGGATCACAAGCGGACGTGAGGGATGGGAGGACACAGGTTGGAAGTGGGGGTGTGCGCGGAGGCCGTGAGCGGGAGAGGTGGAAGCGCGGCCCGGGATTCGGCGGCACGGGGAGGAGTTAGGGCAGAGAAGGGGCCCGGAAAGAAACCCGGGCGATTGATAACATGTATAGAATTAGGGAACATCTCACACCCAATAATAGGGGGGGTGACTTTCATACATATAGTCAAGTACAACTTGGAGTACAAGTAACATGATATACATGTGTTAGACGATACATATCTCTAATAATTGTTCACCTACACGTCCGCTTAGCTCGTTTAGACGTCATGTAAATGCTACAATGGCTTGTCGTGTTTGTTTAATCTGCTGTTCATCCCGCTTAATTACAGTTTACTCTGTTTAAATAACCGTTTATAGCCTAAATAAATATCTAAATGATAGGTGACTGTTTAGTCTGTTTAAATGTTTAGGCTAACACTGGTCATATTCTTTTGATTAGGTTAGACGCCTCTTATGCTCAGCAAGTCCAGTGGCTATACAAACACCTACTAATCCTAGCGTATCGGATCAAGACCTACATCAGGTATTATTATTTCTTTCTTATTTGCTCATAATTGCAGATATGAAGCTATTAGTTAGTAAACACAAAGCCACAGTTCTTTGGTCTTTGGCCTTGATTCGCTAGGTCCTTTTTCGTTTGAGGCTGCTGGCCGTGTCGTGTTTCCCTAGTTTATTTTCTAGTATCCCGTGTGTGTTGGGGGGGTGGGGGGTGGGGGTTGGTGCCTGGGAGGGGGTTTCTTACTTCCCTCCCTTTTGTATCATTTTACTCTTCATCTTAATGAAATGACAATTTCCTGCATAGTTTGAGGAAAACAAGCAAATCCATAGCTGTTGTGGACTCTTTCACTGGGCGCCAGTATAGGAGGCAGCCACGTCCACATGCCTCAGCTATTGACCCAACTCGTGGCTAAGAAAGGGAGGCCAGGTCATCAGAGCTCATGCACTGCAAGCACGGATATCAGGCTTGATAGGAAGCAGCCCCACAGAGTGGCTGTAGGAGATTAATTTGTTATTGTTAGTATTGTTGCTATTCTTAGCATTGTGCACTGAATCTATAAGGGCACCTAGCTGTGTAATAAGGTTTTATCTAAAGAAATACAACTTCCCAGAGTGGGCGGGTTTTCCTCTTCGACGGTGACCGCCGGCGATACAGCCATGGCCACTGGCGACGAACCCACTGCTCATTTGCCCCGCTATCTCTTGCGTTCCAGTTCTCAACCCCAGCTCCTGCTCCACTCTCCCCTGCATACTCCTCATTGCCCACGCTGTATCAGCTTCAAAGTACTCATTTCCTGCTTCCTGTACCACCACTAATGTCTTCGATCTTCTTGATACTTTCCTGTGCACTTATTTTGAACATCTCATAAGTTCTTTCATGTTCTTAAATATATCACTACTATGAGTTACTGAGGAACAATCATTAATCAGAGCATCTCTTTTGTTACCTATTTCTGGATATCACTGATTATGAACTATCCTTGTTACTGATTTTTTCCATGCATTTCCAGCAACAATTATGGAATTTTGCACAAAGGACAACTGCTTTACCTTTTGGGCGTGGGGCTTTTACTTTAGCTACAACTTACACTTTGTTGACAGAGGTAAGAGTTCGTCCCAAAATGTCATGATAGCCTGGATGGTTGATGTTGGTCTTCGTCAATGTTTAATATTGCAGGCAGCCAGGCACCAGCCGTTTCCTCCCTGTTTCAGTACCTTTTCCCTTTGCTGCAGGTTCTGGTGTTCCCAAAGCTTGTGTTGGCTGGTCGATTGCCTGCGCAGCAGAATGCAACAGTAATCCTTTCCTTTTTTAGTTTCAAGTCCATTTTCTTCATGGTTCTTTTGCTATGTCTAGAATATCCCACTATTCATGTCACTTGAGGGGATAGTACCATGTTAGCAGATGATAGAACTAGTGATCTGGATGTTCTTTATTGATGAAATGGAGTGATTACATAGGCTGATCCTAGCAATGGCAGCAGCAGAAGAACTGGTTCACCTTCTCTGGGAGGCTCTGAACAAGACAATTCTTCTCTGCGTCATCCTAATGCCCAGCCGCACAAGTGGTTATAACTTCCACATGAGCGGCTGAGGTACTCTATTATTCCTGCATGTTCTATTCTTAGCTAGCTTAGACTAATTCTAGCCACCAGAGGCAGCTGATGTCGTCTTCTTCCCATTGTATTGCTTTCTGTTAGATATATAATTGTATATATCCTAGGGGGTCCTATGTAATTGTGTTTACTTGTACTCCAAGTCATGTATGACTATATATGAAAGCCCCCAACCCCTAAGGGTAAGAGGTGTTCCGCTATCTCTCTCCTGTCCCAGCGTCAGTACGCTGCCGAGTTGCTCCAGCGCGCTGGCATGGCTGAGTGCCACTCCACGTCGACGCCAGTGGACTCCAAGGCTAAGCTTTCGGCCTCGGATGGTGCTCCTGTCGAGGATCCGTCTGAGTATCGTCGCCTCGCCGGTGCTCTCCAGTACCTGACTCTGACTCGACTGGATTTGGCTTATGCTGTTCGGCAGACGTGCCTCTTCATGCATGATCCCCGCGAGCCGCATCTGGTCAAGCGGATTCTTCGGTATGTCAAGGGCACTCTCTCCACAGGACTTCACCTTGGAGCCGGTCCTGTCCAGTCCCTCACCGCATACTCCGACGCTGACTGGGCAGGGTGTCCAGACTCTCGGCGTTCTACTTCTGGCTACTGCGTCTACCTCGGTGACAACTTGGTGTCCTGGTCCTCGAAGCGGCAGACTACGGTTTCTCGCTCCAGTGCTGAAGCGGAGTACCGTGCTGTCACCCACGCCGTCGCCGAGTGCTGTTGGGTGCGCCAGTTGCTTCAGGAGCTGCATCTGCCACTGTCCTCTGCCACCGTTGTTTTCTGTGACAACGTCAGTGCTGTGTATATGACAGCTAACCCTGTCCATCACCGCTGGACCAAGCATATTGAGATCGACATCCACTTCGTCCGCGAGAAGATCGCGCTTGGTGATTTTCGAGTGCTCCATGTGCCGTCCTCTCATCAGTTCGCTGACATCATGACTAAGGGCTTGCCTTTAGAGTTATTTACTGATTTTAAGTCCAGTCTTTGCGTCCGCGATACTCCCGCTTAGACTGCGGGGGTGTTAGATATATAATTGTATATATCCTAGGGGGTCCTATGTAATTGTGTTTACTTGTACTCCAAGTCATGTATGACTATATATATGAAAGCCACCCAACCCCTAAGGGTAAGAGGTGTTCCGCTATCTCTCTACACTTTCCAAAGAAAGCATTCACAACACTTCCATCTTCGAACGGGGTGCAAGCTTGGCATTCTGGCTGCTCTTGATGGCCGTCACAACGCGCTGGTTTAGACAGAGCCACACCCAGTCATCCACACTGAAGGAGACATCCCAGCGAGCAGTGTCATGGCTTTGCTTCATGATGCTTTGAGCTTGATGGAGCCATTCCTGGACAACAGCCAGGAACTCATCCTTGTGTGTCAGCTGCTTGCCCAAGGTAGCCACCCTGGAGAGGCTGGGCTGGTAAGAAGCCAAGGTCAGTGGGGGCTAGCCATAAACCACCTCGAATGGCGTCACTTGTAGGCTGTAGTGTCGTCTGGTAGGAAGAATTGTAGCAGAACTCGGCCCACGACAGCCAGCTTTGCAGACGATCATCGGCGAGGCAGCGCAGATAGACTTTTGGACATGGTTGGTGACCTCCGACTGTCCATTTGTCTGGGGTGAAAAGCATAGCTGAGGTGAGGTGTAGTGGGGACAAGTGAAAGAGCTTGGCCTAGAAGGTGTTGGTGAAGACTGGGTCCCTATCACTCACGGTAGAGCATAACACTCTGTGGAGCCAGACAATCTAGTCGAAGAATGCCTGGGCGACGAATGTGGCACTGTAGGGGTGGCCGAGGGCGATGAAGTAGGCATACTTGGAGAAGCGGTCCACCATTGTGAAAACCATTGATTTGCTGCCGAACTTGGGGATCCCTTCAACAAAATCCATGGCAATGTCGGCCCAGATGATGTGTGGAACGTCCAGCGGCTGCAGCCAGCCAGGTGGAGGTGCTCCGTCTTTTCCGATGGCAAACAATAGCCTGTTCGAAGTCGCGGACAAGTTGGCTAGCATGGGGGCTGTAGAAGGAGTGCAGGCGACGTCATGGGCTGTGTCAAGCCAACGTGTCGGGGACGAAGATATGGCCCCGACATAGAATGAAACCGTTGACGGTCGTCCAATTTGCCCCAACGCCTTGCGCGATCTTCTGGCACTTGATGATGTCCGATAGGATGTTGGCCTCAACGCGGAACTCGTTGAACAGTTCGAGGTCTGGCCGAGTGAGTGCGTAGGTGGACAATGCAACGACGTCCTCATCATGACGTGACAGGGCCTTGAAATCATAGACAAACAAGTTGCTTACCCATGTGTGTTGGGGGATTGTGGAGAGGCGTTGGTCCAAGAGGAACTTGAGGGCGAAGTGGTCAGTGCAGATGGTGAATGGTCGCACCCTAACATATGGTCACCAGTGCACCACGCCTTTCACCAAGCAGATGAGCTCATCGGCAGCCAACTTGGCGTGTTGGGGAGCCATGACGCGGTTGAATAATGCGATTGGCCCTGCACTCGTGGAGGACAGTGCTGAAACCAGACCAGAGGCATCACGCTCGATTAAGAAGGGCGCCGTGAAGTCCAGAAGTTGCAGCATTGGCTCGGAGGTCAATGCTAACTTGAGCGCGTCAAAGGAGGCTGGTGGTGTCGTCCGTCAATGGAGCTGCGATGACGCCGTAGTTGTGGATGAAAATGCGGTAGTAGCCCGTGAGGCTCTAGAAGCCACGCAACATGCGAAGGGTCTGTGGTCTGGGCCAGCTTTGCACACCTTCAATCTTGGCCGGGTCTCTCATAGATGCCTCTACTCGACGCTCTATAAACGAGCACTTGGAGCGCTTTAGGAACAGGTTGTGGGCGCGCAGAGTGGCGAGGATTGTGTGGATGTGTTGCAGGTGCTTGACGAAGGAGTTGTTGTATATCAGAATATCGTCAAAGAACACGAGCACCAAGCTGTGAAGAAAAGGCGAAGAACCTCGTTCATGAGGGATTGGAATGTCGCAAGGCATGGGTCAAGCGCCATGTCCATGAACTCAAAATGCCCGTTATGAGTCCGGAACGCCGTCTTGTGGATATCATTCGTGTGCATGCGAACTTGGTCATACACCTTGTGAAGATCGAGCTTGGTGGAGTAGGTGGCGCTGCGGAGTTCGTCCAGCAGCTCGTCGACAACAGGGATGCGGAAAACGTTGCGCACTGTTTTGGCATTAAGCGCGCGCTATTTGATGCAGAACCTTCATGTGTCCTTGCGTATGAGGATGGGCGACGAGAACGCCATGGTACTTGGGTGGATGAAGCCCAGTTGGAGCATGTCAGTGCATTGTCTCTCCAGCTCATCTTTGAGCAACTGGGGGTAGCGGTAGGGATGCACTGCAATGGGGCACGTGCTTGGAAGTCGGTGAATCCGATGATCGTAGACACGAACCGGAGGCATTGATAACGACATGTCGTCGAACTCCGCTAGAAGCAATTGAAGGAGGTGTAGGCATTCGGTGGTGTGGAGAGCAGGAGCCCTGGGGGCTGTGATTCCAGTCCAACGAACGTGGCGATGGCTATGGTCTGGCAGTTGAGGTCCTAGAGGATGGGGCCTAGGGACCGGAACCAATAGCAGCCCAACACGGGCTTGTATTTAGGGAGGGGCAAGACGAAGCGGTCGATGGTGACGGGGATGTTGGCACAAACCCCGAAAGATGGGGACACGCTCCTTGTTTGTGGCACCCAAGGTGGTGTCGGGACGCGGCACAGGTTAGAGGCTGAGGCGGTGTGCCGTGTCCGCCGCGATGGAATGGGTGGACCTTGAGTCCACAAGAGCTTGGACGGACGTGCATGCCACGGAGGTGGCTAGGTGCATGGTGTCAACTACCTTGATCCTTTGGACGGCGTGGATGGAGATCTTGTCGTCGTCGATAGGCGATGGTTCCACCGCAGCGTCCTCGACTGAGGTGTTGTCGTCGAGCTCCATCAGGCATAGGCCCTTCTTCATGTAGTTGTGTTTCTTTGTGATTTTTTCGAGGTAGTTGAAGTAGAGGCCATCTGCCTAGTTTTGGACTATTTCCAGTTGCGTTAGCCACTTGAAGCGTGGACTGGTGGGAAGAGGGGCCTTGGTCGGAGCTGGCGGTGTCGGAGCATTGGTCTTGGTGGTGGGAGGCGGCATGTGGGGCGAGGTCGTCCTAGGCAGCAGACGCGTCCAAATAGGTGGGCTGGTGTGGGCCATGACGCGTGGCTTAGGGGGTCCGCGTCGTCGTCCAAGTCTAGGTGGTGCTTGAAGGCCCCCTCGCAAGGCCCATGGCGTCGTCGACGGTAGCCGGGTGTTGGAGCTCGACATCCGTTTGCAGCGGATTGCAGAGGCTGGCGGTGAAGATATCGATTTGGTACTGCTCCCAGCGCATGAGCATGGGCAAGAACTGCACCTACTCCTTGACCGTCTCAGAACGGCGCAGCTTCATGAGGGCGCCGAGCTGATTGCTGCGCGCCGGTGTCACGTGTTAGAACAAATCACAGGAACTTGAATTTGGGGCTGGATAATTTCATGAATGATTACATGGTAGATACCAAGAGGTCTTGTTACAACATTAGGAAATGGAAGGGGAAAACTACTCCCTATATAGAGATAGGCTACTTGGAGCTTAAGAAAGCTAAATCATGTTCTAAAGTAGATGCTTAGGAGATAAGATGCTGATAAGCGCCAACTACTGCTGCTGCTAGGATAAGCACAAGAGTTACAGTGTCTATCATCCCGAACGCCTGGTGCACCTTTTTGACAAAGTCCGGTTACGTGGGAGCGTCATGGTTCTGCTCCAGGCGGTAATACCAATCCTGGGCGGCACCTTCTATGGTGAAGGAGGGGACCCACACCTGCTCTTCGTCTGCTGTACGATCGGTGCGGATAAACTGCTCTGCCTTGTGTAGGCAGGTCACCTGATCATTGTTGTTATCGTAGTGTGGAAACCGGAGTTCGTGCTTGTTGTGCTCGCGCGGCGGAGGGGGAGGGGGCGTCGTGGCCCATCTTTCTGCTGTGGGAGCCACCGGAGGAGAGGTGGTCCGTCTGAGGGCGGTTGACGGCCACGTTGAGGCGGTTCTGGTCGCCGTTGATCGTCGTCACCTCATTCTTGATGGAAGAGAGATCAGCGAGGATGGCCTTCAGAGTGGAATTGAGATTGTCACCCCTTGGAGGCTTTGAACAAGACAATTCTTCTCTGCTTCATCCTAATGCCCAGCCGCATAAGTGGTTATAACTCCCACATAAGTGGCTGAGGTACTATGTTTTCCTGCATGTTCTATTCTTAGCTAGCTTTGACTAATTTTAGTCACTAGAGGCAGCTGACACCTTCTTCTTCTTCCTAGTGTATTGCTTTCCAACGAAACCGTCCACAACAGCAGTACTAAAAGACGATTTACTAGTTCTACTTGCTCACATTAGGAATTCAGTTCTCAAAGATGATTAGATGTGGGAGAAAGTCGAATAACAAACCTCACTACTGTTATGATATTAAGTAGAATTTCTGAGCTTTTGGGAACAATGCCTTATGATAGGTTGCTAATTTTCACTTGTATGTTTTTCCTAACTGCATTTTATACAGGTAAATCTTGACCTAAGTAGTAGAAGTGTCTCAGAATTCAAATCTTGGGCTGAGTTTCATAATGGTGTTGCTGCTGGCCTGAGGCTTGCACCTTTTCAGGTTATACACAAGATAAGAGGCCACTTTAGCAAAATTCAGAGTTCACTGACTCTGGCAGATGTTGTTTTTTTAATGCTATTGTGTTGTTTCCTGTAGTTATAAGTGGGGCTTATTATAATGCTTTTTTGCAGGAGGAAATGCTGAGAACTTGGATACAATACAATAGACCTTCTGAACCAAATTTTACTCATGCTGGTTTGCTTCTAGCATTTGGCTTGCATGAGCATCTAAGAGTTCTAACTATGACTGATGCATATCGATACCTCTCACAGGTGACATTCTTGTTCTTTGGTTGTTTGTGTCATAGGCTTGTGTTTTACGGTTATAATGGAGGTGATAGTTGTGGTTGATGTGAGAATAATGGCACTGGATGCCTTGTCACCATGTCACTGTTATGGCAGGAGAGAGGCGGGAGGCAGGGTACCCTAAGAAAATAAAGACTAAACATATACGTACTGAATCAATCGAAAATTAAGCTTAAGCTATAACATAATAGCAAATAAAGCAATATGCGATAAAAGGCTCATCTCTTGGACTGAGTGAATGGTGGGGTGATGGCATATCTACTGCTGTTCTTGGTCTGCAGAGAATAGGTATGGCCACACTGCCAAACATGACTGTTCGGTTCTTCGTCAGAAAAACAATTGGTTTCATTATCTCCGGGTGTTCTTTGGTGTAGCATTATGTTCACATCAATTTTGGAGGGAGTGCCTCTGCATTTTATTGAGTAAATTTAGCAAAACTTATCTGGTCCAAGTTATCACAAAACTATAATTAAGTTGTATCACTAGACTACAGATTTAACGTGTCATAGTTTCACAAAACTACAGAATTAAGAATTTATATGACAAAGCTACAAATCTAGGTTGCCATACGATCACAAATCTACAGATTCAGTATGCAATGTATCACCTACATATTTCACTTGTCCAAACCTACTTTTTTATGACACATTATTAGATTAAATATGTAGTTTTGAGATACATTGCACACCAAATCCGTAGTTCTGTGATTGACATGCTAAACCTATAGTCTGTGATGCATCTTCTTAAACCTGTAGTTTTGTGAAATTTACTCTATTGTTCAGTAAGTGAGCATATGTATATTTTGTATAATTTGATTAACTGTCCGAGTGCAGGAGCATGATATAACAACACTTGGTTTGTTACTTGGTTTGGCAGCATCTCATAGGGGAATGATGAATCCTGCAATATCAAAGGTATTAACTTAAGTGTTGGATGTGTATGTACTGGATGGGTTTATTTAATAATCATGGATGTAAGTGAACTTGTTTAGGGGAGTGTTATTCAAAGTGTTGTATTCCACTATTGCACATATCAGATCTGTTTTTTTTTTGGGAATTTGATTCATTTTCTCTGTAGGTAATTTCATTTTGCTGTAGTTCCTACTTCCCCATCTGGTATTATTGTTACTTGAACTAATTTTTGAGAACGTGAAAAAATGACAGAGAGAAAAAAAATGACTGTACTCGGGTCTGAGAGAAAAAAATGACTACTCCCTCTGTGTCTGAGAGAAAAAAAATACGCAGCTCTCTTGTGTCTTGAGAAAAAAAAATGACTGGCTTTTTATGAAAACTTTACAGATGCTCTATTTTCATGTTCCTTCCCGACATCCATCTTCTACTCCGGAGCTGGAGTTACCAACTCTTCTACAGGTAACACTGTACTCCCTCTGTTTTTATTTAAGTGTCACATTTTGTTTGTCTGAAGTCAAACATGTGTATCTTTGACCATTGGTTTTTAAAAAATTGTATATTTTAATGTCATAAGATTTATATTTTTAGATTTATTATGAGAAATACTATCATAATATATAATTATTATATTATGAAACTATAAGGATTTTAAAAAATGGTTGGTTAAAGATTGCAATGTGACATTTAAAAAAACCGGAGGGAGTAGTAGGCTACTGTTTTATTGCATGTTTCTCTTTTTAGTTTAATATACCTTTGAACTATTGATACTTGAGTTTATGATATTAATACTAATGTTTTAAGGGTCATTAAAAATAAAATGCTAAACCATGCAATTCTACACAAGTTTTATTGTTGCTTAGAATACTAACTTGACATAGTACATTTGCTTTTTGTCTTGGTTTCTGCCACATAGTACATGATTTGCTTTTTGTCTTGCTTTCTGCCACTATGATAGTATGTTCAGGTGTAGGTCTGTAACTAGCCTTAAATGCAATCAATGAACTAGGAATGTAGCAAGAAAAAGTAATAGTTATGGATAGTAAAGACTGCGTTTAGGAATGGAAAGTGGATACAGTTAATCCACAATTGACATAATGTTAGGGAGAGGACTTGTGCTAAATGATAATGGACTTTCACGGATTTTCCATTATATAGGGACATGTAGCATCTAGTACAGGTTACGAGGCAACACTTGGAGGTTTTGGTTTCGGAAGAAGGAACCAGGAGTGAGAGGATATCCTAGACTTTGCTACAGCTTTTGATATGATGGTAGCAAACACTTTCTTCCAAAAGCGAGAGTCCCACTTAGTGACCTTTAGTAGTGGCTTGTCCTGCAGTTAGATTGACTTTGTCCTTGCAAGAAGGGGAGATAAACGTGCTTGCGTGGATTGTAAGGTGATACCCGGGAATGTGTGGTGTCTCAGCACAAGCTAGTGGTGGCTGACTTCCGCTTTCTGATGCAAACTTGTAGGGCTAAACAAGCCAAGATTGCAAGGACAAAGTGGTGGAATTTAGAAGGGGAGACATCAAAGGTCTTCAAGGCAAGAGTTATTGAAGAGGGCCCGTGGAAGGACGAAGGTGACGCCAACAATATGTGGGAGAAGATGACGACATACGTTCGAAAGGTTGCTGTAGAGGTGCTAGGTGTGACCAAAGGAAGTGGATGTGCTATGAAAGACACTTGGTGGTGGAATGAGGATGTTCAAAAGGCAATTAAGGAGAAGAAGGAAGGCTATAAGAGCTTGTTCCAGGACCGGAGTGCAGATAACATAGAGAAGTATAAGGTGGCAAAGAAGGTTGCAAAACGGGCAGTGGCGTAGGCAAAGGGACGAGCTTATGAAGATTTGTACAAACATCTTGATACGAAGGAAGGAGAAAAGGACATCTATAGGATGGCTAGGACTCGTGATAGGAAGACGAGGGACTTTACTCAAGTCAAGTGCATTAAGGATGAGAGGGAGCAACTCTTGGTGAAAGAGGATGAGATCAGACAAAGATGGCAAGAGTATTTTGACAAATTGTTCAATGGGGAGAACGAGAACTCCCCTGTTTAGTTGGACGACTCGTTTGATGAAAACAATAGGCGCTTTGAGCGGAGGATTCAAGAATCGGAGGTCAGAAAAGCGTTGAAAAGGATGAAAGGGAGCAAAGCGATGGGCTCGGATGGTATCCCAATCAAGGTGTGGAGATGCCTTGGGGATATAGCTGTAGTATGGCTAACCAAGATGTTCAATAATATCTTCCGATCGAACAAGATGCCTGAAGAGTGGAGAAAAAGCACTTTGGTACCAATCTACAAGAACAAGGGTGACATCCAGAGTTGTAATAACTATCGTGGGATTAAGTTGATGAGCCACACTATGAAGCTATGGGAGAGAGTCATCGAGCACCGCCTGCGAAGAAGGACACGAGTATCTACCAACCAATTTGGTTTCATGCCTGGAAGGTCAACCACAGAAGCAATCTTCTTGTTAAGACAAGTTATGGAGCGATTTAGAGAGCAGAAGAAGGACCTACATATGGTTTTCATTGACTTGGAGAAGGCTTATGACAAGATACCAAGAAATGTTATGTGGTGGGCTTTGGATATACATTCAGTCCCAACAAAGTACGTGACCCTCATCAAGGACATGTACAACAATGTTGTGACTAGCGTTCGAACCAATGATGGTAATACTGATTACTTCCCGATTAGAATTGGGCTTCATCAAGGGTCAGCCTTGAGCCCGTATCTCTTTGCCTTGGTAATGGACGAGATTACAAGGGACATTCAAGGGGACATCCCTTGGTGCATGCTCTTCGCCGATGATGTAGTGTTAGTTGATGAAAGCTTGGCGGGAGTAAATAGGAAAATTGAGCTGTGGCGGCAGACCCTTGAGTCTAAAGGTTTTAGACTAAGTCGGACTAAAACCGAGTATATGAAATGCGACTTTGGCACAACGGCTCAGGATGAGGGAGATGTGAGTTTGGAAGGTCAAGTCGTGCCTAAAAAGGACACCTTCCGATATCTGGGATCGATGCTACAAAGGGATGGAGATATTGATGCAGACGTTAGCCATAGAATCAAAGCAGGGTGGATCAAGTGGCGTCAAGCTTCTGGCATTCTATGTGACAAGAGGGTACCCCAAAAGCTAAAAGGCAAGTTCTATAGGACAGCAATTAGACCTGCAATGTTGTATGGAGCCGAATGTTGGCCCACAAAGGCTCGACATGTTCAACAACAAATGAGTGTTGCAGAAATGCGCATGTTGTGTTGGATCTGTGGTCACACAAGAATGGACCGAGTTCGGAATGATGATATACGTGATCGTCTAGGGGTGGCACCAATTGAAGAAAAGCTTGTCCAACATCGGTTGAGATGGTTTGGCCATGTCCAGAGGAGACCGCCAGATGCACCAGTGCGCTGTGGAGTCCCAAGCCAAGCTAATAATATAAGGAAAGGCAGAGGAAGACCGAAGTTGACATGGACGGAGGCGGTGAATATGGATTTAAAAGCTTGGGATATATCTAGAGATCTATGTTTGGATAGGATTGCCTGGAAAGCAGCTATTGAAGTGCCGGAACCATGACTTGGGTATCTTGTTGGGTTTCAACTCTAGCCTACCCCAACTTGCTTGGGACTACAGACTTTGTTGATGTTGATGTTGATGTTGATAGGGACATGTAGCACTTGATCCTGCCCCAAAGCAACCTTCTCACCGACAAAGTGGATGTCATTCTCAATGTGCGTCATGCAGCGATGATGAACCGGATTGACGGTCATATGGACTACATTGGCGTTATCACAATTGACCATCGCAGAAGGAATCTAGACGAAGCTCTTGAAGCAACTGTTGTAGCCAACAGCACTCGACAACTGCATTTGCAGCAACCTGATACTATAGTGTGTTGCTCTAAAGACTAGGAGACCAAGTTGTCGCCGAGGAAGATGCAGAAGCCGGAGGTAAAATGTCGTGAATCTGGGCAACCTACCTAGCCAGAGTGGGCATTGGTAGATGACACAACACTAATGCCTAGGTGGAGACCGGTGTCGAGGGTGCCCTTCACATAGCATAGGATGCGCTTGATTAGGGGAAGATGTGGTTGTTATGGGTCATGCATGAAGAGGCAGACTTGTTGAACGACATAGGTGAGGTCAGGCCGAGTCAGCTTCATAGAGCACCATTCAGATTTCGATACTCCGAGGGGTCTACAACGGGGTCACTGTCAGTCCTAGACAGCTTGGACCTAGAGTCAAATGGAGTTGCTGTGGGACGCGCGACAGAGATGCCGAGAAAGTGGTGGAGAGCGCCAAGGTCTGTCATGGCGAACTTAGAGTTGAGACGATCGGTGATGCGTCGCATTAGAGCAGGAGAGGATGTCGTCAGTTAATGTTGTTGACCTAAAATAGCAGGTAGGTGACATCATCACGATCTTTATAAATAAAGACATTTCGGATTTCGACGCGGAGAAACCATGTGATGGCGACGTGGTTCCCGATCTTCCATGAGGCTGGAGATAACTATCGTTGTGGCAGAGAATGACACACCGATCCAACTTTATATCGAAAGGCTCGAACCTTGCAATCTTAGCACCACAACTATGGTTATCAATTGTATCACTGATCTGGTTCACCTCGCCCTAAAAGCTAATCCATGGTTACGCAATGAAGAACACAAGCAAGAACAAGAAAGAAAACAACCAAATTGCATATGAATGATTAATCTCATGAGTTGTGGTCTCACAAACTGAGCAAACGGTGAAATTGTTCTTGACATGTTAATCTAAGCAAAAGCTAACCCTAACGTAGGCGGTGACTACTGAATATATAGGTTAAGAGACGTCCAAGGACCCCTATTCATGTCCATAAGGTGACCTAACACGTTATAAGGCCCAACGAGCCAAAACACGGCGATGCAACGCCTTGACAAGTTTTGGACGTCAACTTGTTTCGACAATTGCCGTTCATTTCGAAGGAATTTTGATGTGGGGCCAATTTTATTGGTTTTCTTATCAAATTATCTTTCCATCCACATGTGTTTCGTCGAGGTTGACTCGAAGTCATGTTGGATTGGAACTCTGGCTTGTGTTGGACGCCTCCCTGCCTTCTCCAATGTCCCATAGCACTTGTTGACCCTCTCCATAATTCCTAAGCATGATAACATCATTAGGTAGCAACCTATTCTTCAAAATATAAAAAAGATTGCTTAAGAACGAGCTCACCTCTAAATTGAGTTGTCGCATTCGTGCTCGGGTCATTGTACATTGCATAATGGTTGTATTGGAAGGAGTGGTGTCCTTATCACCGTGCTTGTAGATGTAGTTGGCAAACCGCTTATGCCACGCGTGAGGAACCTGCTTGAGACCTTTCATTGACTTCTGCAAGAGGCAAACCGAGTCGTGGGCCAATGGGTCGACGAAGCCAAACGACTGCTGGCAGTAGATAGTCTCTGCAATATTACCATGAAGAAAAGCGAGCCCCGCGCGGGTGGTGTCATGGCGAGCATGAAGGGGCTGTCGAGCATGGGGATGGGGGAGTGGGGGCGACAGCTGCCTGAGAGTGGGCCTCTTGGGTGCGGATGTGCGGAATATGAAGAGACATTTGCTTGTATATATTTAGCATTTGTTTACAAGGGCTTGGGCTAGATATTTGTTGATGGGCCTCTTTCATCATCTCGGTTCCTTAGGACAAGCTTTTGGCATGCAATGTTGGAGTTGGGAAGCGGCGTGGTGTCGGCAATGTTGTCCGTTGTGATGGAGAATCGCAGATGGAGGTCACGAAGATGGTTGAGGACGAGCTGTGATGGCCAAGACAACATTGCAGACATCTTTTGGGGCATCGACGACAGCCTTCATGCGCTGCCTCATGGAGGACAATTCCTTATGTAATGAGACAACATGGGGCTTCTTGTTGGCCATTTTAGTTCGAGGACAACAAGAACATGGGAGCAGACAATAATTGTTGTGTAGGAGCGGCAACGACTGCCCTACCGGGGGTGGCAGAGGATGTCGTGGACTCTAGACATCATGGAGGCATGCATGAAGAGTAGAGCAGAGGCAGTGCACGGGGTAGTGGAGGCATGCACATGTGAAGCGCAAGCAGAGGGCTGGGGTGCGCGTGGGTGGAGCTTGTGTGGGTGGAGCAGTGGAGTGGCTGCCATGAGCGGAGCAGAGGTAGGCCGGTGCGCGAGCGGGAGGAGACGGGCGGCGTACAATGGGGTGGATGCGCAATCGAGGATTTGACAACGCGGGGAAAGAGCTACGACAAAGTTCGGAAGGGGATCCGTGTGTCTAATACCTTGTAGAATTAGGGAACACCTCATGCCCATTAAGGAAGGGTTGAGTTTCAGAGAGAGGACCTTGCTATTGGGAGCCCAGGGCTTCTAGTAGTTTATAGGAAGCCCTAGACAGCCACCCTAGCCAGCAAACCACCTGATGCGCATGGGTGGTCGTGTGGGTTGGTGGGTGGGGGACCACTGCGAACCCAGGTCACATGTGTAAAATCCTAGGTTAAGCTGCACAGAAAAGTTTTTGTTGCGATGTTGCATAAAGACTAGTAATTGAATAAATTAAAACTAATTTGTTACCACATAGATACCTCTCTGCGAGCTAGACGTTCAACCTGACAAAATCTAACACAGCTGACACATACATGCATGCTTGGATCCAATCTAATCATTTTCGTTTTTTCATTATAATTCGTCAACAAAGCATTTGATTTAAAAACGGTGTTCACCATTGAACTCTTGATATTTTTGTGCACGATTCAAGATCCATTGTGAATATATTTTTGAAAAAAAATTAAATTCATAAATTTGCGTATTAAGATATAGAGTTTTATGTTTCCGTCTAAGCATAGAATCACTGGTCAAGATGTACAAAACTTTTTGTGGTGCCACCTTAGCATAGAAATTAGTAGTTGGATGAATAAAATTTAATTTTGTTACCGTGTAAAAACCTCTGTGTAGACAATGCATAGAAACCTGCAGAACCCTTCTCATGGGGTGGGACAATTGTAACAAACATTGTAACGGCCCAACCCACACCATGCTATCCACTAGATGATGTTTATTTAATAGAGAAACAGTGCATAGAAACACACAAAACAATTCGTACAAGGATAAGGGTGGCTATGATAACCAACACCATAATATCCCATACCCACACCATGCTTTCTATCAGGGGATGTTTATTTAATAGAGAAAAATACATAAAAACCTTACACCATGCTTTCCTCTAGGGGGATGTTTAATTAATAAAGGAACAATGCATAGAAAGTTACAAAACACTAACAACTGGGTGTACACTATCCATAACGGTCCCAAGTCACATTATGTATAGAAATTCAATCAATAAAATATTGAAACCCGACTAAGGTTACATTGGCTTGTCGTTCCTAATCGGACTGGTACCGATTAGGATGATTAATCGACGATCAGGACGATTAATCGACCTCTGATCGTTCTAGTCTGTTAGACATAATCTGCTGCTCCCTCTCTCTCTGTACCTATGCGGTAGGGTGTTGGCAAGATTATTATAGGCACTGCTGATCCCCGTCTATATGGTTAGTAATTTTTTTGGATTCCCTCTGGAAAGAAGGGGTGAGGGTTGGCTAGGTTGAGACAAAGGTGTGGGTATTTTGGTACTTCAGTGTGGGTCTAATTTGTTCTCTCTATTTTTTGTTAGTTAATCCAGAACCACTTAGCACTGTTATAAACCAGGGGCAAATGGGAGCTTCAATTCAAAATCACAAGGGCTGGCAAAATAACAAAGTAAAAAAAAAGTAGGGCAAAGCAATAATTGCACTCTATAACAGGGGTAGAAACACTAAATTCCCTTATTAAAAAAAAGAAAGAAAGAAAGCAAGCTGTTTCTGTGTTAATTTTTGGTGAATATTGAATATTTCGGAATTTTTAACCGGAAATGTGCAGCTCGAGAGCTGTAAATCATATTACAGGTGGTCCTATGAGAGGTCACGTAAGCAAAATGTAGAAATGAACCTAATGGTGCTTAGTATTTAATTTATGGGTTTTTGTGTTTTACTGTTTGTATAACCCTGATATGTACATCATGAGTGTTAGGATTGAATTAATAAAATCTTGTAATGTGTTTTGCTGCTTTATTTCATTGTTGTAGTTTCTCACATTGGTTCTCTAGTTCATCTTTACATAGCTATTCATGAAGTATGATAAAAAACAGTTGCTTAGTAATCGGTTAATTTTTTTATCTGTTCAGTCAGCAGCAGTAATGGGAATTGGACTTCTATATGAAGGCTCAGCTCATGCACTCACCATGAAGATACTTCTGGTAATCATGACAATAAGTCAATAAGGCTACCTTTCTTCTCTTTTGATTCTGTATCAAGTTATCCTTCTCTTTTCTTGGTTTTTAACCATGAGCATAGAAAACATTGCTCCATTTTTTCTGGGATATTACTATGCATACACATTATATTTTGTTTAATCCTTTTAGTATGCTAAAGTTCTTGCAAAATAGAAAAAATGAACCTTCTGTATTTTTAAATATTGACACTACTACTATAACTTGTACAGTTATACTCCCTCAAGTCACAAATAAGTGACATTTTGAGGTTATCTTAAGTCAATCTTTACAAAATCTGACTAGAAAATAGTTTTAACATATTGAGTTTGTTATTTGGAAGACATTGGATTTCCTTTGAAAAATAGTTTTGTAAAATGTATAAATTTTCTATATTCTATAGATACATTATGGTAAAAAGTTGTAGTCAAAGTTTCAAACAGCCTCACAACGTCACCTGTGTGTGACTGGAGGGAGTACTACATTAATATTATATTTTGATAGTAGTACTATCATTTTTTGTCATCTGGCTCTTATGACATTTCGTGTCTTGGCTACCCCAACTTGCTTGGAAGCTGGGTTTTGGGACTAAATACCTTTTGTTGTATCTTTAGGGTGAGATTGGCCGAAGAAGTGGTGGTGACAACGTGCTAGAAAGGGAAGGGTATGCTGTTGCTGCAGGTTCTGCATTAGGATTTGTTGCCTTGGGTGAGTTACATTTCATGACAAATATTCCTATTGCATTTTTGAAGTAACATGCTTGCAGAAAAGTAACAAACAACTTTTCATAGGTCATGGCAATTGTGCATTTGGATTCATGGAGACTTTCCTAGATCGACTTTTTGAATATATTGGCAGTAAAGAAGTCTACCATGTAAGTTTTTTTTTCCAGATCCTTGTATGCTTCATAGATAAAATGTGTCTATTGAGCTGTTTTGGAGCAGCTCCTCCAAACGGCTCCCGCTAGGCTTTTCACTGAAAAATGGTTCCTACAACACGTTTGGTAGGGCTCCTCTAGAGGAGTCAGAGGCATAGCCAGGGAGAAGCCCTGCTAAACAGGCCCTAAGCATACCACCTTAGGATATTTGTGTAGAGACGTGAGATGATTATGCGCTGCGTGGAGACGTCAAGGCAGCGGTACTCCTTGTGGGAGGAGGGATAACTAAGGAAGACGTAGACAGCTGAGCGGGGGGCAAGCTTATGGGTCGAGGTGGCTGAGAGGTTTGGGTAACACAGACAGCCGAACACGCGAAGGTCGGATAGGTCTGGAGACTTGCCAAATAGGCGGGAGAAGGGAATCTCGGCACCGACGGCGGAGCTGGGTCGGCGGTTGAGGAGGTATGTAGATGTGCTGAGCGCTTCAGCCCACTAGGCTGGAGGCATGGAAGCATGGAGAAGCATGGTGCGGATGATGTTGTTAATGGTTCAGATGATGCGCTCTGCCTTTCCATTCTGAGCTGAAATGTATGGACAAGGCATGCGAACAAGGATGCCATGGGCGGCGAGGAACCGGACGGTGGCGTTGTTAAGGAATTCAGTCTCGTTATCTGCCTGGAAGCATTTAACATGGAGGTTGAACTGAGTGCGTGCGTATGCACAGAAATCCACGAGAAGTTGATGCACATCAGATTTGCGTCGAATGGGAAACGTCCAACAATAATGAGTATAATCATCCAATATAACAAGGTAAAATGAATGACCAGAAACACTAGAAACTAGAGATGTCCACAAATCACAATGCAAAAGCTCGAAGGGTGCAGTAGTACATGACGTGGAACTGGAAAATGGTAGGCGAACATGTTTGCCTAACTGACACGCATGGCACAAACTAGAAGCAGACTTAACACATGGAACTAAGGACTGGAGAACGGTAACGGCGGCAGGACCAGGGTGCCCGAGGCGGGCATGCCACAAGTTTGCGGTGTTTGTGGAGGCGGCCAAGGCGCGACTGGTGGTGGCGGCGGTGGGCTAGGTGTAGAGGTCACCGGAGCTATTGCAGCGAAGCATCACTCGACTGGTTCGAGGATCCTTAATGGAAAAACCAAAAGTGTCAAATTCAATGGAACAATGATTATCACGTGTGAATTGACGGATTGAAAGAAGATTGCGAATAGTATGTGGAACCACCAAAATATTATTTAGCGCAAAGTTAGATGGAGACACGAGTTGGGAGTCACCCTGGCAAGTGATTGGTAGGGAGCTGCCGTTACCGACAACAACCGAGGAGGAGGAAGGACGACAGCGAGAAAAGAGTATACCGTCGTTGGAGCTCATGTGCGAGGTAGCACCGGTGTGCATTACCCAGGAGGCGCTGCCCGAGGGGATCTGCATCTTATTCAGGGCGGCGACCAGGGCAGCAGGATCCCACGCGTGCTGCTGGGTGTAGGCAGTGTGCGCTTGGGGAGGATGGCCGTACGGGCCAGGTCCGGCTGGAGGGCGCCACTGCCCACCTCTTGCAGAGAGGCCGACCCCCGGGCTGAAGCACAACCAAGGCCCGGGGGGCGGCTGGTGCTGTTGTTGGCGACCCTGCTGCTGCGGGGTGCCGGTCTGCTGCTGCTGCCAAAGTTCAGCTAGGCGCCAGGCGGAATCTAGGCGCTGACCCTCAGCCTAGAGCCTAGTCGGGATTAATCGCACCTAGGTGTTCCTAGGCGTTTTAATTTTTATACATACACATACATATATCTTAATTAAAAGAAAAAAATAGGAGATATATGGACCTGAAGTTAAAGAAAGGCCCATAAAAAAAGCCCAACACCCACCTTATCCACCCCCGCACCTTATCCATCCAGCCCCTCCCACCTCTTACGCACTCCACCCATCCCCGCACGCCGTACGCCGCACGCGAATCCCGCCGCACGCCGCCGGTCCTCCCCGCCCGTCTCTTCTTCCTCCTTCGTCATCTCCACCTCCACCGCCGCCTCCTCCCTCCCCGCGCCCGCAGCCGCCAGCCGCCGGTCTCCTCCCTGCCGCCTCCACCACCTCCTTCTCTTCCTCCTCCGACGCCCCTGCGACCTCCGCCAGGCGCACCGACGAGCCGCCGCCGCCTAGGGTCCGCCTGCCCCCATAGGCGAGGCGGATGCCCTCCGATTCGCGCCTAGTCGCGCCTAGGCGAGCGCCTAGCGGAACCTTGGCTGCTGCTGTCCACGCCGCCCACCGTGGCGGTTGCCGTTCCTGTTGTCGCCCCTGTTGTTGCCCTAGCGAGGCTGAGGTGGGTTGGCAGGGGAACGTGAGTTGGAGGACCAGGGGGGCAACCGTCGGTGCCGTAGCTGGAGGAGGACAAACTGCCCGCAACCAAGGCTGTGTTCTTCTGAACTTTCTCCTCATTGGCGAGGCGAAGTTCCTTTAGAAGCAACATGTTGTGGGCGGCGGCGAAAGTGGGCAGCACGTCGCGGTTGGCGATGTCGTCGGCCGTGCTGGAGAAGCGATGGTTGAGCCCGCGGAGCAGATTGAGGACGAGCCGAGGGTCCGCGACGGCGTAGCCGACGTCGCGAAGGGCATCGACAACTTGCTTCATGCGCTGGCAGTACTGAACGATGTTGTCGTCGCCCTGGGTCATGGAGTGGAACTGCTAGCTGAGGAAGACGGCCCGAGGCGCTTTGTTGGCTTGGAACAGGGCGGCAATGACGTCCTAGAGATCGTGGGCATCCTGATCTTCTGCCATGGCGAGGTTGAGGACGTTGTCGGAGACGGAGCCGAACATCCAGCCACGGACGGCGCAGTCCGCTGCATCCCACAGCGGATCGTCGGGGTCGGCGGCAGTGGTGCTGTCGATGTGGCCACGTAGCATGAACTTGCCGCAGAGCGCCTTGAAGAACGCAGACCACTTGGTGTAGTTAGGGTTGGCTAACTCCAAGGTGATGGGGACGTGGTTCTTGACGTTGATGACGGCGTAGTTGGGGACGGCGGCCGGTGCTGGATCAATGACACCACCAGTGTCATCCTTCTTCGGAGGCATGGCGGCGGCCAAAAACAGGGAGCGGCGGCAGCGGCCTGGAAGGGCGGCTGCAGGGCTGCGGCGGCGGCCTGGACAGGCGGCGACGGCAGCAGGGGGTGGGCGGCGGCGACTGAGGTGGCTAGGGTTAGGGCGGAAGCGACGGTGCTAGGGTTAGGATCTAAACCTAGGCGAAAGATACCATGTAGAGAGATAGCGGAACACCTCATACCCTTATTAGGGGTTGGGTGACTTTCATATATATAGTCATACATGACTTGGAGTACAGGTAAACAAAATTACATAGTGTTGGAATGTGTGTGTATAGGCCCATGAGACCCATGTATGCCTACACTATATTGCTACCCTTCTAGGGTTAGCCCATTAATC
Source organism: Microstegium vimineum (assembly GCA_022036555.1). Taxonomy (NCBI): domain Eukaryota; kingdom Viridiplantae; phylum Streptophyta; class Magnoliopsida; order Poales; family Poaceae; genus Microstegium; species Microstegium vimineum. Next base: position 29,939,346 of record CM039128.1, read on the forward strand.
CAATAGCAATATTCAGCATGGTATCAAGCTAGGGTTAGGGATTCCCACCTCTCCCCTGCCTCCAGCCGCCAGGCCGCCGCCGGCACCATGGCCGGCGCCCCTCCCGCCGGCGGCCCTCCTCCTCCCCCTCCCCCCTCCTATTTCCATGTCTTCCCTCCCCTCCCCAACCCGACAGCCCCGACCTGCTGGGCCCACGTCGCCGGGCGTCCTCATGCCGCCTCTGCTCTGCCCCGACCCGCCGCTGCCGCCACCCTACTGGTCGAGGAGGGCGCCGCCGCCGCGAACGACATCGCGCACACCGCTGCAGATGCCGCCGACGGGGCCCTGGAGGGTGCGACCGAGGTCCTGGACGCGGCCGGCGCTGCGACTCCTGCTGCTCTGGCTGCTGCGGGCGGTACGGGGGGGCTCGCGGGCCTCCCTGGCGCCTGGCGGCTCGCGGATCTGACCAACACAGGGGCTCTCCCGGGCGGGGCTGCTGCTGCCTACGTCGCGGCTGCTGCTGCCGGGGGCCTCGGGATGCCCCATGTGGGCGCGGGCGCCCCGTCCGGTGCTGCTGCTACGCCGGGAACGGGGGCCTTCCCTGCCCCGCCAACCTTCCAGCCCCTCCTCCACGCGCCTCCGGCAGACTACGCCCTGGCCACGGCCCTTGTCGCTGCCCGGGCAGCAGCTACGGACGGACAGACTCGCATGCGTGCGGCTGCTGAGATCTGGGCCCGCGAGCGTGACGCCGTCGATGCTCTGGCCCGTCAGATCGCCGCGGCAGAGCAGCGTCTTGCCCACCCGGTGTACCCCGACGCCAGCGCCGCCGCCACCTCCGACACCTGGACCGCACCCCGCCCGGTGGCTCTCTGGCCCGCCTCGGTCGACCCACAGGTCGCGCAGCTGCACTACCAGGCCTCAGTCGTCCTCGATTCCGAGTCGGCCTCTTACGCCCGCTGGAAGGACCTGGTGCTTCTCACCCTTCGCTGCTACGCCCTCGACGACCATGTCCTCACCGACACTCCGCCCGCGGCTCGGACCGCGGCATGGCTGCGCCTTGACATCATCGTCCGGTCTTGGATCCTCGGGACTGTCACCCTCGACCTCCACGACCTCGTTCGCGGCGGCCCTGAGAGCACGGCTCGGAGTGCCTGGCTGGCCCTTGAGGGTCAGTTCTTGGGCAATGTCGAGGCACGGGCCTTGCGACTCGACGCGGCCTTCCGTACTTTTGTCCAGGGTGACCTCTCCGTCCGCGACTACTGCCAGAAGATGAAGACCATGGCCGACGCCCTTGGTGACCTTGGCTGGGCCGTGGAGGACCGGAACCTGGTCCTCAACGTCCTTCGCGGCCTCAGCGAGCGCTATGCCCACCTCCGCACGTGGATCGCTCGTCAGAAGCCCTTCCCCTCCTTCCTGCAGGTCCGTGACGACCTTTGCATGGTCATCTGACCGAGACAGTCTACTGCAGTCAGCCAACTGGTTTCGTTGACTCTTCTCGTCCTGATATGGTCTGCCGGCTCAACAAGTCCCTCTACGGCCTCAAGCAGGCGCCTCGGGCTTGGTATTCTCGGTTTGCTGCCTTCCTGTTGACACTTGGTTTTGTGGAGGCCAAGTCAGATACGTCTCTGTTTATCTATCGCCATGGAGATGAGACTCCCTATCTGCTGCTATATGTTGATGACATTGTGCTGACCGCCTCAAGTCCGTCTCTCCTCCGGCACATCATCACCTCTCTCCAGCAGGAGTTTGCTATGAAGGATCTGGGTGTGCTGCATCACTTCCTCGGGTCACAGTTGAGCCTCGTCCCGCCGGACTCCTCCTTCACCAGCGCCAGTACACTCTTGACATCCTGGAGCGCGCTGGGATGACTGACTGCAAGCCCTGCTCCACTCCAGTTGACACTCAGGCCAAGCTGTCAGAGGCCGAGGGCACCCCAGTGACTGACCCCACTGCTTACCGGAGCCTTGCCGGTGCTCTTCAGTACCTCACCTTCACCAGGCCGGACATCACCTATGCAGTGCAACAGATATGTCTCCACATGCATGATCCACGTGAGCCACACCTCACTGCTCTCAAGCGGCTCCTCCGCTACCTCCGCGGCGCAGTCGACTACGGCCTTCTACTCCACTGGTCCTCCTCCGAGCTCGTGGTCTACACCGACGCCGACTGGGCCGGGTGTCCAGACACTCGGCGCTCCACTTCGGGCTACGCCGTCTTCCTGGGCGGCAACTTGGTGTCTTGGTCGTCCAAGTGCCAGCCAGTGGTCTCCCGTTCCAGTGCCGAGGCGGAGTACCGTGCTGTGGCTAATGGCGTGGCTGAGGCTTCTTGGCTCCGACAGCTTCTTGCTGAGCTCCACAGCCCCCTCTCCCGGAGCACGCTTGTCTACTGCGACAACGTCAGCGCGGTCTACCTCTCCACCAACCCTGTGCAGCACCAGCGGACCAAGCATGTGGAGATCGACCTCCACTTTGTTCGGGATCGGGTCGCTATCGGCGATGTTCGGGTTCTCCATGTCCCGACCACCTCGCAGTTTGCCGACATCTTCACCAAGGGTCTCCCGTCCTCCACCTTCTCCGAGTTTCGCTCCGGCCTCAACATCACTAGTGGCTAGTTGCGTCTGTGGGGGACTCGTGTGTGTGCCCTTGTTTCTTTCTTGTCCAGTTTGCAACTCCGCTGCGCCGGTAGTTGAGACTGCGGGGGGTGTTGGAATGTGTGTGTATAGGCCCATGAGGCCCATGTATGCCTACATTATATTGCTACCCTTCTAGGGTTAGCCCATTAATCCAATAGCAATATTCAGCACATAGGACTCCCTAGGATATATACAATTATATATCTAACAATTTGGTTCTTGATTTCATGATAAGTATTTTATTCACAGTTATCAGTGGTTCTACAATAGTGATACCGTTGTTGCGCAGCTATTAAAATGAGGAATCTATGGATCTAAATATTTAATTTAACTAATTGAATTCACGATATGAAATGTGATACATAGGATGGAGCAAAAGAAACTATTTTCCGTGAGGTTAGTAACGTCATCATACCTTAACACTAAATCCAAACTAAAGTAGATACCAGTGAACATGTTGCACATGTAAGTGGTCATGGATGGAATGACCTAGTGTTAAATAGTCAAGGTGAATGTGCTATACAGCTATACTGAACAAGTTGCCCCTCAAAGTTTGATTTGAAAGGTGCCAGTTTGCAAGCTATTTTTCCTTGGTTAAATTTTTCATAACTGATTAGCAGCAAGCTGCTAGATATTGGAATGTGTATCCAGTTTGGTAGATATTTTCAGCAAGCTATTTCTTCCATATAGATTGCATATTCATTTTGGTGATGGAAGGTGGATTGCGAGCTTCAGTAGGTCTTTACTGAGCTGGGCCTTTAAATGAGTAAATGACTAACCCCTCTTCACAACAGCACTGAGTGTCTGTTTGATATTGGTGATATGTATCCAGTTTGGTAGATATTTTCAGCAAGCTATTTCTTCCATAGAGATTGTATCCATTTTGGTGATGGAAGGTGGATTGCGAGCTTCAGTAAGGTCTTTACTGAGCTGGGCCTTTAGTAAATGACTAACCCCTCTTCACAACAGCACTGAATGTCTGTTTGGTTGGCTGCATGAGGGCCAACTTGCGCTGATGGTGTGTATAGCGAATTTGGTTACTTACACGACAGATGCAAAATGAAAATTATATGGCTCCCAATATGGTGTGTGCGCTGGACATCCTGGCCGTTTTTTTCTTGAACAACGTAGGAGAGCTACGTGTCATTTCATTAACAACACAAAGTTCATAAAGGAGGTGGCGGTGAGGGGGTGTTAAACCCTCCTAGTACATACAACCCCGACCAAAAAGAAAAGACTCAACTCATTAATGATTTATGATGAGCGTCCTAGCCAAAAGTCTATATGCGATATGGATGCCCCTGCCAAGTGTAAGATGTAATCTGCTGCTGATCTCACTCTCTCCCTATCAGAGTTGGCTCTCGGTCAGCTCCTTCTGTCCAAGGTACATAGTTGGCAATAGGCCATCTCCTTGTACTACTTAGAGTAGTAGTGGGCTGGTACTAGGAGTAGAAATGGCTGATCTAAGCCTTGTACCTTAGGAGTAAGGAGTAGGAAGTATTGTACCATAGTTGGTACATGTAGTGTGTATATATTCATATGCAATGCAATGAGAAAAGGCAGCTTTACGAGAGTAAAGTCCTGCCTTGCAATCATATGTCCTCTCGTGATCTTGAACCAACTATTCATATGCCAATTCATATAAAGTCCTGCCTTGCGATCATCTGTCCAACCAGAACTTGGTTGACTCCCCATTGCTTACTATGGTTTCTACTGCAACATTTAAGAGGGCCCTAGCATTATGGCATTTGGATTGGCGAACCTGTCCAAGAACGTGATATATCTGTTTTTTGCACCCAAAGCCACAGGATGTGGAGCGCCCAGCCTAGAGCTTCTAGGTTATGAATTCCAAGATCACCATACTGTAGGGGGCGCTGGACATGCTCTCAAGACACGAGACAGTTTCCACCATTTGCTTTCTCCCGACCCTGCTAACTTCTGTACAAGCACAACTTGGTGGGCTCATAAACTGAGTTCGGATGCAATTCTCCCATCCTAACCTGGTGTATGTGCCCGTATTGAGCATCTCTTCTTAGTGCAGGTTCCATGGATGCATTGCATTTGCCACAGTCCCACTCCTAAGTCTCCTATGCAGGTTCTCCACCCATATCGACAACTGAACATCTCCACAGGTCCTTCCATCCTTTAGGTACAGAGGGCTACACCAAACACACCTATTTTCACTTCAATGCAGCCACTGGTACACGATCCATGATACAGCTCTGCAAAAGGAAATCAAACACACTGTAGTAGATATTGGTGTTTAATGTTTCTTTTTGTCTTTCCCTAATGTATTTACTGCCTCCCTGGATACACGATAGTCAGAACGTCTTCTACACGCTCCATGATGCGTTGGAAACCAGACGATGCAGACTGATTTCTCACTGATTTTATTCAGGGAGTCAATAGTTAACATTAGGTGCTGTTCGAACAGTTATCAACGTCGTGACTCTTTATTTAGGTTTATCAGTGTCATGATTCTTTACCTGTAATTCTTTATTTAGGTTTATCAGTGTCATGATTCTTTACTTGTGATAATATTCTTAGGAAAAGTACCTAAATGCTACAACTGCTGATGATCAAAGTTGCAACCCTGGACAGGTCATTTTTTACTTTACTCAGTGATTTACAAAGTTCCATAAGAAGCTGTATATTTTGAATATGTTTTTCTAATTATTTTTTAACAGATGATGGACGGAGCACAAATAAATGTTGATGTTACTGCACCTGGTGCAATAATTGCTCTAGCCTTGATATTTTTGAAGGTATGTTTTCTTAGTCACTTGGAATCTTTTTATACCTTTTTGTTTTGTGCAAGCAAAACCTGATTTCTGTATTATTATGGCTGATATTACAGGCCGAGTCTGAGGAGATTGCAGCTAGACTCAATATCCCCAATACTTACTTCGATTTGCAGTATGTGAGACCTGATTTTGTTATGCTTCGCATTATAGCCAGGAATTTAATATTGTGGAGAAGGTAATCTTGTGATTTCTACCTGAAGTCCTTGGGCGGCTTGATCACAGTAGCTTGAAATGAAACTAAATGATTGTCATTTTTTAGAATACAACCTACCAAAGAATGGGTTGATTCTCAAATTTCTGAGACAGTCAAGTCTGGTGTTTCCAACATGAGTGAAGGGACTATTGACAGTGATGAATTGGATGCTGAAGCTCTTTTTCAAGCTTATGTTAACATAGTGACTGGAGCATGTATTGCACTTGGTGAGTCTACTGTTTTTTGTAGCAGTTCATGAGTCACTAACTGTTTGTGCTTCGTTCATATTTTCTTGTAATATTAGTTTGATTTGGTCTTTATGTTGATATAAAACAACCAACAGTAGTCATTGTTTAGTGGTTCTCTTGGGCTAGGCCTGCTAGTTATATACTGGCTGGACAATTCTCTTATGCTGTTCTATTATCACAGAAGAGAATCTCCTTTGTTTTATTTTCAGCATGGTTTACATTACTATGTGTCTGATTGGTTGCAACGTAACCTAAGTCAGCGGAAACGTATGCAATGTCTTGGTGTTTGGTTGTTCTACGTATGAAATGCCGTATTTGATAAAATTGTGTTTGGTTGTTTACATTTTGTTGCTTGTAGTCACATCCATGTTCTAGTTGAGGTCCATGTTTCTAGTCGAGGTATGGGGGATGAGAATATTTGATTTTTGTGTGCGCATCCAGCTTGTGCAAACTTGCATTGTCTAATATGACCAAATTGGTGTTTTTTTTTTTCTCGAACACGCAGGAGAGCTGCGTATCATTATATTAATAGAAGAAAAGAGAGTCATACAAGAGACCCAGACTCACACACAAACACACACAACCACTACTCAAAACAGAGAAAATAAATCGCCGGCTTAACAGGAATAAGGGGCGACCCAACCACATCAGCAGACCTTTAAGCTGCTCCTACAGCAGAGAGCAGGGAGATCCCCTTGGCTCCTGCCAGACTCCACATAAAGGCCTCTTCCTGTGCCAAAGTCAGTGCGATATTAACATTTAGCTTATGCAGATCTGCTTTGAGCAGACCCTTATATTATCTGTTCTTGGAAACTGTTGATGTTTATATTCTCTGACGGACCATTTGGCGCAACCAAGTACTCATGAACTGGAATTCATTAGTGTGTTGCTGAACCCATATTTGGTTAACCTGTAGAAGCCACTGATTATTTGTGGACATATAAGACTCCATGTTTTCTGCCCTTTTACAAGCATAGCCAATGTTTGCAGGACTCAAGTATGCTGGCAGCAGAAATGGTGATGCCCAAGAGCTACTCTACGCTTACGCCGTCCATTTTCTAAATGAGGTATGTGCATCCTGTTCAACTGTTACTGTAATGGTATATCGGTAATATAATTGCTGATTTTTATGCAGATTAAGCATATACCTGTTCGAACATCAAATATACTACCAAGGGGATTACTACAATACGTTGACCGTGGAACTCTTGAACTCTGCTTGCATCTTATTGTTCTATCTCTCTCTCTGGTAAGAAAGTGTTCATGTTTTTTTTACATAGAATTGTTCCATAGTATAGCCTCATAATGGGTTGGGTTCTCAAGTGGGTATACATTGGATGGGTGAGAATAGGTTTATATTATATTTTCAAAGGATTTGGTTGAGTTGAGTGTAATAGAAAATTGGGTTGGATATGGTTGGATTGGGTCCCTTTTTCCAAATGGGTTGAACCCATGGGTTGGTGTCGGGCTTTCTATATATGTTCTATAGGTACATATGGTTATTGGATTGAAATGGGTTGAGTGTACTAGATGCTTTAGCTACCATAGGTTAATTTGTTGTGGGACTCACATGTTCAACTACATGCGCTAATTGGTATGATGTAGCCTTTTATTACATTAAATTATTTACAACAAAATTTTGGTCATTTGCACTAAAAATTTTCAGGTGTGAACGTGAGCTTGTAGTTTTAGGGGGTTTTGATGGGGCTCATATGTTGATCTTGTCACTTAAATTGGCAGAGTAGTTTCATGTCACTTTGAATCATTTCTAACAAATTTCAGTCAATTTTGCTAAAATTTTAAGGGATGAACATGAACCTTAGTTCCATGATCTTTCTTTTGATGTGAGGCCACATGCAGATCTTGTCACGCTAATTAGCACAAAGTAGACCTAAGCATTTCTCGATTCGGGTCGAAAAAAATCCCATAACTCTGGCCAGACTCGGACAATTTTTTTTGGGTTTGCATTTGATTGTCCCTGTCCACTAATAGTTGCAAGTTGAGCCAGGAGTGGTGGGCTCGGGCTGGGCCAAAAATGCTCGTCTTGCACAAAGTAGCTTCATGCTACATTTTTGTTACAGGGTTTGGCTCTGCGTGGGTCCCACATGTTGATCATGCAGTGCCAACTGGCACGAAGTAGCTCCCTGGCAAATTTCATTCAATGTTGATAAAATTTTAATGTGTGGACACAAGGTTTTAGTTCCAGTCCAGCTTTGATGTGAGTACGCATGTTTGATTCAAATTCCTATGCATTTTATGCAAACGCATGGCTGGTAGTAGTGAACCCATGGGTTATGCTAGGTGGTAGGTTGGAACAATAAAATTTTGGGGGCTTGTTTAGCTGCACTAGTATCCATCTCAATCCACGTGTATTGAGATGGATTGGGGTCTTGTTTGGATACCCTCGTATCCACCTCAATCCACATGTGTTGAGGTGGATTGGAGTGTAAGTTAGTTCAATCCACCTCAACACATGTGGATTGAAGTGGCTACACAAGTATCCAAACAAGCCCTGGGATGGAAAATTAACCATCTTAGTACACGTGGATTGAGGTGGATCCAATTGCACCAAACAAACCCTGGGATGGACAAAAGAGTTAATTTGCTATTGGTTGGGTTGGGTAAGGGGTAAGTTTTAACCCATTAGGTGGGCTATCCATAGTACGCTCATTACAGATGCTGCTTGTACACATTCGTTAAGTCTTATGGATTTATACCATTTTCATTGTCCTAATAAACAGTTATCTGCACCTATGTGTTTTGATTTCTCGTCATTTTCCTTTGTTAAGGTAATGGCAGGATCTGGAAATTTGCAGACTTTCCGCTTACTGCGTTATCTTAGAGGAAGAATTTCTGCAGAAGGGCAAGTGAATTATGGATTGCAGATGGCTGTGAGTATCATCAATAGCTCTGATTTTTTTTTCATTGAACACACAGAAGAACTGCGTATTATTGTATTAAAAGAAAAAGAGAGTTACAATATGCCATACACCCTAAAAAATAGATTACATTCACACAGTTAGAGATTAAAGACAAAAACCGACCTGATCTATAGATTGTAGCTATCTGAGCCCGAGCTAGGGGCTCTGATAAAGGACAGTCCCTTGGCTCACACCACACTCCATATCTGGCACTCCTTACCAGAAAAAGTGAGGGCCAAGGAGATCCTTGGGGCAACACCATTAAAAACACACTCATTCTTGCGTTTTCAAATACTGACCCATCCAGGATGATAAGAGAGTTTAAACCTTTTTGAATAGGGCGACTCACAGCTGAACTAGCCCTGCACCACCCTCTGTAGTTATAGAAACCAAAATTGGCGGGCGAAAGCACAAGTAATCAAGAGACGCTGGATGGTCTCTTGTTCTTGGTTGCAAAGAGGGCATGATTCAGGATGAGCAAGGCCCCTCCATGCAAACCGATCTGCTGTCAATAGTTCTGATTAACAAATATGTTTCTTTAAAATCAAATATTAGAGGACTAATAACTACTTCCTCTGTTTCAAATTATAAGACATTTTATTGCTTTTACTATGTATCTAGGCATAGTGTATAACTAAGTGCATATCAAAAGCTATGTTTATCAAGAAAAGCGAAAAAATATTATAATTTGGAATGGAGTAGTATATTCATTTGTTGCACGGTATGAGATGTGCACCGGGAGCACTGCAGACGTTGAAACTGGACAAGTCAACTGGGCATCCCCCAGTCATAACTCGGTGCGGTGCGAAAACTAAGACTGGAGAGAAAACCATCAAGGAACTCATTGACATAATCTGCGGCTTCCCGTCTCTTTGCTTTTGCTTCAGCAGCAGGGTTGGCAATTGGTCAGCTCTGCTGACGCCTATTGAGGTATGGTAATAGGACATCACCTCTTAGCACTAGATTGTACACTAGTTAGTAGTGGCATACATCAGCCATGGTAGTTGTCTTGTTGAGGCTGATCTCAGCCATGTATCTCTAGTACAAGTAGTTGGTGTACTCACCATTCTCTAGCATTAAGGCACTGCAATCAAGCAAATCAGTTCAGAGCAGCAAACATTCAGAGTTTCAGACTTGAGCAGTGATGTGCTCGTGTGCTCTGTTCTCACCCGTTTCTTCTGCCTCTAGCCGTGGTGTGTGTGTGTGTGTGGTGGTGAGCTGATTGCTCACCTGTTCAGGGATCTTGGTGCCAACACTCATGTGCTGATGTCGAGGCAATCGAGATGAAGGCCGGTAGTCATGGTCGGTGACGCCGTGCTTGAAGTAGCCGTGGTCGAGGACTCTGATGATGAAGAGAGACACACACAGTCCCGCAGGCGCATGGGGAGGCACCATGGTAGTGCTTAGGAGAAGGCGCCATAGACGAAGATGGTGACACGTCGAGCTCGAAGCTGAGGATGATGTGAACAAACCGCCAGGGCTGAGACATGCACCGGATTTGCTAGACCCGACGTGTCAGGCATGAAAGCATGGACCAGTGTTGCCAGTACTGGACATACTAGGTAGAGAGGGTTTCAACCATGTGTCCGCGTCTAAGGCATTAGCAGAGAAGGCCTTCTACGGTTGCGGTGCACAGAGCGGAGGGGATAGAAGGTGCCCATGCAGCCTGCAGTTGTCAGAGTAGACGAAGTAGGTGGGAAAGAGATGTGGCGCTGGCAATGAGGGCAGCAGCACTAGAACCATTCTTCAACTTGTCATCTGGAGGAGCATTTGTCAAATGAGTAGCAAGACCATCAATATATATTTTTTTTGACAGAAAATGGACACTATTGATAGTTAGACAGGGAAAACAATGATATTGGGCTGTGACTGTGACATTGTGATCTGCTAGCACCAAGGCAACACCGAACAGCTGACAAAGAAATGGACAGAAGCAGTGGCTCAGCAGAACAGAGCACCATGGCAGAGACAGATCTGTCCGCAGACGGTGGACACAGTTGAGATGTGTCGACGAGACAGCGTGGTGATGGGCTGTGTGGGCAGATGGTGTGAAATTGAGCCACATGAACGGCACGAGCCACACAGATGGACAGCGCAGCGATGGGCTGTGTTGATGGGATGGGGCTAGCCGTGCAGAAGGACAGCGCAACTACGAGCGGCATGGATGGACAGCGCAGAGACGGGCCGCAGGAATGGATGGCCAGCCATGGATCACACCAACACGAAATAGAGGATGGATCCCAAGGAAAAAATGGATCGTTGGTGAATTAGGTTAGTCTAATCCTAACCCTAGTCCATGGCTGTAATACTATGCTACTAACCTTGGGAATTTTCTGTGAGACCTAGTTACAGACGTAGACGTTTACATGCACGAGCGCACACTCACCACTATGAACGTACACATTCACACCCTACCCCTATGAGCATCTTGGAAGAACTTAGTTGAACTGACAAAGAGATTGACGAAATCATCACAGGCGCCTCATTGTCGACATGCACGTCGCCTACCACTAATCCTGGAATAAATCCAAGAAAATAGGAGCACCCATGCCAGGTCGAGGACTTTAAACCCGGGTGGACAGGTTCCACCACAAGGAACCCAACCAATCTAGAAAAATAGGAGCACCCATGTCAGGTCGAGGACTTAAACCAGAGTGGACAGGTTCCACCACAAAGAATCCAACCAGCTGACAGTTCATACCTTGAGAGTTTTGAGAAGATAGTGACTCCATTAGTGGAGATGCTATATAGAGAGAGAGCCTTATTGGCCATATGAGCCTATACTTAATAACACACGAGACAGGAGAGAAACAGGGGTGCTGGAGTATACCATCATTGGCTGCGACTAGTATCAAGGAGCAGCATTGATCCTGTATGCCTGTGGGTGAGGACCAAGGAGTCCAGGGCCACTGGAGGTACGACTGGACCACTGGGGAGCAGGTCCAGCTCCAAGAACTGCCACTGCCATGCACGTATTATGCAGGATATTAGGGATGAGGTAGCAGCTAGAAGTTTTAGAACCATCTGGCCATAGATTTTGTGTTTCGGTCACTGGTTGTTTCTGTTTTTTTTTCCCTTGGCAAAGCTGTATTAACCCTTGACCTATTGAGCCTGTAGGAGTCTTAGACTCCATCTTCTTAATATAATGATGCAGAACTCTCCTAGTGTTTGGAGAAAAAAAACTCAATGAAAGATCGAAAAAGCAAATAGGTGGTGGAAAATCCTAGGTATTAGCTGGTTTTTTTTACATGGTTTGCTTCATCTGCCCTTTGACCAGTACTGCCCTTTGATCTTTTAGTAGCTTATATGTGAGAAAATAGACTGATCTCGTTTATCACAATGTAGGTAAGCTTGGCAATAGGATTCTTATTCCTCGGAGGTGGGACACACACATTTTCAACCCAGAATAGTGCAATTGCTGCATTATTGATCTCACTTTACCCGCGTTTACCCACTGGACCAAATGACAATCGCTGTCATCTCCAGGTCATTCCCTTACTTCCATGTCTCCATGAGCTCTCACCTTGATTGTATATCATAGCTTTGTTTGTTGCAAACAAATTTAAGTCTCTGTGTCACTGTAAGTAGGCATTCAGACACCTATATGTAATAGCTACAGAGCCTCGATGGGTTCAAACGGTGGATGTCGACACAGAACTTCCAGTGTATTGTCCATTGGAAGTGACAGTTGCTGAAACAGAGTATTATGATGAGACCAACTATTGCGAGGTGACACCTTGTCTTTTGCCAGAACGCTCAGTGGTACGTATGGTTGATTCGATTTATGCTTACTGGTCAACCAGTGTTCTAAATATAATTAAAGTTAAAACATGTACAACATATGTTCATCATTTAACACAATGCTCTAATGAGGTACACTGAAGTTACTGACATGTTCACCAATTCATTTTGTGTGACGCATTGGCACTTAGAAGTACTCAGGATAAGTTCCAGTATAGCTGGCACTAGATTTTTGTTAAATTTCTGCTCTTTCTGTCTTGTCAAGCCAAGTATAGGAAGCTGAGTAGCTAAGTTGGTTGAGGGTGTGGACGTATACCCAGACCACAACAGGCTCAAGTCCTCGTCGAGGTGAACTTGGGTGCCTATTTTCTTAAATAAAATTCTACCTAGTTCCTCCTAGGTTGGTCTAGTTTTTTTTTTCGGGTCAAGTTAAGTAGAACTATTTTGATGGATTAGTTTAGCAGAAACCTTTTCTTTAATTCTAGGTACAGTGTGAGCAAAACTAATGTACTTAGTGCACTAGACCACAATTTTTGAAGAGGGTATTACTATGGTAATGTATAGGGAAAGGCATTCACGATTTTGCAAAATTTCATGAAACATGGTATTGCTAGAAGTTCCTAGTTGTTCCAGAAAGACAACTAAGAGTTGCTAGTGTTCAACAATGTTTTGAGCTCCCTTTCTTTTCATGTTTTACGGTAGTTAACTTTGATCATGAATTTTGTGGGATCACATGTAATCTCCCCCTTTGCCCTCTATATTTTTAGAATTTTGGGAAGTATATGGAAAGTGCATAGGTTTAAACCAAGTGGGACAGCCAAAAAACTGCTCATTCTAAAAGTCTAATTCTGTTGCAGCTTAAAAGCATTCGAGTTTGTGGGCCTAGATATTGGCCTCAGGTGATAAAACTTGCACCTGAAGGTATAGTACTTATCCTGAATACTTAACAACTTGTCAAAAGAAGTTGCATTATATTCTTATCATGATTCTCAAATAGACAAGCCATGGTGGAGATCTGGAGACAAGACAGATCCATTCAATGGGGGAGTACTCTACATAAAGCGAAAAGTTGGATCATGCTCCTACTCTGACGATCCAATTGGATGCCAATCCTTGATTTCACGGGCAATGCATGAGGTTAATGTTTTGTTACAGTTGTCCAGATATGTATCTTAGTTTCTCTACTATAGGTTATATTGACTACTAATTTTACTTCTCTTACATGAAACTTCAGGTTTGTGATGCACCACCTCTTAGTTGCAGTAATCAACCAAACATCACTAATGATAGCTACTTCAGAGTTGATCAGCTAGTAAGCACTTTCTCGGCCAATCCAAGCTTGCTTGCTTTTGCAAAACTGTGTTCCGTTTCATGGAAGAACAGGCAAGTGATTTGTCTTATTTCCTTGTATCTGCAGAAGAGTGTTGCCTGGATAATAAGCACTATGTATCGATCTCATTCAACCATCTTGTTTCCCCCCTAATGTTGTCTTCTAATTGCAGATGCAATAGCAATTTTCAGGAGTTCTGCTCTCAGGTGCTGTATGAATGTATGAGCAAAGATAGACCATCACTGTTACAGGTTTCTTATTGTAAACATCTAAATCATTTTTTGCTGCTCAATTCTTGTCAACTACTTCATTTAATGACTGTCATGTTTCTCTTACAGGTCTATATCTGTTTTTACACAACAATAGAGTTAATGTGGGAGCATTTGAAGATTGGGCATTTTCCTTTATATGATGCCCTTTTCCTTCCCAACTTGAAGGTTGGGATGGAGCGTTCTATTCTGTGACATGTTGCACTTTATTGTCAGTTTGGATTTGTTTCGGTCTCCATTCAAAAATTTGTTTCAGGCTCAGTGCAAAAGTTTATGTTTTCAATATTTGGGTGACCATCTTGCGTATTCTTTTAAAGTTCCATCCTGTCTTGAGGCCTTGCTTGGCTGCATATGATTCTTCTTCCGAACTTTCGGTGATGTTACTATAATTTTTCTTTCTAACTTTTGGTGATGTTCCTATGATTCTTCTTCCCAATATGCAGGTCGCTTTGGCCTACAATGAAGCATTAGTTGATGCTAGAATTACAAATGGAGGAATTATTCATTCGACGTTTCTGGAGTCACTTATGAAGCGACTGGGAGACATCTTTGCGGAACTGCCAAACCTCAAGGACAACCTCCACCGTTACTTGAGCACGGGCGCATGGCCTGACGCCCGAAATGATGTGGTGGTCCTCTCGTGGTATCTCCAGTGGTACAATATACCGCCTCCCCATGTTGTGGCTTCTGCAGTTGAGAAGGTCAGACCCAGAGTCCCTGCTGGTGTATGTATGATCCCTCTGCTTCGAGTCCTCCTGCCAACCACCCACCTTGTGGGACTGATGGAGATCGAAAAGCTCCAGATTGTCATGGAATACTGAAGAATGAGCGATGCAAATTCAATCAATGTTGCGCTTCTGTGCATGCTGGTTATTAGTGCAAATACGTAGTCATGGATAAATATGAACGGTAGCAAGCATTGCTGAGTGCTCTTGTGATGAACATCTGCGAGGGTGTTACTACAGCTGTTCTGAATTATGTGGGTTAGTCAAAGAGTATATTTGTACTGTTTTGTTGCATCCATGCTCGACTTCATTTATTTTCAGGTTCATTGTGCATGAATTATTCTTGATGATGCCTTTTGAGAAAAGGTTATAAATACTGCTTTTTAACTACATTGTGACTGCCCTAAGTTTCATATTTGAAGTCTGAGTATATATAAAAAAGGAAAGATTGGGCTTGAAATTTAAAGTTTGAAACTAAAGAATCCCATACTTTTATTGTGCTTTGCTTTGGATTCATAACTTCCGTGTGAAGTTTTGGATCCACGTACGATTTGAGAGGTACTCCCTGTCCTTAATATAGGGGGACTTTTAGGTATCCTATATGGTTAAACTGTTGGGCGGACCCAGCCACGCCACCCTCTAGGTTGAGTCCATCGTTAGATCAGGGAAACCACAACGCATTGTACATGATCAATGCGAAGCGCAAGGCTGAAGACAATCTTGAACAGGATTATGGGAGCACTGTTGAAACGATGAGGTCCATGATTGTTGAAGGGCCCGCTGCAAAGATGGTGATCATCGCTAACAACCGCATCGATAGGCACTGTCATGCCCATTGACAAGCACCTAAGATAGTCTTAGCTTGACCCCAATCAGGAAGTATGATCATATCCATACTAGAGACTTCTACACCATTGTCTTTTTTGGGAAAATATTAATAATGATATCTTGAATACTTCTGGATGAGTTGTGGCACCTAAGATAGTCATAGATAGACCCCAACCAGGAAGCATAATCATATCCACACTAGAGACTTCTACACCATTGTCTTTTTGGGGAAAATATTAATAATAATATCTTGAATACTGGATGAAATGTTGCGATGGTAATTCCGTGCGTTTATGGATTTGCTCTGTGTTTCTGGTGCCATTGCCCAGGAATAGTTCATAAGTAGTGACACTAAGAAACGCCAACAATCGAACATGTTTGATGTGAATTGGACGGCTCTGGAATCTCTCTATGTTGCATTGGACGCCTGCGAGCATTGCCTCCAATGTAGCATCGAGTTAGTAGCTAGCCATTGAGCATCAATGGCCCTTTAAAACAGTCAAATCAATGCATGGCGACACATGCCACATCAAACGCTACAACAAAGTCCGATGGGAGGACTGTTGACAATAGTTAACACTTATAATAAACGGTCAACATTACTTGTATAAATGAATGAAAAGGATCGTCAACATAGATCGAGAGTTTTAAACTAATAAATTCCACAAGTTTTATCGAATTTGTGTTTGTAGGCCTTATCGAAAAAAACAACAAGGTGGACCTATCCCTCAGAGCAAATCACGATCCTCTACAACGAAACTGACTTAGAGGACTGAAAGCATCTAGGCCCCTAGTGTTTCGGTGATTAACGATAATGCAAGATTACTATAACTAACGTGTATTTTGCAGTGACAATAAGAAAGTTAGGTCATGGTAATGGATGGTTGATTGGCGTGCCCCTTAATGGAATCGTTTCAGTTTTCAAAGGATTGACGACAAGGTTGAAGCATAGACTAGTTCTAAGTGTCATGAGGAGTTGAGAGACACTTAGAGTACTTTAGCACCTTTATTTTTCCTTTGGCCATACTATTAAGAGGGGTTCTATCTAGTAGCTTGACCTAGGAGAGGCTTAGTGATTAGGTGTGGTGCACACTTGTGATACTAGCACTAGGAAGCTTTAGAAATAGTCCTTGGACCTTGTAGAGCAACTTTCATTTTGGAAGTGTGTCGTTTCAGCTCAAGAAAGAGCTTCGGACGCAAGTTTAACCCTAGGTCCGGACCATAGGCTCTGCGTCCGGGCCCTAGGGTTTGCTCTGCGTCCAGACGCCGTCCAGAGGTGCGCGTCCGGATTGCGTTTAGCGTCCAAACGACCTGTGTTTCAGTGCTGAGTTTAGAGAGTTGAGGGGGTCCGGACGCATGCTTGATGGTCCAGATCCCACTGTGCATCAACGTCCGGAGTGACGCAGAAAGGCACAAGTTGTGCCTAACGGTTGGGGTTTGGCTTGAGGGGTATTTATACTCCTCCACCAGCCCCATGAGAGCACTCTTGCCCATTCCAATTGCTGAGACTTACTTGTGAGAGTGCAAGAAGTGCAAGAGCCCTAGTGAGATAGTGAATTGCCATTCCATGTGTTGATTCTCACTAGTTGCTTAGAGTTAGCAAGTGTGCATCCATTCAATCACTAGACTAGCCTTAGTCAAGTGAGAGTTAGTGCTTGTTACTCTTGGTGATCAACATCACCTAGACGGCTTCGCGAAGGTTTGCTTGGTGATCATCCGGTGGTGTTCCTTGTGGATGACCCAAGTTCGATTGTGATCGGTTGTGGGCGATTCACCGAGCCAGAGTGGCGAAGAATCAGCCCGTAGAGAGCACTTAGTCCTTGCACGAACTAAGGGGGAGCGATACCATGCGCGGTGCTCCAACGAGGACTAGGGGGAGTGTCGACTCCTCGATACCTCAGCAAAACGTCGTCGTGTCAACTTGCTTACTCCCTTCTCCTTACTTATTGCAATTACCTTCAAGCATTACTTTCCGCATTACCTTTGTGTTGCTTGACTAGAATTGCATAGGGCCTTTCATTTCCATGTCTTTCTTGTTTAGCTAGGACACACTTGGGAAAGCACTGGGGGTTAATTGGCTCTTGATAGGTTTTAATATTGCTTAGAAATTTAAAAGATCCCAATTCATTCCCCCTCTTGGGCATCTTGATCCTTTCAATTGGTATCAAAGCTTGGTTGCTCTAAATTAGGCTTCACCGCCTAGAGCAAGATGTCCCATGGGGATGGACCGCTGCCCATCTTTGATGGAGATGACTTTCCTTATTGGAAAGTGCGTATGGAGGCTTACCTCGAAGCCTTGGATGTTGGTGTACTCAAAGCCGCCACCGATGGGTTTCCTCAATATGATGGAGAACCATTCAGTGATGAAGTCCACTATGAGAAGTGGAATGCCAAGGCCCGGAACACTCTCTTTAGAGGCATTGGCAAGGATGTGTTCAACCGTGTGCGCACCTCAAAGAACGCTCATGAGTTGTGGAAGAACATTTGTGCTCTTCATGAGGGCACGAAGAGCGAGCAGGAAGAGCGATATCACTTAGTCATGAATAAGATGAATGCTTTTACCATGCTTGCTCATGAAAATGCAAATGAAATGTACTCACGCTTGAATGTTCTTGTAGAAGAATTGAATGCTCTTGGGATAACTCAAATGGAGCCCGCTGATGTTGTGAGGAAGATTCTTTGTGTGCTTCCAATTACCAAGTATGGCAACATTGTGACGGTGTTGCATCAAAGTGATCTTTCCAACTATACACCAACACAAGTCTTGGGAAAGATCAACGCTCATGAGATGTACATGCACATCCACAAAGATGAAGAAGCATCATCATCCACCAAGAAGAAGGATTTGGCTTTCAAAGCTAGCCATGACACGGGAAAGTCAAAGGTGGTGTATGATATCTCAAGTGAAGAAGATGATGACTCAAACATTGTTCTAATGGTGAAGAAGACCACCAAGATGCTAAAGAAGCTAAACAAGAGTGGTGTCAAGTTTGATTCAAGAAAGAAGAAGTTCTTCACTAGCAACAAGAGGAAGCCATCGTCGGAGATGATGTGCTACAATTGCCGTGATCTTGGCCATCTAGTTCACCATTGTCCGAAGCCTAAGAAGGACAAGTACAAGAAGAAGTACAAGAATGGTAAAGAAGAGAAAGATGAGTCAAGTGATGATGACAAGAAAGTTGAGAAGCCATACAAGAAGAAAGGTGGTTTCAAGAAGAAGGATTTCCAACACCACAAGAAGCAAGATGGCAAGGCATACATTGTTGGTGATTGGTTAACCGACATTGAAGACTCTAGTGACTCATCCGATGAAGATAGTGATGATGAGAAGGTGGCTGCTCTTGTCATTGGGACTTCATTGCCTCCTCCACCATCGCCATCTTGTACTACCACATCCTCTACACATCTATGCCTTATGGCCAAAGGTGACCGAAAGGTACAATCCAAAGTAGAGAATAGTGATGATAGTGGTAGTGAAAGTGACAATGAGTATGAAGCTCCTTCTTATGATGAACTCATAAAATTTCTCACTAAGTACACCAAACTTGTTGAGAAGGAGCAAGCTAAAAATGAGAAGCTTAAAAAAGAAAATGATGATTTGCATGCTAAACTTGACATAACATCAAATGCTAGTGATGAGCTAATTAGTGAAAACAAATCTTTATCCTCACATGCTAAGGAGCTCAAATCCTCTCTCAAAGAGCTAAAATAGAAACATGATAAGCTAGAGAGGACATCACAAGAGCTTAGAGAAAGATGCAACAAACTTAGGGAAGAGTACACCGAAGTTAAGATGAACTATGATACTCTCCTTATAGCAAATGAATGTATTGAAGATGCATTGCCTATTGTTGCTAACCCCATTGTCAAGATTGACATTGGCACATCTTGTGATGATTTGATTGTTGAGCCCATTGAGCAAGAGCCTAAGTGCAAAGGCAAGCAAGTGGTTGTGGTGGATCACTATGATGACTATATCAAGATCAAGAATGAGAATGAGAAGCTCAAGCAAGATATTATCAAGCTCAAGTCAACCAAGTCAATAGTGATTGAGACACAAGATGAAGACTATGATGTGGGGCTTGAAGTTGATATGCTTAGAGAAGAAAACAACATGCTAAAGAATGAGAAGAATCATCTAGCCATTGGAATGGAGAGGTTCACTAAGGGCCACAATCTTCAAAGTGAGCTCCTCATGAACACCGTCATGAAGAATGACAAGACCGGTCTTGGTTACAAGTCCGCTCAAGTGAAGAAGGCCAAAGCTAAAGCCAAAGCTCAATATCAACAACAAGCCAAGTACTTCTATCAAGCAAAGCCAAAGCCAAAGATGAAGACATGCTTTGAGTGTGGGAAGCAAGGACATTTTTCTCATAATTGTGTGACTCCACCTCCACAACCCTTGCCCAAGCACACTAGGACTTTTGCATACAATGCTCACTATATCATCAACAAGGATGTCAAGGGCAAGCCACTTGTTGGGTTCTTAGGACCACCCAACAAGAATAGACGAAAGACACTTTGGGTGGCTAAGTCACTAGTAGAGAAAGCAATGGGCCCCATACTCAAATGGGTGCCTAAACAATAAGCTTGATCTCTTGTGTGTGTAGGTGAACTACAAGACCGGTGGAAGTCATTGGGTGATAGATAGTGGATGCACTCAACATATGACCGGTGACCCCCGGATGTTCACCTCATTGGAAGAAGATGTCAATAACCAAGACAAGATTACATTTGGGGACAATTCAAAGGGAAAGGTCAAAGGACATGGAAAAGTGGCAATCTCAAATGACAACTCAATATCAAATGTCTTGCTAGTTGCATCACTAAGTTTCAACTTACTCTCGGTTGGCCAATTATGTGATCTTGGCTTCCATTGCTTGTTCACATCCAAATGAAGTCATTGTGTCAAAGATTGATGATAGTCAAGTCATATTCAAAGGCTTTCGGCACAATAACCTCTACCTTGTGGATTTTTCATCAAATGATGCCAACCTCCAAACATGCTTGTTCACTAAGTCATCTCTTGGTTGGTTGTGGCATAGAAGGCTAGCTCATGTTGGAATGTCTACTCTCAAGGATGTTGTGTTTGAAAAGGATAAGCTTTGTAGTGCATGTCAAGTCGGCGAGCAAGTTGCCAACACTCACCCCCACAAAAGCATTCATGCCAACTGTTGACACAAAATGTGACGCACTGTGCCTCACACACAGTAAGCCGGAAAGCGTGGCTTCAATCGGGTGCCCGGGTGTTTCGAGATCCGAAAACGTGCCAGTCAGTTTGACCTGAAACTAACAAGGGATGAAAATCATTAGATATAAACTGGAACGTGCCGGATGAGACCAGACAGTTTCATATATACGGCCCTGAAGCCACTTACAACGACACACAGCTATAGAAGCTATCTGCCAACAGGTTTTATAGATGATTCGGCTAAAACGAACATAGAGTACGTGAAATGTTGATTGCCGAACGTGCATGCATGGGAAAAGTACATTTAGATGAGACAATTAAATATAGGTTAAAGCATAACCAAGCTCGGAAAATCAACCGAGTTGGGATCCATGATGAAGGAAACATATAAGAAAACACGATTAAACTAATCTAAAGCTTGTGTCTGCCGCACGACACCTAACCTTATAAAAGCTTGAATATGTTTAACATGCATGAACCCGCAACACGTAACAATCTAGATTGAACTAATTCGGCAATTGTGAGTGTAAGATATATTTATAGAGACAACAAGAAAGCTGTTGAATTATGAATAGATCTATGAAAGAGAGAAAAGCCGAACCATAACAATTTAGATTGGGCAAAAGATTGTTACAAATGTATAAAACATCTAAAGGATGCAACACATGATAACTTGATGAATTTATTAGATCTTGCCAAATATAATAAAGCTGATAACTATCTTGCTTCTGCTAAGCATATGAGCATATGCCCGCCGCACGACATCTACTCATGAACGAAACATAAGCAAAGACTTCTTGATTATCAAGCAACGATCCACCGCACGATCATTGAAAACAGACAAGACTACTTGCATCAATATCTAAATCCACCGCATGATACTAGACATGATAATAAGGTTGTCGGGGCTTACGGAGGTCGACGGATCGATGATTCCTCTCGAAGAACTCGACGACATGACAAAAGGACTCGAGGTTGCCACGGGGCTGGTTGTATTGATTATGTTGTGAACGTTTTTTCAATGGCCAAGGGTTTATATTTATACTCTGGTCATGACATGAGTCCTATAAGGACACAGTTACAAAATATTAAAGGAAAAAATATAATATCTTGACTTTAGTTCCCTTCGGAGTCTTCATTGCCTTAATTGTCGCAGCTGTCGTTACCGATTGGTTTCTACTTGCCGCCTTTTGTCGCTTCGACAAAAACCGTCTCTCTTCGGAATAGCCGACCGCACGATCAATTGCCGAATCTCTGGGAACTAGCCAACCGCACGGATATTTGTCGAATGCTTCGAACACCCGTCTTTGCAGATTTACTGTGCACTGGCCCACCTGTCATCTTCTTAAACGTACAAAAATCCAGTGTTAACACATGCCCCCTCAATTTTGGGATAAAAGCCGTTTATTCTGAAATTGACCACAAGATTCCCTTTTCCCCTAGGTCAATACTGTTGAACACCGCAGCCGCCGCTCAAGAACTCCAAGCTCCAGCACATTCTAGAATCCATCCTGAATCTTCTTCAATGACAACTCAGGATGAAATCCCAGAGGTAAACTTCATTTACTTATACGCATTCGGCAATCCCTGATTGTCTTTCTTGCTTCTTTCCCAATTCATTTTTTCTCCAATTCTATCATTTTCCTGAAGGAATACAAGAACGACATTTTGATCCCCTATGCTGCAAATCCTGATTCCTACTTCCTTGGTCCAATGGGCAATCCTGACCCAACTGAGATCATTGAGAAAGAAACTCTAAGAATCCCCTTCAAGTCTGGAGTTAACCCGCCAAACCAATGGCCAAACACTTTCAAGACTTGGCCATTTCCTCCAATCGCCAGATGGAGAAACTGGTACCGGAGGATGATGGAAAAGAGCAGTAGCGACTGGGACAACCAAGATATCAACCATTGTCTAGAATTATCTCTATCAGAAACGCCCAGAAACAAACCCCTTCTGATAGCAGCTTCTCACTTTTGGTCCGATGCTATCAATGCTTTTGTCTTCGGCCATGGCATGATGACTTACACTTTGGCTGATGTATTCATGATGACTGGCCTAAACGTGTCAAAACCAGTATATCCCTACAAGTATAAGGGCAAAAGCAACCAGAAAGCTGTCAAATCTGGAGGTGGATGGGTAGGATACATTCAGACCTATATGGAAGCATCTGGTGCTATTTCTGATAAGGAAGGCAAGGCCTTTATGAACATGTGGATGTGCAGGTTCATCTTCTGTGGAAAATCCAACGAACCAACCTTAAATCACATGATGATGGCTGAGGATTTAGCTGCAGGCATACTAATCCCTCTGGGTAAATATCTTCTAGGATATGTTTATCATATGATGCATCAGATCACTGTCCAGATGTACCATGCTAAGGAGATCTCTTGTGTGAGTGGCCCCTGGTGGTTTATCTAGATGTGGTTGCAACTTTATATGCATCAGATAATGTCTGTGCCCCTTCACAATTTGAGTTTCCCTTCAATTAATTATGCTGAAGGCAGTACAACAAAAACTAAGAGCTGCCAAACCTATGGAGAAGCAGCATCTTCCATCAGTATCGACATGGATATTGGTCCTCTTCAAGCTGTTCTTTAAGGGTTTCAACAATGTACTCTGGCTTCCTTAGAGAGAAAATGACAATCTGACCCTCCCTTGCAAATTCAGCTATGAGTCTGGCTGGTCTAATAAGGTAGCCACAAAGATTTTCAACTCTTTTATCAAACCTTGCATCTTGCCAGCCGAATTTCATCATGGGAGGATAGTACAATCTTCCTATGAATTCTACTATCCAAATATGGCATCCAGGCAATTAGGATGTGGACAGTTGCCCCCAAGAACTTTCTTCTCCACAACCATAAGATACAGGGAGTTGATCACAAATGAAATAGAAGCTAAGAAAGTCTTTGAGCTTGGATGGGACTTGCCAACATATGAACCCTCTCCATTTGGGTTAGTAGATGCTGCTCATCCCCTCTTTGCTTCCTGGTGGAAAGAATGTCACAATCATATTTTCAATACACCAGTGTACCCTCTATGCCAAGATCTGCAACCCCAATTTGTCTCTGACAGTGAGGTAATTTCATTGCACTTGTTACTCCGTGCTTTTGAATTTACCTCTCATCTTAAAGTCCAGCTATGCACAGGATCTCGAGCCTACTCCTCCTACTAAAGCAGTTGAGTACTACTCAGCTGGGCCCAAACCTACATTGATTTTTAATGCTCCAACTTTTGCAACCTTCATGAAGATCCCTGCAGCTTCAACCACTGCACCTTCAGGAGGAGAAGGCAAAAGGAAAACACTTGAGAACATTAATGTGTTTAGAAGGGTAAGGTCCAAGAAAGCCAAGCGGTCTCCTAAGGTATGGATCTTCTATTCGGTAATATATTTCACTTGGCAATAATTCTGACCGTCTTCATATTAATCACTTCTACTGCAGCCAAATGTTGACATTCCTGGATCAAGCAATGTTTCAACAACGGTAGACATTCCTCCTCAAGCCCCTACTGAGGGTGCAGAGACTCATGAAGTTGAAGACACAGAGGCTCATGAAACCAAAAGCACAGATGTCCATGAAACCTTCAAACACATTGGTACCATTCGGCCAATCACTTCTTTCTTTTTATATGGCATCTATTTTTTGTTCTTATACTCTATCACCTGCATTCTTAGAAATAGATAAGATTCTAGACAATCTAACAGGAGAACACTCTTCTGGTCTAGCTCCAGGTTCACCATCCCTGGGTATCCAATTGAGTCCTCAACCAGACCAAGACACAACCCATCCTGAGGATCAATCAACACAACTGGTAATATCTCATCTTACTATTCTTTTAGCACATTCATCCAGTCAGCTAACACTCCTTCCTCTCTCAAGAACACTACTAAATTTACTACCAGATATTCCTTCACTGTTGAGGAATTCATCAGTGAAAAAGGTGAAGAAGCCACCTCTCAGCAGGGGTGTTAGTGGGAAATCAAGCTCGACTGAAGTACATAGCTAATTTGCTAAACAAGGACATCAACATTCTGGTCCAAGATTCAGATCAGATAAAAGATCTCCTTGAGCTCATCAACCAAGACCTTCCACCTGTCGTCAAGGCTTCTCTGGAATCTGCAGCCAACCTTGATGATTATTTTGCTGTGGTGAAGAGGGCAAACAAAAACATAGCCTCCAGCTTTGTCTTGCAGAACAACAGGTCTTTGAAGAAGCAAGAAGATAAAGCCTTGTAGTCCCAACTTCAAGTCACTAAAGACTCATTGGTGACTCTGGAGTCTGAGCTAAAAATTATGAATGATGAGAAAATTAGATTAGAGGCTCAACTGACTGAACTGAATGCCAAAATTCAGTCTCATGAAGCCAAGATGACAGATTTTCCAAATTCTATAGAAGCAACTTCATAAAAAATGTCAATCATCCTGAAAGAAGATCAACAGCTCAAAGCAAAGCTATCTAGCATCCAGAGCTCTGAAAATGAAGATCAGAAAGTGTTGGACAATGTTAGCCGAATCAGGACCGAGGCCTTAGATGCCATCAGCCAGCTTCTGAGCCGGTAGAAACACGACTTGTAATAGATTAAGCACAACACATTTTGTCTCTGAAAAATTGGATGTCCCTACTGTTCATCTCTATACACTTTTGCTTGTATGATAACATAATTGGCTCTGTTATTCTCCTGATTAGATCATAGCCGATTGCCTCTATCTCTTTGATAGCCGATTGCACTTTGTCCTTCCGATTCGGGACACAACCGAGCGACTCTTGATTTATCGAAGCCTGGCCCAACCCAGTAATGGCCCATCTGAAAGGGAAAAACCGTAACCTGTCGCTTGGCATTCTCATTCGGCTTATAAATAAAGCCTCCTTCTTCTGCCCCTACCAACAGTTTCAGTCAAGCATTCTCACCTCCACCTCTCCACTTTCTTCGCATAGATCAACCTAGAGGAAAACCTAACCTCTACAGTAACAATGGCGGGTGGCGATGATCATGGCAAGCGTCCTGCCGCAGGAGAAGCCGAAGGAAGCCGAGTGCAGCGCTGTCGATGACGTGGGTGAGAATCAATTTCTTGCTCCCTTTTGGTTGTTCTTCTTGTTCATCCCTCTAGTTCTGATTCCTTTCTTCATTCATCAGAATCAGGGTCATCTCTTCCTGTCAGAGCATCCCTCTCCCTTCGGCGACAACAGTTCAATCGGGGACTCCACCATCTAGTCCTGCCGGGTCTTCAGGCTCCTACCACTCCAACCCCTGGGAGTTGGATTCGGGTTCAGATGCCATGGACGTCCCCTACACCCATGCGGAGGCAGTCACTTTCAAGGGCGAAAGGGTTGAGGCCCGAGGAGAGTTGGAGAAGACCTCCAAGCAATACGACATTGACCAACTTGAATGGGAGGACCAGCGGAAGCAGCTCTACGACGCCATCACTGGTTAGTAAAAATAACCGCACTCGAACTCCCTTTTCTGATTCCATCTTGCTCAACCGATTCGTATTCTTTGCTCAGCGTTCTCTGCAGAGGTTGAGCGCTTGAATACTGCGGCGAATAAGGTCGCCGACAAGGTGAACGCCCAGGGAGAAACCGCCGAAGCACGCCTTGATGATGTGGATGGCCGCATCGACCAAGTCGCCATTCATGGCGTGCATCACGGCGTAGCTCTGGGGTTGGCGGCAATGTCGACCCAGAATAATGAAGACCTCTCCTTCATGCGAGTCGGCTTCCGTGGTGGCATGCCTCCAGAAGATGTCAAGGACATCGACAAAACCCTGGAGAGTTATGAGGACCACACTACTGTCCTCGTTGAAGCCACAAACGCCCAGACAGTCCTCAACAAGTTGTTTGAGGAGTAGTTTGTACTTAGGAACCCCGTGTAAAAACTACCTGTCTTGTGAAATATCTGTGATTTCTACTGGTTCGTTCCTCTTGAATCTTTCTGAGAACAACCACCCAAAATATTGCTTGCATGACGTTACCCTTGGTTGATTGTGTTTATATTTTTGCTCTAAAGGCAACACATACCGCGTCGGCTATTCCCTGATTCTTCAGAGTATTTTTCGGCTAAAGACGATGTCTCTACATCGGCTACTTGTGCACAAGGCCCTTAAAGTACGTTTATGCACCAACCTCAACACTGGGATGAAATCTTTTAAGAAATCTTCCATTAATAGCTCTAGCGAACTCTTGTCCCAGTAGAGTTTTTAAGATATACGCATTGCCAGGCGCACATCTCACTATCCGAAAAGGTCCTTCCCAATTTGGAAACCATTTACCGAACGCTTTATCTTTTGTCCCAATCGGCAATACAGTCTTCCAAACCAACTCTCATTCTGCGAACTGCTTCTCTTTGACCTTCTTGTTATAATACCTGGCGACACAT
The DNA here is from genome assembly GCA_022036555.1 of Microstegium vimineum. Classification (NCBI taxonomy): domain Eukaryota; kingdom Viridiplantae; phylum Streptophyta; class Magnoliopsida; order Poales; family Poaceae; genus Microstegium; species Microstegium vimineum. Next base: position 29,966,582 of record CM039128.1, read on the forward strand.
AATTTGTTTTTTCAATATTTTCCAACGCTTTGAGATGAACTAAATACAAATCCTCTAATTCATACATCATCAGACTCTTATAATCTTCTTTTATCAAATCTTTTTGCAATGTAACTCGCCTCGAACCTGATTGCAACTCCCACGACAGCACATCATGATGCCCATAAACTAATTTGTAGGGAGATGCTTGAGTAGACCCATGACAAACCATTCGGTAAGCCCATAAAGCCTCATTAAGATCCGAATGTCACTTTTTCGGCTTTTCATCAATTTTCTTCTGAATAATTTTGATCATGATCTTATTTGATGCTCTGGCTTGGCCATTAGCTTGTGCATAATAAGGAGAAGAATTGTACAACTTGATTCCCATTTCTTCAGCAAAATCACAAAATTCAGATGAAGTAAACTGAGTTCCCTGATCTGTCGTTATAGTTTGGGGAATCCCGAATCTGTGAATTATGTGCTCCTTAACAAAATTGACCATGTTCTCTGATGTAACCTTCTTCAAAGGAATAGCTTCAACCCACTTTGTAAAATAATCTGTAGCCAATAGAACGAACTTATGTCCTTTGCTAGGAGGATGAATCTGACCAATCAAATATATGCCCCATCCTCTAAACGGCCAAGGCTTGATAATTGGGTTCATAGCTGCTGCTGGAGCTCTTTGAATATTGTTGAATCTCTGACAATCCTGACACCCTTTGTAATATTCAAAACAATCTTCAAGCATGGTTGGCCAAAAATAACTAGTTCTCCTTATTATCCATTTCATCTGGTAAGCCGATTGATGTGCACCACACACTCCTTCATGCACTTCATACATCAGCTTTCTGGCCTCCTCTTGACTCAAACATTTGAGCAGTACTCCATCTATGGACTTGTAGTACAACTGGTCATCAAGGAGCACAAACTTGAGAGCTTTATATCTGAGCTTTCAGGAAACTTTTTGTGATGGATTCTTTAAGTAATCGGCGATTTCGTTCTCCAGTCATCAACTACCCGATCCTTGTCCAAAGCATGAATTCTTGATCCTCTCAGTATCCCGAAGCAGTTTGAGCCAGTCTATTTGCTTCTTCATTATGCCCCCTAGGGATATGATGCAAGGTGGCTACCTGGAAACTCTTCAAAAATCTCTCGGCACTCTTCATAATATCACTTTAACATATCACTCTTGCATTCATATTGGCCGATCAGTTGGTTAATTACCAACTCAGAATCTCCGAAGATTTCAACAGCAACAACCTTCATTTCGACAAGAAGCCGAATCCCTTTAAGCAATGCTTCATATTCTGTTTGATTGTTAGTAACAAAGAATTCAATAGGGATGGCATACTCAAAAGTCAACCCTCACGGAGAGATCAAGATAATACCAACACCACCACCTTTGCTACAAGATGAACCATCAAAAAGATCCAGCAGCTTTCGGCTAAGGTAAGCTATTACTCTTTCTTTTCCCTCAAACTCTTGCATGAGGGCCGACCCTATTGTCAGGTTGTCGGCCGCCACGTACAACTTAAAAGGTTTGTCAAGCTGTGGAGGTACCAATACAGGTGGCGCCTTCATGTATTCCTTGATCTCATCAAAAGCCTTCTGTTGTACGTCACCCCATACAAATTCTTGATCCTTTTTAAGCTTTAATAGCGGAGAGAAGGGCAAAACTCTTTCTGACAAATTAGATATGAATTTTCTTACAAAATTAATCTTGCCAAGCAGTGATTGCAACTCTGTGAGATTAGTTGGAGGTACAACTTTTTCTATTGCTTCCATGCTTTTCTTACCGACCTCGATCCCTCTATGGACTAAAAAGCCTAAAAATTCACCAGCTGAGACCCCAAAGGCACACTTTTTCGGGTTCATCTTCAAACCATGCTTCCTAGTGCATTCCAAAGTCCTCCTTAGATCAGTTAAATGTCCTTTGTGATTTCTAGACTTGACCACCACGTCATCAATATAGATTCGTGAAAAATATAGTTCATGGCTCTCTTATAAGTTGCACCGGCATTCTTTAAACCAAAAGTCATGACGATCCACTCAAACAAACCAATATGACCAGGGCATCTGAAGGTTGTTTTTGAAATATCCTCTATTGCCATAAAGATTTGGTTATAGCCAGCGTTACCATCCATAAATCTGATGACTTCATAACCAGCCGATGCATCGATAAACAAATCAGCAACTGGCATCGGGTAACCATCCATTGGAGTAGCCTTATTGAGATTCCTAAAGTCAATGCAGACCCTCATCTTTCCATTTTTCTTGTACACCGGGACTATGCTTGAAACCCACTCTGCATACCTGCATGGCCGAATAAAATTTGCTTCTAATAATCTTTCAACTTCTTTTTTCACATCGGCCAGTACCTCCTCTTTGAAAATTTTCTGAGGAGGTTGTTTGTAAGGACGATATCCAGGCTTGATCGGCATTCGATGCTCAACAATAGAACGATCCAGTCCAGGCATCTCTGTGTAATCCCAAGCAAAACAATCTTTGAATTCTTTTAGAAGATCTATCAGCTTTAATCTATGTTCCGGGTCTAAATTTGCACTGATATACATCGGCCTTGGTTTGACATCATCACCAACATTTATTTCTTCTAGCTTATCGGCCGACATAAAACCACACCCCAACTTTCCTTTGTTGCCATCGATCGGGTTCCCCATTAAAAATTGCCCTGAGAGCCGACTGCTTGGATCGGCTGTTGGCCCTTGTTGGAGACATTCACGGGACCTTCTCCCCAGATTTTTCCAGAGAAACAATCGAAGCCATCATATTCCCAGTAGGCAGGTTCTGCGGCAGCAATGCTTACCGAATCATTAGCATGAACAATTTCAACATCATCCCCAATCCATTGAATGAGAACCTGATGCATGGTCGAAGGTATCCAGCAGTTAGCATGGATCCAATCTCCTCCCAAGAGCAGACTATATGCCCCCTTGCCATCAATGACAAAGAAGGTAGTGATCAAAGTCTTTGATCCAATCATCAACTCGACGTGCACAGCTCCCCGGGTGTCAGAAGGATTACCAGCAAAGTCCCTGAGTACCAAGTCAGTTGTCAACAATTCCTCATTGGTCATCCCAAGCTTCCTAAAGGTGGTATAAGGCATAATATTGATAGCAGCCCCTCCGTCAACAAGCATCTTGGTTAGAGGCTTGCCGTTGATGTATCCCTTCATGTAAAGCGCCTTCAAATATCAATGTTTAGCCGGTTTAATGAAAACTGTCCGCTGAGTTAGGAGAAGCTGGGCCATTAGATCCTAATACTCGCTCTCATCGAAATCTGAGTACACTTCCTCCTAGACGTCCTAGCTTTCGGGAGCTATGAATTCTGATGGAATGAAGAAAGTCATGCATGCATCAGCCGAACGGTCGTGCTCATCGGGTTTCTTCTTAGGACGCCACACCTGTTTCTTTTCAACAACTGTCTGTGCCAGCTCTCTGTTCCTCAAGTGTTGTACTCTTCTCTTCTGGCTCTTCCTCAACCCCGGTGGGCACCATTGTACTCTTTGTCACACATATTCGTGGTTTTCTTCTTCTCCAGCACCTTGTTCATGATGGACCCACTCCTGATCGGCAAACCTCTTGCCTCGCCAATTCTCCGAGCTGTCTATTTTTAAACGCCGATCGTCCTCAGGAAGCTGTGTCCCAAGTCTTTCATGGATCGGATGGCGGTTGACATGGACTGCCTGTACCCTGAATATTGACTACTGCACTCGAGGCAATTGTCTTTGGTAGGTAGCTTCAGAACTTCATTCCAACAATGCTTGAAAAACGAGCATCCCCAATGAGACTGCTCTTGCTCTCTCATGCGTTCTTGTTCTTTCCGGTACATCTCTTCCTCGTACCTCTGATGTTCCTCCACGAATTCTTGTTCCTCATAACACCTCTGGCTCTGATACTATTCCCGCTCCCGTTGCCACTTGTTTAACAGAATATGTGTGGTAACCCGGGGCATGGAAGCTTCCCCTCTCTCGGTTCGGCTATTTTGGAACTGAGTCCGTTGCCGAAACTCTTTATTTGTAATCTGTCGATCAGGGTCAACAACACCAGTTCTTCTTGCTCTGTCTGAGGTCAGCAACTTCATCTTGCCCTTGTCACTGGGATCACCCATGGCAACCATGTTCATAGAGAAAGACACCATGTTCTGTGCAAAAGGATTAGCATCAATTTTCATCTTCCCACCAAACTTCAGATGCCCTTCCTGAATAGCTTTCTGGATTTTCATTCTGAACACTCGGCAATCATTGATGGCATGGGAATTAATATTGTGGAAGCCACAAAACCTCTTGTCTTTTACCCCTTCAGGGCGCAGCATGGGGTGCCCTTCCGACAACTTGATGCGTCCCTCTTTCAGCAACAACTCGAACATCTTATTTGACTTGGAGACATCAAAGTCATAAGTACCCTTCTGCTGCCTCAACCATCGCTGATTAACCTGAGTCGGCTCTTTCGCCCAGACCAACTCGGTTGTGGCTATTTCATCTTCATCGTCGTATTCCGTTGCTTCTTCCAGGAAACTCTGATACATCTCATTAGCCACATCACCCTTCTGGAAGCGGTTATCTCTTCTGAACCCTTGAGCCTGGTTATTCATCGTTGCTAAAAGTTGTGACAGTTGACCAAGGTCATCGAAGTCCATGTCGAACAGCTTCTCCCTGATATTCGGCTGCATGCCTGCTACTGCCATCCATGGCAATTGGTCATCTGGCAGATTCAAGGAATAGCAGAGGTTTTTAGTCTCTCTGAACCTATGGAGATATTCCTGGGGTATTTCATTAGCTCTCTGCCTTAAGCCCATAAGGTCAACTAGCTTCTTTTCGTTAGTGCCCGTGAAGAAGTACGCATGGAATTTCTGCTCTAATTCTGCCCAGCTGCTAATGGAGTTCGCCGAAAGAGATGCGAACCATGTGAAAGCTGGCCCTGTCTGAGATAAAGGAAAATAACGAATCCTCCAAGCTTCATCCGTAGATGCCTCTCCAAGCTGCATCAAGTACTGGCTGATGTGTTCTATGGTGCTGGTATCATCTTGACCATAAAACTTGGTCAAGTCTGTAGGAGCCTTAACTCTCGGAGGGAGAGCCACTCGGTTATACCACTCTGGATAAGGGGACTTGTACGCATAGGACTGGTTCTTTGGCTTTAAGCCAAACTGATTTTGCATCATATCTGTCATCCTATTCATGATAAGATCAACATTGGAATTTGGAGCTCCATGTGCTTGTCCCTCAAAAGGTAACCCTGCTGAGTTCTTATATCCCGGATTCGGGAAAGCATCAATAGCGCTGTAATCGACAAATTCTTGATACCCGTCCCCATACATATTCTTCTGCAACCTGTTTGCTACTGGAGACACCTTGAAAGCCGACTGTGGGGTATTTCCTGTTGTACCAAACGCGAGCTGACCATAAGTCATGGACAGTTGTTTCTGGTGATGAACCATCCCACCTTGGATCATACTAGGCGCTCCGCCATCTTCAGCGGCCTTCTCCTGGCGCTTTGGTACATGGAACAACGTTGGTCCTTGCATCGGACTAGCAACCTCTTCGAAGGGTTTATCAGCAGATGGACCGAAAGTACTGACCATGATCGTACGAAAGGCATTCAAGAAAGTTATATGATGATTTCTCATGGTTTCACTCATGGCCTTGTAAACCAATTTAGTCATCTTTCGAGCATCTTCTTCTTCTGTGTAATCAGTATGATGTGGAAGGAGAGTTCTGGGGAGCGACTGCTTCTGAAAAACCTTGTTGCTTTTATTCTTTGAAAAGGACAGCAGGCACTTCTGCTGAAACTCATCACATGCTTGCTGAACCATGTTTCTCAAGTCTTCTGACAACTCATCCATGGTCATGTCCAGAACATGGCTATTGTCGATTTCAACCATTTTGAAAAGTGGGGTCCCACCGAGCGTGCAAAAAAGTATGTTGACACAAAATGTGACGCACTGTGCCTCACACACAACAAGCCGGAAAGCGTGGCTTCAATCGGGTGCCTGAGTGTTTCGAGATCCGAAAACGTGCCAGTCAGTTTGACCTGAAACTAACAAGGGATGAAAATCATTAGATATAAAATGGAACGTGCCGGATGAGAGCAGACAATTCCATATATACGGCCCTGAAGCCACTTACAACGACACACAACTATAGAAGCTATCTGCCAACAGGTTTTATAGATGATTCGGCTAAAACGAACATAAAGTACGTGAAATGTTGATTGCTGAACGTGCATGCATGGGAAAAGTACATTTAGATGAGACAATTAAATATAGTTTAAAGCATAACCAAGCTCGGCAAATCAATCGAGTTGGGATGAATGATGATGGAAACATATAAGAAAACACGATTAAACTAATCTAAAGCTTGTGTCTGCCGCACGACACCTAACCTTATAAAAGCTTGAACGTGTTTAACATGCATGAACCCGCAACACGTAACAATCTAGATTGAACTAATTTGGCAATTGTGAGTGTAAGATCTATTAATAGAGACAACAATAAAGTTGTTGAATTATGAATAGATCTATGAAAGAGAGAAAAGTTGAACCGTAACAATTTAGATTGGGCAAAAGATTGTTACAAATGTATAAAACATCTAAAGCATGCAACACATGATAACTTGATGAATTTATTAGATCTTTCCAAATCTAATAAAGTCGATATCTATCTTGCTTTTGCTAAGCATATGAGCATATGCCCGCCGCACGACATCTACTCATGAACGAAACATAAGCAAAGACTTCTTGATTATCAAGCAACGATCCGCCGCACGATCATTGAAAACAAACAAGCCTACTTGCATCAATATCTAAATCCACCGCATGATACTAGACATGATAACAAGGTTGTCGGGGCTTACGGAGGTTGACGGATCGATGATTCCTCTCGAAGAACTCGACGATACGACAAAAGGACTCGAGGGTGGCACGAGGCCGGTTGTATTGATTTGGTTGTGAATGTTTTTACAATGGCCAAGGGTTTATATTTATACCCTGGTCATGACATGAGTCCTAAAAGGACACAGTTACAAAATATTAAAGGAAAAAATATAATATTTTGACTTTAGTTCCCTTCGGAGTCTTCATTGCCTTAATTGTCGCAGCTGTCGTTACCGATTGGTTTCTACTTGCCGCCTTTTGTCACTTCGACGAAAACCGCCTCTCTTCAGAATAGCCGACCGCACGATCAATTGCCGAATCTCTGGGAACTAGCCGACCGCACGGATATTTGCCGAATGCTCTGAACACCCGTCTCTGCAGATTTACTATGCACTGGCCCACCTTGCATCTTCTTAAACATGCAAAAATCCAGTGTTAACATCAACATCAAGAGTTCTTGAGCTTCTACACATGGACCTGTTTGGACCTACAACATATGCTAGTTTGGGTGGCAACCTCTTTTGTCTTGTGATAGTGGATGATTATTCAAGATACACATGAGTGTTCTTTCTTCATGACAAAAGGTAAGGCACAAGCTCTTTCAAGAAGTTTGCCAAGAGAGCCCAAAATGAGTTTGATGTGGAAATCAAGAAAATAAGAAGTGACAATGGCATCGAGTTTATCAATATAAAGATTGAAGATTATTGTGATGAAGTTGGGATCAAGCATGAAGTGTCCGCAACATATACACCTCAACAAAATGGATTGGTCGATAGGACGAACCGGACATTGATTACACTTGCAAGAACCATGCTAGATGAGTATGACACCCCGGAGAAGTTTTGGGCCGAAGCTATCAACAGCGCATGCTATGCTTCAAATAGATTGTTCATCCAAAGATTCTTGAAGAAGACACCATATGAGTTACTCAATGGGAAGAAGCCGGATGTATCATTCTTTAGGGTGTTTGGGTGCAAGGTCTACATCTACAAGAAGCGTCAACATCTAGGGAAGTTTCAAAGAAGATGTGATATTGGCTTCCTAGTTGGTTATTCCTTGAAATCCAAAGCATACCATGTATTTAACCAAGCCACCGCCTTAGTTGAAGAAACATATGACTTGGAATTTGATGAGACTAATGGCTCCCAAGGAGCAAATGAAAATCTTGATGATGTAGGTGATGATCCATTGAGGAAGGCTATGAAGAACATGCCTACCGGTGCAATCAACCCAAAAGAAGAAGATCAAGTGGTGGTTGAAGTTGATGCAAGCGCTCAACCTTCTACATCACAAGGGCCTCAATATGATGATGACAAAGTGAGGGAAACAAATGAAGATACCTTCATCCCTCAAGATCAAGTAGATGCCCAAGCTCAAGATGTTGATGCACCTAGACCTCCTCCTCAAGTGGTTGACAAGAGATCCACACTCATACTCCAATCCCATCCACAAGAACTCATCATTGGGAGTCCTTCAAGGGAGTAATGACTAGGTCCCAAAAGATTGCTTCTTTTATTGACCATCACTCTTTTGGCTCTTGTGTTGAGCCTACTTGTGTAGAGGAAGCGCTTGAGAATCCGGATTGGGTGAATGCTATGCATGAAGAATTGAACAACTTCACCCGGAATCAAGTGTGGACTCTAGAAGAAAAGCCACAAGTTGCAAGAGTGATAGGAACTAAGTGGGTGTTCCGCAACAAGCAAGATGATCAAGGTCAAGTGGTTAGAAACAAGGCAAGGCTAGTTGCAAAGGGGTTCTCCCAAGTTGAAGGCTTGGATTTTGGGGAGACCTTTGCACTAGTTGCAAGACTTAAAGCCATTCGTATCCTCCTTTCTTATGCATCATAACATGACATGAAATTATATCAAATGGATGTGAAAAGTGCATTATTAAATGGCTTCATAAATGAACTAGTCTATGTCAACCAACCTCCTGGTTTTGAGGACCCTAGATATCCTAACCATGTTTATAGGTTGTCCAAGGCGCTATATGGGCTCAAGCAAGCCCCTAGAGCTTGGTATGAGCGTCTTCGGGACTTCCTCTTCAAGAAGGGATTCACTATTGGGAAGGTTGATATAACACTATTCACCAAGAAGCAAGATGGAGATATCTTCATTTGTAAAGTGTATGTTGATGATATTATCTTTGGCTCGAAAAATGAAGATCATTACAAGGAGTTTGGTGACTTGATGTCCAAGAAATTTGAGATGTCCATGATTGGAGAGCTTACTTTCTTCCTTGGGTTTCAAGTAAAGCAAATGAGAGAAGGCACATTTGTATCTCAAGAGAAGTATACCAAGGATGTCCTAAAGAAGTTCAAGATGGAAGATTGTAAGCCAATCAAGACCCCAATGCCTACAAATGGACACCTCGACCTTAATAAGGACGGTAACTCTATTGATCAAACTCTCTACCGCTCTATGATTGGTAGTTTGTTATATCTTACTGCATCTAGGCCCGGCATCATGTTTAGTGTATGCATGTGTGCTAGATTTCAAGCAAAACCTAAGGAATCTCACCTAAGTGCTGTAAAAAGAATCCTTAGATATGTAAAGCACACCCCAAGCATTGACCTTTGGTATGCCAAAGGAGCTACTTTTCAACTAGTGGGCTACTCCAATTCGGATTATGCCGGTTGCAAAGTTGATAGGAAGAGTACCTCTGGAGGTTGCCATTTGCTTGGAAGATCACTTGTATCATGGTCATCTAAGAAACAAAATAGTGTGGCTTTGTCTACCGCGGAAGCGGAATACATAGCCGCTGGAGCTTGTTGTGCACAAATTCTACATGTCACAAACTCTTCTAGACTATGGTATTGAACTTAAAAGTGTACCACTTCTTTGTGATAATGAAAGTGCGGTAAAACTTGCTAATAATCTGGTTCAACACTCCCGCACTAAGCACATCGATATCCGTCATCACTTTCTAAGGGATCACATTTCAAAGATAGATATCTCCCTTGTTGGTGTAAGAAGTGAAGATCAATTGGCGGATATATTCACAAAACCTCTTGATGAAGTGACCTTTTGTAGGTTGAGAAGTGAACTAAATGTGCTTGATCTAAGTAACTTCACTAAAAGATGATCTTGTGTTGGTACCATGCATTCATTGTTAAATATGCCATGGTTAAATTATGTACATGCACATAGGCTTGTCTAACGCGGTTAAGATAACCGCCCCAACGCGTGTGAAGAAGCTTAATTGCGGTTTAAACTTGACAAGCAACTAGATTCAAATTCAAGTATTGCATTGCATATGCATGTTTGTTGCTTGTTCGTTCTTTTTCGGTTAAGTTTGAGCATCCTCTGAGTTCGTCCATTTTAGGGGGAGCATTCCACGCTCAAGTTGTTACTATACCCTACTAATGGCCTTAAGATGTTCCCCGCCCTCGTTTATTGCCTATTTTCCTAAAATGAGCTAAGCCTAAGGCTAAATATTTGAAAAACCTTGAGGGTTTGAGTGATGGTTCTCACACTATTTCCAACATGTGTTCTTTTGACTCTCTTTGTTGTTAGCAATAGTATGGGAGAGAGCAAGGGAGAGATAGGAAAAACTTCAATGCAGTTTGGGCTTTAGAACTACCTTCGGACGCTACTTTGTCTTCGGTCCGGACCATCTTCTGCGTCCGGACCCTGCCCTGCTCCTGCTCCGGTCACATAGTGCGAACGCACGTTTTAAGCCATCCGGACCAATGCACCTGCGTCCGGTCAACGCCTCCCACTGTGCATGGTCGTCGCATAGCGACTTTGGTCGCGACTGTTCACTGCGTCCGGACCAGTTTCTACATCCGGATAATTAGAGTACAGATAGCATGTTGCTCATTTTGGGACCCTCCTGCGTCTGGTGTCGCACTTCTGGACAACTTTCCGCGTCTGGAGTCCGGTCTCACCCAAACCTCCCGCCCGTACATCGTTGCCACCGCCGCCACCATAACCGCCATTCGCGCCGCCCGCACTCCTCGCTGCCATCGTGCCTCGCTGCCGGCTCCTCGCTGCGGGCCCAGGATTTCCCCCATTGCGCCTCTCTCCTTTGCCGCGCCGCCCCCACAGCGCCGCCACCGAGCACCCTGCTCTAGCCACGCGCCACCTCCACCCACCCTCTGCTCCACCCCTCGCCGTGCCTCAGCCGAGCAGAGGACCTCAACCCCCCTAGGGTTTCTCCCTGCAACCCTAACCCCCCCTACCACCACAGAACCCCCTCCCCTAGGGTCTTCCCTGTTTTCCACTCCTCCCTAGGGTTTCATCCTCAAATCGTCGTTCATAGCGTTTCAGCCGACGTCAAGTTGATCCTCGTGGTGTCCTGGTTCCGTTGCCCAACTTGCATTGGATTCGACAACGTCTTACCTAAGGTAGCCGACACATTTCACTCTTTTCTTATCTTCTATGCTTGCTTCCATTAGCCTTTTCGCACCTCTAGATATATATAATGCTTATATACATCCTATCTATTTAGTGTTGGGAATATGCCCTAGAGGTAATCATAGAGATGATGTATTCCTTGTATCCATGACATGTTATGAATATCCATTAAAGACAACTTGTATCGATTAGAAATTATGTGAATTGCTTGTGAAACTCTTTTACTTGTATGGTTATTATAAAAGTTGTCCCTGATCGGAGTTTGTGCAAGAATGCACATGAATATTAGACCAACACATTATTAGTTGATGACTATGTTTCACAAGTCATGGACATGAGATGTCAAACTAATAATATGGGCACATGTAGGACATGGTGCTGGACAGACCCGACATGAGATTGTCTCTATACACATCGTGTACGTTATGTCCTTAGACCTGAGATTGTCGTATGTACTCAAGATGTGAAACGACCTACACTAGGACTACCAAACGCTACTCCGTGACTGGGTAGTTATAAAGGTGGCTTTTGGGTTTGTCAGGAAACATGCTGTGAGACATAGTCAATCAAGATGGAATTTGCCACTCTCCTTATGAGAGAGATATCACTGGATCACTCAAATGATTAGATCATGAAATGCATGGCCCTGCTTGGGTTAAGTGTTAACCCACGAGTTGAACAAAATATCATGAGGCAAAGAAATAACATGTATTTTGTATTGTGGTGGTTCGTCTGATATGATCATAGCGTATGCATAGGAGTTGACACGCCTTGCTAGAGGCCGCTATCAACTATTGGTCGAGTAAGAGTACTTGGCCATGTCTATATGTGCGTGAGCCCATAGGGTCGCACGCTTAAGGGGCTTGAAGCCTAATTCGGGTTAGACTAGGTTTAGGGTTACTAATGGGACTCCAACGTGGGAGCTCATTAGCACGCCTATATAAGCAAGGGGAGGCACGGGGCGAGTTAGACTTACATCCTTTTGGCAGCCGCTATCGCCCTCCCCACGCTCGCGCCTAGTACTCCTCGCGGACCTAGCAGTCCGGAGGCGTGACGCTTCTTCCGTGCACGTGTGGCATTCATCGGAGGTGCTGCACCTGGAGCACAAGAACGAACCGCGAGTAGGAGACATTGAGATGGATGACCTCGCAACCGCACGACACTGCTGCGATGCGCACAACTACACGAAGTCGCTTCCGATGCACCTGCGCGTCTACTGGTAACCCCGTGATCTATAACTAGCACTAGTTCCTGGTTTATGGGGTAGAAAATTTTTGTTTTCCGGCTAGCATAGCAACCTCATAACCCTACAGTACTTTCGGGTGTGTGCATATGGAGATATGCATGGTTTTGGATTAATCTCTGATCATGGTTTGTGATCTTGCCACGTTGGTATTGTAACGATCTACTCGTACCGGTCGGGATTCCGCCATCTGAGTTAAGTGATACATGTAAACCCAATTACGGTGAGTTGGAGATCAATAAGATTGATCGAATCGGACCTAGGTCAAGTTCCAAGCGCATGAGATGCGGAGGCGGCGGCGGATAGGGTCCGCCGTCGGAGGGAAATTTGCAGAAAAGTGTTGTTCGGTAAAACGGCCATAACTTTTGCATACGACCTCGGAACGAGAAAAACCTTCAACGAAAATCGTGCGCCGAAAAATTTCGCATTCATCAACGACAGCCCTCGGCGCTTTCGGCGAAAATTAGATTTGCGAAATTCGGCCTAGAAAATTGAGTTTTCGATGTTTTAAGTTTAGATGTCGGAATCGGTTAACTCTGTTTTGCAGGTATTCATGACTGGTATAGACCTTATGTGTATGTGATGCATGTATGTAATTAATTCATGGCTTGCACGTCATGATTAAGACAATATGGCTGGAGCCACAGATATTGTCAATTCATATGTAATGACCTGCGTGCCAATCTGTGATGATCCTACGACTGTAATTTTATTGCACTATGTTACAGTAGTGATAGATAGTCTTGGTGAACTCATCACGGAGGATGACATACTTCTGTCATGGAGATGACGATCACCATGATGAACAAATTGGTGGAGATGGAGATCTCCAAAGGAATAATGGGCTATACCAAGTCAAATTTGTGTTTATGCCGTTGTTACGATGTTCTACTTTCACATGCGATAATGTTTTTGTCTACATATGCGGTAGTGAAGTAGAACGATCCCTCAACAATGTTTAAGTCATAATGCTTCCCCTAACCTTGCACTGTCACGTGTCTCGTACGATCGGTGGCGGGTCTATGAAATTAGGGTGCCACTGGTTTTCCTTGACTAGATAGGTTCGTGTCAAACACTTACAAGCAGAAGGTTTGGTTACTTGAACAAGGTTATCCTAATGGTTAGGGACCTTGGAGCATTAGTTGTTAGTAACACAAGCATAGAGATGCCACCCAACAACAAGAGTCATATGTGATATGATTAGCAAGGAGTTGCTTACCGATCTACTATGTCTCCTAGCGATGATGCTAAAGCTCACTAGTAGACTTGTTAGTTGCGGGTCTTGAATCACTAAGTTTCAATAGAGGGATATTGATTTTAGTGGGAGTAGATTCTATTAAAAGTTTAATATGATTTACTCTGTCTTGGATACATTGTCTTAGTATTTTGCATTACTTTTGTTGTAGATGGCTCCCAGTAATCAACCATTTACTTTGCGTTCAATTCTTGAGAAAGATAAGTTGAATGGAACAAACTATGCGGATTGGATCCGCAACCTGAGAATGGTTCTCAGGGCTGAGAAAAAGGAAGATGTTCTAGACACCCCATTACCAGGTGAGCATGCTGATAATGCACCTGCTGCAGAGAAAACCGCTTACAAGAAAGCATGTGATGTTGATCTTGAAGTAGGTTGCCTTATGCTCGCTTGCATGGAGCCAGATCTCCAGATGCAATTTGACAATAATCATGCAACGTACGATATAATCGTGGCGCTTAATGATATGTTTCAGACTCAAGCCAGGACTGAAAGGTTCAATGTGTCCAAGGCTTTTGTCGAAACCAAGCTAGCAGAAGGCGCAACAGTTGGCCCACATGTGATCAAGATGGTTGGTCACACTCAGAGATTGGAGAAGCTAGGCTTCCCAATGGGCCCAGAGTTGGCCACTGATTTCATACTTGCGTCTCTTCCACCTAGCTATGGAAACTTCATTTCGAACTACCATATGCATGGGGCGGAGAAGGGCTTGAATGAATTGTGCGGCATGCTTAAGACAGCAGAAGCTGATATCAAGAAAGGTGCTGGCAGTAGCCATGTGATGGCGGTCCAAAACAAGCCTAACTTTAAGAAGACGGCTTGGAAAAGGAAGAACGCGAAGGCTAAAGATGATATCTCTAAGCAAACCCTCCTCCTGCGCCCAAGGCTGCTGGACCTGCTGAAGCTAAATTCTTTCATAGTTAGGGGGCAGGTCACTGGAAAAGGAACTGCAAGTTGTACTTGGAATCCTTGAAGGATGGCGGTAGTAATGGTACTCCCGCTGCTTGTACACTTGTTGTTCATATTACAGACATTTTTCTCGCTGATTCTTATATCAATTCTTGGGTATTTGATACCGGATCGGTTGCTCATATTTGCAATACGATGCAGGGAATGATAAGAAGTAGAAGCGTGAAAAGAGGAGAAGTTGATTTCCGCGTGGGCAACAATGCAAGAGTTGCTGCGTTGAGCGTTGGGACGATGCAACTTCACCTCTCGTCAGGATTTATCATGGAATTGAATAATTGTTATTTTGTTCCTAGTTTAAGTCGAAACATTGTGTCACCTTCATGTTTGATGAAGGATGGCTATTCATTTGCGAGTAAAGACAATGGTTGTGTGATCTCAAAGAATGACATGTTTGTGGCTTTTGCATCCATTGTGAATGGGTTGTTTATTTTAAATCTTGATGATGAACCTATCTGTAATATTAATGCTAAAAAGCCTCGGCTTAATGAGTTAAGTCCTACCTATATGTGGCATTGTCGTTTAGGTCATATAAGTGAAAATCGCATGAAGAGGCTCCATTCTGATGGGCTTCTAACTTTGTTTGATTTTGAATCATACGAGACATGTGAGGCTTGCTTGATGGGAAAGATGACCAAGTCGCCTTTCACAGGTTTTCCTGAGAGGGCGGCAGACTTGTTGGAACTTGTACATACTGATGTATGTGGACCAATGAGTACGACAGCTAGAGGCGGATTTCAATACTTCATAACCTTCACTGATGATTTTAGTAGATATGGATATGTCTACTTAATGAAACATAAGTCTGAGACATTTGAAAAGTTCAAAGAATTTCAGAATGAAGTAGAGAATCAACGTGGCAAGAAAATTAAAGCCTTGCGATCTGATCATGGAGGCGAATATTTGAGCCATGAGTGTAGCAATCATTTAAAGAGTTGTGGAATTGTTCCATAGCTTACGCCACCTGGAACGCCTCAGAGAAACGGCGTGTCCGAGTGACGTAATCGGACTTTGTTGGACATGGTTCAGTCTATGATGAGCCAGTCAGACCTACCACTCTCGTTTTGGGGATATGCTCTAGAAACAGCCGCTTTCACATTGAATAGGGTACTGTCTAAGTCCGTAGTTAAGACACCACATGAGATGTGGACTGGTAAGAGTCCCAGTTTTTCTTTTCTAAAGATTTGGGGTTGTGAAGTTTATGTCAAACGACTTATGTCAGATAAACTAACACCCAAGTCGGACAAATGCTTTTTCGTGGGATATCCAAAGGAAACTTTAGGGTATTACTTCTACAACCGATCAGAGGGCATAGTGTTTATTGCTTGGAACGGTGTCTTCTTAGAGAAAGAGTTTCTCAATAAAGAGAAGAGTGGACAAAAGGTGTATCTTGAAGAAGTTCAAGATGAGCCAATAGGGGATAACTCTATGAGTGATGCTAATGTAGCAGAACAAGTTGAGATACCTGTGGCAAGAGAAACACCACCACAACCACGAAGGTCAGCAAGAATCCGTGAGGCACGTGGGGAAGTGTTGTTGTTAGACGATGACGAACTGCGACATACGCGGAAGCAATGATGGACCTAAATTCCGAGGAATGGCTAAGTGCCATGAGATCCGAGATAGATTCCATGGGAGACAATCAAGTTTGGAACTTGGTTGACCCGCCTGATGGGGTTAAACCCATAGAGTGCAAATGGGTCTATAAAAAGAAAAGGATATGGATGGAAACGTTCATGTCTATAAAGCTCGACTTGTTGCAAAGGGTTTTTGGCAAGTTCAAGGAGTTGACTATGACGAACATTCTCACCGGTAGCGATGCTTAAATCTATAGGATCATTCTAGCAATTGCTGCTTATTTCGATTATGAGATTTGGCAGATGGATGTTAAAACAGCCTTTCTAAATGGAAATTTGGAAGAGGACGTGTATATGATACAGCCCGAAGGTTTTGTTGATCCTAATAATGCTGGAAAAATATGCAAGCTAAAGAAATCCATTTATGGGTTGAAGTAAGGATCTCAGAGTTGGAACATTCGTTTTGATGAAGTGATCAAAGGGTTTGGCTTTCGTCAGAATGAAGAAGAACCTTGTGTTTACAAGAAGGAAAGTGGGAGCGCTGTTGTATTTCTAATCCTGTATGTAGATGACATACTATTGATTGGGAATGACATTCCTATGTTGCAATCCGTAAAGACTTCACTGAATAATAGTTTTTCTATGAAGGATTTAGGAGAAGCAACATACATTTTGGGCATAAAGATCTATAGAGATAGATCAAAAAGGCTTATAGGATTAAGCCAAGATACGTACATTGACAAGGTGTTGAAACGGTTCAACATGGAACAATCCAAGAGAGGTTTCTTGCCTATGTCACATGGTATGCGTTTTAGCGAGAAGCAGTGTCCTTCGACAGCTGATGAGCAAAAGCGCATGAGTAAGGTTCCATATGCTTCGGTCGTTGGTTCCATTATGTACACCATGATATGTACTCTCCCAGATGTCTCATATGCTCTAAGTGTTGCGAGCAGGTACCAAGCTAATCCAGGTGAGAGTCACTGGACGCTTGTTAAAAACATCCTTAAGTACTTGTGAAGGACTAAAGATGTGTTCCTAATCTATGGAGTGAGGAGGAGCTCGTTGTAAATGGTTACACTGATGCCAGCTTCCAAACTAACGTGGATGATTCACAATCTCAATCAGGTTTTGTGTTCACAATAAATGGTGGTGCTATAAGCTGGAAGAGTTCCAAGAAGGAGATGGTAACCGATTCTACAACAGAAGCCGAGTACATTGCAGCTTCTGCCGCTGCAAAGGAAGGTGTTTCGATGAGGAGGTTTCTCATTGAGCTTGGTGTGGTTCCAAATGTGTCTCGCCCATTGAATCTGTATTGTGATAACAATGGGGCGATAGCGCAGGCTAAGGAGCCTAGGAATCACCAAAAGAACAAACATGTACCGTGGAAGTTTCATCTCATTCGAGAGTTCATCGGTCGAGATGAGATCAAGATGTGCAAAATACATATGGATTTGAATGTTGCAGATCCTTTGACAAAGGCTCTTCCATAGCCCAAGCATGAGGCGCACATGAAAGCTATGGGTATTAGATATCTTCGAGATTAGCTCTAGTGCAAGTGGGAGACTGTTGGGAATATGCCCTAGAGGTAATCATAGAGATGATGTATTCCTTGTATCCATGACATGTTATGAATATCCATTAAAGACAACTTGTATCGATTAGCAATTATGTGAATTGCTTGTGAAACTCTTTTACTTGTAAGGTTATTATAAAAGTTGTCCCTGATTGGAGTTCGTGCAAGAATGCACATGAATATTAGATCAGCATATTATTAGTTGATGACTATGTTTCACAATTCATGGACATGAGATGTCAAACTAATAATGTGGGCACATGTAGGACATGGTCCTAGACAGACCCAACATGAGATTGTCTCTATACACATCGTGTACGTTATGTCCTTAGACCTAAGATTGTCGTATGTACTCAAGATGTGAAACGAGCTACCCTAGGACTACCAAACGCTACTCCGTGACTGGGTAGTTATAAAGGTAGCTTTCGGGTTTGTCAGGAAACATGCTGTGAGACATAGTCAATCAAGATGGAATTTGTCACTCTCCATATGAGAGAGATATCACTAGATCACTCAAATGATTAGATCATGAAATGCATGGCCGTTCTTGGGTTAAGTGTTAACCCACGGGTTGAACCAAATATCATGATGCAAAGGAATAACATGTATATTGAAGTGTGGTGGTTCGTCTGATATGATCATAGCGTACGCATAGGAGTTGACACGCCTTGCTAGAGGCCGCTATCAACTATTGGTCAAGTAAGAGTACTTTGGCCATGTCTATGTGTGCGTGGGCCCATAGGGTCGCACGCTTAAGGAGCTGGAAGCCTAATTCGGGTTGGACCCGAATTAGACTAGGTTTAGGGTTGCTAATGGGCCTCCAACGTGGGAGCTCATTAGGACGCCTATATAAGCAAGGGGTGGGCGCGGGACGAGATACTCATGTCCTTTGGCAGCCGCCGTCGCCCTCCCCACGCTTGCGCCTAGTACTCCTCGCGGACGTAGCAGTCCAGAGGTGTGACGCTTCTTCCGTGCACGTGTGGCATTCCTCGGAGGTGCTGCATCTGGAGCACAAGGACGAACCATGAGTAAGAGACATTGAGACGGACGACCTCGCAACTGCACGACATTGCTGCGACGCGCACGACTACATCAAGTCGCTTCCGCTGCACCTGCGCATCTAGTGGTAACCCCGTGATCTATAACTAGCACTAGTTCCTGGTTTATGGGGTCGAAATTTTTTGTTTTCTGGCTAGCATAGCAACCTCATAACCCTACAGACACAACGGGGACTAGCTTGGTGGCAACCAAGTGAACCTCGGGAGAAAAATCATTGTGTTCATCTTGTCTCCCGGTTACTTATTAGTATTCATTGTGATTGGTTCCTCCTATTGACATCTATACATCACAAGGCATCGGTATCGCAATCACCTCATCTCTTGTATTTACTCTTTCATATCTTGTCTAGTTAGCTTGCTAGTTAGCTTGTTTAGTAGTTGTTCTTGCTAGCTTGTGCTAAGTGCTTTAGGTTCTTGCTATTGATTGATAAACACTTAGTTAACTAGAATTGCATTGGATAGGTGGCTTTGCACCCCAAGTAGAGCTAGAGCAAAAAGTTTCGCTTAAGTGTTATCTAACCTTTTGCTCTAGTGTTTTATAGAATTGTTATTAGGCTATTCACCCCCCTTCTAGCCATCTAGGACCTTTCAGCTAGGGATAGCTTTACTTGCTATACATGAGATTTCTTTGAGATAGATCATATCTTGTCTGCCATGTATAGTTGTCTCTAGGAGGTGATACCCATTCCTTGCTCTCACATGTAACGCTCTCTAAAATAGCTTCTAAAGTGATTTTAAGCTCAACTTGAGTCTTTGTTGGGCACGTAGA
The DNA here is from genome assembly GCA_022036555.1 of Microstegium vimineum. Taxonomy (NCBI): domain Eukaryota; kingdom Viridiplantae; phylum Streptophyta; class Magnoliopsida; order Poales; family Poaceae; genus Microstegium; species Microstegium vimineum. The sequence goes on from CM039128.1 coordinate 29,986,253, forward strand.
GCTTTTCCTATTCTCACAGGATCACATCACTTGCACTCATCTATTCGTTGTCTTAGCTCTATGTATGAAGCTTTTGCACTCATCTTGCATATCATGGCATTTGAGGCCGGTTCATGATTTCTGAGCTTTGATGAGTTGCATGTATCAACAAGGGGGAGAAAGGTGTGCATTTCATCCTCAGCCTCATATCCATCCAAGGGGAATAAAATGGTGCATTTTTTATACGTGCATTAGTCAAGAGGGAGAATTTGCAATTAGTGGCCTTTTGAGCTTTGATCCGCTTTGGTCCTTCTTTTGGTTCAATTGGATTCTCTCTTGCTTACTTGGCTCTTTTCACCCTTTCTTGGTATCTGCTTGTTGCCAGGGGGAGCTTCTGCTAGATGTGTTGAGCCTTTGCCTCTTCTGGAGGGTCTAGCTTGCTTTGTTGACTTCGACAGGTTTCGATTGCTTCTTGAGCTTTAAGGTGTCTTAATTGGTTTCTTTGAGCTTCTCTTGGTTTTTCAATTGGTATCTTTTGAGCTCCCTTTGTGTTTCAATTGGTGTTCTGAGCTTTTAGAGTAGTGATTGGTTTCTTGGACTTGCTAGCGGTGTTGAACCCGTTTTCTGCCTCTTCTTGAGGGCTAGCTTTGTTTTGCTTGGTTGCGTCGAGTCGTTGCCCATGTCTTTGGGAACCAAGTTTTGGACTCGTTTTGCTTCTCTCAAGTGACCCCGTTTTGGCTTTCTTAGCTTTTTGGTCATTTGGAGAGCTTTACCTTGTGGCTCAAATCTGAAATGCACTTGTGTTGACAATGCACTCATCAAGGGAGAGATTGCGAAGACATGGGGATAGGTACCCATGTATGTTCAACTTTATGATGAGTGATCGTCCAACATGTGAGTGTTTCAGTTTGAGTGGCTTACCCTAACCCCTTGCGAAAGCAAGTCTGTGCATGTCTATTGGCTTGTGGTGTGCAGGTGCTATGCCTTGTGACAGTGGTCAATGGCATGGAGAAGGTCGAGTAGAGGCTTGCCGTGCTGATGGACTAAGAGCGGTGAAGGGCGGAAGTGGGGCTCGGACTGAGGGACCATGGGTGCCGGTGGACTAGCTGTGGTGGCTAGTACTTGGCAGCGGCGAGTGCGAGAAGACATGGAGGTAGACCGAGTCGGCCGAGTCAAGACGGTGGACGCGCAAGTCGAGTGGAGGCTCAGGGGAATTGGAGTCCGACCGGGCGAAGACAAGGTGGCTCGCGTCGAGTGGTTTGGTGGTTTGGGCCTCAAAACCATCCGTGTCGGTTTCTGAGTTTGGGCCGCAAAACTCGGGGTTTCGTAGTTGAGCCCAAAGCTACCGGTGGTGGGTTTCCTGAGTTTGGGACCCAAAACCTAGGTAGAGCTTCCGAGGAAGCGGGGAAGGCACGTGGCAAAATCCTGGAGGTTGCGTCGAGGAGACGGCAACTCTCGGCAGGAAACGGGGCCGTCCATTCAAAATGCGGGAGATATTTCTTGGAGCTTGGACTGCAATACTTAGGCTAGGTAGTTCACTCAATGTATCTAAGGGGGTCTTTGGGAAATAGCCAAAGCCCTATAAGTAGGTGGGTGAAGGGGTATCCCTCATCCTATCTCTTGAACCCTAATCATTTGCCTCAACTCTCTCTCCCTACCCTCTCTCTAGTTCATGAGATCCCTAGGTTGTTTCCACCAACCTTTGTAAGAACTTGGTTTTGTTGAGAGGAATCGGAGGCCGTAACCTCCGTATGCCATGGTGCCTTCGATTTCTTGATCGTATCCTCGTTTTGCCTGTGTTCTTCGCATTTTTCTTTTGCTCCCTCTTTTTTCCGAGATGATTTCTCTTTGTAGGGAGTAGCTCTTGCAAATCCGTTTGAACCAAGTTGTTTGTATTCGTTAGGAGCATCTTTGCACCGAAGGAATTCTCCTCAAACCTCACGAGTGCGTAGATCGGGCGATTTATTTGCGGAGTTATTCGTTTTTGAGTGTTCCCCCAAATCTCTTCTCCTCCCTTTGCTCTAAACCAAATTGAGCGATGATTTCTTCGGGATAGATCCCCTACTGCACTAGGCTCATGCCTACAAAGTTTGGTTGCAGTTGGTGATCATTTGGTTGGGTTTTGGGAAGATTTGGCGGAGTGGAAACGGTTTTCACGGGCTTTAGCTTTTCTGTTCGTGAGCTCCGGACTACCCTCCGGACGACTTTCCCCGAGCTCCGGACCATAGCAAGTGGTCCGGTGACTCTGATGTGGGTACTGCTCTATGCATCGGACCAGGTCCGTTAGTCCGACGCTGAGGGTCGGACCAGAGTCCAGAGCTAGGGAGCTCCCTGTGTTGTTTTGCACAGAGGCTGGAGTGAGCACCGGACTACCTCCCTTGGTCCGACGGTGAGCGTCAGACCACAGTCCGGAGCTTGGGCACTCCCTGAGTGGTTTTTGTGGTGAGCGTCGGACTACCAAGTGCGAGCGTCGGACTAGTCCGACGGTCTGCTGCAGAGGCGTTAGACCAAGGCTCCGGACCTTGTGCTATGGTCCGGAGGTCCTGACAAACTGGTCCGGAGCCCTCTGTTGGTTGTTGTTTTCTCCGTTCAAGTTGCGGTTTATTTCTCTGGCTTTGTGGCTAGCTCCGCTGTGTTCCTAGGAAATCTCCGAGAACATCCACCCACTTGTGGGTCGTGAGTCTAGTTCGTGCTTTGGGTCGTGCTTGGGACAAGGGTCATGATCTTTCGAAAGGATTTTTTATTTGGCTCCCATTCACCTCCCTCTGGTCGCCGTTTCCGGTCCTTCACCTTGTGCAACTAGTCTTTCTTTGTTTCTCACCACTATTCCATCTTTATCTTGTTTGTTGCGGAAGACCCATCTAGTGCCAATGATATTGTGATTCTTTGGTCTCTCAACTAGCTACCAAACTTGATTTCTAGTGAAGTTGTTGAGCTCTTCATGCATGGTATTTACCCAATCAATATCTTGCAAAGCTTTCTCAATCTTGGTTGGCTCAATATATGATACAAATGAGTAGTGTTTACAAAATGAAGCCAATCTTGATCTTTTTTGTACACCTCTTGTGATATCTCCAATAATATGATCCAAAGGATGATCCCTTGCAATAGATGTAGGTTGGAGTGTTGGAAGTTGATTGCTTATACTTGGTTGGTCATTGGATTGAGATGATGAACTAGCCTCTTGTTGATCTTGAGTTGGAGAGGATGAACTAGCTTGATTGTAATTGATTTGCTCATTGGATGGAGCATGCACTAGATAGTCATTGTATTGCTCCTCATCCACTTGCCTCGGCCTAATGTCCCCAATGTCCATATTCTTCATTGCATTAGCCAATGGTTCACCTCTCACATCATCATGATTGTCATTTTCATCTTGAGATCCATTAGTTTCATCAAACTCCACATCATGTACCTCCTCAACTATGCCATGAGTAAGATTCCATACTCTATATGCTTTGCTTGTAGTTGAGTAACCAAGTAGGAAACCTTCATCACATTTCTTCTCAAATTTGCTCAATCTTGCACCTTTCTTCAAGATATAGCACTTGCAATCAAACACTCTAAAGTATGCAATATTTGGTTTTCTTCCATTCAATAGCTCATAAGGTGTCTTCTCAAGCATCTTGTGACAATAGAGTCGGTTGCTATAGTAGCAAGCCATGTTGATAGCTTCGGCCCAAAAAGAATCACTCACATTGTATTCAGTAAGCATAGATATTTCCATATCAATGAGTGTCCTATTCTTCCTCTCGACTAGCCCATTTGATTGAGGTGTATACTTGGCCGAGAATTGATGTTTGATTCCATATTCATCACATAGCTCATCAACTCTTGTATTCTTGAACTCACTACCATTGTCACTTCTCACTTTCTTGATAGTTGTTTCAAATTCATTTTAACATCTCTTGACAAAGATCTTGAATGTATCAAATGTGTCACTCTTGTCACTAAGAAATAATACCCATGTATATCTAGTGAAGTCATCAACTATCACAAAGCCATATTTGTTTCCACTAATGCTTGTGTAGGCAGTTGGTCCAAACAAGTCCATGTGCAAGAGCTCAAAATGTTTGCAAGTACTCATCATGCTCTTACTAGGGTGAGTGTTTCCAACTTGTTTGCTGGCTTGACAAGAGCTACGTAGATTATCCTTCTCAAAGACAACATCTTTCAAGCCTCTAACTAGATCATGCTTGACAAGTTTATTCAATTGCCTCATTCCAACATGACCAAGCCTTCTATGCCATAACCAACCCATGCTAGATTTGGATAGCAAGCAAGTTGACAATTGCGTTTCTTTGGCATTGAAATCAACCAAGTATAGATTCTCATATCTAAAGCCTTTGAATATCAAGTTAGAGCCATCTACACTTATGATCTCTACATCATCAACTCCCAAGATGTATTTGAAACCAAGATCACAAAGTTGAGCTACGGATAGCAAGTTGTAGTTCAAGCTCTCTACTAGCAACACATTGGATATGCTCATGTCATTGGATATTGCAATCTTACCAAGCTCTTTGACCTTGCCTTTGCCATTGTCACCAAATGTGATAGAATCAACCCAATTGCAATCATTTTGCTTGATAGAGTTGAACATTATTAGTCTCCGGTCATATGTTGAGTGCACCCACTATCAAGCACCCAACGCCTCCCTCCGGCTTTATAATTGACCTACAAAACAATTCAATTATTCTTAGGTACCCATACTTGCTTGGGTCCTCCAAAGTTAGCGACTAAGGATTTAGGTACCCAAATAGATTTCTTCTTTGAGCTCTCCTTGGGTGTACCCATGTACTTAGCTATCACACCTTTCTTGCCCTTGGTAAGCACATAACTAGAATCAAAACGAATATATGCATTTGTAAATTTTATCTTATTTTGATTTAGTTTGCATTATTGCTCATCATGCCCTACTTGCTTGCAACTTGAGCAAAACCAGCCATTGCCCTTCACAAAGCGAGGCTTTCGAGTTGAAAAGGCCGTCTTGCCTTTCTTGGGGGCAAGGGAGGATCTGCGGCCCAGGCCTTAGTCGTTGGCCTAGAAACATTACATAGCCCATGTAGTTTCCAGCCCAATAACAAAGGCCAACAGGCAGCAATGAAACCAAGACTTGCTCGGTTGTCCGTCTGCCTCGGTCCCTCACATGAGCCCGCAGCCGCACTAGAACGGGAGAAGGCGAGGTCATAAGGACGAGGAGGAGCTTGCTACCTGCCTCTTGCCGGTGACACCTAGCCGCTCGTCGTCCTATGGCACACCAAGCCATCCCACCGCAGTGCCCATCCTGTCCCAACCCCGACATCTCGCCCATGCCATGCAGGCCGCACCGCCGCAGGGCATCGTGTTGGTCATCCCTGTACTCCAGGCTCTAGCTCTAGCCTCCAAGTCACTGAGCCGAGGCTGGCGGCCCACAGACGTCGATCGTCTGCCCCTACCGGCCTACCCCAGTTAGTTTTCAACTTTGTGTATTGGATTTCTTTTTAGATTAAGAAAATAGAAATATTGGTGGTGGATTTACAGAATCTCCACAATGAAGAGGTCATAAAGAACGCTCAATAATTAACCTTTTTATGACATTTTCATTTATATTTGATTTTATTTATATGCATAGCTTGATGAGGGACATGGAAGATGCAAATACACACCACACTAGGCACTGGTAGTTATATTGATCTCTATCATGTGTATCGTATAATATTTTTAGCTTGTTAGAGGCCCTAGTCTTGAATAAAAGCTGGATCCACCACCGCTTGGGGGTATAGCCTAATCTCTGTTTGCAAAGGGAGAACCTTTGGCTACCCAAGCACTTAAGCAAGCGGGCGTCTCCACCATAGGCATTGCCTAAGGCTAGAGTGAGCTTACCAACCTCCTTCTTAAGGGTCTCATTCTCAACCATTAGTGAAGCATCACAAGTGAAACCATCACTAGTAGAAGAGGTAGAGTTAGAAGTGCTACAAGAAGGGTTAGTTGGGGTGATGATGATGGGTTCATATAATGATTCATTTATTATGTCACAAGTTGATCCCGTGTTACATGTGGGAACATGTTCCTTCTTCTTTTGCTCAACAAGAGATGAGTGAGTCTATTCAAGCTTAGTGTGAGCTTTGCCAAGCTATTCTCATGGGCTACCTCTAGCCTCTCATGAGAAAGATTGAGCTCATGAAATGATTGCTTGGGAGCCAGAAGCTCTTTCAACAATGCTTTGCACTCCTTTCTCTTGATGTCAAAATGAGTTTTAGCATCTTCCAACATGGTAATTAGTTCATCTTTAGTGGGTTCATCATCATCATCATCACTAGAATCATACTCATCATCGGATTGTACCTTAGTGGACTTAGCCATGAAGCATGCCGATGGAGTGTCAAAGAGAGAGATCTTGTCTTTCATAGCAATGCTTGCAAGAGCCTTCTTCCTGCTTGATCTCTTCTCATCATCACTTCAGTCTTCATCACTAGTGGAAGCATCACTATCCCAAGTGACAACATATGAGCCGCCCTTCTTCTTCTTCTTGAAGGTCATCTTGATCTCTTTCTTGTCTTTCTTCTTGCCCTTCTTCTTTCCCTTCTTCTCATCTTCATTGTCACTATGATGAGGGCAATCCACAATGAGATAATACTTGCTATTGCACTTGAAGCATCTTCTATCTTTCTCATTGTTCTTGAATGTGTTCTTCTTCCTTCTTGCTCTATAGCCCTTCTTCTTCATGAACTTTCCAAATTTCTTGACAAATAGAGCCATTTCTTCTTCTTCATCATCACCATTGCTTGAGTCTTCATCATTGCTTGACTCATCACACTTTGCTTTGCCTCTTGATGATGATGTGGCTTTGAATCCCACACTCTTCTTCTTTTCATCCTTCTTCTCATCTTTCTTAGCCTTGTTTTATCTCATATTGTCCTTGTCTTCTCTAAAGGTGTCATCGGTAATCACGTCACCAAGAACTTGGTTTGGTGTCATAGTATCCAATCCACTCCTCACCAATAGAGTGACTATCATTTCAATTCTTGAGGGAAGGCTCCTCAAGAATCTGAATGAGAAGTCCTTGTTATCCACTTTCTCTCCAAGTGACTTGAGGTCATTGACAAGCACCTCAAGCCTATTGAACATCTCCGGCATATTTTCATCCTCCTTCATCTTGAAGCTTGCAAACTTCTCCTTCAAGATGTATGCCTTGACCCCCTTCATGGATTGAGTCCCTTCATATGACTCTTCTAGCTTCTTACATGCATCATGAGCACTCTCTATGTTCTTGATTTGTTTAAAGACCTGTAACACCCTAAAATTTGAATAGCAAAATAGATTTGAATTTGAGTTAAATTTTATTTAATTTAAAGCAATTGTGTGAAGCATAGAATTAAATATATAAAACTAAAATTAAATGTCATGTTAGGGTTCAACTTGTGTGATGCATCCCATGCCCTGCATTTTTCTTTGTATTGTTTCAAGTTGCAAAGCTTTGAAAAGGATTTCAAAACTCCATTTGGAAAAATCAAATTGCAAAATCCAAATTTGAAAATAAAAAAGAAAAGGGAATAAAAAGGAAAACCTCACCTTCTCTTTCTGGCCCGTGAAGCCGGCCCGACCTCGTTCTCCCTCTCTCTCTCTTTCTCCCGAAGTGGGCCGCCTCTCTCCCTCGGCCCAGTCCGCCGCGGCCGCCTCCCTCCCTTTCTCTCCCTGACATCCGGGGCCCGCTTGTTGGCGCTTCTCTTCTCTCTCTCTGTCTGCCGCTGACAACCGTGACCCCACCGGTCAGTTCCTCCCCTCTCCTTCTCGTGTCCGACCCGGACACTGTCCTCGCCGCGACGCCGCGTCGACGCCGCGTCCGGTAACCGCCACCCGCGCGTTCCGCGCCCGCGCTCGCGACCGGGTAGGACTCTACCCCGCGGCCGCTATATATAGCATGCCCCCGCGCCGTTTTCCTCCACCGCTTCGCCTCTGCTCGCCTCGTTTTGCGCCCGCCGTCGAACAGAGCACCGCCGCCGCCGTTCCGAGCAAACCCAGCCACCGTAAGTTCCCCCGACTCCCTCATCGCGTGCGCAAGTCTGCAGAACACCCTCTCCCTCCTTTTCCCCTCTTGTTCTCTCTCTGCTCGACCGTGCCGACGTGCACAGGATCTCCGCCGCCGCGGCTTCCCGTCGATGGCCCTCCTCCAACCCGATCAAGCTCTGCTAGTGCCCTGGTTAGGTTCGCCGCATCGCCCTCTTGCTCCCCGAGCCATCTCTCGGTCGAATTAGGGCACCCGAGCCCTAACCGCCGCGCACAGCCCATCCGCCGCCGCCGTGCTACGTCGTCGGTGTCTCCCGTCGGTCCCCGAGCCTCGCCATAACCCTAGATGAGTTCGCGGCGTCGTCCTCGTTCTTCTGGTGCGCTTGGTTTTGAAAACGGAGCACCGAACCCCCTTCTTCCCCTACGCCGACGAGCCTCGAGCTCTGCCAGCAATGGCAGCCGCCGCGCGCCGCCCAGCTCCGGTGGAGTGCCGCCCGTCTCCTCTCTCTCTCTCAACCCTCAGATCTAATCTGATCCATCCATCGCGTATCCAACGGCTCAGAACACCCCGTACCCCTTCGGGTGGTCTTTTTGTTAAAGAGCCCCCGAGCTTTCTGACCTCTGAACCCGCGGTCCAGAAGGCGGGTTCCTGTTTTGTGCTTTCCCCTCGGGAAAACGTAATCTCTTTTAATCCGATTTTAATTCAAAAATAAAAGGAATTTCCTATTTTCAGTTTTGCCTCTAAACTTCAAATGCTTATATTTTCTTCGTTTTAAATCCAAATCGACCCGTTCGAGTTGCGTTAGATCCGTAATTTTATGCTCTATCCAGTAGTATAGATTTCAACTATGTTATTTAATTTTGAAAATCAGAGAAAATTACTTTGCTAAAACTTTAATCTGCCCTTTTCAAAATCCCGTCTAATCTATAACTTCTTCGTTCTAGATCCGATTAGCGTGATTCTCGCATCTTTGTGATCGTAGTAAAGTTTAGATCTGTTTTATAACCTTTTCAAAGTCTCTTTATTGCTTATGGTGTAATGTTCTGATCATATCTTGTTTGCTTCGTGTATGATTGTTCGGATGTTTGCGTGGTGATGTTGATCGAGTTCAGCCGGTGAGATCTTCGTTGACCAAGAGTTCTTTGCAGCAGATCAGGATCACCAAGAGCTTTGGAATCAAGGCAAGTTTAACATGGGATCATCCTTGTTACCTATTCACCATAATTCAATCTAGTCATTATTGCATGTGTCTAATTTGATTCCTATTAGATCTATACCATAGCTTTGTTATCCTTTACCTTGTCACCATGGGTTTACATGCATATGGGTAGCTTTGCTATGCTTTACAATAATGGATCTTGAGATGAATCTTGACTAATGATATATGCAACAATGAGATAAAACTGGCTTTTATAGCAACATGGAATAGGACCCCACTGTAGGGCAAAAGCTGGGATAATAATGCAACCACGAGTGCTATAATGGCTCTGGCTTTAGTCAAGTATAAAGATTTGTACTAGCATGTTGGCAGTTCGTGAAAGGCACCATTGCCGAGCTAGTTGCAGGGCATGTTCTAGGGTGGTTACCACTTCGAAAGGTACCATCGAGTAGAGGCTTTGCATACCCCTTGCCCTTGGGTCCGTAGGGTCTGGCAACATGTTAGGAAGACTTTTGAAAGACTTCATAGTGTTCCCTGCCCACTCACCTTGGAAGTGTTATGGGAGTTATAAACCCGGGCATATGGGTAACATGGCTTGTGGGTAAAGTGTATAACCTCTTCAGAGTGTAAATCTATCATGATAGCCGTGCTCACGGTTACGAGTGGCCTGGAAAACTCACAGTGTAGATGATCATGTTGTTTAATTATTAACGTGGTTTATTAATCTTATCATATGGATAATAATTGGGTTATGCATAATTAAAGCTAGGTGTGGGTAAAACTTTACCAAGTTAAAAGCAACCGCAGTACAGACAGTGTCAACCTTTTTGAGCTTCATAACCCTGTGTTACTCTTGCTGAGTACGTAAGTGCTCACTCTTGCTTTCTCAACCCCCTTCAGATGGCTATGAAGACTACCGTGAGGAGTACTAGGCTAGTGGTCAACCAGTCGGCGTTCCCTGTGAAGTGGAGCTTCGTCGCGAGAGTTATCTTTATATTCCGTTGGTATGTTATTTAAATACTATTCGTTATGTAATAAACACTCAGTGATGGTACTATTTAAAGATTTGTCGGCTTATGTGTGTGATTGATCTCTGGGCACACATGAGTTATTCATATTCAATTTTATCCTTAAAATTGGGTGTGACAAATTGGTATCAAAGCAAGTGTTGACTGTAGGACGCAAGCCTAGTTAGAATGGTCTTCTTACCTTCTCTTTTCTTGCATACATCCTTGCATATATATTTGCTCAAACTGTTTTGCTACACTTGACTTATTCTATTGTGAAAATGTTGTTCTAATCTATCTTTATCTCTGTCATGGTTAAAGATGCCTGCCCTTCGCCGATCAGCTCGTCTCAGTTTCAGTGAGTGTGTTCCTCCGCAGCAGAATGTACCCCCTGAACCACAAGCTACAATGGTGGAATCTCAGGAAGAACCAGAGGAGGAAATCTAGGAAATCTCCAGTAGCGAAGAGTACCATGGGGAAGAAAGCCCCCATGCCCCAAGTGCTGATGTTAATTCCCCTACTTCTGATGCTGCCTTTGAAGACCTGCCAGAAGAGCCAGGGTGGATCCGCACAAAGTATATCCGAGGAGGAGCGAACAACAGTTATGCTCACTCCCAATTGGTGGATCTTGTGGGAGAATGCCACCCAGGACCTGAAGTTGCAACAATGTACACCTGCAAGGAATACAAGCACCCCCTCGCCAATACCTATTGGAAGGCGAAGGTCTACATCTGCGGAGTGCTGGTGTGCAAGCAGCGGAACGAGTGGACTATACTTTTCATAGCTGCGTTGCACATCCAACCATCGAAGGAAGCATGAAAGATGCCGCGTTCTGTGCATACATGGCTATCCACAACAAGTTCAGAGAAAGGATTGCCAACACCCGACGTCGCTTCATCCCCCGCTTCGATGCGGAGCAAGGTTGGATCACCGCCGACCCTAATGGTGAAGGTGGCCCCGTTCTCAATGAGCTCGTCGACTTCGTCCAAGAAATGATGAGCATGTATGGACATCTCCTGGTGGAAACAATGAAGCTCCGCAAGGAGCTCAAGCGCAGTTACCAGCAACAGGATGAGCTCCGTGAAGAGTTTGGGTTGCCTCCGAACTTCAAGAAGATCAAGAAGTGTTAGGGCTAGGAATTCCCTTAATAGTTATTCGTTAGATCGTGAGTCGTGTGTGCTAGTGTTTATTATGTGTTTAGTTGCTTGTGCTTTTGCTAATGTGTGAGTTGGATCTTTGTAATGATTGTTGAGGTTGTGGGCCTGTCCACAACACTCATAGCTTAGGTTGGGTTATCTGAAAGATCTTAATAAATAAAGTTGCAGTTTTCTTTAATCTGTCTTTTCAGACCTCCCTGTCTTGTTAATTTTGCTCTTTTAAATCTGAACGTCCTAAAATCACCAAAAATTAAATTAAAGCAGTATACTTCCTTATCTTTCCGTGGCCGCAAGAAGCACCTTCATATCTGTTCGGAGTTAAGAGAAACAATCCTTGCAAGTTGATGTTTCTGCGTAGTTTGGTAATCTGGACAGATCTGTTTAATTGCAGTTTATGACTAAGTTAGTATCAGAATCAGAAAAAGTCAGAATTACGAAAGTTGTAGATAATTTCTTTATATTTCCAACCATGTAAGCTTTGCCACTGTTTGAGTTCGGGAACTTCAGATATGACTGTTTTTCTAGACTGCTGTTGTGCTGAAAATCCAGAAAAGTTACAGACTCGTCCCGTGTTAGGTTTTAAATTTGTTCTTATGTTCTATATGACAGATGCCTCGCACCAGGACTAACTCTGGATCCAACACCAGTGACAACAACAACGACAACAACAACAATCAGCACCCTCTACCTCCACCACCTGCGATGACCCCGGAACAGATGCAAGCTCAGATGATGCAGACAATGCAAGCCATGATGCAATTCATGCAAAATCAACCCCATCAACCTGCTGGAGCTCCATCTGTCAACAAACGGAGGGAATTCCTGCAAGGGCACCCTCCTGTCTTCTCTCATGCCAGTGATCCATTGGAGGCGGATGATTGGTTGCGTGCGGTGGAGAAGCAACTCAACATCGCACAGTGCAATGACCAGGAGAAGGTTCTATATGCTTCTGGTCAACTTCAAGGTGCAGCTCAGACTTGGTGGGAGACGTATCAAGATGCTCGCCCCGGCAATGCCCCTGCTATCACTTGGGAAGAGTTTTCCCGAAACTTCAGGGCATGCCACATACCAGAAGAAATCATAGAACTGAAGCAAGAAGAATTCAGGAATCTTCGATTGGGACAGATGTTAGTCAGCGAGTACCATGACAAGTTCTCGCAGCTAGCTCGCTATGCTCCCAATGAAGTAAGGGATGATGCTGATAAGCAGCGTCTCTTCTTAAAGGGAATCTACTATGAACTCCGGTTGCAGCTGAAGGGTAATACATACCCGAATTTCCAATCCTTGGTGAACCGTGCCATCGTCCTAGACAATGAACGCAGGGAGATGGACAAGAAGAGGAAGCTCAGGGGACAAGCTTCTGGGAGCAACACTCGCCAGCGTCCCAGCTATCCTCAGCAGGGTTACCAACAGAGGTACCAAGGCACATCTAACTTTGGGAACCGTAACCCGAACCAGCAACGTCCGCCATTCCAGCAACAAGGTGGTTACTCAGGACCTCATCAAGGCTCATCCAGCAGTACCCGAGCAAAGACTAATGTTCCCCACACCCCTACCAAGTGTTTTGCTTGTGGTGAAACCAGACACATTTCCTACAACTGCCCCAAGAGGCAGAATCAGTTGAACCCTCCAAGCCAGAGTAGCAACAACCAAAGGTGAAGAAACCAACCACCACCCCATGGAAGGAGTGTGAACCATGTCTCCGTAGAAGCAGCTCAGGAAGCACAAGAAGTGATGATGGGTACGTTCCAAGTCAACTCCATCCCCGCTTCTGTTCTTTTTGATTCTGGAGCATCGCATTCTTTCATATCGCAAACTTTTGTTAGAATGCATGGAATATCTATGTTAGCAATGCAAAACCCTATAATCGTAAATTCACCGGGTGGGGTTATGAGAACCGATTGTTATTGTCCATCGGTTACTGTTGCTCTAAAGGGAATAGACTTTAAAGCTAGACTTACTGTGCTGAGAACCGCCGGAATCGATGTTATTTTGGGATTGGATTGGATGAAGAAGTATAGCGCAGTAATCCAGTGCGATAAGAAGATAGTTGAACTGTCTACACCTACAGGGAACAGGATCAGTGTTGATGTGGTTATGGAACCTCCTCCGACAGCAGCCGTCAATCAGCTTGAGGAGAATGATAACCCAACAGATAGGGTTGTGGATGAATTTCCAGATGTATTCCCAGAAGATTTGCCAGGTATGCCTCCCAATCGTGACATTGAATTTATAATTGAGTTATTACCTGGAACTGCACCTATAGCTAAAAGACCATATAGGATGGGAATAAAAGAATTAGAAGAACTTAAGAAACAAATTAAAGAGTTGTCGGATAAAGGTTTTATTCGTCCCAGTTCTTCACCTTGGGGTGCACCGGTTATCTTTGTTGACAAGAAAGATGGCAGTCAGAGGATGTGCGTTGATTATCGGTCACTCAATGAGGTCACTATCAAAAACAAGTATCCTTTGCCCAGAATCAATGATTTGTTTGATCAGTTGAAAGGTGCTTGTGTGTTCTCCAAGATTGATCTTCGGTCTGATTATCATCAGTTGAAGATCCGTGCTTCAGATGTTCCCAAGACAGCATTCACTACGAGGTATGGGTTGTATGAATATACGGTGATGTCATTCGATCTTACCAATGCACCTGCATACTTCATGTATTTGATGAACAAGGTCTTTATGGAATACCTGGATAAGTTTGTGGTGGTATTTATTGATGGTATTCTAATCTACTCCAAGAACGATGATGAACATGCTGAACACTTAAGATTGGTATTGCAGAAGCTCAGAGAGCACCAACTGTATGCTAAAAGGAGTAAGTGTGAATTTTGGCTGAAAGAAGTTGCTTTTCTTGGCCATGTTGTGTCCAATGGAGGTATATCAGTTGACCCTAGTAAGGTGGAAGATGTACTAAATTGGAAACCCCCAACCAATGTCAGTGAGATTCGCAGTTTCCTTGGTTTAGCTGGATACTATAGAAGGTTCATTGAAGGATTCTATAAACTAGCTAAACCTATGACCGCGTTGCTAGAGAAGGATGCCAAGTTTGTTTGGTCAGAGAAGTGTCAGGCTAACTTTGAAGAATTGAAAAAGAGATTGACTACAGCTCCTGTGTTGACCTTGCCAGACTTGAGTCAGAAGTTCTCTATCTATTGTGATGCCTCTCGTCTTGGTTTGGGTTGCGTACTTATGCAAGAAGGAAGAGTTGTTGCGTATGCTTCGCGGCAACTGAGGAAGCATGAGTTAAACTATACGACTCATGACTTGGAATTAGCAGCTGTGGTTCATGCATTGAAGATATGGAGACACTATCTTATTGGCCATAAGTGTGACATCTACACCGACCATAAGAGCCTGAAGTATATCTTTACTCAATCAGATCTGAATTTGAGACAACGCCGTTGGTTGGAGCTAATCAAGGATTATGATCTTGATGTTCACTATCATCCTGGTAAAGCCAATGTTATGGCCGATGCTCTTAGTAGGAAAAGTTATGCTAATGAGATTCGGACAATACCTATGCCTGAAGAGTTGTGTGCTGAACTTGAGCATCTCAACTTGAGCATTGTTGCTAGTGCTATGGAGATGATAGTGGAGCCTACCCTAGAAAAGGAGATTCGTGAAGGTTAGTTGCAGGATAAGAATCTGCAGTTGATAGTTGAGAACCTGAAGGAAGGAAAGTCACCAGGTTTCCGGTTAGATGATAATGGTACTATATGGTATGGAAAGAGGATCTGTGTTCCTGACATCAAGTCTATTCGACAAATGATTCTGCGAGAAGCTCATGAGTCAACCTATTCAATGCATCCTGGAAGCACTAAGATGTACCTAGACCTTAAGGAGAAATATTGGTGGGTTGGATTGAAATGTGATGTGGCAGAATAAGTGGCAATTTGTGATACATGTCAGAGGGTTAAAGCAGAACATCAGAGACCTGCCGGACTATTGCAACCGATGAAAATACCTGAATGGAAGTGGGATGAAGTTGGTATGGATTTCATAGTTGGGTTACCGCGTACTCAGAAAGGTTATGACTCAATCTGGGTCATAGTTGATCACTTGATAGGGGTAGCTCACTTCTTGCCAGTTCGAACCACTTATACGGGAGCACAGTTAGCTGAGTTATATATGGAAAGAATAGTATGCCAGCATGGAGTTCCAAAGAAGATCGTGTTAGATAGAGGAACCCAGTTCACTTCGCATTTTTGGAGAAAAGTGCATGATTCCCTTGGGACAGTGTTGAATTTCAGCTCAGCGTATCACCCTCAGACAGATGGACAGACAGAAAGAACAAATCAAGTGCTAGAAGATATGTTGAGAGCTTGTGCTTTGCAGTATGGTACTAGTTGGGACAAGAGTTTGCCCTATGCAGAATTCTCATATAATAACAGTTACCAAGAAAGTCTTAAAATGGCACCGTTTGAAGTTTTGTATGGACGGAAGTGTAGAACTCCAAGTGTTTGGACCAGATGTTTTGAGAGATGCAGAAGAACAAGTCCGAGTAATCAGAGATAATCTGAAGATAGCACAGTCTCAACAGAAGAGTTACGCTGATAACCGAAGAAGAGATTTGTCTTTTGAAGTCGGTGATTATGTTTACTTGAAAGTATCACCTATGAGAAGTGTGAAACGGTTCAATATGAAAGGAAAGTTAGCACCCAGATATATTGGTCCGTTCAAGATTCTTGAGAGACGTGGAGAAGTTGCTTATCGGTTAGAGTTACCGGAAAGCTTGTCAGGAGTTCACGATGTGTTTCACGTATCTCAACTCAAGAAGTGTTTGCGAGTACCCGAAGAACAGTTACCGTTGGAAGAACTTACAGTTAAGGAAGATTTGACCTATGAGGAATACCCAGTTAAGATCTTGGAAACAGCTGAAAGAATTACAAGGAGTAAGGTCATCAAGATGTGCAAGGTGCAGTGGAATCGATATACAGAAGAAGAGGCCACTTGGGAAAGAGAGGAAGATTTAAGAAAAACCTACCCTCAACTCTTTAAGTAAGTAAAATCTGGGAATCTCGGGGCGAGATTCTTTTAAGGGGGTAGATTTGTAACACCCTAAAATTTGAATAGCAAAATAGATTTGAATTTGAGTTAAATTTGATTTAATTTAAAGCAATTGTGTGAAGCATAGAATTAAATATATAAAACTAAAATTAAATGTCATGTTAGGGTTCAACTTGTGTGATGCATCCCATGCCCTGCATTTTTCTTTGTATTGTTTGAAGTTGCAAAGCTTTGAAAAGGATTTCAAAACTCCATTTGGAAAAATCAAATTGCAAAATCCAAATTTGAAAATAAAAAGAAAAAGGGAATAAAAAGGAAAACCTCACCTTCTCTTTCTGGCCCGTGAAGCCGGCCCGCCTGGTTCTCCCCCTCTCTCTCTTTCTCCTGAAGTGGGCCGCCTCTCTCCCTCGGCCCAGTCCGCTGCGGCCGCCTCCCTTCGTTTCTCTCCCTGACATCCGGGGCCCGCTTGTCGGCGCTTCTCTTCTCTCTCTCTGTCTGCCGATGACACCGTGACCCCACCGGTCAGTTCCTCCCCTCTCCTTCTCGTGTCCGACCCAGACACTGTCCTCGCCGCGACGCCGCGTCCGGTAACCGCCACCCGCGCGTTCCGCGCCCGCGCTCGCGACCGGGTAGGACTCTACCCCGCAGCCACTATATATAGCACGCCCCCGCGTAGTTTTCCTCCACCGTTTCGCCTCTGCTCGCCTCGTTTTGCGCCCACCGTCGAACAGAGCATCGCCGCCGCCGTTCCGAGCAAACCCAGCCACCGTAAGTCCCCCCGACTCCCTCATCGCATGCGCAAGTCTGTGGAACACCCTCTCCCTCCTTTTTCCCTCTTGTTCTCGCTCTGCTCGACCATGGTGACGTGCACAAGATCTCCGCCGCCGCGGCTTCCCGTCGATGGCCCTCCTTTGCCCTAACCGCCGTGCACAGCCCGTCCGCCGCCACCGTGCTACGTCGTCGGTGTCTCCCGTCGGTCCCCGAGCCTCGCCATAACCCTAGATGAGTTCGCGGCGTCGTCCTCGTTCTTCTGGTGCGCTTGGTTTTGAAAACGGAGCACCGAACCCCCTTCTTCCCCTACGCCGACGAGCCTCGAGCTCTGCCAGCAATGGCAGCCGCCGCGCGCCGCCCAGCTCCGGTGGAGTGCCGCCCGTCTCCTCTCTCTCTCAACCCTCAGATCTAATCTGATCCATCCATCGCGTATCCAACGGCTCAGAACACCCCGTACCCCTTCGGGTGGTCTTTTTGTTAAAGAGCCCCCGAGCTTTCTGACCTCTGAACCCGCGGTCCAGAAGGCGGGTTCCTGTTTTGTGCTTTCCCCTCGGGAAAACGTAATCTCATTTAATCCGATTTTAATTCAAAAATAAAAGGAATTTCCTATTTTCAGTTTTGCCTCTAAACTTCAAATGCTTATATTTTCTTCATTTTAAATCCAAATCGACCCGTTCGAGTTGCGTTAGATCCGTAATTTTATGCTCTATCCAGTAGTATAGATTTCACCTATGTTATTTACTTTTGAAAATCAGAGAAAATTACTTTGCTAAAACTTTAATCTGCCCTTTTCAAAATCCCGTCTAATCTATAACTTCTTCGTTCTAGATCCGATTAGCGTGATTCTCGCATCTTTGTGATCGTAGTAAAGTTTAGATCTGTTTTATAACCTTTTCAAAGTCTCTTTATTGCTTATGGTGTAATGTTCTGATCATATCTTGTTTGCTTCGTGTATGATTGTTCGGATGTTTGCGTGGTGATGTTGATCGAGTTCAGCCGGTGAGATCTTCGTTGACCAAGAGTTCTTTGCAGCAGATCAGGATCACCAAGAGCTTTGGAATCAAGGCAAGTTTAACATGGGATCATCCTTGTTACCTATTCACCATAATTCAATCTAGTCATTATTGCATGTGTCTAATTTGATTCCTATTAGATCTATACCATAGCTTTGTTATCCTTTACCTTGTCACCATGGGTTTACATGCATATGGGTAGCTTTGCTATGCTTTACAATAATGGATCTTGAGATGAATCTTGACTAATGATATATGCAACAATGAGATAAAACTGGCTTTTATAGCAACATGGAATAGGACCCCACTGTAGGGCAAAAGCTGGGATAATAATGCAACCACGAGTGCTATAATGGCTCTGGCTTTAGTCAAGTATAAAGATTCGTACTAGCATGTTGGCAGTTCGTGAAAGGCACCATTGCCGAGCTAGTTGCAGGGCATGTTCTAGGGTGGTTACCACTTCGAAAGGTACCATCGAGTAGAGGCTTTGCATACCCCTTGCCCTTGGGTCCGTAGGGTCTGGCAACATGTTAGGAAGACTTTTGAAAGACTTCATAGTGTTCCCTGCCCACTCACCTTGGAAGTGTTATGGGAGTTATAAACCCGGGCATATGGGTAACATGGCTTGAGGGTAAAGTGTATAACCTCTTCAGAGTGTAAATCTATCATGATAGCCGTGCTCACGGTTACGAGTGGCCTGGAAACTCACAGTGTAGATGATCATGTTGTTTAATTATTAACGTGGTTTATTAATCTTATCATATGGATAATAATTGGGTTATGCATAATTAAAGCTAGGTGTGGGTAAAACTTTACCAAGTTAAAAGCAACCGCAGTACAGATAGTGTCAACCTTTTTGAGCTTCATAACCCTGTGTTACTCTTGCTGAGTACGTAAGTGCTCACTCTTGCTTTCTCAACCCCCTTCAGATAGCTATGAAGACTACCGTGAGGAGTACTAGGCTAGTGGTCAACCAGTCGGCGTTCCCTGTGAAGTGGAGCTTCGTCGCGAGAGTTATCTTTATATTCCGTTGGTATGTTATTTAAATACTATTCGTTATGTAATAAACACTCAGTGATGGTACTATTTAAAGATTTGTCGGCTTATGTGTGTGATTGATCTCTGGGCACACATGAGTTATTCATATTCAATTTTATCCTTAAAATTGGGTGTGACAAGACCTCCTTAGAGATTTCATCATGGATGGCATTCAATGCAATGTCATTGTTTTGGAGCTTCTCCTCCTCGACCGCGGTGGGTGCCTCCTCATTCACCACCTCAAACTTCTTATCAACCACCAACCATATCTTCCGGTTGATTGATTTGATATGGGTGGTCATCAAGGCCTTCCAATAGCTATAATTGGTGCCATCAAACTTGGGTGACCTCTTGGTGTTGTTGATTTGAGTCATTTTAACACCGTGGGATGTTAAGCCTCAAATTGATGGTGTACTAGCTCTGATACCACTTGAAAGGTCTAGAATGGCCAGAGGGGGGTGAATAGCCTATGAAAAAATTCCACAACAACACTTAGGCAAACATGTTAGAATAAAACACGGCGTGAAACAAGTTTGCACTAGCTCTAATGGTTGGCAAGCCACCTAATACAATTCTAGTCACTAGCAAGAGAGAAACTATTTCATTGTTGGTATTTCTTATGACTATTGGATAAATCCGCAAGCGCACAGATTATACCATTGTAGCACTTCACCTAGGAGTTTTCCAAGGTATCGTAATTTATATTATCACAAAGGAAAGCTTTGCTAGAAATGATAATTGGATAGAGATCCTAGAGAGCAGCTTAACTTAGTACCCACTAGTATAGAGGGGTAAACGATATATGTGGTAGGAAGGGGTTGATGAATGTAGAGACTATGATAAAAGATACTTAGAATGGACTAGAAAGACTAGCTAGGTGGGAGGATAACGAGAAGAGTAACTTGCCTATAAACACGTGGTGGAATACAACGACTAGACAAGGTTGTCACCTCTTGCTAGCTACCACAAACAATCCGTGTAGCAAGCGATAACCAAGGATAAGATGATGTATAAGCACCACGCTTACACACAACATACTACTTTGACTATGATCTATAATCAAAGCACCCTATGACAGGCAATGATCGCATACGGGAAAGGTCACAAGGATCACAGACTATTGATGTAAAGGCTATTAAAGAGCAAAAGCATATAGAAAGACTATATCTAGTATAGAAATGATCAAAGTAAATACTAAGTAAAGTAAAGGGAAAGATATATATTGAATAAGATAAAGTCTTACAAAGAAGGAAAGATACAAGAGCTATACCAGACTCTCCAGAAGACAACTCCAGAAATCCCGAGCATAGCTCGACTCAACTCTAACTCCCACTCTAGACTAACTCCTAGAACAATTCTAAGGAATAGAGCTTGTAGGATTCTTCTTCATGATTAGAGAGGGGGTGTGGCCCTCTATTTATAGTAGGGGGGGAGTAGGGGTTATCCATCACCACGTCAGCAATCCAGGGCCTTCCATCCTCCACCGGTGGATCAAACCGCCTTAGAACCGACCAAGGAGTGGATGGTTGTGATTTCCACCATGTGTGGAGTGGTATGGTGGTTGGGGGAGCCAACCGACCTATAGAGGCGGTCGGCCGACCGCCCTATGGTAGGTGGGCCCCCCTATAACCTCCAGGAAGTGGCCCCACTGGTCAGGGACCAAGTGGGGGCCTTGTGGGCCCAAGTAGGGGTCGGTCGACCCCCCTCATGGGGTTCTGGCCCACCTCTGCTGTCCTGATGCTGGTCCCACTTGTCATTGATGCTAATTGCTGGTTCTGAGGTGGTTGTCACGTTTATCTCCTTGGTGTGGGCCCATGAATCCATGTGCTATTCGTGTGAGCCATTGAGAGGAAACACAGAGTGATCCAATGGATGGATTTCACTCTAGAGTGCTCTCTTGGATCATGGCTGAGAGTGGAGAGCCTAGTGGGCCAATAGGGTGGTCGGCCGACCGCCTATGTGGGTCCCACTGGCTCTCCTTTGCTTCATTTGTTCATTCCTGCAATTAAACACTCATGGACATGTGGAACTGGTCATTTGATAAAATATGCTCATGATGTGTTTGTTTATCTTTGATCCTAGGGTTGGTGGCAACATTTTAGCTATGTAAAAGATGGTCATAATTTGTGCCAACATTCACACAAGCTGACTAGATAACTAGAACTAGGAGACTAAGCTACAAAAGCTAAACTAGCAACTCTACTTGCAAGAATGTAAAGAATGAAATGCAAGAGCTAGAGATATGAGGGTTATACCGCCGCAAAGAGTGGGTAAAAGAATAGCCAATCAATCACAATATGAATCCTCGGTACGGTAGAGAGACAATGAGACACAAGATTTTTTTACCGAGGTTCACTTGTTTGCCAACAATCTAGTCCTCGTTGTAGCGATACACCCACTTGGAGGTTCACGCGCTAATTAGCATCACACGCCAAACCCGTCAACGGGAGCCGCAAAACCAACACAAGATGGGGATCCACAAGCTACGCGCAATCCACTAGAGATACATTTCACGAACTCCCGCGGGGAAGGTTCAAGAACCCCTCACAATCCACCGATTGGAGCCAGAGACAAACACCTTCCTCCGCTCAACGATCCTCGTCGCACCAAGCCGTCTAGGAGGTGGCAACCTCCAAGAATAACAAGAGCTCCCGTGGTGGCGATGATCACCAAGTGTGAAAGACCTTGTTTGGTTTTGGTTAATTGATGAAACCTATGGACTAACCCTTGAACTAAGTGTATGATCAAGATAGGGTGGTCCACCTTGGAACATGGAGCTAGATGGATGATCATGGTGAATCAAGTGCTTCATGGACTAAGGAAAAGAAGAAAGAGAAAAACAAAAATGGGCTCAAGGCAAAGGTATATCATAGGGCCATTTTTGGTTTAGTGATCAAGACACTATAGAGAGTGTGATCACCTTTAGGATAGATAGCCGTACTATCAAGAAGGGGAAACTCGTGTCGATTGCGATTATCATATGCCACTAGGTTTGCATTGCATATCCATTTAAAACAAACCTAAGTGACACAAACATGAACTTAATCCATGAACTATATTGTAAAAGGCTAACACAGGTGAACAAGAGATGAATCACAAGGTGTTAGCACTTGGAAGCATGGAGAAGAAGAGGTGGCTCAGTTTTGCCAATCAGAGAGGCACCAGACGCAAGGTCCGGACGCAGGGAAAAGGCCGACCGGACCAATGGACTTGTGTCCGGTGGCATACCCTAGCCCTCGGGCTCTCTGGACAGGAGGTCCGTATGCAAAAGTGAGTCCGGACGCTGACTCCGGTCATGCTTCCGGAGCTCGGCGCTAACTGGACTTCTCTGGATGTATTTATCCGGACGCTGAGTGCGGTCCGGACGCAAGGCACCGGACGCGAGTCCAAAGCTCGGAGCTCTCTGGATCCTCTCTGGAGTGGATCCGGACGCAAGGTAAAGCGGGTTCGGACGCTACTTTGTTGTGCGTCCGGAGGCGACGTGCCAGCAGCAGGGCAGAGGACGAACGACAGAATTCAAACAGAGGAGGGTCCGGACGCATGCGCGTTGGTCCGGACCCCAATGCAAAGTGCGCCCGGACTGACGCAGGAAAGCATGGAAGGGGAGCAAAACGGCTAGTTGGTTTGGGATTGCTATATAAGTGATATGGCCGGCTCCTAGGGCTCTCTCTTGCACCTCCCATTCTTTTGACATACTTGTGCTTGCTTGAGATAGCCCCCAACTCACTCTCTTCACTCTTGTTGCATATTTGTGAGAGTTTGAGTGATCCAAGTGCATTGATCATTGCATTGCATCTTAGTGGCACTTGGTCATCGTCGTCGCCGCGGGTTTTCTTGTTATTCTTGGTGTTTGCCAACACCTAGACGGCTTGGCGATTGTGGAGAAGCTTCGGCACAATTGGTGATTGTTTGCGGCCGGCTTCAGTGATTGCGAGAGGGCTTGTACCCACCTCGGCGGAGAGCCAAAGGGTAACTCTAGTGGATTGCTCGTGTCATTCAGTTACTCTCATTTGGGTGGATTCTTGTGGCGCCCGAGTTAGTGGGCTAGGCTTGTCATTGCCTATTAGCCACCAAATCACCACTTGAGTAGTCGACACAACGGGGACTAGCTTGGTGGTAACCACGTGAACCTCGGGAGAAAAATCGATTATCATCTTGTCTCCCGGCTACTCTGTGGTATTCATTGTGATTGGTTCTTCCTATTGACATCCATACATCACAAGGCATCGGTATAGCTATCACCTCCTCTCTTGTTTTTTCTCTCTCTTATCTTGTCTAGTTAGCTTGCTAGTTAGCTTCTTTAGTAGTTGTTCTCACTAGCTTGTGCTAAGTGCTTTAGGTTCTTGCTATTGATTGATAAGCACTTAGTTAACTAGAATTGCATTGGATAGGTGGCTTTGCACCCCAAGTAGAGCTAGAGAAAAAAGCTTCGCTTAAGTGTTATCTAACCTTTTGCTCTAGTGATTTGTAGAATTTTATTAGGCTATTCACCCCCCTGTAGCCATCTAGGACCTTTCAAGTGGTATCGGAGTCGTGGTCACCACTATTATCAAGGCTTAACAACCTTCGGTGTTAGTGATGGCTCAAATATCATTCAACCATGTGGGGAGCAAACCGCCAATATTTGATGGCACCTCATTTGATTATTGGAAGAGGAAGATGAAGATGCATCTAGGCTCAATACATGAGAAGGTCTGGAGTGTGACCGAACATGACTTTGTCATTCTTGATAAAGCCGCTCCCACACCTAAAGAGCAAGAGAACTGGCAATGCAACATCATGGCACTCAATGTCATTTACAATGGCATTGATTCCAAGGTGTTTGAACAAATCAAAGATCTTGAGAAAGCAAGTGAAGTGTGGAAGAGATTAGAAGATACTTATGAGGGCACTTCAACGGTAAAGAATTCCAAGTTGTACATGCTCAAGGACAAGCTATCTCACTTCAAGATGAAGGATGATGAGTCCAACCCGGAGATGTTCCATAGGCTCCAAGTGATCATCAATGATCTCAAGAGCTTGGGTGAGAAGGTCAAGGATGAAGACTTCTCAAACCGGATTCTTGGTTGTTTGCCCAAGAAATACAAAACCTTGAGGCAAATAATTAGGAGAGATGGTTTGGACAAGATCACTCCAAATGAGGTACTTGGTGAGATCATGACCGAAGAGCAATACAATGAGGAAAGTGAAGAATAAGAGGTCAAGGAAGAAAAGAAAGAAAAGAAGAGCTTAGCGTTCAAGGCTTCTTCATCCAAGAGCAAGGGCAAAGCAAAGAAGCAAGAGTCAAGTGATGATGAAGAAGCTAGTGATGATGATGGCGGTGATGAGATGATGGCCCTCTTCGTGCGCAAGTTTGGAAAGTTCATGAAGAAGAAGGGCTATGGTGCTAGGAAGAGAAGGGACAACTTCAAGGGCAAAGAATATGAGAAGAGATGCTACAAGTGCAAGAGCACCGGTCACATGATTGTGGATTGTCCCGATCATAGTGATGATGAGAAGAAGAAGAGCAAGCATGACAAGAAGGATAAGAAGCTATCCTTCACCAAGAAGAAGAAGGGTGAATCCTATGTGGTTACTTGGGATGATAGTGACTCTTCCGATGATGACTCTAGTGATGATGAGAGGAAGAAGTCCAACAAGAAAGTTATGGCAAGCATTGCTATCAACAACAAGCCATCCATCTTCGACCCTCCATCATGCTTCATGGCTAAGCCAACTAAGGTACAATCTCATAATGATAGTGTTAGTGATGATGATAGTAGTGATGATGAGGAGGAGTACTCCAAGGAGGAATTAGTTGAAATGATGAAGCAAACTTATGAGTGCTTTGAGAAGAAGAGAAAGGAGTGCAAAGAATTGAACAAGAAGATTAATGCTCTTGAACAATCCTTTGATGAGCTCAATGCCTCTCATGAGAGGCTAATGGAAGCCCATGAGAAGCTTGAGAGGACTCACTACAAGCTTGAAAAGGATCACTCCTATCTCCTTGATCAAAGCAAGGATAAGGTTGTTGCATCATGCAATGTTGGAGTAACTTGTGATATTCTAGATGAATCATTTTTCACTCCTATCATTGTTGCCCCAACCGAAACACAATGTAGCACCTCCACTTGCACATCTACTAGTGATAGCTCAAAGGATGATGCTACACTAGTGATTGAAAATGAAAAATTGAAAAATGATGTTAATGAACTCACTCATGCTTTGGGTAAGGCATATGGTGGAGATGCCCGCTTGCTAAAGTGCTTTGGTAGCCAAAGATTCTCTCATTACAAAGAGGGTTTGGGCTATACCCCCAAGAAGGGCAAGTCGGCCTTTGTCACTCCTAAGCCTAGCTTTGTGAGGAGCAATGGCCGGTTTTGCACAAAATGCAAGCAAGTAGGGCATGTAGACCAATATTGCAAACTTAACATGAGTCAAACCAAGTTTGCTAAAGCTACCTCCATGCACTTTGATTCATGTTATATGCTTACCAAAAGTGCTAAAGGTATCATGGCTAAGTATGTTGGCACATCCATAGTTGGCCCAAAGAAGAAGGCTATTTGGGTACCAAAATACTTGGTCACTAACTTTGGAGAACCCAAACAAGTATGTGTACCTAAAAGAAACTAATTTGTTTGGTAGGTCAATTACAAAGCTGGAGGAAGGCATTGGGTGCTTGATAGTGGGTGCACTCAACACATGACCGGGGATTCTAGAATGTTCAAATCAATCAACTCCAACACCAATGATGGCATTGATAGTATTACATTTGGTGATAATGCCAAGGGCAAGGTCAAGGGTCTTGGTAAGATTGCAATATCCAATGACTTGAGCATATCAAATGTCTTTCTAGTTGAGAGCTTGAACTTCAATTTGCTATCGGTAGCTCAATTGTGTGATCTTGGATTCAAATGCATATTTGGAATAGATGATGTAGAGATCATTAGTGTAGATGGTTCAAACTTTATATTCAAAGGCTTGGTCATGTTGGAATGAAGCAATTGAATAGATTGATCAAACATGACTTAGTAAGAGGCTTGAAAGATGTTGTGTTTGAGAAGGACAAACTTTGTAGCTCTTGTCAAGCCGGCAAACAAGTTGGTAACACCCATCCAAAGAAGGGCATGATGAGCAATAGTAGAGCATTTGAGTTGTTGCACATGGATCTCTTTGAACCAACAACTTACACAAGTATTGGAGGCAACAAGTATGGTTTTGTCATAGTGGATGATCTTACAAGATACACTTGGGTATTCTTTCTCAATGACAAGAGTGATAAATTTGCAGCCTTCAAATCTTTTGTCAAAAGATGTCACAATGAGTTTGAAACAACCATCAAGAAAGTGAGAAGTGACAATGAAGTGAATTCAAGGATACAAGAGTTGAAGAGCTATGTGATGAGCTTGGAATCAAGCATCAACTCTCGGCCAAGTACACTCCACAATCAAATGGCCTTGTTGAGAGGAAGAATAGAACATTGATTGATATGGCAAGATCTATGCTTAGTGAGTACAATGTGAGTCAATCCTTTTGGGCCGAAGCTATCAACACCGCTTACTACTCTAGCAACCGGTTGTATTGTCATCCATTGATGGAAAAAGACTCCATATGAGCTTTTGAATGGAAAAAGCCCAACATTGCATACTTTAGAGTCTTTGGGTGCAAATGCTACATATTGAAGAAAGGCACAAGACTTGGGAAGTTTGACAAGAAGTGTGATGAAGGGTTCTTACTTGGTTACTCAACCACAAGCAAAGCCTATAGAGTGTGGAATTCGGCTAGTGGTATACTTGAGGAGGTCCATGATGTTGAGTTTGATGAAACCAATGGCTCCCAAGTTGAGAATGAGAATCTAGAAGATGTGAGTGGATCTCAATTGGCAAATGCTATGAAGAGCATGGATATTGGTGATATTCGGCCTAGGCAAGTGATTGATATTGAAGATGATAAAGATCAAGTGCTCAACTCACCTCAAATGCAAGCTAGTAGCTCTCAAGTGCAAGATCAACAAGTTGCTAGTTCATCTCAACCAAGCTCAAGCAATCAACTCCCAACTCTCCAACAGACCAACATAGCAAGAGATCACCCCATTGATCAAATAGTTGGTGATATTACAGGTGGTGTTCAAACAAGATCAAGATTGGCATCCTTTTGTGAGCACTACTCTTTTGTATCATCCATAGAGCCAACAAAGATAGATGAAGCACTACAAGATGTTGATTGGGTCAATGCTATGCATGAAGAGCTAAACAATTTCACTAGGAATCAAGTTTGGGAACTAATTGAAAGACCCAAGAACTACAATGTGATTGGCACAAGATGGGTATTTAGAAACAAACAAGACCAAGATGGTATAGTTGTGAGGAACAAAGCAAGATTGGTAGCTCAAGGATACACTCAAGTTGAGGGTCTTGACTTTGGAGAAACCTACGCACCGGTTGCAAGATTAGAGGCAATAAGGATTCTTTTGGCCTATGCATGTGCACACAACATCAAGCTATATCAAATGGATGTGAAGAGTGCTTTCTTGAATGGATATATCAATGAGCTAGTATATGTTGAGCAACCTCTCGGTTTTGAAGATGACAAGAAGCCCAACCATGTGTACAAGTTGAGGAAGGCTTTATATGGCTTGAAGCAAGCACCTAGAGGATGGTATGAAAGATTGAGGGACTTCCTTCTATCTAAAGGGTTCATTATGGGGAAGGTTGATACTACTCTCTTCACCAAGAAGCTTGGCAAAGATCTATTTGTGCTTCAAATCTATGTGGATGACATCATATTCGGTTCAACCAATCAAGATTTTTGTGAAGAATTTGGCAAGATGATGGCAAATGAGTTTGAAATGTCAATGATTGGTGAACTTAGCTACTTCCTTGGTCTTCAAATCAAGCAATTGAAGAATGGCACCTTTGTGAGTCAAGGCAAGTACATCAAGGATATGATGAAGAAGTTTGGCTTAGAAGATTCAAAAGGCATTAGCACTCCTATGGGCACTAATGGACACTTGGATAGTGATGCTAGTGGCAATATGGTGGATCAAAAGTTGTATCGGTCTATGATTGGAAGCCTACTCTATGTGACCGCCTCTAGGCCGGATGTAATGTTTTGTGTGTGTGCAAGATTCCAAGCCTCTCTAAGAGAAAGTCACTTGAAGGCTACAAAGAGAATATTGAGGTACTTAAAGCATACACAAGATGTTGGATTGTGGTATCCCAAGGGGTCAAACTTTGAGTTACTTGGATATTCGGACTCTGACTATGCGGGATGCAAGATTGATAGAAAGAGCACATCGGGCACATGTCAATTGCTAGGCATGTCACTTGTATCTTGGTCATCAAAGAAGCAAAATAGTGCTGCACTCTCTACCGCCAAAGCCAAATACATAAGTGCGGGTAGTTGTTGTACTCAATTGCTTTGGATGAAAGCAACTTTGAATGACTATGGGATCAACTTCAAGCAAGTGTCATTGCTATGTGACAATGAAAGTGCGGTGAAGCTCACCAACAATCCGGTTCAACATTCAAGAACCAAGCACATTGATGTGAGGCACCACTTCATAAGAGACCATCAACTCAAGGGTGATATCAAAATCACAAGTGTTGGCACCGATGATCAACTTGCCGACATATTCATCAAGCCATTAGATGAGAAGAGGTTTTGCAAGCTAAGGAATGAGTTGAACATTCTTGACTTCTCAAATATGTGTTGATGCACCCCCATATATGACATGCCTATCCTTCAAGCTTTGCAAGGTACAAGTTGATTGACATGTCATTCATCCTTATTAGGACTTGTTAGTGCATCTAGACATCAATTCATTAGTATCATTCATGAAAATCAAAATGTTTTGATGCTTATATGGTACCACTATTTCTTCTATGCTTAACTTGATCTAGTGGTAGCATATGACATATTTGTGGGCTTGCAATCCTAGTGTTTGATCTAGATCATGAACTTCAAATATTTAGCTCAACATGGGCAAGATAACCATTCTAGGATGTGTGAACAAGCTTGTCCATGGTTTAAACCGAGTTAAATAGCTTGGGGCAAGTAATCTAGATTGAACCACAACTAAGCTTCTCTCCAATAATCAAACTTTTGAGCACATCTTTTATGATAATAGATGACAAAGGGGGAGAAGTAAGTAGTCAGACAAAGAAAACTATTTTTGAAAATTTTGAAAATGAAAGCACACAAGCAGGGGGAGCAAGCCTATAAATAAAGTTGTTGCATATCTTTGTGCACTCATAAGTGCTTGCTTGCATATGTATTTACTTTCATGACATGCTTGTGTGGTGTATGCTAGTTATAGGATTCATATGATGTTTTGCTAACTAGCATGCATAGGTTGGTAAGCTAGAACCTGGTTCTTTCAATTGGTATCTAGAAACCTTGCTTCTAATGTTGATCTCATGAGGTTTCTAGTGTTTTTGATGGTATCTAGCTAACCATGGTGCTAAGGATGTTATAATATTGCACTTCGATTGGTATCACGCTTCAAAGGTCCATCCTACACACCTTAGCATCATTTGGTAGCATTCACTCTCCCACAATTCCTACTCATGCATATGTGATCAAAATGAACCAAACTCATAGAGCTAATACTACCAAAGTAAAATTTTTCATCATATATATTCATTTGTGAAAAGGTTGTCATTAGTTACCAAAAAGTGGGAGATTGAAAGACCTTGTTTGGTTTTGGTTAATTGATGAAATCTATGGACTAACCCTTGAACTAAGTGTATGATCAAGATAGGGTGGTCCACCTTGGAACATGGAGCTAGATGGATGATCATGGTGAATCAAGTGCTTCATGGACTAAGGAAAAGAAGAAAGAGAAAAACAAAAATGGGCTCAAGGCAAAGGTATATCATAGGGCCATTTTTGGTTTAGTGATCAAGACACTATAGAGAGTGTGATCACCTTTAGGATAGATAGCCGTACTATCAAGAAGGGGAAACTCGTGTCGATTGCGGTTATCATATGCCACTAGGTTTGCATTGCATATCCATTTAAAACAAACCTAAGTGACACAAACATGAACTAAATTCCATGAACTATATTGTAAAAGGCTAACACAGGTGAACAAGAGATGAATCACAAGGTGTTAGCACTTGGAAGCATGGAGAAGAAGAGGTGACTCGGTTTTGCCAATCAGAGAGGCACCAGACGCATGGTCCGGACACAGGGCAAAGGCCGACCGGACCAATGGACTTGCGTCCGGTGGCATACCCTAGCCCTCGGGCTCTCTAAATAGGAGGTCCGGACGCAAAAGTGGGTCCAGACGCTGACTCCGGTCGCGCGTCCGGAGCTCGGCGCTCACTGGACTTCTCTGGATGTATTTATCTGGACGCTGAGTGCAGTCCGGACGCAAGGAACCGGACGCGAGTCCAGAGCTCGGAGCTCTCTGGATCCTCTCTGGACTGGATCCGGACGCAAGGTAAAGCGAGTCCAGACGCTACTATGTTGTGCGTCGGGAGGCGACGTGCCAGCAGCAGGGCAGAGCGCGAACGACAGAATTCAAACAGAGGAGGGTCCGGACGCATGCGCGTTGGTCCGGACCCCCATGCAAAGTGCGCCCGGACTGACGCAGGAAAGCATGGAAGGGGAAAACGGCTAGTTGGTTTGGGATTGCTATATAAGTGATATGGCCGGCTCCTAGGGCTCTCTCTTGCACCTCCCATTCTTTTGACATACTTGTGCTTGCTTGAGATAGCCCCCAACTCACTCTCTTCACTCTTGTTGCATATTTGTGAGAGTTTGAGTGATCCAAGTGCATTGATCATTGCATTGCATCTTAGTGGCACTTGGTCATCGTCGTCGCCGCGGGTTTTCTTGTTATTCTTGGTGTTTGCCAACACCTAGACGGCTTGGCAATTGTGGAGAAGCTTCGGCGCAATTGGTGATTGTTTGCGGCCGGCTTCGGTGATTGCGAGAGGGCTTGTACCCACCTCGGCGGAGAGCCAAAGGGTAACTCTAGTGGATTGCTCATGTCATTGAGTTAGTCTCATTTGGGTGGATTCTTGTGGCGCCCGAGTTAGTGGGCTAAGCTTGTCATTGCCTATTAGCCACCGAATCACCACTTGAGTAGTCGACACAACGCGGACTAGCTTGGTGGCAACCAAGTGAACCTCGGGAGAAAAATCGATTGTCATCTTGTCTCCCGACTACTCTTTGGTATTCATTGTGATTGGTTCTTCCTATTGACATCCATACATCACAAGGCATCGGTATAGCTATCACCTCCTCTCTTGTTTTTTTCTCTCTCTTATCTTGTCTAGTTAGCTTGCTAGTTAGCTTCTTTAGTAGTTGTTCTCATTAGCTTGTGCTAAGTGCTTTAGGTTCTTGCTATTGATTGATAAGCACTTAGTTAACTAGAATTGCATTGGATAGGTGGCTTTGCACCCCAAGTAGAGCTATAGCAAAAAGCTTCGCTTAAGTGTTATCTAACCTTTTGCTCTAGTGATTTGTAGAATTTTATTAGGCTATTCACCCCCCTCTAGCCATCTAGGACCTTTCAAAGTGCTACTAGTATGCAATCAATAGAGCAATGCACTTGGTTCACTCAATCTCTCATGAAATTTGCAATTCTATCTAGAGGATAAGTGGTGGAGCCTATCGGAAGCAAGCACAAGTGTACGAGCGAAGTGAGAGTGCAAGAGAATGCCCCAAGGGCCGGACAAACACATATATATAGCTCCCTCAAGGAACTAGCCGTTTTCCCTCTATTTTCACTTTCTGCGTGTACTCCAGACACACACAACACAGGGGTCCGGACCAACGCGCATGCGTCCAGATCCTTCTCTAGCCGAGACGCCTCTCTGTAAACCACCTCCGGACGCGACCTCCGGATGCGTGCAACATGCGGTCCGGACCAATGGTCAAGCGTCCGGACTTCCTACCATTTGAAAACTTCTTTTGCCGCGCTCACCACAAGAGTACGCCACGTGGCTCCGGACGCACTCAATAGTGCTACTCCTGACCAATAGCTCGAGTGTCCAGACCTTCTCCAGAAACCACCCGAGAGCTTCCTCTCTCCGTACGTCGTGCCCGGAGATAGCTGTCCGGACAACGAAACCCGTCCGGACACAACATAGAGAGGAACAGAGAGCTCCAAGCCCTCCGGACAACGTCTGGACCCTCACGTCCGGACAGCAAAAGGCGTCCAGACCTCTGTCCTCAGCACAACCAACCTAGGGTCTGCCTCCGGACTCATCACCGATGGTCCAAACCAGACCAAACCCTAGCGTCCGAACCTTTGTCCAGACCTCTTCCTTCTGTCAAAACAGTTCTCCAACTTCTCCCAAGATTCCAAGGGCTAACACTAAGTGATCTCAACACTTGTGCACGTGTGTTAGCTTTTAGTTCATATTTTCTTGGAATTAAGGTTGTTCTTTCACTAGTTCATTTGATTTTAAATGCAATGCAATGAACCTAGTGGCACATGATAACCGTAATCAAACACAAGAGCTCCCTCCTTGATAGTACGACTATCTATCCTAAATGTGATAACACCCTCTATGGTGTCTTGATCACCAAACCGAAAAGAATTCCTATTTCACCTTTGCCTTGAATTCCTTTTCAATTTCCACCACCATTCTAGAGCCCATGCCATCAACACCTTGATCCACCTTTCTCCATCACATGGCATGTACCAGCCTATCTCATGATTCAAACTTAGAGATCAAGGTTAGTACTTAGGTAAGTTTCATCAATTACTCAAAACCAAACACATGGGGAACTCTCAGGGGTGAGATGATTTCCTATCAAAATTGGCAAACCTGTTGGAGTCCTATTAGACCCAAATAAAAGTAGAGCCCTACCCCCTCCAATGGACATAGAGATAGGCTATCCAATGTAGTAAATTAGTTAAATGAGAGTTAGGGTTGAGTGGACTCATGTTGATATTTTGGATCTAGTCTTGGAGGCTTGGTAAGCCGTTATATGTACACTTTTATATCTTATGAGACTTCAATACTTTCATGCTATGTTCTTATCTATGTGTTTATGCTTACATTACTAACTTAGAAGTAGTCAAAGTTATCTTTATGCTATTGCATAGGCTCATAGAGGACATAGCTTAGTGATCAATCAAAGTTAAGTAGCAGACTATATGTAATGTGGTGATAGTACATAATAGTGCCTATAGATGCATCCTACATTCCAGATCGGTGGTAGATCGCAGGGGTGACAACCCTGTTGAGTCTTTTGTAGTCCACCTCCCATTTGTAGGCCAATAAGGACCCGATTGCTATGGAATCAAGCTCTGTTCTTTATCTTCCTAATGTAATGTCTCATATGCATGAACATGGAGTTAATATTATGTTATAACTAAGTACTACCTCTTTCCCTAAAGGAATGCAATTCTTGCTTTTCGAGAATTCAAACAATTTGAACTTTGACTAATTTTATATAAAAAACTACTAACATTCATTGTATGAATAAGTATCATTAGACTAGTTATGGAATATATTTTCATAATAAAATTATTTGGAGAAATAAATGTTAATAGTATTTAATATAAAGTTGGTCAAACATGAGCAATCTTGACCGACACGATTCCCACAATTGCATTCTTTCCCGGACAGAGGTAGTATATATGTAGTAAGAATATCATAGGAATATCTCTTGGCCATTATGCTCTCAAGTTACTAATATAAGTCTATACAATTCACGATTTATGCCCTGAGTGTCGATATGCATAATTCTTATCCTCGCATTTATCTCTGCTCTAGCTATGATGGTATGTTGATTAGTAGTTACTACTTTATTATTCAATAGCCTTTACTGCATTGTTTCCCTATGGTAATATATAAATAACTATACATGGAATACTCCTGGTAAAAGCTACAATGGTATTTTGTGTGCTTATGGAAATTTTCATATTCTATTTGCACTTATAAAATACCAACACTTCGCATTTCCCAAAAGTGAGAATGGGAAGAGGCAAAGTAATACGGCATCCTAGGTGACTCTTTTGATGGTGAAAGTGATGCAAATCTTAGGAAATGTTGGAGACGAGCACTCACATCTTCATGTGCCTTTCCAAAAAATTGGTTGGCTTGCATCACATTGATGAGAGATAGCCTAAGTTCAAATGCATTATCTCCAATTCCGGTCATGGTCCACCGCGAATGTTTTCCACACTCAATGTTGTTTCCTAGAAGGTAAAAATAGACATACATTACCTTGCATAAGATATTAATAGACAAGACAAGGGTAGACATGCTAGAGCACCGGTGAATGGTTTTTTACCACAGCTATAAACTAAAGTTTATCAATATTCTTTTGATTGCCTACCTACTTCCTCGGTAACAGTGCCAGAAATGGTTGTTGGTGTTTTTTAATGTTGTCACTAAAAAACAAATTTCCTAGCAATGGCACCAGAAATAATTATAATATTAGTGTGGCTTAGAAAGATATATGAAATTTTGCAAGCGCACAGATTTACCATTGTACCACTTCACTAGGAATATTTCAGGTATCATTATTTATATTTTACCACATGGAAGGATTGTTAAAGAACAATGATTACTTTCTTACGATGGATCAATGAACCAAACACTTACTCTAAATAGGGGTAAACCAAGAGATAGAATAGTATATGAATGATAAATGCAACACTCGGAGTACTCCATAAGATAGCAATAGAAAATCTAAGTAGATACTTTAAAGGTTAATTCCTAAGTTATTCTGGTTAGAAGAAAAAACATACATTGATGTGTATATATACTTAGCAATAGCAAAAGATTAACATCAAATCCATGCATAAGGGACGTTACTAAGGAAGATCAAAAAGAGAGCTGGACTACTTCCATCGCAACCGGGTCCTACTTAGCCTACAGATGGGATGTGGACTATAAAGACTCAATGAGGTTGTCACCCTCATGATCTACCACACGATCTAGAATATAGCGTGCATCTATAGGTAAACAACGTATAAGCACCATGCTTACACAATATCGATCACCACCTTGTTCGTCAACAAGAATTAGTGCTTTTCCATCTTATACATAAGCATAATGATAACTCTAACAACACCAAGCATATAATCAAAGTAAACAAAGAACATGATTAATATAAAGCACAATGTCATAGTATATGTGTCGATGAAATACGCGTCGCAGTCTACCTAGGGGGTTCCCCACGGTAGTAGATTGTAGGCGAAGGTGTGGCGACGACGATCA
Organism: Microstegium vimineum; assembly: GCA_022036555.1. Lineage (NCBI taxonomy): Eukaryota > Viridiplantae > Streptophyta > Magnoliopsida > Poales > Poaceae > Microstegium > Microstegium vimineum. The sequence goes on from CM039128.1 coordinate 30,021,552, forward strand.
AGCGTAACACAGAGAGCGTAGACATGACGATTTAGACAGGTTCGGGCCGGCAAATCACCGTAATACCCTACGTCCTGTGTTTTGGTGGCTAGATTGATACGAGTATTAGGTTACAAGACCCGTAGATGCGATCTAGGGGGTTGTAGAGGGATCGTTTTGGAGGGGGCCCTGCTCGCCTTATATAGCCAGGGAGGAGGGTTACAGTTTCCATATCCTAACATATTACGATCGGCCCCTTTAGGTAAGTGATCTGAGCCTGTCTTCTAGGATTCTTCTTGGCGAACAAGGCTTCTTCGGAGTCCTTGGCGAGCACGACGAGCTTGGTCGCGTACCGCAAGGCCTCGTGGGCTGGGCTGTCGTCTAGTCGGCAGGCCCATAAGGTCCCTGGGGATATGCCGAGGTAATATCCCCAACAAGTCCCCGAGCACGTTGCGAACACATCGTGGATAAGTACCCATGTATGTTTAGCTTTGATGATGAGTGATCGTCCAACACGTGAGTGTTTCAGTTTTGAGTGGCTTACCCTAACCTCTGCGAAAGCAGAAAACATGTTCTTGTCTATTGGCTTGTGGTGTGCAGGTGTTATGCCTAGTGACAGTGGTCAATGGTGTGGAGAAGGTCGAGTAGAGGCTTCCCGTGCCGATGGACTGAGAGCGGTGAAGGGCGGAAGCGGGACTCGGACTGAGGGACCATGGGCGCTGGCAGACTAGCTGTGGTGGCTAGTACTTAGCACCGGCGAGTGCGAGAAGACATGGAGGTAGACCGAGTCGGTCGAGTCAAGACGGTGGACGCGTGAGTCGAGCGGAGGCTCAGGGGACTCGGAGCGGAGTCAATAAAAGGTGGCTCGCGTCGAGTGGTTTGGTGGTTTGGGCCTCAAAACCATCCGCGTCGGTTTCTGAGTTTGGGCCGCACAACTCGGGGTTCGATAGTTGAGCCCAAAGCTACCGGTGGCGGGTTTCCTGGGTTTGGGCCTCAAAACCTATACGGAGCTTCCGAGGAAGCGGGGATGACACGTGGCGGAATCCTGGAGGTTGCGTCGAGGCGACGGCAACTTCCGGCAGGAAGCGGGGCCATCCATTCAAAATGCGGGAGATATTTCCAGGAGCTTGGACTGCAATGCTTAGGCTAGGTAGTTCACTCAATGTATCTAGGGGGTCTTTGGGAAATAGCCAAAGCCCGTTAAGTAGGGGGTGAAGGGGTATCGCTCATCCCATCTCTTGAACCCTAATCATTTGCCCCAACTCTCTCTCTCTACCCTCTCTCTAGTTCATGAGGTCCCTAGGTTTATTTCACCAACCTCTGTAAGAACTTGAGTTTGTTGCGAGGAATCGGAGGTCGTAACCTCCGTAAGCCATGGTGGCTCCGTCTTCTTGATCGTGTCCCCGTTTTGCTTGTGTTCTTCGCGGTTTTGCTTTTGCTCCCTCTTTGTTCCTGAGATGATTTCTCTTTGTAGGGAGTAGCTCTTGCAAATCCGCTTGAACCAAGTTGTTTGTATTCGTGAGGAGAATCTTTGCACCGAAGGAATTCACCTCAAACATCACGAGTGCGTAGATCGGGCGATTTCTTTGCGGCGTTCTTCGTTTTTCTTTTTTCTCCCCCAAATCCGAGTATTCCCGTTTATCCTCTCCAAATTGAGCGATGATTTCTTCGGGATAGCTCCCCAATTGTACAAGGATCATGCCTACAAAGTTTGGTTGTAGTTGGAGTTCATTTGATTGAGTTTTGGGAAGATTTGGCGGAGTAAAATTGATTTTCGCGTTTTTCTGCGCTCAGTTCGTAGGCACCGGACAACCCTCCGGACAACTCTCCGTACCATTGCAAGTTGTCTGGTGGTTGTGCCGAAAATCTGCAGCAAACCACCTAGCTCCGGACCATACCTCCGGACAACTTCCATTGGTCCTGAGGTAAGCGTTGGACCACTAGTCCGGAGCTTGGGTACACACTGTTTTGCTGTTTTTCTGCGTCGGACTACCCGCCGGACCACCCACCGGACCATAGCACCGGACCATTGCAAGTTGTCCGGTGGTGTGGCCGAAAAACTACAGCAACGACCATAGCTCCGGACAACTTCCATTGGTCATGTGGTACCTCCGGACCACTTGTCCTGTGGTCACTGTTGATCACTGTTTTGGCCGTTTCTCTCTCGTCCGAACTCCGAATCAAGTTTCGTTTGTTGCGTTGGATTTGTATTCACATAAGGAACATGATTAGGTACCTTTGAGAGCAGTTCTCATAAGTACTTTTGGGGTGTTCTCTTGCCTCTTTTCTCTAGGGGTTGAGAGTACCTCTCTCGGTGTATCGGTTTCGAGTTCGTGGCTTCGATTGTTCTCCATCTTCTCCGACTGCTCCGCTGCACCTTTGGGGGTCTTCCTATGGTGTACACCTACTTGTTAGGTCGTGTGCGAGTCGGTTCTTACGAGGTCAAGTTTTGGGTGTGAGTTTGGGACAAGGGCCAAGTCTTTGAGTTGAATTTTAATTGGCTCCCATTCACCCCCCCTCTGGTCGCCGTTCTCGGTCCTTCACACGTTATATTCTTCTGGTGAGTCAGCAGCATCGTCTTCGGAGGTGGACACCTGGTCGCCATCGGTTGAAGTCGTGGTTACAGTCCCGACCAGGTTAGCTGGTCGGGGCACCGCTTGGAGAAGCCTCCCGACCAGATCGAGTTGGTCGAGAACGTCGTAGCTTGGTGTGCGCGCATGTCGCCTTCGATGGATGATGCGTCTACTCGTCGGGAGGATGTGATGTGCTGAAGAAGAAAAAAATTTTGAACGGCTTGTTCCGTGGTGAAGTGTACCCACTTAAGCTCTGCAACAAGACAACAGGAAACAACAGAAGTTTTGTCGAGAAGAAAATAAGTACATTCACCGCAAGGTGAAGTGTACCCACTTAGTCCCCGAGCTTGGTAGCAGGTGAAGTATGCATGTGGTCCCAAGCTTTATAAATACAAAAGATGTATGAACAAGTGTAAATAACGAGCAGAGTATGAGTTTTGCAAAAAAACAACTACGAATACACGTAGTCCCCGAGCCTGATGTAAGAAACTTGTAATGTTCTTGTATCATGATTTATAAAAAAATGCTAAAATATGAGTTTAGTAGAAACGACTGCGAATACCCGTAGTCCCCGAGCCTGATGCAAGGAACTAGAGAGTTCTTGCGTCGGGGTTAAATTTCTTTATTCGCAGTCCCCGAGTTGCAGTCACTGGATTCTTCGGTTTCCCGTGCCACTGCTCCTATGCCGCTACAACAATCCCTGAGCCTTGCTCGGTGTAATCCTAAACAGAGTCCCCAAGCCTGGTCGGGCCTGCGAGAAGGTGGCTGAGTCGTCATCTAACATCGGCGAAGTCCCCGAGTGGCGTTGTAGTAAATGTCCTGCGAGACTTTTTTGACTTGTGTATTGTAGTTGTGCTGCTATTCCTGCCGAAAAAGAAATCGTAACGGAGTCGTGCGTCCAGTCCCCGGGACTGTGGTGTTAGTGGTATTTTAGGAAATATTAGCCAAAAATCATGGAAATTATCTAGAAAGGAATATGAACTACTGTAAGAGGGGGTTTATTGGGCCGAAATAACCGCGTGGTTGGCAGGCCAAATCACGGCGTAGGAAGTTGGCTTCGTGGCGGTTCCGTATTTGGTCATTGTGGTTTCCCAAAAACCCTGTGATTCCAAGAGACGCGCCGCTTGGTATAAAGGGCGGTTTTAGCGGCGGCGATGGTTTCCACATCTGCACTCTATGTGAGAGTATTTGTATTCTCCAATCTCCTGTCATCTATCCTCCTTCCGCCTCCATTTTGCTCTGCAAACCCTAGCTTTTTTCCGCCGTGATCCGTCGATGGCGCCCAGGAAGAAACTGAATATTCGCTCGTCGGCGAAGAAGACGGGAAAATCCGCTGAGCGTTTGGAGGATGTGCTTCCAGATTGGGCTCGGATTGGGCCAAGTGTACCCTTAGGTTGGAACACATCCAGCTTCTTGTCACCGTCGGTGTTCTTCAGGACTGGTACCTTGTTGAGTGGAGGCCGGCGACTGGGGAGGTTTTTCCGACGCCTAATACTGGTGAGCTTGTTGTCTTTGAACCCTTCTTCTGGAGCAGCTTTGGAGTCCCTGTTGACCCTTTTCTACGTGGTCTCTTGGATTTCTACGAGATTTCGATATGTAATCTGCATCCCAACTCCGTACTGCACATTGTGGTATTTTTGCATTTCTGCAAGGCGTATTTGGGTATTGAACCCCATTTTGAGTTGTTTCGCTATTTCTTTCGCCTTAAGCAAAATGGGGCCGCCGCATCCCGGGTTGTCAATTAGGTGTATCTCTTCAGCTCCAGGAGGGCATGTCGGATGTGTATTTCGCCACTCCTCTGCCTTCCAAAGTGGCGGAATATAGATCCCGTTGGTTCTATATCCCCCAGGAGGAGCCGTATGCGCGTGGTGACCCCTCGGAGATTCCCGTGTCGCAGTCTAGCTGGTCAGCCAACCCGCTGCTGGAAGCGATGGGACAGGTGAAGGAACTGCTTGGGCTGATGGATCGATCGTCGCTTGATGGAGTTGTCGTTGGCTGGAATTTTATTACGAGGCGTTGTTAGCCCTACAAGATAGGAGTTAACCTGCATTTCTTTATTCCGGTCAGTATGATCCTACTCGTGAGACCTCGAAGATCATTGAGCCGGAAGAGGCGCGAGGTCGAATTTCTTTGATTTTTGACCTTGGCTTCCCGTACATGAAGAATCCGAGGGAACCGTTTCGTGCTGGGGTGCTTGTGCATGCGGTGCGTATTTATTTTACTTGCTATCTGCTGTCCATTTCATGTGCTCTTGCTTTCTCTCTGATGAGGCTTTTATAGTTACATTGGCAGGATCGCGTTGTTTACTTCTCCGGAGTCCCGTCCAAGGAGTGGCCTGTGGGTGTTGATCCTGTGTCGTGTCGGGCGACCAGGCCGCGAGAGGTGGATGGTCGTGATTCTTCTCGACGGAGGGGGACTCTTGAGCCTCCTGCTGGGAGGCGCCGAGCGCGCGATGGCCCGTTGGGAAAGCGACCGGCTGCCTCGCCCTGGAAGAAGTCGAAGTCGTTGGTTAGTACAGGCGGTAAGTTTGTTATCAAAGAAAATGCTCCACATCCGAAATCCTCCATTTCTGGGTGGACCAACAAAGGGTCGGATGAAGAAGATGGTGTGCCGGCGGTGAGCCTTGGCGGTGAAGGAGGCTCTGCATCAGGCGTCAATATCTCCTGGCCTAAGGCGTCGGTTTCCTGCTCGCCTGCTTCAGCAGACGCCTAGGTCGGTGTTTCGGATGTCGTTCCGGTGTCGGGGCGTTTGCCGACGGTTGTATCTGGAGACTCTGACGGAGAACCTCGTTGGTTTGTGAGGGTGCATCGGAAGTCGGACTTGTGAATGCTTCGTCTCTATTTTGCTTGAGTCGTTGGAGGTTTCATATGTTTATTTACGGTGTGCCTCTTGGCAGGTCGCCAATCGTCGAAGATACATCTGACCCGATGTTGCTATACTGGGAGCTTCTAGTGGTGTTCCCCTTCCGGGAGTTTGTGATGCTTCGATATCTGCTGGTCCTTTGGAGTATCGGGAGAAACCTGATGTGGCGAGCGCTCCGGTTGTTGATTTGTTTGGTTGTGAGATCCTGTTTGCGGAGAGTCCTCGAATGGTTGCTCCGGAGGTTGATCCCTCTGTGGTGTCAATGCTGAAGTCGGTGGAGCGGAAGAGGACGACGGCACTGTCGGAGGAGCCTGAGTTGTTGGAGGAGATTCCACGTATGGGGGATAACACCGGGCCGAGGCTGGTCCGGACCGTTCGTCGTGATGGTGAAGATTTTGTTGTAGTTGAGGACGGTGAGGCTGAGGCGGAAGCGGCGGTCTTCCTTAATGATGCGAATGATCTGCTTGGGCGGGTGAAGGTGACTGATGTGTTTCTTGAGTCCGTCTTTGTCGCCGCGTCCTCTTTTGCTTTACCGATGTTGTCTGGTCGCAAGTGCTTTTCAGGGCGGAGAAGGAGTGGAAGATAATGGTCGACCAGCTTGCAAGGTTGGCCGACGAGAATGAGCGTCTTCGTGGTGACGTTGCTCATGTTGAGAGCCAATTTGCAGGGGTGGAGGATAATTTGGAAGCGGCGCATCGGAGTTCGCAAACTTTGGAGGGTGAAATTCGGGAGCGTGAGTGTGAAAACACGGAGCTTAGGTCCCATGTTGAGAAGGCCGAGGAGCTTTCCGCCCATAAGTCTTTGGCATTCTTTTGGTTTTGACTACTCGCCTTGTGGCCATATGGTGACCTGTTCATCTTTAGAGTTGGTTGGCACTTGTGAAGCGAAACGCCTTGCGGAGGAGAGGACCATTGCTGCCGAGCAGGAGATTTACATGATGCGGGCGATTCACGAAGGTATTGGTTTCTTACCTGCCATTTGGTTTGTATGGACGCCTTATCTGGTGTCTACTGTGTTCCCAGCTTATTGGGGGCACGTACAACTTCAATTTGCAGACCTTTAGGCGAGGCTGGATGCTTACTATGATGGCTTCTGGTCGTTGGCTTGGGAGGTTGCCCCAATGGTGGAGTGTGTCGATGGCCGGGTGTTGATTCCTGAGTGTGCTGAGCTCCCAACTTCGGAGAGTGTGGTCTCGACGGTTCGTGGCCTGTGGGTCAGGCTTCGGTCTTTCACGACATCGGCGGCGAGGAGTGTGGCTGCTCATGGCCTTGCTATGCTGCAGTCGCACTACCTAAAGGTTAATATTGGTTGGGAGGCGACTGGGTTTGCGCTTGGGATGTCTGATGAGGCGGCGGATCATCTGGAGGTTGAAGTTGATCGTGTGGCGGAGCTCGTTGTTAAGGATGTCAACTTGTTTGCTGCTGGAGAGCAGTAGTTTTGTATCCTGGATACAAGAATTCGGACTTGTAAGTGAACACTGCAAAGTTGTATATATCTGGGCGGTGAGCTTTTGGTTCACTTGTATGTCCTGTCGCGCCCGCTAAGTCATGAGCCGTAGCGATGAATCGTTCGGCCCTCGGTTCCCTATGGCCCATATCGTAGGTCATAGAGCCTCTGCACGCGTAGGTACCATAAGGATTGTCAGGGGGTAAGCTGCTAACAACCCGCAGCGCAGAGGGTGAACAGCTCATGCACGCTTAGGGAGATGCCCAGGACAGAACCCTTTTCCGAGAGGCTCGATCGTGGCGTGACTGAGGCCTGTGGAGTCCGTTCCTGCAGACGCTGGGCGTAAAGCCATGCTGCTTGTAGAGTCGTCGACCGTATCGTGGTCGTATACAGATTCTGGGCACATAACCTCATGACTTTCGACAGAAACGACGTTTCCCGTTTAATGGGGAGACGTTGTTTGAGAGGCTTTATCGATATGATCATAGCGTATGGGGTACCTACTTCCATGCGCTATGAAATCGGTAGGCCAGATTCGAAAGCTTCCGATTATAGCCAGGCTGTTTGGAGGGAAACACTATAGTACGTTTTTGGAGAGGTCATCGAACACTATGGGAGTGTTTTGGAGAGGTCACCGGATGTCGTTTAACTCTTAGTCGTGGGTGTTGAACGCCATATGCGCGTTGTGGGGTTTTGAACGATGTATGGAAAAACAAGGTACCTTTATTCATTCTTGATAAAGACACAGTACATGATTACTTTTTCACTTCTAGCGCCCCTGAGGGCCAACAACTTCTATATGTAGATGCGGAGGGGGTCGGCGCTAGTCATCGCTTGTTCTGCCTCCCTTAGTTTCTTTGCGGCGTGTTTGTCGTTGGAGTTGGAGTTGTATGTGTCTTGGGCGCGGTTCTTCCCGAGGGTGCTGATCGTCTGTTGCTCGCATTCGTAAGCTATCTTCAGGTGGGTGCGGAGGCTGAGGATGCCTTGTAGTGTCGGGATCTTCAACACCATGTACATGTAATGTGGGACTGTCATAAGCTTGGCAAGTGCCGGGCGGCCAAGGATCGCGTGGTACGCTGTTTCGAAGTCGGCGATGATGAAGTTGATGTTTTCTACTCTGATGTGATCCTGGTCGCCGAACTGCACTGGTAAGGTGATCTGTCTGGGTCGGAGATCTCTGTTTCGGAGGTCCTCTACTCGTAGAACATTGGAGAAGATAGCGATGGCTTCCGGGTCAGAGATCTCTGTTATGCTCAGGCGCTTGTCGGAGAAGAAACGCCTCATGTATTCTCGGAGGCTCTCGTTATTTCTCTGGCACACGGTCTCCAGGTCATAACGTGTAACTGGCTAGATACATGTAGCTTTGTATGTTTCGATGAAGATTTCCTTGAGGTCTTCCCAACTGTCGATGGTGTCTTTCGGGATCTTTTGGAGCCAGCTGATGGTGGAGGTCGATAACATTACCGGTAAGTAATTGGCCATCACGTCCTGGTCTCCTCCAGCGGCGTGTACGGCAATCTCGTACGTGGACGCCCATTGTTCCGGATCTGCCTTGCCGTCGTATTTCTCCACTGACGTCACTCTGAAATTCTGGGGCCAGCGGATGGCGCGTAGGCGAGCTGAGAAGAGGCGTAGTCCCCCAGTAGCTCGGGGTGCTGGCGCTCGATTGCGTCTGGGGTTGTGATACTCGTCGTCGTCATACCTCGGTGATTTTCGTCGGTGTCGTCTCGGAGGGCTCCAGCGTGGTGGAGTTGGTGACTGATCACGCCGGATCCTGCGTCCTCTATGTCATCGTACCGAGGTGGCCTCTGTCTTCGGTCCCTCGGAGGGCTCCGGCACACAGGTTCCGGTGTTCGACCGCGGTGGGCCTCGTCGTGGTCTTCCCCGTCGCATCTTGGAGATCCTCGTTGGTGCTCCCTTGGAGGGCTTCATGAGTGGTTCCTGCTATGGGACTGACCGGAGAACTCGAGCACTCGCTGCTTCCTTTTTACCTGGACCAAGGCCGCCTTGATGTGGGTGTCTATCTTCTCGACTAGGGGTGTGCCTTGGAACTTCGATAGCTCGCAAGTGGTTACCGCTAGGTTGGTGCTGGGGGGTTGAATACACCGGAACGTCGCCCATCATCTTGAACTCATACTGGAGATTGCGCCGTGGGGGATGGCCGTGATTCCTCTAATCCTGCTCGCGCTGTTCTCGTGCAATGCGTTCTTGCTCGAGACACTCCTGGTTGCGCCTTTCTTGCTTGTGGCGTTCATCGTCGCACCTCTGCGCGCGGTCAGTGTTGCGCTGCTCCCTTGCGGTGCGCTCGACATCTGCTTCGTTGTCGGGGGCGACACTATCGGCGGAAACTTAAAATATCATCCCACCGAAGCCTGGAGGGAACTCTAGGAAGCTGTCGGTCGATCTGGAAGAGCTCGCGACTTCGGTACCTGCGCTGGTGGTCGAACCTGGGGAGGTGGTACCATCGAGAGACACTACCTACTCGGAGTCGTTGTCGATTACGAAGATGATGACAGTGTTCATGACGGGGGTGCCGAGATCCGGTCGAAGACCGATCGGGATATCTGGCGCTGAAAGAGTGTCGCCTGATTCCTGAGCCCGTGAGGCATCATTGGAAGGAGGTGGACACCTCTGGTCGCCACAGTCGTCGCCTTCGTGGTTCGGTGACTGCGTGGTCGGCGGTCGTGATGGCCGGGGAGTCGGCGACGTACCGCCTGAATGAGGTCGATGCACCGGTGATGCTGGCATTGGAGTGGTCGATGGCGTCGACTAGATCGTCGACGCTCATCTTAATTCGTGGGTGATGTATCGGCGTGGTGGGACGGCGCGCGAGTGGTGGCGTATCTGCCCCTCGCGAAGTAGATCCGACGGTCCAGGAGATGGATCCGATCTGGAGTACGGTGTTGGCCGTCGGCAGGACCATCGAATCCGGGAAGGTAACCGCTTGACGAGCCATGAAGTCGATGCACACACCCCCTACCTGGTGCGCCAATTGTCGACGAAATACGCGTCGCAATCTACCTAGGGGGTACCCTACGGTAGTAGATTGTAGGCAGAGGTGTGGCGACGGCGATCAAGCGTAACACAGAGAGCGTAGACACGGCGATTTAGACAGGTTCGGGCCGGCAAATCACCGTAATACCCTACGTCCTGTGTTTTGGTGGCTAGATTGAGACGATTATTAGGTTACAAGACCCATAATGCGATCTAGGGGGTTGTAGAGGGATCGTTTTGGAGGGGGTCCCTGCTCGCCTTATGTTGCCGGGGAGCAGAGTTATAGTTTCCATATCCTAACAGATTACGATCGGCCCCTATAGGTAAGGGATCCGAGCCTGTCCTCTAGGATTCTTCTTGGCAAGCAAGGCTTCTTCGGAGCCCTTGGCGAGCACGACGGGCTTGGTCGTGTACCGCAAGGCCTCGTGGGCTGGGCCGTCGTCTGGTCGGCAGGCCCATAAGGTCCCTGGGGATATGCCGAGGTAATATCCCCAACAATATGTATGAATGATAAAGGATACAAGGCTATACCAAGGCAATCTCTAGATAGGATTTGGAATCCAAACGGAAAGCTTGACTCTTTAGATCTAACTTAGCTACCAATTCCTGTGAATATTGGTGTAGGGAGCTCTAAGGTTGAATGATCTCTAGTTTTCTTCACATGTTAGAGGCATGCCTTCGAGAGGAGACTGGTGCCCCTTTTATAAGGGGCACCAGGAATCCTGTGGGCCCATAAATCCATGGTAAAACATTATCTCCTCCCTTGATACGAACCAACCTTGATCTACAACGAAGATGGACTCCCAAAGGCGATGGAAACCATCATATGAAGTGGAGGTTGATTGGTGGGGCCCTTGGCCTGGCCAACCTATAGGTGGGGCCTGGTCTCATTCAGCTCGATCTTTGTTGATCTCTCATGGATGGTGGATTAGGGGTCCTTGAAAGGATCAAGATGCCCAAGAGGGGGGGGGTGAATTGGGCTCTTTTAAATTTCTAAGCAATATTAAAACCTATCAAGAGACAATTAACCCTCTAGTGCTTTCCCAAGTGTGTCCTAGCTAAACAAGCAAGACATGGCAATGAAAGCGGTAAAGCCCTATGCAATTCTAGTCAAGCAACACAAAGGTAATGCAGAAAGTAATGCTTGAAGGTAATTGCAATAAGTAAGGAGAAGGGAGTAAGCAAGTTGACATGATGACGTTTTGCTGAGGTATCGAGGAGTCGACACTCCCCCTAGTCCTCATTGGAGCACCACGCATGGTATCGCTCCCCCTTAGTCCGTGCAAGGACTAAGTGCTCTCTACGGGCTGATTCTTCGCCACTCCGGCTCGGTGAATCGCCCCCAACCGATCACAATCGAACTTGGGTCATCCACAAGGAACACCACCGGATGATCACCAAGCAAACCTCTGCGAATCCGTCTAGGTGATGTCGATCACCAAGAGTAACAAGCACTAACTCTCACTTGACCAAGGCTAGTCTAGTGAATGAATGGATGCACACTTGCTAATTCTAAGCAACTAGTGAGAATCAACACATGGAATGGCAATTCACTATCTCATTAGGGCTCTTGCACTTCTTGCACTCTCACAAGTAAGTCTCAGCAATTGGAATGGGCAAGACTGCTCTCATGGGGCTGGTGGAGGAGTATAAATACCCCTCAAGACAAACCCCAACCGTTAGGCACAACTTGTGCCTTTCTGCGTCACTCCGGACATTGCTGCATAGTGGGATCCGGACCATCAAGCATGCGTCCGGACCCCCTCAACTCTCTAAACTCAGCACTGAAACACAGGCCGTCCGGACGCTAAATGCAGTCCAGACGCGCACCTCCGGACGGCGTCCGAATCGATTTCTCCTCTCTGGAACTCTCTGTGTAGGGTCCGGACTCTACTCATAGTCCGGACTCTACACTCCGGACTGCGTCTGGATCAAAACAACCAAACTGGAGCTCTCTGGATAGGGTCCGGACTCTATAGCGTGTCCGGACCCAACACTGTTCATAGCGTCCGGACGCTCTGAGGCACGCAGAGAAAACCCTAGGGCCCGAACGCAGAACCTATGGTCCGGACCTGGGGTTAAACTTGCGTCCGGAGCTCTTTCTTAAGCTGAAACGGCACACTTCCAAAATGGAAGTTGCTCTACAAGGTCCAAGGACTATTTCTAAAGCTTCCTAGTGCTAGTATTACAAGTGTGCACCACACCTAATCACTAAGCCTCTCCTAGGTCAAGCTACTAGATAGAACCCCTCTTAATAGTACGGTAAAGGAAAAATAAAGGTGCTAAACTACTCTAAGTGTCTCTCAACTCCTCATGACACTTAGACCTAGTCTATGCTTCAACCTTGTCGCCAATCCTTTGAAAACTGAAACGATTCCATTAAGGGGCACGCCAATCAACCATCCATTACCATGACCTAACTTTCTTATTGCCTCTGCAAAACACACGTTAGTCATAGTAATCTTGCATTATCGTTAATCACCGAAACACGAGGGGCCTAGATGCTTTCAATCTCCCCCTTTTCGGTGATTGACGACAATACGCCATAGAGTATGATAAGAGATTTTTATTTTAGGTTTTCAAGTGACTTGGTTTATCTAAGCATGGGTTAGTGAATAGGAGTGAAAACAACATGCTCAAATAATCCAAGCCACAACATGTACTGAGGATATGAATTTAGAGGAAGTACTTGATATATGCTTAACACGGGTATATATCCAAGTAAAGCACGGAAGCATATCAAAGGCCAAAAGCATGTGACATAAGATATATGTGTGAACCACAAATGTCACAAGCAAGTGTATCATCACACAAAAGCATATGCAAGATATGGTAAACAATTTGCATGAGTACAAGAGAAGTAAGCACATCAAAAGATCCAAATCTCTCTCTCAACTCCCCCTATCACTAGCATACTATCACTCTCTCCCCCTTTGGCGACAAAGCACAAAAAACTATGCGTCGGGCGAAGGAGGAGCAGCCGGGTCACGAGCACGAGCACGAGCACGGAAGTTGAACTGGTCGTAGTCAGAGTCTGGACTCGAGTCACCGTCGCCCGAACCAGCAGTAGCTGGAGCTGTCTCTGGAGCGGTGGCCACAAAAGTAGAAGTTGTAGCATCGTCCACTGACTCTGCGTGTGCATCTGACGGCTGGGTCTCCGGAACCACTTACTCTGTCTGTGCCGGTGCCTCTGTACTAGGCAAGTCTGAAGCAGGAGCTGGCACTGAAGAAGCGGCCTCTGACTCAGAAGCAGGGACTGTGAGGGGTGTCTCTAACACTGGAGGCTCAACTGCCTAGACCCCTGCAGTAGTAGTGTCTATAGTAGGCAGGTCCTGAGGTGCAAGCTCCGACGAAGCCACTGAGGAGGGAAAGGTACCTCCAGTCTGTGGAACGGGCTCCGGCGGAGAGGGCTGGTAGTTGGTAGGACTAGCAAGGCCGGTGAGGGCACTGTAGCTAGCGGAGAAAGCAGGAGCTGAACAATCCAAGCTGGCAGACGCTGAGTATGGGGTAAACCCCGTAGTGATCGGAGAAAACTGCATCGTCTGCCCCACGGTGTCAAACCAATGACTAACCTGTCTGATCGGAGACTGAAAGTGTCCTAAAGGACTCACACTCTGAGGTACACAAGAGGACGGTCTAGCTGGAGTGGGAGTCGTTGGTCGAGACTGTCTAGGCGGTGTAGCTGGCCGACCCCCGTAAGGTGAAAACGAGGACGAGGGGGCTGGGTGCTGGATGTAGTAGGGCACACCAGGTGTAACGATCTCATTTTCCTTGATGGGAAAATCTACAGATGCGAATTATAATACAATAGTCTCGAAGATCATCCCATCACATTATCAAATTACAGCCGATAATCAATGTCATACACGAATTCTGAATTTCAAGAGTACATTATGAGTCTAATTATTTATTACATCGTCACCTGGGCGGAATCACATGAGCACGCAACATGTAGAACAGCGAACGGAAGCGCATATCTTCAGCATCTCCGACTTGAGCGCAGCACGAAACCCTACTCCTCCGGGTCGACGTCCTCGAACTCGTCCTCCGGCTCATCACCTAAACCAAAATCTTTCAGTACGATTTGTACTAGCCACTGGCTCCCAACCTATGCTTTGCTTTTGCTTTGTGGAAAGTGGTATGCAAGGGGTAGAAAAGAGAACTATATTTGGCTGTGGTTTTCCTATGCAGGTTTATTAAGTAATAAAGTAATAATAAGTTGTATATCAAGTTTTAACACATTTCCCACACATGCATCCCATCCACACACATCTCACTCTCTAGGCAACAAGACGACTCCCTCTCGTCCTTGCCTCAGCGGCTCACAGCCGGATCTTACAAAACCCAGGGGGGAGAGAAGAAAAGACTCATCTCACTACTCAAGAGAAGCGTAGGTCAAGGGAATGTCCATCTCTGGGGACACGGCTATACGTATAGCTCGATCAACTCTGCAGAGTGTGTGCACCTGTACCCACAATATCACCATCATCGACTGTGGCCACAGTCTAGGCTGACAACGGGCTATCTCCCGATCCGGAACCATACCATCCTGCCACTCAGCCCTGGGGCTCCCCGGCGCATCGGCAAACTGAGACTGGGAGACGCAGCACCTGGCCACCATGGTACTATGCATCTAGGATGGTACGGGTCTTAACACTGGTACCACCCACCCTATCACCTAACAACCTAGCAGTAATGGCATCGCCCAAACCGATAGACATCCCCGCCCATCAGGGACGAGTGGTGTGCACGAAGGTTCCCAAGGTTCCGGTCCACTTGATATCAGGTCCTAGGTGGGATCAGACAGGTGAACTCCTCAAATCGGGGTACTCCCCCATACCATCACAACACCACTATCCTGGGGCTCGCCCCGAGATCTCCTCAGATCACATGTACCCGCCATAGGTACCTCACGTGGGGATGCCCAGGTCACACCCCCAGCAAGACTCGTCATCCGGACTTGCCGTAGAACCTGCCCGATCGACTCAACCCTTACCACACAGCCAAGACACATGCCAAGATCTCCCTAGTTGTTATTATAACATTTAGTGGCACACCGTGCCTAATCCACAGACAAGCAAGTGCTCTAAACAGCATCAAGGTAAAAGCATGAATAGAGCATGTGACATGGTAATATAAGCGGTGTCTAACCTATAAGCGGGTGTGCAGGGGTAAGGTTGCGACAAGGTAACGACTTTTCAAGCAATCTACCATGCAACCTATTTAGAGCATTTGCATAAAATAAAGCACTAGCAATCTACTCAAGATCATGATATGGCTAATGGGTGCTACGAGAGGGGTGGGACGTGGCACCTGTCCAGTCGTCGCCGGCGTCCTCTGTGTAGTCTGGGTCCTCCTCCTCAACGGTCGGCTCCTCCGGGTCTAAATCGTAACACAACCCACGACTTAGATAATTCTACAGATAATCACAAAGATGCAATAGAGAGCGATAAGACCCAAAATCACTCAAATACAGGCCTAAAACCTAGGATTTGGTTTTAGAAAGATTTGGACACCATGTTTATATTTTTCCAAAATGAAATGCATTTTCTAGAAATTTTTCTAAGCCATTGTGACGTGGGATTGCTGGTGTTTTCTAAGCCATTTCCACGTAGGGATAGGGTTTGGGCTGGCTGAATGGCTTTCTGGCTTAGTGGCAGAGTCGTGGGCTTGCTAGTGTTTTTTGGCATGCTATGTGTGTGCGTGTGTGTAGATGCAGGGGCTCGGAAGCAGTGGCGGCGGCGCGGGCGGTGCCGACACGACGGTGCCTGGCTTGACCTGCCTCCAGGTGGTCGGCGCGCGGTGGAGCGCGCATGTCGCGACGAGGCTCGCGCTGCGGCAGAACGACGGCGTCGTGGCGAGGGACGTGGTCAGCGGAAGGGCTAGACGTGGCTGCTGCAGTGCGGATCCCGCGCGGCGTCGCGCACGGTGGGCTCGGAGGCGTGGGCCGACAGGCAGCTGTGGTGCGCACGGCATCATGGCGACACGCGCTATGGTTCTTTGCGACAGCGAGGCGGGGTTGCTCCGATTCATGCGGCTAGCAAGACGAGGACACCTAGGACTCCTATCCGTGCGGTGGTCAGGTGCGGGCGATAACGGCGTGGCTCGACAGCCCTCCCTTGACGTGTGGGGGAACGCGGGCGACAAGCCTCGGCATGGCGGCGGCGGCGGGGCTCTGTGGTCGGGGCGCTGGGAGGGTCCTCGGGTTCTGCCGACTCCGCGGCTAGGCGTGCGAGGCTGCGGCGCTGCTTGACAGCCTGTCCTCGGCGAACGAGGTGACCGGAGCGCAGCGGAACAACCGCGAGATGGCTGTGCTTGCGGAGCTCGGTCGCGCCAGCGAGGCGAACGTGGCCGGCTAGGCTCGGTGCCTTTCGGTGGATGTGGGTCCGTGTTCGTGGATGCCCTGGGGTCGGTGGAAGTCTCGGTGGGGTCGGTTCAAGCTCTAGGTTCATGGCGCGGGGTGAACGTGACCTCGCCACAGCCGGGTCTGGCCATGGCGAGCGTGATCAGCGCGGAGGGGTGTGGCATGGTCGGGTGACTCACCATCGGTGGCGGTGAAGAGAGGCTGGCGGTGAAGTGGCTAGTCGGTGCGTTGCTGTGCCATGCCGAGCCGCTACGCCGACGTAGCCGACATCGCGGTTCTCCCTCCGGCGAGCTCGGGCGGCGACACCGCGGGCGGATCCTCCTTCTTCTTCCCCTCCTTCCTCTTCTCCCTTCTCTCTCACTACGACTCGGTGCAGGCATGGCCACTGGTGGCGGCGGTGGCTATGGAGAGGCGCGGCGCGAGGGCTCTGCCTCCTTCTTATAGGGTAGCTCAGCCAGGGGCGCCGATGGATGGCTAGGACGGAGCAGGTTTGAATGGAGGGCGGATATAGGGTGTCTGGTTAGGGTTTTGGGGGAGCGGGGGCGGACGCGGACGTTGGGGCGCTCCCAATTTCGAATGCCGTAGGTCAAAATAGCTCTGCCGCGACGTCTTCATGGCAGGCGGGCTTGGCGCCGAGCGGGGGCGGTTGCAAGGGGAGGTGCGATGTGCGGGCACTTCGGCGGTTTCCAGGTGGGGCCCCGCAAATGTGGATGGAGGCGGCACCGGCGCTGCTCTGCTCCTTTTGCTCTGCCGCGGGAAAACGCAGAGGAGCGGGTGAGAAAGGTGGGAGGAAGGGGATGACATGCGGGTCCCATGGGGCCACTCGTCAGAGTGGTTGAGAGAGAGGGGTGCGGGTTGCCGCTGTTGGTGGGCCGCGCGGGCTGCGCCTGCTGGTTGGCTGGGCCACCAGCTGGTCTGCTTGGGCTGGCAGGCTGTTGGCCAAGCCCTCTCCCTTTCCTATTTCCCTTTTCTCTTTTAATTTCCAAAGCTAAACAAGTTTAGTTGCTTAGTAGTTGACATCAAAAAAAATCCATAAGAAGCAAAGCAGGGTTGAGTTAATTATATGCTATGCAAACTATCATTAGCACTAATGGGATCTACTTGTGCAACTAGGTAGGGTTTCCTACTATGACACACCAACATGGGCTAACTAAGAAAAGTTTTAAAAAGTTGGGATTTTTGTGTGGTTTGAAAACTCGAGTTGTTACAGTCCTTCCCCTCATTGGAATCTCGTCCCGAGATTTTAAGCGAGACGTACCTTTCGAAGAGGTAGGGGTACAACAACCGGAGCACGGACTCCTTCTCCCAAGTGGCTTCACGCTCAGTGTGGTTGCTCCACTGAACATTGCACATGGGTATGGTGGTGGTTCTGGTTTCTTTGGTGGCTCTGTCAAGAATCAGGACCGGGTGTTCCTTGTACTCCAGGGTGTCTTGCAGATCGAGAACCTCTGAGGGGATCTGCTCACTGGGTAGCTTCAAGCACTTACGCAGCTGGGACACGTGGAACACTGGGTGCACACCCGCGAGTTCTTCGGGGAGCTCCACCTTGTAGGCCAACTTGCCAATTCTCTCACAGATGCGGCAAGGTCCCACATACCTTGGTGCTAGTTTCCCTTTTACGTGAAACCGGGAGGTACTCTGAAGTGGTGACACTTTGAGATACACGAAGTCCTCGACTTCAAACTCCAGATCCCTCCTCCTTTTATCAGCATAGCTCTTCTGTCGACCCTGTGCGATCTTTAGGTTCTCTCGCACTTGAGCGACTCCTTCTTCGGCATCCTTGATCTTTGCAAGGCCAAACAAAGATCTTTCTCTGGGTTCAGACCATATCAACGGGGTTCTGCAAGGTCTCCCATATAAGGCCTCGAAAGGAGACATCTTAAGACTAGCCTGAAAGTTGTTGTTGTAGGAGAACTCAGCATGAGGTAAACACTTCTCCCAATCTGAGCCGTATTTTAAGACACAAGCTCGGAGCATGTCCTCCAAGATCTGGTTTACCCTTTCTATCTGACCATCAGTCTGGGGGTGGTACGCCGTGCTATAGTCCAGCTGGGTACCAATAGCTTGGTGAAGTGATTTCCAGAACCGTGACACAAACTGGGTTCCCCGATCGGATACGATGCTGGTGGGTGCCCCATGTAGTCGTAAGATGTTCTCAAGGTACAAATCTGCCAGCTTGTCTGAACGGTAGTCAGTCTTGACTGCAACGAAGTGGGCCACCTTAGTCAAACGGTCGACTATCACCTAGATGGAGTCGTGCCCCTTTTGTGATCGAGGCAATCCGACTATAAAGTCCATAGCAATGCTATCCCACTTCCAGACAGGAATGCCCAGTGGCTTCAAGAGCCCGGTTGGTCTTTGATGCTCGGCTTTGACTCGATTGCAGATATCGCACCGAGCCACATAGCTTGCAATTTCTGCTTTCATGCCCTTCCACCAGAAGTGCCTCTTCAAGTCGGCATACATCTTGACACCCCCTGGGTGGATATAGTACTTGGAATCATGTGCCTCAGACAAGATCTCATCACGCAAAGCTTGATTGGCGGGGACGCAGATCCTCGTCTCGTACCAGATGGTTCCCTGATCATCCACTCTGAACTCTGGGCATTTACCTAGCCCCATCAGATCCCTGATTTCTTGCATTTCGGGCATTTCTGTTGTTGCTGGCGTATCCGATCGGTGAGATCATACTAGATGCGAAGCTCATGCAGCAGGTTCGAGGGTATTATCTCGAGCTAGAGACCCTCCAACTCCCGGTTCAACTCTGGGGGTAGGGCACTTGTGATCATGGTGTGGCAGTAGCTCTTGCGACTTAGGGCATCAGCGACTACGTTGGCTTTCCCGGGATGGTAGAGTATCTCCAAATCGTAGTCCTTGATGAGCTCAAGCCATCTTCATTGCCTCATGTTCAGATCTTCCTGAGTGAAGAAATATTTCAGGCTCTTGTGATTTGTGTAGATCTCGCACTTGTTCCCAATCAGGTAGTGCCTCCAAATCTTCAGAGCGTGCACAACAGCTGCAAGCTCAAGATCGTGGGTCGGGTATCGTTGCTCATGCTCTTCCAGCTGACGGGAGGCATATGCGATAACCCTTGCATGTTGCATCAGGACACAACCTAAGCCTTGCCTCGAAGCATCACAATACACGACAAAGACTTGCCCAATGTCAGGTAGTGCTAGCACGGGACTGGTAGTGAGCTTCGTTTTGAGTCTTTGGAAGCTCTCTTTGCACTCGGGCGCCCACTCAAACTCATTGGTCTTCTTCAAAAAATTGGTCATGGGTTTGGCTATCTTGGAAAAGTTCTCGATGAACCGACGGTAGTATCCCGCCAATCCCAAGAAACTCCTGATATCAGTCACACTGCGGGTTGTTCCCACTCCTTCACAGCCTCAATCTTGGCTGGGTCCACTGCAACTCCCTTGGCGATAAGTACGTGACCCAAGAATGCATCTTCTTCAAGCCAAAACTCGCACTTGCTGAACTTGGCATAGAGCTAATTCTATCCTAGCTTCTCGAGCACAGTTCTGAGGTGATGTTCGTGCTCCTCTGCGGTGGCTGAATAGACTAGGATGTCATCAATGAACACCACCACAAACTTGTCAAGCTCGCTCATGAACACCTTGTTCATCATATTCATGAAGTATGCGGGGCCATTTGTGAGGCCGAAGGACACCACGGTGAACTCATACTGCCCATACCTCGTGACAAAGGCTGTTTTCGGAATGTTCTCGTTCCTAATATTCATCTGGTGGTACCCAGACCGAAGATCAATCTTGGAGAAGAACTTAGCATTCCTAAGCTGGTCCAACAAGTCATATATCCAAGGCAATGGATACTTGTTCTTGACTGTGACCGCATTCAGGTTCTGGTAGTCAATGCACATCCTCATGGAACCATCCTTCTTCTTCACGAACAACGCAGGGGAACCCCAAGGGGAAGCACTCGGCCTAATATACCCCTTCTCTGTTAGCTCCTCTAGCTGCTTCTTCAACTCTCCCAACTCATGTACTGACATGCGGTAAGGCCTCTTAGCGATAGGGCATGTGTCTGGAAGGAGGTCGATCACGAATTCGACATCCCGATCCAGAGGCATTCCCGGCAACTCCTCAGGAAACACATCTGGGTACTTACATACCACTGGCACTTCCCCCAACTCCTTGGCTTCAAGGGTACACAACCTAGAAACAGTCTTCCCCTTGTTGGGCTCACATCGAACCACTTGGCCACTTGGGTGTGTGATCATCACATACCTGGGTGAGCAGGATATCACACCCTTGTGTTGAGTCAACCAATCCATTCCCAGGATAACATCCAATCCTTCAGAGGGTAGTAAGGTAAGTTCGGCTAGAAAGGTGTGTCCCTCAATGGTAATTCTCACATCCTTGCATCTGTGGGTGCATCTGATATTTCCAAAGGGTGAGTGAGTGTCTATGGGTACCTGACGAGGGGTTACTGGGGGACTATACTCCCGTACAAACTTAGTAGAGATATATGAACAAGTAGCTCCTGAATCAAACAACACGGATGCCTTGGCACCGTGTACTAAGAACATACCGTACACCACGTCGGTAGCTTCCTGAGCATCCTCAGTTGTCAAGTGTGTGCGGCAGCCACGGGTAGGTCTAGTAGCTCCCTTGTAGGGGGTGTCCTAAGCCTGCCTAGCGGGGGCCGGTGTCGGTGGAGCGGTCGTCCTTGTGGGGCAGTTAGCAATCCTGTGACCCGGTAGACCACAACCGAAGCAAGTGAAGGGCACACTGCCTGTAGCGGTGGGTGCAGGTGCCTTTCACGTGCTGGTACCTGACGCGGGGTGACTCAGCGGAGGGCGGGCTAGAGCAGGCTGGTGGTAGTTGGCGGTGTGGGTACCACCTCCACAGCTCGAGCCTCGCATGGCTCCCTGAGGAAGACGAGGGCGGGACGGGGGCTGCCCACTCACTCGTGGCCTCTGGCGGACCGAGGAGCGAGAGGTAGCCTCCGCTCTGCGCTTCTTCTCCTTGAAGAACACGTCAGCCTCCAGATGGTCCTTCTCGATCTCCAGCATCTTTTCGATCATCTCCCTCAGGGTGTAACTGGGGCTACCCGAGAGAGCCAGTTTGAGACGAGGGTTCAGTCCCTTGCGGAAGTAGTACATCTTCTTCATTTCAATGTCACTCTCAGAGGGAGCATACCGCATCATGCGAGTGAAGCGGTTCACGTACTCGTGAATCCTCTCAGAGCCCTAAGAGATGTTGCGGAACTCCTCAGCATTGGCCTCCATAGCACCATCAGGAATATGGTACTCACGGAAAGCCTCAGTGAACTCCTCCCAAGAGATGTGAGCAGGGTCAGGGTGGGAGTCACTGAAACTGTCCCACCATGCACGTGCTGCGCCAGTGAGCTGGTGAGCTGTGACCCCAATGCACTCCTCGTCGGAGCAAGTGGTAAGGTCCAGCTTTTTCTCGATCTCCCGCAGCCAATCCTCGGCGGCAATGGGATTGCTGTTAGTGCCGTCGAAGGTAGGCGGCCTCAGCTTGAGGAACCCTTCCAGCTTCCTCTGGAAGTCGTTTTGGAAACCTCCATTGCGCCTAACCATGTTCTCAGCGAGGGCCTCCATGATGCAGGTCTGGTGGTCCATCACCTCAGCTAGAAGCGGGGGAGGTGGCGGTGGTGTGTCTGCTCCAGCCTGAGCATCCTCAGGTGGTGGAGGGGAAGGTGGTGGTGGAAGGTCCTCTCGAGGTGGGGTAGGAGCACGGGGCGTCTCCTCGTTGAGGATGAGAGGGATGGCTCCCACACGTCCATGACCACGACCGCGAGCGCGACCACGTGCAGCCGGTGCGGGGGAAGGGGAACGACGACCCAAACGTTCAGAACGGCGAGTTGACATCTTTCTGTAAGATATAAGGGTTAGGTGATTGTGCATTGATTTATTATTTAGTTATAGTAATTAACTAGCGATACACTCAAGCAAAGAACCATAACAACCATAAAATGCGATAACAAGCAAGCATCCATTACATGAGTTCATTACATGGTGACAACCCCAGCAGCTACGCTAGAAGATTCGCGAGAACGCTCTACACGCAGGTAGGATCAAAAGGTGGACAATCTACTCTACTCTATGAGTGAGTCATGTCTCACGGTCATGTAGGACCAACTCGGCTCTACTGCTCCTACATTATTCATGAAACATGGGTGGACTAGACTGAGTAGCTGATATCCTTGCTGTCGATGGAGGGGGACTCTGGCTGGTCCATCGTCGCGATCTGCTCAGGGGTCTTGTGGAGATGCGAGACGTACTCCACGGCGTAGAGAAACTCCTCCGTCGGCGGTGGGTAGAGGTACCCGTCCGTGGGACACGCCATCAGGTTGAGGCGGGTAGGTGGTAGAATGAACTCCTCCTTGCGGACCTCCTTGTGGTACTTTGCTGGCAGCATTGTCTGCAGCTCCTTGTACTCCTGGACGCGTCTGGCGTCGAATTTCACCCAGCCCTCCAGAGCCCTGTCCACCTTCTCCTTGACAAACTCGGTAAGCTTCATGGAGGCCATCAGGTGCTCCGTGTTGTATGTGGCATTGCTGCGCACCATTATCAACTCCTGTTGTGCTAGGTTGCGTTGGGCCTGTAGACTCATCTGGCCGAACCCGAATCGCTTTTCCTTCTCGTGGTAGCTGGCCAAGGCATCATTCTTCTCATCGAGGACCCTCTAGAGCTCAAACACCTTATTGTCCAGGTAGTCGTTCCTCAGCCTGAGATCGTCTGCCTTGTCCTGCAGATCCTTGATCTCTCTCTCGTACGCCTTCGCACGGAACGCGAAAGTGCACTCACGACGCCCAAGCTCCTGTTGTGGCTCGAGGATCGTCTTCTACATGTCTTTCCTCTTCTGCGCCTCCTTCAGGAATGCCTCGTCCGCATCGAAGAGCATGTTGCGGTAGAGGCGGTTCCTATGCTCCACCTCCAGAATGTACCGATCCTGGTACATGATGTACCGCCCGGACATGCGGATGCAAGGGTCCACCTTGGCGGTAGTAGCACGGTCGGTGTCGGTGAGCGGCAGCCAAACGCGCTTGGAGAGGTCCAAGGAACGTGGGAGGAGGCGGAAGCTTCCGTCCTTGAGGCGCTCGTACGCGTCTCGCATCACGTGGCGGAGTGTCATGTGGGAGACGGACTCCACACAGGCATCGATGGAGGTCTCCAACTCCACCTCAGTGAAGGCCTGCAGCTCCAGCACCGTCTCACTCGCGGGAACCATGAGGGAGACCACTGTAGGAAAACGAGGTTGCTACTCTAGCCGGAAAACAAAACTTTTCGACCTCATAAACCAGGATCTACTGCTAGTTACAGGTTACAGGATTACCACTAGACGCGCAGGTGCAGCGGAAGACGACTTGATGTAGTCGTGCGCGTCGCAGCAGGCAGTGCAGTTGCGTGGTCGTCCGTCTCAACGTCCCCTTCGTGCGGTTCGTCCTTGTGCTCCAGATGCAGCACCTCCGAGGAATCCCACACGTGCAGGGAGGAAGCGTTGCGCCTCCGGACTGCTAGGTCCGCGAGGAGCAAAAGGCGCGAGCGTGGGGAGGCGACGGCGGCTGCCTAAAGGCGTGGATCAATTCGCCCCGCGCCCACCCCTTGCTTATATAGGCGTCCTAACGAGCTCCCACGGTGGAGGCCCATTAGAAACCCTAAACCTAGTCTAATTCGGGTCCAACCCGAATTAGGCTTCCAGCCCCTTAAGCGTGCGACCCTATGGGCTCACGCATACATAGACATGGCCCAAGTACTCTTACTCGACCAATAGTTGATAGCGGCCTCTAGCAAGGCGTGTCAACTCCTATGCATACGCTATGATCATATCAGACGAACCACTATGACTATGTACAAGTTATTCCCTTTGCCACTCGATATATGGTTCAACTCGTGGGTTAACACTTAACCCAAGCACGGCCATGCATTTGTTGATCCAATCACATGAGTGATCCAGTGATATCTCTCTCACGAAGAGAGGGGCAAATTCCATATTGATTGTCTATGTCTCACAGCATATTTCCCGACCACCCAAGGGCCACCTTTATAACTACCCAATTACAGAGTAGCGTTTGATAGTCTCTAAGTAGATCGTTTCACATTTTGAGTACATACCACAATCTCAGGTCTAAGGACATAATGTACATGACATGAATAGAGACTTTCTCTTGTTGGGTCAGTCCAGCCTACATGTCTCACATGTGCCCACATTATTAGTTCGACATCTCCATGTCTATGACTTGTGAAACATAGCCATCAACTAATACATGTGCTGGTCTAATATTCAAGTGTGCTCTTACAAGAATGCCGACCAGGGACAACTTTTAGAATAACCATTCAGGTAATTGAGTTCCACAAACAATTCACATAATCGTCAATCAATACTAGTTGTCTATAATGGATATTCTCAGAACACTTTATTAATCATGGATACAACCGGAATATAATCATCTACATGATTAGCTCTAGGGCATATTCCAACAACCACCATGTGGCCCTCCAGACCACCATCCGACGAGGGCTTGCCTCAGCAAACGTACACGAGGCTCTCAGCTGCAACGCCCAACTCAGCAAGCACCTCGCGAAGGACAAGGGCGAAACCCCCGTGGATAGTCCCGTCGATCGGAAGGTTGACAGAGTCGTAGTGCAGGGGACCGAGGGGTGCGTACTGAGCAAGGCCTTCCATCTGCATGGATTACAAGGTTGGGTTAGAAGACAGTTCATAAAAGGTAAGCCATGCATAAAAAGATGCAGGGTCGGTAACATGACCGAAAAGATATTTTCTTTTACTGTGTTATGGGTTGTCCAATCCTAAGGGTTTCGTCCTAGGGTCAAGTTTGGCTTTGATACCAACTGTAACGATCTCGATTTTCCTCGAAGGGAAAATCCATAGATGTGAATTATAACACGATAGTCTCGAAGATCATCCCATCGCATTATCAAATTACAGCCGATAATCAATGTCATACACGAATTCTGAATTTAAAGAGTACATTATGAGTCTAATTATTTATTACATTGCCACCTGGGCGAATCACATGAGCACGCAACATGTAGAATAGCGAAGGGAAGCGTAGATCTTCAGCATCTCCGACTTGAGCGCAGCACAAAACCCTACTCCTCTGGGTCGACGTCCTCGAACTCATCCTCCGGCTCATCACCTAAACCAAAATCTTCCAGTACGATTTGTACTGGCCACTGGCTCCCACCCTATGCTTTGCTTTTGCTTTGTGGAAAGTGGTATGCAAGTTGTAGAAAAGAGAACTACATTTGGTTGTGGTTTTCCTATGCAGGTTTATTAAGTAATAAAGTAATAATAAATTGTATATCAAGTTTTAACACATTTCACACACATCCATCCCATCCACACACATCTCACTCTCTAGGCGACAAGACGACTCCATATCGTCCTTGCCCTAGCGGCTCATAGCCGGATCTTACAAAACCCACGGGGAGAGAAGAAAGAACTCATCTCACTACTCAAGAGAAGCGTAGTTCAAGGGAATGTCCATCTCCGGGGACACGACCATACGTATAGATCGATCAACTCTGCAGAGTGTGTGCACCTGTACCCAAACGATCACCATCATCAACTATGACCGCAGTTTAGGCTGACAACGGGCTATCCCCCGATCCGGAACGATACCATCCTGCCACTCAGCCCTGGGGCTCCCTGGCGCACCGACAAACTGAGACTGGGAGACGCAGCACTTGGCCACCGAGGTACTGCGCATCTAGGATGGTACGGGTCTCAACACCGGTACCACCCACCCTATCACCTAACAACCTGGCAGTAATGGCATCGCCCAAACCAATAGACATCCGTACCCCGCCCATCAGGGACGAGTGGTGTGCACGAAGGTTCCCAAGGTTCCGGTCCACTTGATATCAGGTCCTAGGTGTGATCAGACAGGTCATCTCCTCAAATCGGGGTACTCCCCCGTGCCATCACAGCACCACTATCCCAGGGCTCTCCCCGGGATCTCCTCAGATCACATGTACCCGCCACAGGTACCTCACGTGGGGATGCCCAGGTCACACCCCTGGCAAGACTCGTCATCCGGACTCGTCGTAGAACCTGCCCAATCGACTCGACCCTTACCACACACCCAAGATCTCCCCAGTTGTTATTATAACATTTAGTGGAACACCGTTCCTAATCCACGCACAAACAAGTCCTCTAAACAACATCAAGGTAAAAGCATGAATAGAGCATGTGGCATGGTAATATAAGCGGGTGTGCAGGGGTAAGGTTGCGATAAGGTAACGGCTTTTCAAGCAATCTACCATGCAACCTATTCAGAGCATTTGCATAAAATAAAGCACTAGCAATCTACTCAAGACCATGATATGGCTAATGGGTGCTACGAGAGGGGTGGGACGTGGCACCTGTCCAGTCGCCGTCGGTATCCTCTGTGTAGTCTGGGTCCTCCTCCTCAACGGTCGGCTCCTCCGGGTCTAAATCGTAACACAACCCACGACTTAGACAATTCTACGGATAGTCACAAAGATGCAATAGAGAACGATAAGACCCAAAATCACTCAAACACAGGCCTAAAACCTAGGGTTTGGTTTTAGAAAGATTTGGACACCAAGTTTATGTTTTTCCAAAATAAAATGCATTTTCTAGGAATGTTTCTAAGCCATTTCCAAGTAGAACAAAAGGAAAAAGGGTAGGGATAGGGTTTGGGCCTGCTGAATGGCTTTCAGGCTCGGTGGCAGAGTCCTGGGCTTGCTGGTGTTTTTGGCCTGCTTCGGCTGGGCCAAGCTGGCGCCCGGAGGCCTGTGGGGCACAGGCCCACTCCTTCCTCCTTTCCCCCTTTCTCTCCCTTTGGGCCGGCCGGCGCTTGAAGCCCACTGCTTCTCCTTCTGCTGGCCCACAAAGCAAGGGGGTTGGTTCACGGCGGACTGAGTCCACCAGTTCACCTCCGTCTCCCTCTACGCTCCTTGGTCCATGGTGGACTCGGCACCGGCACCCATCACGCGGCGGTGGATGGCTCGCTCTTCCTTCCGTCGCGCGGACTCCTCTGCTTAGCTCGGGCGCGTGCATGCTATGTGCGTGCGTGTGTGCATACATAGGGGCTCAGCAGCGGTGACGGCGGCGCGGGCGGTGCAGACACGACGGTGCCCGGCTTGAGCTGCCTCCAGGTGGTCGGCGCGTGGTGGAGCGCACATGTCGCGACGAGGCTCGCGTTGTGGCAGAATGACGGCGTCACGGCGAGGGACGTCATCAGCGGAAGGGCTAGACGTGGCTCCTACCGTGCGGATCGCGCGCGGCGTCGCGCACGGCGGGCTCGGAGGCGTGGGCTGACAGGCAGCTGCGGTGCACACGACATCACGGCGACACGCGCTGTGGTTCTTTACGACGGCGAGGCGGGGTTGCTCTGATTCACGCGGCTAGCAAGACGAGGACACCTAGGACTCCTATCCGAGCGGCGGTTGGGTGCAGGCGATAACGGCGTGGCTCGACGGCCCTCCCTCGGCGAGCGAGGCGGCCGGAGTAGTGGGGGAACGCGGGCGACAAGCCTCGGCATGGCGGCGGTGGTGGGGCTCTGTGGTCGGGGTGCTGGGAGGGTCCTTGGGTTCTGCCGACTCCGCGGCTAGGAGTGCGAGGCTGTGGCGCTGCTTGACATGGCTGTGCTTGCGGAGCTCGGCCGCGCCGGCAAGGCGAACGTGGCCGGCTCGGCTCGGGGCCTTTTGGTGGATGTGGGTGCGTGTTCGTGGATGCTCTGGGGTCAGTGGAAGTCTCGGCGGGGTCGGTTCAAGCTCTAGGTTCATGGCGCAGGGTGAACTTGTGTTGACACCGTTTTTCGGCACGTGGCAAATGAGCTAAGGCTTATGTTGATCGGCAACCGTTTTCAATCGGCATTGGAAAGACATAGGTCAGTATTGCCGATGGGAGTGTGCTATGAGAAAACTAAGTGTGTTGCCGATGGAAGCTGGAGGTTTCGGATGTTGCCGATAGGAATTGAATGGCTATCGCCAGAACTATAGAAGCCGATTGCTGATGTTGCCGATGCCGATTGCTGATAGGGATTGATTGGTGAAGACAAGCCACTAGTACAAGGTTGCCGATCGGGAAGTATTGCCGATGCCGATGGGCATGAAGTGCTGATGAGCGCAGGGTGACTTAGCATTTGATATCAGCAGAGGATTACCGGTGGTCAAAGAAGGAAATCGCGGATTGAAGGAGTCTGTCGATGGAAAGTTTTCATCGAGGGAAAGACATAAGGAAACTGGTGATTTTATACCAGTATTATTATAGCAGTTTGAGTCCGACTCTTGCATTAGTCGTTTGTTTTCCTTTAAAATATGTGTGTTTGTTTAGGAAAATAATATTGTTGTTTTAGATCCGACTCCTGCGCGGGTCAAGTTTCCTTAAAGTTAGGAGTTTGTTTTAGGAAAGATACGGGTCGTGTCTTTGTACAACTCTCCATGCGGGAGTATAAATATGTGCCCAAGGGCTGCGTGTAAAAGATCAATCCAATATCAATCAAATCAATTTACTCTTATTCTACTTTTATCGCAATTTACCCTTTATTGCATTAGTTTTAGCTTATCAATGAGTTCTTCAAGCTTCGACGGGTTGCATCACATTGATCTCCGTCAAACCCTTGTAAGTTCCACGTGGGAGTACCTCTGAGCTTTGACATCCGGGCGCATCGCTGTTGTCTCGTTTAGCTCTGCTCTAGTTATCCTGATCAAGCCTCAATCTTGGCATCCGGGCGTATCGCCGTTGTCTCGATTGAATCTTGTTCTAGTTATCGTCCTTGTCGATTAACTGGTCAAATCGACTGGCACGCCTCCGTATATCGAATTTCGGGTATAAGCCCGAGGTGTTCGCAGATCCTGACGCTTTTTGTGTCAACACGTCTTTTGGCACGCTCGGTGGGATTCGATTATACAAATTATACATCTATCATGGGTGATAACGCCGACATTAACCAGAGGAACGTCATTTAAGTCTCCGAGGCCGATCTAAAAGATGATCAAAAGCTGGCCATGGAGCAGGCTATGGAGGAGTACAAGCAATTGTATCTAAAATCCTTCAGCCTAAGCAAGAGCGGCGAAGCAATCCAGAAGCAAGATCCGCCGTTGTCACGGCAGGTCACGTATGACGCCAATCCTGGTAAGTTGCAAGAGATGGTTAATTCTGCTCTAAGTCAAGCATTAATTAGCCACTCCAGCGTGTTGTCCAATACTATCTACAATGCTGTCATGCAATCATTCAAAGAAGGATCGGCATCTATAAGTCCATCGGCAGCCCCAATGACGTCTTCTAATCCTATGGAGCCGTCTGCCGATGTGGCTGCACCGCCAAGGCCGAGCCCTGACAGCGTCACCAAGCTCCATACAGATCCAGTGGCGTCGGTGATTTCAGGACCTGCTATCCAGAGTCAATCAGCTCCCACTAACTGGTGGGGATACGGTATGCCTCCAAGTCTATCTGCTGGTTCTAATTTGGTGCAGGGAGACAGCTCAGCTTGGAAGGGCTCCATGGCATCGGCAATGCAATCACAGCCGATGGCCCCTATGATGCATTACTCTACGCCCTCTCCAACTGTACAAATGCCATCAGAAGATCTCCAAGTGATTCCCAAGATACCTCTGATGCCACCATCGGTAAGCCCTATGCCGATGCAACAGAATATAGCGGCTAGAAGCCAACCTATGCTGATGAATCCTCAAGCCGGAGTACTAGCATATCAAGGTAATCTGACGATTGATTGCTCTAGGATACAAGAGCAACACACTCCAGTTAGCTATCAGCCATCGGTAAGTCATATGCCGATGATTTATAATCCGGGATGGGCTAACCAACCGCCAGCTCAGCAGCCTGGTGTGTCAATGTATCATTATGGAGGCCCAGCAAATACTCAGAGCGGACCATCGGTACAGCAACCGATGAACACAATGACTCGACCTAATCTGCTAAGTGTGCAAAACTATCCATCGGTAAATCAACCGATGCATAGTGTTCAGATGACTGGTGCTGCGCCCGTGACTACTCCGCATCATCTTCAAGAGGCGCATCAGCCGGCTCCACCAGTCAACAACCAGCCAATGAGTCGGCAAGAGCAGGATGCATATTGGGCCGATAAGATCGCCGAAGTTATGAAAGAACAATTCGGCATTAAACCCAAAGTCAATACATATTCTTATCGGACTCCGTATCCTCCAGCATATGATTTGATTCCTCTCCCAAATCGGTACAAAGTGCCTGATTTTACCAAGTTCTCCGGCCAAGATGACACATCGACGATGGAGCATATCAATCGCTTCATTATTCAGTGCGGGGAAGCTACCAGCAGGGAGGAACTCAGGGTGAGATTGTTTTCTTCATCATTGTCCGGATCGGCATTCACATGGTTTATATCATTGCCTCCAAACTCTGTAATCACATGGGCCGATCTAGAGAGACAATTTCATAAATACTTCTTCGCTGGCATACATGAAAAGAAGCTTACCGA
Source organism: Microstegium vimineum (assembly GCA_022036555.1). Taxonomy (NCBI): domain Eukaryota; kingdom Viridiplantae; phylum Streptophyta; class Magnoliopsida; order Poales; family Poaceae; genus Microstegium; species Microstegium vimineum. The sequence goes on from CM039128.1 coordinate 30,052,233, forward strand.
TCTGGTCAAACTGAGGCAACGCAACGATGAATCAGTAGAGAACTTTGTTCAGAGGCTGCGAGACGTGAAGAACAAGTGCTACAGTCTGGTACTTGATGATCGGCAACTGGCAGATTTGGCCTTCCAAGGATTACTTCCGCACATCAAGGACAAGTACGCGTCTCAGGAATTTGAAAGCCTGAGTCATCTGGTACAAAGGATCGCCGATCAAGATGTCAAAACCTTTGAACCTAGGAAGACTTGGAGCAATAAGGTGACCTTCATCGAGCAAGAAGAGGACTCTGGGTCAGATGAAGAGCTAAGCATCGATGCGGCTGAGTGGGTGAAGGATAAGAAGTCTGTGTCTTGTCTGTTCAGCCAGAAAGAAACCGAAAGGTTCACTTTTTACATCACCAAGGCCGATAGGATGTTTGACTTATTACTTCAAGAAGGGCAAGTCAAGTTGGCGCCCAACCAAGTAATTCCATCGGCCGAAGAGCTCAAGAGAATCAGGTACTATAAATGGCATAATGCGACTTCTCAGAGTACCAATGACTGCAAGGTGTTTAGGCAACAGTTGCAGTCAGAGATTGAATCTGGATGAATCAAGTTTGAAAACTCCAAAGTCCAGAAACCAATGAAGATTGATCAGCACCCGTTTCCAAATAATATGGTGGAAGCCAGTGGAAAAACCAAAGTGCTGACATCGGAAGCTGCCAGGAAGAGGGCATCGGTAGACCCCAACCATCAAGTAGCTGAGCACGATGAAAGAAGGTTTGCCGATGACAGAAAAGGCAAGAGAGTTGCTGATGAAGGTAGCAGTGCCAATAGGACTCCTGGTGTTATAATCACGCATAAGCATCCAAGGCGAGACTATCAGCAATCGCGTGAGGAGCGATATCAGCAAGAGGAAGAAGAGCACCAGGAATGGCTTCGGCATAAGGACCATTGGAAGTGTCCCTTCTTCGTTCACTACTGGGAAGATGGCATCAAGCTGCCTACTGCCGATAATTGCGCCGAGTGCAATGGGTACTACACCGCCGATCGGTCAGGTAAGAAACCTTGTTTTGATGATCGAGCACCCAGGTACGCCAAGCCGCTCAGAGAAAAGAGGTTGGTGCATGACCGACTGGGGGGGCAAGCTTAGTGCCCATAACAGGCTTGGCAGACATGTTGATCAAGAGGAGCTGGAAGAGATGGCCAATGCAAGAGTGCCTGACGAAGAAATATGCTCTAGAGATCCCAACATCGGAAGGACTGCCGATGCAAGCGGTGGAAAGCAGCACCAACCTGTCTGGAAAACCAAGCTTCCTCAGTGGTGCCCTAAGGGTCTGACCAAGACTCAGAAGAGAAGGATCCAACACATGGAGGCCAAAGCGTAAGGACAGGGATCCATCGACAGAAATCAATATGGTCGTCATGTTGCCGATGGAGTTCATGGCACCTGTCAGCGATGATGAGGAGACTGCTGAGATGGCACAATTGGTGCTGGATCCAATGACAGTCGTCTTCGAGAAGCCTGCCGATGATGAGAGGCAGCACCTGAGGGCTCTGTTTGTTAAGGGCAAAGTGGATGGACAGCCTATGACAAAGATGCTAGTGGATGGTGGGGCATCAATAAACATAATGCCGTATGCCGTGTTCAGAAAGCTTGGGAAAGGCGACCAAGACTTAGTCAAGACGGACATGAAGCTCAAGGATTTCGAAGGCAACGTGTCAATAGCCATGGGAGCCATATGTGTTGAATTGACCATCGGCAGCAAAATTTGCCGACAACATTTTTTGTAATCAGTGGCAAAGGCACCTATAACTTACTCCTAGGAAGGGATGGGATCCACGCTAATTGTTGTATTCCTTCCACCATGCATCAAAGCCTTGTATAGTGGATCGGGGACAGAATTGAAGTCGTCCGAAGTGAAGCCCCATCTACTGTTGCATCGGCAAAATCGGAAACTTATGAGCAGACCAGGTGCATATCCGGTGAAGCTTGGGACAAGGAGTTCCTCAAAGTTGCTGATTACCGCATTACACCAATCCAAGCAGTCGATTTTGAAGAAGAGTTTTAATGGATCGGTTCGCTGACGACGGAAAACTGGGGCAGGGCTTCACATCCGCCGATGATTTACTCGAGGTCGACATCGGCGATGGTAGTAAACCTAGGCCTACTTTTATTAGTGCTAAGTTAGATTCCCAATGTAAACAACAATTAACCGATTTATTAAAGGAATATAAAGATTGTTTTGCTTGGGATTATACAGAGATGCCTGGTTTAGACCGATCAATAGTTGAACATCGGTTACCCATCAAGTCTGGTTTCCAACCACATCGGCAACCTGCGTGCCGATGTAATCCTACTATTTTACCCGACATCAAGGCTGAGATTACAAAGTTAATCGAAGCTGGATTCATTCGGCAATGCCGATATGCCGAATGGATTTCTAATGTGGTTCCTATGTATAAAAAGAATGGAAAACTTCGTGTTTGTATTGATTTCAGGAATCTCAACAAGGCCACACCGATGGATGGTTATCCGATGCCTGTTGCCGATCTGCTGATTGATGCTGCTGTTGGACATCAAATCATTAGCTTCATGGATGGTAATGTTGGATATAATCAAATATTCATGGCTGAAGAAGACATATCCAAAACTGCTTTCAGATGTCCACGTCATGTCGGTTTATTTGAATGGGTTGTCATGACTTTTGGCTTGAAGAATGCCGGTGCTACTTATCAAAGGGCAATGAATTTCATCTTTCATAAGTATATCGGCACGATAGTCGAAATCTACATTGATGACGTAGTGGTTAGGTCTGGAGATTTTGGGAAGCATCTTGCCGATTTGCGAAAAATATTGGAATGCACAAGGGAGCACGGGTTGAAGATGAATCCTAACAAGTGTGCATTTGGTGTATCGGCAGAACAATTTCTGGGCTTTATGGTGCATCAAAGAGGCATCGAGACCGGCAGAAAATCTATTGATGCAATTAACAAAGTGGTTGCTCCTACAAACAAGACTGAGCTACAGTCCTTGATCGGCAAGATTAATTTCATCAGAAGGTTTATATCTAATTTATCTGGTAAGATTAAATCTTTCAGTCCATTGTTAAAGCTGAAGGCCGATCAAGAGTTTGTATGGAAAGAAGAACAGCAGTTAGCCTTGGAGGAGATTAAGAAATATCTGGTGAACCCTCCAGTCTTGGTTCCACCTCAACACGGGAAGCCTTTCAAGTTGTATTTGTCTGCCGATGACGGTGTCATCGGGTCGGCCTTAATTCAAGAGTTTGAAGGGAAAGAACGTGTAATATATTATCTGAGCAGGAGGTTGGTGGATGCTGAAACCAGGTATTCAGCCATAGAGAGATTATGCTTATGTCTATATTTCTCTTGCATTAAATTGAGGCATTATTTATTGTCGGCTGAATGCACTGTTATCTGCAAAGATGATGTGGTTAAGTACATGCTGTCAATGATAATATTAAGTGGACGAATCAGTAAGTGGCTTTTGGCACTTTCTGAGTTTGATTTAAGGTATGAATCGGCTAAGGCAGTTAAAGGTCAAGTGATGGCCGATTTTGTTACTCAACATTGCAATATGGTAAGCTCTGTGGAGATTGCTCCTTGGACTTTATTCTTTGATGGGTCACGTGCAAGGACGGAGCGGGTATCGGTATTCTCTTAATTTCACCCCGAGGACGGAAGTATGAAATTTCGTTGCCGATTGTTGCTACTTCAACAAACAATCAGGCTGAATACCAGGCTCTACTAAAGGGGTAGGAATTACTCAGGGAGCCCATGAAAGGTGCCTGCAGTTATTAAAAGAGTTCAAAGAGTACCGCCTTGAGCATATTCCTAGATTGCATAACGAAGAGGCCAATCGGTTAGCACAGAATGCTTCAGGATATCAGCCAATTCAAGAAGTCATGACATCGGTAATGGTTACCGATGACTGGAAAAGCGAGATTGCCGATTACTTAAGGAATCCATCTAATAAAGTTGAAATGCGTCTAAGGTTCCAAGCCACTAAGTATGTGCTCCTTGACGATGAATTGTATTATCGGACGATTGATGGAGTTTTGCTCAGATGCCTTAATAAAGAGGAGTCAAAAGAGTTGATGGGTGAAATCCATGAAGGTGTGTGTGGAGCGCATCAATCGGCATTCAAGATGAAGTGGATGATTAGGCGGAATGGATATTATTGGCCAACAATCCTTGAAGATTGCTTCAATTATTTCAAAGGGTGCCAGGATTGTCAGAAGTTTGGTAACGTACAGAGGGCACCTACATCGGCAATGAATCCTATAATCAAGCCTTGACCGTTTAGATGATGGGCTATTGATCTCATCGGCCAAATTTATCCGCCATCGAGTAAGGGGCATAATTTTATACTTGTTGCTACCGATTACTTCACCAAATGGGTCGAAGCAATTCCTTTGAAGAAGGTGACATCGGCAAACATGGTGGATTTTTTTAAAGAACACATTGTTTACCGATTCGGTATTCCTCAGACTATTACTACTGATCAGGGAACCATGTTCACATTGGGAGAGTTTGATGAATTTGCTACTAGTATGGGGTTCAAGGTGTTAAACTCTTCTCCTTATTATGCTCAAGCCAACGGTCAGGCTGAAGCGGCTAATAAGGGGGTTATTAAACTTATCAAACGCAAGATTGAAGAGAACCCTAGAAGGTGGCATGTGGTGTTAAATGAAGCCTTATGGTCATATCGGATGGCTTGTCATGGTGCAACCAAAGTCTCGCCGTATCAGTTGGTCTATGGACACGATGATGTCCTGCCTTGGGAGATTAAAACTGGCTCTAGGCGATTGGCTTTTCAAGATCAATTGACGACCGATGATTATATTACTCTGATGAAAGATGAATTAGAAGACTTAGCAGGTCATCGGTTGAGGGCATTGATTAGCATTGAGGAGAATAAGAAGAGGGTTGCCAGATGGTATGACAAGAAAGTAAAGGTAAAGGAATTTGCCGATGGCGATTTGGTATGGAAGTTGATTTTACCGATTGAGACTAAGAGTTCTAAGTTTGGAAAATGGTCTCCTAATTGGGAAGGTCCTTATCGGATAAAACAATCTGCTCCTGGCAATGCCTATATTTTGGAGACTCTCGAAGGAGTTGCATTTTCTAGGGCAATCAACGGTAAATACTTGAAGAAATATTACCCTGGTATTTGGGTAGATGCATAGTGCTCAGTTGAATGCCGATGAAGGAAAAATTATATAGGCATCGGTAAAAGCGTGCTGACGTTATATTACAGAACCAAAATCAAGTATTGCTGATTACATTTGCCGATGTGATGGAATTTAACAAGTTACAACAGGGATTGAATAACTGATATCGCACGCAGGTGAATTTGTTCTATCTCTTCCATCTCCCTAGTATCCTCATCGGTAGATCCCTCAACCGACTTGATCTTTCTCTTTAGAGCGATGGCTTGTTGGGCATTGCTGTCCCTCTCTTGTCGCAGAGCTTTGATAGTATCGGGAAGTTGGGCTCTCTTCTGGCTGACTGTATTCAAGGCTTCTTCAACCTTTCTTAGCTCAGCTTGCAGCTCTTCCTTTTTTGCCGATAGTTGGATGAATTCCTATTCAAGATCAGTGCCAGAAGCTTCCGCTTGGCCAATGTTCTTGTGCTTCTCATCGGCAATTTGCTTAAACGTAAGCATTTCTTCCGTGAGTTTGGATTGAGCATTCCTGTTGGCGATACGGCTTGAGACCTGTTGGTATTGAAGTCGGCAACTCTCAAGGAAGGCTGCTTGGAGGAGGATCTCTTCTGCATCGGCAGGTAATTGGCCTTGGATGTCTTTGAAAGCTGCCCTTGCTGCAGTTGAATCCTGGACGAGCTGGGATGTATCTTGTTGCAGCAAGGAAAGCAGTGCTTCAAGTTTGGATTTGACCTCTGCCGATAGAGCTGGAGCAGAGCTTTCTTCATCCTCATCCTCATTGGGAATGTTGATAGCGAAGGAGAATAGGCTGTCTGCTCGAGCGGGGCCTTCTTGGTGTTCATCCTCATCTTGGAGGTTGAGGCCGAAGGAGAACAGGCTATCTGGGGAATCTTGGGCCTGAAAAAGAAGTTACGATATGCCGATTATAAGGTCTTGTTACAGGTTTTAAGTGACCAACTTACCATTTTAAAGCGAATTTCTTGCCTAGGACTTGGCATGGTGGATGGTCCAGCCTCATCCTGGAGATCGGCAGCAGTTGCCGATGAGTGAGCCTCTGCTGGAGAAGCAGTTGACGCCGTTGGTGCTGGTGACGTTGTTGCTGGCGTCGCTTCCGATGTAGTGGCTAGCTCCCGTGGTGGCGACACCATTCTCTCATCGGGGATTTCGGCTGGTGAAGGTGCCGATGCCGATGTCGCCTCCGCTGTTGCATCGGGTGGTGTTACCTCCTGATTGGGGATATCGTCCAGTGGGTGATCTGGGGTAGGAGCCGATGACGGTTCTGCCGTTGGTGCGTTGGCAGTTGGTGATGCAGCTGGAGTCGATGGCGAAGATGGAGTGGACAATCTCAAGCGCCTTTTCTTCCTTGGCGCGGGCAGCGGTAGATCCAGCCCATTTCGATGAAGCCTGGGGGGCATCAGCAGCAGGGCTTGGAGATGCTTGTGTGCTTGTAGCAGCTGCCGATGACCTCATTGCCTCAAATATCAGTAAGTTATACAAAGTAACTTGTTGCCGATGAAACAGTATGTAATCGGTATGAGTGAAGATGAGTTTACTGCAAAAACCCACGTCAAGGCAGCAGCAGCAGCTGATGTAGCCTTGGTTTTTGCAGGCGTCGGTTTGGGTACCTTCTGAGGGGTGAAGGCAGCTAGCGTGGGGGCATTGTTGCCGATGAGTGATATAGGACTCATCATTCGAAGGTTGAAGGGCTTGCCACTGTTGCTCATCTTGGGGATTGGATCATCAACCTGTCAAGCAGAAGGAGGTCAGATACCGATGATAAGAATAAAGTAGAAAAATGCATCAGGATTAAAAACTTACTGCGTCATCGGGGATGATGTGGTTGGCGTCAATCATGTGCCGATAGTAGTGTGATGACTTGGCAAATAATTGATATCTCCATTCTTGCCACCAGAATTTATATTCATTTGTGATAAAGGATGTTGGTGACCAGGAGGATAAATCAATATCTGACGTATCGGCATTGGGAGGAAGATTGACGATTTTGTTCCAGTCTATGGCACTGGAGATGGTCTGCCTTGGTTTACCACCTTGGAATAGCAGAGCTTGATCGGCAGTTGACCAAATGCTAGTTGTCTTGCCGCCGCCGATGGGTAGTAAAACTCGAAGGATGGAGGGGCGTTCTTCCCAGTTCTGAAAATGTTGACTGGGATGGCTCGGGGAACGATACTGGCCTTCATGATTATATGATTTTGAGGCACATTCCCATCGGTAAGATTGAACAACAGCGGGAATTGATTGTTTTCATCAACATATGGCCACCAGAGTC